>CM038676.1:171631071-172231071 GCA_021605205.1 Aegilops longissima
CCAGTTGGGACGATTCGGGATCTATGATTAGCATTTGGGGTATCTTCTTTTATTTTGGTTCCGTAGTCGGACCTTGAGTGTACTCTGAATGATGTATGTTTAATTATGTAATCGTGAAGTGGCGATTGTAAGCCAACTATGTATCTTTCCTTAATTATTACATGGGTTGTGTGAAGATTACCTCACTTGCGACATTGCTTTCAATGCGGTTATGCCTCTAAGTCGTGCCTCGACACGTGGGAGATATAGCCGCATCGGGGCGCAAGTTGGTATCGAGCCTTCCCGACTTAGGAGCCCCTACTAGATTGTTTGTTGACGTTGTTGAGTCTAGAATGGAAAATGTTTTGAGTCTTAGGATTATATATATCGGAGAGTAGGATTCTTTTGCTTCCCATTCCTTCGACCTTCCGGTGAGGTATCCCGACGAGAGTTTTGACTCTTCTCTCCTCAAATTTCACTAAATTTTTTTTTAGGATCACGTGGGTATCTTGGAATCGTTCCGATGGTTTTGTGACGAGAACATTGTTCTTGGTGCCTCGACATTTAGGGGTTGTGGCGGTGTCCCGGGAGTTGAGCTCCGAGGTGTTGTCGTCACAATTTTATCGTTGCGATTCTGAATACCTGAGTTTTACCGACATCGAAATCTCTTTTGTACAGCTTGTTGGTGAGATAACCTCGATAGCCCAAGATCTTGTGGCGAAAAGGGAGTATTGCCATGACTTGTATAACGGATGTTTTTCAAGGTCGAGGTACACGATTTCGAGGATTTCTTGGTTATGTGTTGACGGATGGATACAATGGATCTAGGTATTGTTAGTTTGGGTGATATATTTTGTGTCCCTGATCCCCAACACCAGATTGCATAACCGTAAAGTTTCGGAGTTTATAGGTGGGAATTCTAGTAGCTTACGGGATATTCTTCCCAATGTATGTATGATTTGAGATTGGGGTTGAAAGTTTAGTGGTCCGTTCATTCACGGTCGATTTACAGTGGTCGCGAGACGTCTTAAAGAATCCTTGGCTATGCTGATTCGGGGACGTCTTGTTAGTCATTCGTGACGTCCGCTATACGTCGTGCCCGTGTGAGCCCCACCACGAACACTTTGAGCAAAATCTCTATCATGTGTTTGTTCCGGCTCATTCTAGAAGCCAACCTTTTGTTTGCAGTGGTGATATTCGATTTGTTTCTAAGACAGTTGTTGTTTCCATATCCTTTATCTAAGTGGCTTCTCACCTTAACGGACGTGTGATGATTAACTTTGGAATTCATTCGTTCATTCTTGTTCGAATGTTTATTGTGAAGACTATATGTTGCAATTTCTATCCGTTGATTCTACTTATCTTTTGTCTATCAAAGGACTAACGGATGTCACCCTCTTCAGGATGGCTCCGCCAACGCGTCGAATCCGGATCGAAATGATGGGGATCGGTCAACCTCCACCTCCACCTCCACCTCCGCCTTCGTGAGGCTGGCAAGCTATCATGGCAGCCACCAATGCCAATGCTCGATGATTTTGCAGCTCTTGCAAGAACGCACTCGAGGGCAAGGCAATCAAGGCAATCAAGGCAATCAAGGTCAAGGCAACAATCAGCCACACTTTGCTACTCTCGATCGGTTTCTCGCTAATCAGCGAAGTCTTTCGGTTTACGTGTTGAGGCCACGACGGCGATTTATTGGTTAGTGGATATCTGCAAGCACTTTGACTGTAGCAATGTCGGACCGAGGACTTTGTCAAGTTTGCATCGCTCCAACTCAAGGATCAAGCTGCCGAGTGGTTCCAAAGAATACAAAGATTCCAGAGGAGGTCGTGTCATTACATGGGATGAGTTCCGCCGTGATTTCCGAGCTCATCAAATTCAAGAGTGTTGTTGAGAGCAAGCGTGAGGAGTTCCGCAATCTCAAGCAAGGCACCTTGTCCGTCTATCAATACAATATCCAGTTCGAGCTCGCTTGCTTTGCTAAGCAAGATGTACCGATGAAAGGAGTATGATCTATCGGTTCGAGGTGGTCCGAGAGAGGATCTGCAATTACCTCTTGTGCTGTTTGAGCCGATAAGTATGATGATTTCTACGACATGGCACTCAAGCAAGAAGCAGCACAGCTCAAGTGCGAGGCTTCTAAGAAGAGAATCAGGACGCAGATTCAGTCCTCCTCGTCCTCTCAAGTGGCAGCCAAGCGGAGAAGTTTTATCTGCCCCTCCTCCGCTCCGCCAAATTTTACCAAAGAAGAACTCAGTGGCCGTGGATCTTCCCACCCACCCAACCCAAGCTATCGTAACAAGTCTAATTCTCAAGCTCCAAGGTCAAGTGCTCCTTACCACCGTCCGCTCTCTCGAGGTCACTTGCAACAAGTGTCGGCAGAAGGGTCACTATGCTAACAAGTGCTTCAACCAGGGCGCCTTCCGCCTCCTCCTCTGTGAAATCTTCCAAAGAATGCAAAGGTCAAGCATAATCCAAAGTCTGCAAGGGTGAACATGATGAATGCAGCTCAAGCGGAGGAATCTTCGATGTGATCATGGGTAATCTTCCGCTTAATGATATTCCTGCAAAAGTCTTATTTGATCTTGGTGCATCTATTTCTTTCATATCAAGACCTTTTGCATCCATGAACAATTTGCATATCGTTGATCTGCCTAAACCGATAGCGGTTTCCTCTCCGGTTTGTTCATGAATACAAAAATGATGGCCCCGGATGTTTCTATCAAGATGGGAGATTACAGATTTCTCGCTAAACCAATGGTTCTTGGTGACTCGGACATTGATCTTATTCTCGGAATGGACTGGCTTTATCAGCACAAAGCTCAGCTTGATTGTGCTGCCAGGGAAATTCAATTGACTCATTCTTCTAATGATGTGATCATTTATGCCTCTCGTGATGAAACTATTCGGTTGTTTTCTCTCAATGAGAAGGGCGAATTGAATGCCATCTCTCAGATTCCAGTCGTTTGTGAGTACCAAGATGTCTTTCCGTAAGAGCTTCCGGTATGCCTCCTCATCGCCGCTTGAGTTCAGTTATCGATCTTGAGCCCGCATCAACCCGCTTGCAAGCGCCCATACAAGCTTGGACCTGATGAGCTGAGGGAATTGAAGAAGCAGCTCGATGAACAAGAGCGTCTGGGTTTGATCGGACCGAGTTCATCTCCTTGGGGTTGTGGTGTTCTTTTGTCCGAAGAAGGATGGCTCGGACCGACTTTGTGTCGATTACCGTCCATTGAATAAGAAGACAATCAAGAACAAGTATCCACTTCCCAACATCAATGAACTTTTCGAGCAACTCAAAGGTGCTACAGTGTTCTCTAAGCTTGACCTTCGTATGGGGTATCATCAGATTCGCATTCGTGAACAAGATATTCCCAAGACAGCATTCAGAACAAGCTTTGGTTCTTATGAATATACTGTCATGTCTTTCGCCTCGTCAATGCTCCTCCAACTTTCTCTCGGATGATGAACTTCATATTCAATCCTTACACCAATGAATTCGCCTTGGTCTATCTTGATGATATCTTGGTCTTCCAAGAATAAGAAGGATCATGCAAAACATTTGCGATTGGTGCTAGACAAGCTCGAGAGTACCAATTCTATGCTAAGTTCTCCAAATGTGAATTCGGCTTGATGAAGTGCTTTATCTTGGTCATATCATCTCGCCAAGGGCATCATTGTTGATCCCGAGAAGGTGTCCGCAATTGTGAATTGGGAACCTCCTCGTAATGTCAAGCAGCTCCGCAGCTTTCTTGGTCTTGCAAGCTATTGTCAAGATTCGTTGAGAACTTCTCCAAGATTGCAAAGCCTCTTTCCAACCTTCTCCGTAGCAGGTGAAGTATGTCGGTCTCCCGAGTGTGACGTTGCTTTCAAGACTCTCAAAGAGAAACTCGTCACAGCTCTGCTCGACTCCTCCCGATGAATCCAAGCCTTATGAAGTCTTCTGTGATGCTTCTCTTCAAGGTCTCGGTGCTGTGTTAATGCAAGAGAAGAGAGTTGTGGCTTATACCTCTCGCCAGTTGAAGCCCAACGAGAAGAACTACCCCACTCACGATCTTGAGTTGGCGGCAGTTGTTCATGCTTTGATTACGTGGAGACATCTCTTGTTGGGAAGGAAAGTGGACATTTTCACTGATCACAAGAGTCTCAAGTACATCTTCACTCAGCCCAACCTCAACCTCAGGCAGACTCGATGGGTCGAAATGATTCAAGAGTACAACCCAAGTATTGAGTATACTACGGCAAAGCCAATGTCATTGCAGACGCTTTGAGCAGAAAGCTTCTCGCAATGCCTAATCCTCAAGCCTTTTCAGCCGGATCTCTGTGAATCTTTCCGCAAGCTGAATCTTCAAGTTGTTCCTCAAGGCTTTCTTGCCAACCTCATAGTCTCTCCTACTTTGGGAGATCAGATTCGTGAGGCTCAACTTCTGGATACCATGGTGAAGAAAGTGAAACGTGGTATCGACAAGGGCATTTCCAAGTACAAGTGCTTCCATGTTGATGACAAAGACACTCTGTTCTTTGAGGACCGGATTGTGGTTCCTAAGGGTGATCTGAGAAAAGTCATTATGAACGAGGCTCACAATTCACTTCTATCCATTCATCCTGGAAGTACGAAGATGTACCATGACCTCAAGCAGTCATATTGGTGGACTCGAATGAAGCGAGAAATTGCTCAATTCGTGAATGAGTGTGATGTCTGCAGAAGAGTGAAAGCAGAACACCAAAGGCCAGCTGGTCTCCTTCAACCTCTTGCTATTCCTGAATGGAAGTTTGATCATATTGAAATGGACTTCGTGGATCGGCTTTCCAAAGTCCAAGCGTGGAAATGATGCTATCTTCGTTGTCATTGACAAGCTTACTAAAGTGGCTCATTTTCTTCCTATCAAAGAATCCATCACTGCAGCTCGGTTGGCGAGCTATACACCTCGAGATTGTATCTTTGCACGGCATTCCTCAAGTGATCTCTTCTGACCGTGGCAGCATCTTTACCTCCAAGTTTTGGGAGTCCTTTCAAGGCCATGGGCACCAACATTCGCTTCAAAGACAGCTTTCCATCCTCAAACAAGTGGCCAAGTCGAGCGAGTTAATCAAATTCTTGAAGATATGCTCGGGGCTTGTGTCATTTCCTTCGGTATGAAGTGGAAGATTGTCTTCCATATGCCGAAGTTCTCTTACAACAACAGCTTCCAAGCGAGTTCGGGCAAGGCCCCATTCGAAATTCTCTATGGCGTAAAGTGCCGTACTCCTCTCAATTGGTCTCGAGACAGTGAACGCCAACTTCTTGGCAATGACTTGATCACGTAGCGTAAGAAATGTGCAAGGTCATTCGTGAGAATCTCAAAGCCGCCGCAATCGCGCCAGAAGAGCTATTATGATGATAAGCACCGTGATGTGGCTTTTGAAATTGGAGACCATGTCTACCTCCGCGTCTCTCAATGAAAGGTACTCGCCGCCGGTATCAAAGGAAGCTTGCCCCTAGATACGTGGGTCCTTTCAAGATCATTGGGAAAAGAGGCGATCTCGCCTATCAACTTGAGCTTCCATCCAACTTTGCAAACGTGCACGATGTGTTTCACGTGTCACAACCGCAAGTGCTTCAAGACTCTGAACGCACTATCAACTTCAAGAGATTGACCTTCAAGAAGATCTCTCTATCATGAGCACCCGTTGCTATTCTTGAAGAAACCGAGCGCAAGACTCGCAACAAGTCAATCAAATTCCTGAAAGTGAAGTGGTCACACCATTCCGACCGAGAAGCTACCTGGGAGCGCGAGGATCACCTCCGTTCTGAGCATCCGGAGTTCTTTCAGTCCTAGATCTCGGGACGAGATCCTCTTGTAGTGGTGGAGTGTTGTAACACCCTGGATGTAAACTTCCCCTTTTTGGGCAATATATCAATTTGACCTCATCCAATTCTTGTGGGTTCTTGTCATGCTTGGCCTCTTTGGTTGGGTTATGTTGGGTTTTCTCTTTTCTTTGTTTTGCTCTTTTGCCATATTGCATTTGTGCCTCTTGTCATCTTGCATTTCCCTTCTTATCATGTGAGTGTGGTGTTCTCTTGCATGTCATATGGTGGTGGTGTTCCCTTGCATGTTATGTGGTTACATGTTTCCTTCTCATCTTGCATTACCATCCCCTCCTTCCCTCTACTTCTTTCTTTTTCAATGCCATATATTCCCTCTTTCAATTAATGTTCATCTTCTCCCTAAAAATCTTGCTTGTTGCACAAAAACTCCCTGCCAAATTATCTCCTCATTTGAAGTTGTTATGGTCAGGTTCAAAAATGGCACAAGTTTGAAATATTTCCAAACTTGCATTATTTTTCTACCTTTAAAAATGCCCATTACAATTTATTTAAATTGTGGAGAATTCCAGGAGTGTGGGGATATTTTCCTTTCACTCTAAATCTTTTCCTTTCTTTCTGCACTTTCTTTTCTCTTCCTTTTTATTTTTAAAAAGGAAAAGAGAAAGGAGGCTGCAGCAGCAGCGTGGCAGCCCAGCCACTCCTCCCCACTTGGGCCCCGGCCACTCCACTGCCCAGCTCCCCAAAGAGCCTCAAGAGCCCGAGAGAGGCGCGCCAGCCCGCCGCCTCTCCTCCCTGCCTTCGCCACCCGCGCCCGCTCTTACCCCGCTAGTCCCTTCCACGTGGCAGCGTCGGCCCCTTGGGCAGCGACCGGCCTGTCGCTTCTCACCCACCTTTCCCTCTCCTCTCGCCACCATGGGGACCCCGAGCACGGAGAGCACGAGCTCGTCCTCGCCGCCTAGCCCCCTACTTATCCCTCTCCTCATCGAGACCAACCCTAGGGTTCCCTCTCCCTCTCGCCGCCGCCAGTGAGATATCCACCAAGATCGCCGCCCGGCTTTCGGTCCCGAGCGATCTGGGAGCGCCACGCCACGTCGCCGGCGTGCTCTCCGGCCACCTCATCCTGCCGCACCGTGTCCGACGTCTTCCTCGTCGTCGACTACGACCACGACGTCGACTACGGAGGCCCGGTTCGCCAAGTCCGACGACGCCCTGTACCTGTCTTCCTCTCGGTCAGAGTTCCCGGCGAGATTCAGAGCACGATCCCGTCGCCGTCAGCCCGCCTCCGTCGCCGATTCTTTGTCCTAGGGTAAGGAGGTATAACCCCCCTTCCTCCCTGCTCCTTCTTGTCGTCGCTAGTTCCCCCTAGTGTAGGGTCCGGCCCGTGTCTTCGTCGCGCTCGCCATGCTCCGGCGTGTTCACAGTTTTGGGTTCAGAGTAGTGTCACCGCGCGCGTAGATGCCACTAGCCACGCTCGGGCTTGCCCTTCTTGTTCCGTGGAGTTCCCTCGTGCGTCCCCGTCGTGTCCCAGGGCGCAGAGCCCCCTGTAGCCGCCGTGGCCTCGCCGGCGTCGTAGCTGGTTGTTTCTGCCTCGAGTAGGGCCTGTTAGGTGGTCAAGTACGCTAGCGTCCTGGTTCCTACCAGATCTCCTACCCTAGCCGAGCTGGTCGACTCCCCGCTCTCTCACCGCGGCGACCTGGGTTCGAACCCCAGGCGCGCCACTCCCCCCTTTTTCTATTTCTGTTTTCGCGTTTCTTCAGGTGCGTCTCCTCTGCAGCAGCAGTATGTAAGGGCCCGAGCCCTTCCTCTGTCAGTCGCAGTCGCCCAGCCCAGTGGTAGCAGGGGCTGGATTCCACCGGGGAGACCCGGGTTCGAATCCCCCCTGGGGCTGTTTTCTTCCCCCTTTTTAAAACCCATTTAACCCCTCGTCTCTATGACAATTGGGCAACCTCTGTCGACCTCAGCGCCTTCCCCCACATGCATATTTTTTTTCTGTTTCCCACATTTCCTTTTCAGCATTGTACCATTTCTGTTTTAGGCAAGTCCAAATCTGGACATTTCCAAATCTGAAATTGCCAATTCTCACAACTTCCTTATTAGGCAGGTTTTAACTTATTGATTTTGTGATGATTTTTCATCGCAACCCTAACATATTATATATGTTTTTGGGGTAGAAAAATCCCACCAACTCAGTGGTGGCATTAGTTTTTGCATTTGGGCAAGTTTATGTTCATGTCTTTTTGCATCATGGTTAGGTGTTGTTTTCATTGGGCATTTTTACTTGAATCTTGCTATGAGGTAGTTTGCACACATGCATGGCTTTGTTTCTTCATGCTGTTAACGTAGGTTTCTCACCATTCTTATTTTGCCCGTCATATTCAACCCGTGCATCCGTTTCCGGTGATCTCTATATCGATTTCTACCGAAATCACCTCATCTTTCCGATGGCATGCTTGGTTTGCCAAGATGATGCCTGGTTTTCCATTTACCTTCCGGAGTGCACATACGCTTGGCATATCCCATCTTTTGCATATCATGTCATGTTTTGCATCATGTTGATTGTGCATTGCACCGTGATTTATTGTGGTTCTTTGTTTTGTTGTTGCTTTGGGTAGAGCCGGGAGACGAGAACGCTTACGAGGATCCTGTTGAGAACGTTTTCGAGGATCAGGCTTTCGACAACTCTGAGAACATTGCAGGCAAGATGATCATACCCTCGAAATCACTTCTATCTTTGCTATGCTAGTTGCTCGCTCTTTTGCTATGCCTATGCTGCGATGCCTACCACTTGCTATATCATGCCACCCATATTGCCATGTCAGCCCCTAACCATCCTTTTCCTAGCAAACCGTTGATTGGCTATGTTACCGCTCTGCTCAGCCCTCTTATAGCGTTGTTAGTTGCAGGTGAAGCTGAAGTTTGTTCCTTGTTGGAACATGGAGATGTTGTTCCTTTCTGGAACATGTTTACTTGTTGGGGATATCACAATATATAAATATATCTGCTATGTTTAACACATCTATATACTTGGTAAAGGGTGGAAGGCTCGGCCTTATGCCTGGTGTTTTGTTCCACTCTTGCCACCCTAGTTTCCGTCATACCGGTGTTATGTTCCTTGATTTTATGCGTTCCTTACGGTTGGGTGATTTATGGGACCCCTTGACAGTTCGCTTTGAATAAGACTTGTCCAGAAGGCCCAACATTGGTTTTACCATTTGCCACCTAAGCCTTTTCCCCGGGTTTCGCGAGCCGAGGGTCATCTTTATTTTAAACCCCGGGCCGTTCTCCTCCGATTGCTGGTCCAACTCGGCGATGTCCGCGCCCCTGGGCAATCCAGGTTTATGCCAACCCGACGCCTTGCCCATCCGGTGTGCCCCGAGAACGAGATATGTGCAGCTCCTATCGGGATTTGTCGGCACATTCGGGTGGCTTTGCTGGTCTTGTTTTATTGCTGTCGAAACGTCTTGTAGTCCGGGATTCGAGATTGATCGGTCTTCCCAGTAGAAGGAATAATCCTTCGTTGACCGTGAGAGCTTATAATGGGCTAAGTTGGGACACCCTGCAGGTAATATCTTTCAAAGCCGTGCCCGGTTATGAGGCGATGGGAATTTGTTAATGTCCGTTGTAGAAAACCCAAAGATGACCTCAATTAAAATACACATCAATCAAGTGTGTAACCGTGATGGTCTCTTCTCGGAGTCCGGAAGTGAACACGGTGTTGGAGTTATGTCCGACGTAAGTAGTTCAGATCACTTCTTGATCACTACTAGTTTCACGACCGTGCTTTGCTTCTCTTCTCGCTCTCTTTTGCGATGTAGCCACCATATATGCTAGTCGCTTGCTGCAGCTCCACTTTAATACTATGTCCTTCCTAAAGCTTAAATAGTCTTGATCTCGCTGGGTGTGAGATTGTTGAGTCCCCGTGGCTCACAGATACTTCAAAACAGTTGCAGGTTCCGATGAGGCGGTCAGCAGATGATTCCACCGAGCTCAAGTGGGAGTTCGACGAGGAACGTGGTCGTTACTATGTGTCGTTTCCAGATGATCAGTAGTGGTGCCCAGTTGGGACGATTCGGGGATCTGTGATTAGCAGTTGGGGTATCTTCTTTTATTTTGGTTCCGTAGTCGGACCTTGAGTGTACTCTGAATGATGTATGTTTAATTATGTACTGTGTGAAGTGGCGACTGTAAGCCAACTATGTATCTTTCCCTTAATTATTACATGGGTTGTGTGAAGATTACCTCACTTGCGACATTGCTTTCAATGCGGTTATGCCTCTAAGTCGTGCCTCGACACGTGGGAGATATAGCCGCATCGGGGGCGTTACATAGGGCACCACGTAATTCCGTTGAGACGACACCGTTTGGAGAAACCTAAGTTGTCGTTTCTTGAAAGTTTGGGGCTGCGACGCTTATGTGAAAAAGTTTCAGGTTGATAAGCTCGAACCCAAAGCGGATAAAATGCATCTTCATAGGACACCCAAAACAGTTGGGTATACCTCCTAATTCAGATCCGAAAGCAATAGGGATTGTTTCTTGAATCGGGTCCTTTCTCGAGGAAAAGTTTGTCTCGGAAAGTTGAGTGGGAGGATGGTGGAGACTTGATGAGGTTATTGAACCGTCACTTCAACAAGTGTGTAGCAGGGCACAGGAAGTTGTTCCTGTGGCACCTACACCAATTGAAGTCGAAGCTTATGATAGTGATCATGAAATTTTGGATCAAGTCACTATCGTACCTCGTAGGGTGACAAGGATGCGTACTGCTTCAGAGTGGTACGGTGATCCTATCTTGAAGGTCATGTTGCTAGACAACAATGAACCTACGAGCTATGGAGAAGCGATGGTGGGCCCAAATTCCGACAAATGGTTAGAAGCCATGAAATCCGAGATAGGATCCATGTGTCATAACAAAGCATGGACTTTGGTGGACTTGCCCGATGATCGGCAAGCCATTGAAATAAATGGATCTTTAAGAAGAAGACGGACATGGACGGTAATGTCACCGTCTATGAAGCTCGACTTGTGGCGAAGAGTTTTTCACAAGTTCAAGGAGTTGACTACGATGAGATTTTCTCATCCGTAGCGATGCTTAAGTCCGTCGAAATCATGTTAGCATTAGCTACATTTATGAAATCTGGCAGATGGATGTCAAGACGAGTTTCCTTACCAGTTTACGTAAGGAAAGGTTGTATGTGATACAATCGAGAAAAGTTTTGTCGATCCTAAGGATGCTAAAGGTATGCTAGCTCCAGCGATCCTTCTAAGGACCGGAGTAAGCATCTCGGAGTTGGAATATGCACTTTGATAGGATGATCAAAGATTTTGGGTTTATACAAAGTTTATGAGAAACTTGTATTTCCAAAGAAGTGAGTGGAGCACTATAGAATTTCGATGAGTATATGTTGTTGACATATTGATGATCGAAATGATGGAAAGCATATAGGGTTATTTGAAAGATGATTTTCAATAGAAAACCTGGATTAAGCTACTTGAACATTGAGCATCGAGATCTATAAGGATAGATCAAAATGCTTAATAATACTTTCAAATGAGCACATACATTGACATGATCTTGAAGGTGTTCAAGATGGATCAGTCAAAGAAGGAGTTCTTGCCTGAGATGTAAGGTATGAAGTTAAGCGTTAAAGCTCGACCACGGCAGAAAAGAGAGAAAGGACGAAGGTCGTCCCCTATGCTTCAGACGTAGGCTCTATAGTATGCTATGCTGTGTACCGCACCAGAAGTGTGCCTTGCCATGAGTCAGTCAAGGGGTACAAGAATGATCGAGGAACGGGTCATTGGACAGCGGTCAAAATTATCCTTAGAAGAATAAGGAAATATTTCTCGGTTATGGAGGTGATAAAGAGTTCGGCGTAAAGGGTTACGTCGATGCAAGCTTTAACACCTATCCGAGTGACTCTTAGCAAAACGGATACGTATAGTGGAGCAACCATTTGGGATAGCTCCAAGTGAAGCGTGGAAGCAGCATTTACAATATGACCTAGAAATTTGCAAAGCACACACGGATCTGAAAGGTTCAGACCCGTTGACTAGAACCTCTCTCACAAGCAAAACATGATCAAACCCCAGAACTCATTGAGTCTTAATCACATGATGATGTGAACTAGTTTACAGACACTAGTAAACTCTTTGGATGTTGGTCACATGGCGATGTGACCTATCAGCGTTAATCACATGACGATGTGAACTAGATTATTGACTCTAGTGCAAGTGGGAGACTGTTGGAAATATGCCCAAGAGGCAATAATAAATTAGTTATTATTATATTTCCTTGTTCATGATAATCGCTTATTATCCATGCTATAATTGTATTGATAGGAAACTCATATACATGTGTGGATACATAGACAACACCATGTCCCTAGTAAGCCTCTAGTTGACTAGCTCGTTGATCAATAGATGGTTACGGTTTCCGACCATGGACATTGGATGTCATTGATAACGGATCACATCATTAGGAGAATGATGTGATGGACAAGACCCAATACTAAGCCTAGCACAAAGATCGTAGTTCAGTATGCTAAAGCTTTTCTAATGTCAAGTATCTTTTCCTTAGACCATGAGATTGTGCAACTCCGGATACCGTAGGAATGCTTTGGGTGTACCAAACGTCCACAACGAATCGGGTGACTATAAAGGTGCACTACAGGTATCTCCGAAAGTGTCTGGGGTTGGCACGAATCGAGATGGATTTGTCACTCCGTGTGACGGAGAGGTATCTCTGGGCCCACTCGGTAGGACATCATCATAATGTGCACAATGTGACCAAGGGGTTGATCACGGATGATGTGTTACGGAACGAGTAAAGAGACTTGCCGTAACGAGATTGAACAAGGTATCGGTATACCGACGATCGAATCTCGGGCAAGTGCAATACCGCTAGACAAAGGGAATTGTATACGGGATCGATTGAGTCCTTGACATCATGGTTCATCCGATGAGATCATCGTGGAACATGTAGGAGCCAATATGGGTATCCAGATCCGCTATTGGTTATTGACCGAGAACGCCTCGGTCATGTCTACATGTCTCCCGAACCCGTAGGGTCTACACACTTAAGGTTCGATGACGCTAGGGTTATAAAGGAAGTTTGTATGTGGTTACGAATGTTGTTCGAGTCCGGATGAGATCCCGACGTCACGAGGAGTTCCGGAATGGTCCAGAGGTAAAGATTTATATATGGAAAGTTGTTGTTCGGGTTCCGAAAAGTTCGGTTTTTTCGGTATTGTACCGGAAGCTTCCGAAGGTTCCGGAGGATTCGGAGGGGTCCGGAGGTCCGGAAATTGTTCCACCACGTCCAATACAGTAGCATGGGCTGTAGGGGGCGCCCTAGCCTTAATGGGCCAGGGCACCAGCCCCCAAGGCCCATGCGCATGGGAAGGGGAACCCTAAGGGAGGGCCTCCACTTGACTTGGGAGGCACTCCTCCCCTCTTGGCCGCCCCAAGTCCCATCTAGGGCTGGCCGCACCCCTTGGGGTGGGAAACCCTAAAGGGGCGCAGCCCCTTTCCCCTATATATACTTGAGGTTTTGGGCTGCCCAACACACATGAGAACTTCTCCTCTTGGTGCAGCCCCGCCTCCTCCTCCTCCTCTCCCTTGGTGCTTAGCGGCCTCGGGATTGCCACGCCCTCCATCACCACCATGCCGTTGTGCTGCTGCTGGATGGTGTCTTCTCAACCTCTCCTCTCTCCTTGCTGGATCAAGGCGTGGGAGACGTCACCGGGCTGTACGTGTGTCGAACGCGGAGGTGCCGTCCGTTCGGCACTAGGATCTCCGGTGATTTGGATCACGACGAGTACGACTCCTTCAACCCCGTTCTCTTGAACGCTTACGCTTAGCGATCTACAAGGGTATGTAGATGCACTCTCCTTCCCCTCGTTGCTGGTTTCTCCATAGATAGATCTTGGTGACACGTAGGAAAATTTTGAATTTCTGCTACGTTCCCCAACAAAGTGACTCTGAAAAATAGTGGGGATGTTATTCACTCCAAGCAGTGGTCGTCGGCCATTGGGGCAAAAGGTGTGATGGAAGTAGCTTGGGTGAGAATTAGCAATGTCCCGCTAGATAAGAGAAGTGAGAGAAACCTTGCATATGTTGCATCGTTAGTGGTGGTTCTGCTGGAAATTGATGCTGCTACGCTGGACCGCCCATCCTCTGCTCGGGTGCGGTTGGGATGCAGAAATATCGATGAAATACCTATGGTTGCTGAAGCTGTTCTGGGTGGACACTTCTATGATTTCTATTATGAAATTGATCATGTTCTGGTGAGAGACCCTGATAGAGAAAAAAATGCAATTCATATACCTTCTGGTTATGAGAAGAAAACCAACATTGGATCTACCTCTCAGTCGAATCCCGGAGCTACGCAGGGTGGTTTACCTACTGGACTTGGGGGGGAAATCTTCTCCCATTCCCAGGGAGGGAAAACTAACCCCATTCGGGACTCACAGGAGAGTGTGGACGGATGAGTCACTGCACACTACTTTACTCCTGGAAACATGGCTCAGGAATTGGAGCATGATGAAAAAGTAAGTACGTGTGTTGAGATATCTACTAATGTTTTATGTGTGAGTGAGAAAAAATCTTACTCTGATGTGGTAAAATCTCTACCTCGGGTTGTGGAGGTGGATACCATAAATGATGCAAGTCTGAAAGTTATCACTGATTACATGGTCGAGTCACCTGAGACTG
Organism: Aegilops longissima; assembly: GCA_021605205.1. Taxonomy (NCBI): domain Eukaryota; kingdom Viridiplantae; phylum Streptophyta; class Magnoliopsida; order Poales; family Poaceae; genus Aegilops; species Aegilops longissima. Next base: position 171,645,569 of record CM038676.1, read on the forward strand.
GAGTGGACACTGAGGCGATTCCTACACCCCCTCTAGTTACTGAAGAGAATCTGCTTTTCAGCCTACGCAGAGTGCCGAACAAGATGGAGAAGGTGGAAGGAAAAGCCATGGCAGCAGCTAAAAAGAGAGACATTGAAGGTACCCCCAAAACCCCAACTCTTTCGATGCTTTAAATAATTCTGAACTTATTATTAGAGATATGGAGATGGGTGTGAATATTCATGATGCTGATTTTGAAAGTGTGGATATTCTTAGGGAACTGGAGAAATGTAGAAATAAGGACAATATGAATGATAATCATATTAATCCTTCTGTTGGGGGGGGGAGGGGTTATGATTTTAACCAACGGTAAAGGAGATCAGACTCCTTTAAATATGAACTGGGGGGATGAGAATGATGTTGATGATGATAAATTTACTGTTGTTCGATCTAAAAAGAAAAGAGAGAGAAAGGTTAATGTGGTCATTGCTAGACCCACAACCAGAAGTCAAAGAGGAGAGATTTCCTTGCAAGATGACAATGGTAACTCTACTCAGCTTCCTAGTAGAGCTACCAAGAGGGGGGGGGCAAAAAGAAAAAAATGAATGGCCTATTTTGGAACTGCAGAGGAGCAGCTAAGAAGGGGATGACTACCTGCTTCTCTGATATTATTAGAGATCATTCCCTAGATTTTATTGGCCTCCAAGAAACTAAGAAAACCAATTTTACCCCTAAGTATTTGAGAAAAATTGATCCCTTTGAGAGAATTGACTGGAACTGGGTACCCTCTGTTGGCAAATCAGTTGGCATTTTATGTGGCATCAAAAAGAAACCTTGGATATTGTTTCCTGGATGATAGGAATGTACCTTCTTCAAGCTAATGTATTTGATGTTAAGAACAAATGCACGTGGGCCATCATAGTCATCTATGGGGCTCCATAGGAGAATAATAAAGAAGAATTCCTTGAAGAATTAAAAGTGGTATGCTCGCAGGTTAGATTACCTTACATCGTGGGGGGGGTGACTTCAACATTCTCAGAGAGAGTAGCGAGAAAAACAAGCACCTGACTCGCTCTCGCTATGTGGATAATTTCAATGATGTTATCCATTCCCTGAACCAGCGGGAAATAGATATGGGGGGAGGTAAATATACCTGGACGGATAGTCAAAAACATCCTACGTTAGAGAAACTGGATAGAATCTTGATGAGCTTTGATTGGGAAGATATATTTCCCCTTGTTTCAGTCCGTAAGATGGTTAGGGATGTTTCAGATCACAACCCGCTGCTTCTATCCATGAGCCCTGTGAAAAACAGCCCCCTTCATAATCGTGAGTTCAGATTCGAGCTTAGCTGGTTGAAGAACGAGGAATTTTATATTAAAGCTAAGAACATTTGGGAGCAGCCGGTTAATGCTAGCGGTCCAATCGATATCCTCAACATTAAACTGAAACGCCTTAAGAAATACTTTAAGGGTTGGGGTTCTCACTCTTTTGGCCATGCCCGAAAGAGAGAAAAAAAGATCAAAGAGGAATTAGTGGAGATTGAAAAGATATAGGAAATCGAGCCCCTGACACCTGAGCTGTATGAAAAAAGAACCACCCTGTGCGCCGAGCTTAATGACATCCTTGCTGATGAAGAGCTCTTTTGGCTACAACATTTGAATCAACGTTGGTTGCTAAAAGGGGATCAGGACACAGCTTTTTACCATCGTGTTGCGAATGGTAAAAGGAGAAAAAATACCATACACTCCCTGACTGACAGAGAGGTGGTGATTGAGGGCACAAAAGGTCTTCTAACTCATGCTACCTCCTATTATAAAGAGCTGTTTGGACCAGCTAGAGGGAATATATTCCAATTGTCTTCCGATACCTGGGATGAGGGGGAAAAGCTTACTAGTGAAGACAACATCATGCTCACTAGCGAGTTTACGGAAGAGGAAGTTAAAAAGGCCATGTTTAGTATGGAGAGCAATAGGGCCCCTGGACCGGATAACATCCCGGCTGAATTTTACAAACACTGTTGGGATTTTGTGAAGGGAGATTTAATGCGGCTTTCCAAAGCCTTTCATGACAACACCTTAGATATTGCACGCCTAAACTATGGAGTGATCACTCTGATTCCTAAGATGAATGGGGCTAAGAAAACCCAGCAATATCGCCCCATATGCTTACTCCAATGCCCCTATAAGCTTATCACTAAAGTGCTTGATAACAGTGTTGCTGTCAGTGTCAAAACCGGCAGATCTCGGGTAGGGGGTCCTGATCTGTGCATCTAGGCGGATGGTAACAGGAGACAGGGGACACGATGTTTTTACCCAGGTTCGGGCCCTCTCGATGGAGGTAAAACACTACTCCTGCTTGATTGATCTTGATGATATGAGTATTACAAGAGATGATCTACCACGAGATCAGAGAGGCTAAACCCTAGAAGCTAGCCTATGGTATGATTGTTGTTGTTGGTCCTACGGACTAAGCCCTCCAGTTTATATAGACACTGGAGGGGGCTAGGGTTACACAGAGTCGGTTACAAGGAAGGAGATCTACATATCTGTATTGCCAAGCTTGCCTTCCACGCCGAGGAGAGTCCCATCCGGATACGGGACGAAGTCTTCAATCTTGCATCTTGATAGTCCAACAGTCCGGCCAAAGGATATAGTCCGGCTGTCCGGATACCCCTAATCCAGACTCCTCAAGAGTCTCCCTGAACCAGGCTTCAATGACGATGAGTCCGTCGCGCAGATTGTCTTCGGCATTGCAAGGCGGGTTCCTCCTCCGAATACTTCATAAAAGAATTTGAACACAAGGATCGTGTACGGCTCTGCAAAACAAGTTCCACATACCACCATAGAGAGAATAATATTTCCACAAATCTAATCTGCTAACATACCCCGTAGTGTGGCATCACACCACAGCCAGGTCTTATTCGAATCGTTTTTCATAACCAATCTCAGCGTGTTTCGCGAGGCGGTTTCCTTGGCACGTCTTGTTGAAGCAGAGATTGTGTCCCCCTTTATTACGGGATTCTCATCAACACGGACGTGGGTAACCCAATCGTGCCTGTTGGTATGACCCCTCGGTTGGAGGTAAGTCCTAAACGGTCACGAGGAGGGCACTTGGTATTCAATCTCTTTATAAAGAGACCAAGGCCTATTCTTTTCTTTCGATCTCAATCGAATCCACCTCCCGCCTCGAGTTCCAACACCCAAAGCTTAGTTTAGGCGCTTCGGACCTCCGATTATGTCCGGATCCTACCTTCAAGGTTGGTGGATGCCTTCCTCCGTCATGGAGGAAGACGTAATAAAGCTAAGGGAGGCCAGGTACCTGACCGGCGAAATCCCGCATAGGCTGCCTGCTCAAGGGCAGGTTATTCCCAGTCCCAAGCCCGGTGAGAGCGTCGTGTTCGTATCTCACTTCCTCCGAGGGATAGGCTTCGTGCCAGATCCCTTCATGAGGGGGCTCATGTTTATTATGGGCTGGACTTCCACGATTTAGCTCTGGAGTCTATCCTCCATATCTCATCGTTCATCGTCGTGTACGAAGCTTTCCTTCGTATTACCCCTCACTTCGGACTGTGGCTCAAGACCTTCAAAGTGGAGCCAAAGATGATCGAGGGGCGGCACGCAAAGTGCGGAATAAGCAAAAACGCCGACGCCCCCATGGCCCGAGGGCTCTTTCCAGGAGGTGTCCAGTTTATGGCAACAAGAGTGGTTTTATATCACAGCTCCCAGGGGTATCCAGTGGGTGGCCCCACCTGTCTTTTGCTCGGGTTCCCCGTCACGACTAACGTCATGGGTCAACAAGGGGCTAGACTGGGGGCCAGCAAAGGATGTGCCCATATTGCAGAGCCGCATACAAGATCTCCTTGAGAGAGATGTCAGTCTGGTCACGGTGATGCAAGTCATGTTAATTCGCCGAGTCCTGCCCTGCAAATGTCGTCCCCTCTGCCTGTGGAAGTTCAATCCGGAGGGACCGTGAGCTCTTCAACACTTCCTCGGCATGACGCCATAGAGATGTACAAATTGTTCTTCGGACCACAAATAATGTGTCCGGACACCACTGAGGATGCAGGTCTGAGCTGCAATCGCCCGGATACCCAAGTAAGTAGCCCCGCATCCGAACACACTGTCCGTTTATTTATTGCAACGTCGCCCTAAAAAAGCCGCTCTCTGACCATGATTGCATAGCGAAGGAAAAGTTGATCAGGTGTCCGGCCCCCTCCCTGAGACCTCACCAGATCCCGTGTTAACCAGGATGCTGGAGATCGCGCCTTATCAAGCGCCTTCAAGAGAAGATAAAGGGGGGGAACAAAGAGGCTAGCGCCTCCGTGAAGGAGGTTAGCCGGGGAGGAGGAACTGAAACTTCCTCTCCCCAGGGAAGAAAGAGGACCGCCTCCGAGGACCCGGAGACAAGTGTCTCCACACGGGGGAAGAAATCTTCGTCGAAGGGTCCTGCCCCGGGGGATACCCCGGCCGCACTATGCCCTCAAGGGGATCAGCCCTCCACCGAGCTGTAAGTAAAAGGGTACCTTAATAATGAAAATATCTTGCTTTACTTCTGAGGGAAATAACTGAAGCCTTTATTTTGCAGTTCGGATTTTTAGCAGAGCTCGTCTTCGGGGGATCTTCTTCCAGAGATGATGGAGAGCGAAATGCCTCCCCCTGCCATACCGCCTCATGAAGCGGGCGACCCCGAGGCGTCGTCGCGGAGGGTTTCTCCTGATCCGGCAAGGCCGGAAGGTAATTGTATGGCCACCCGAAGTCCTCAGTATCCGGCTTTTGAAGAGAGCAATCGAAAGAGTCCGGCACCGTCTGGTGTGCGGTCGGAGGTACTGAGGTTTCTGCTAGAGCGAGCGGTTATCTCAGAAGAGCACCGCACATTGATGGGTACGGTGATTGAAAGGATCTTGTCCGCCGAAAGCGGGTTACATGAAGCCTTTAAGAGTCTACTGACGGGTTTTGAGGTATGCGAAAGGATGTATATTTTTGACAGTACCGCACATTTTTAGATGCGCCCTGTGGAGATAGTAGCCCCTGAGACTCTGGGTGCTGTCAAAAGCGACGGCGCATAGAGGATCATAGTCCCAGGAATAATTTTGCCGCCTTAATATGCAGGTGGCGAAGTGTACGGTGGCCAGCCGGACTGATGAGTTTGCCAAGTTAAAGCGGCAACTTGACGTGGCAGATGCCGACATCGTACTTGTCAACAAGCGGCTTGATGAGGCACAAGGTATGTGATTCCTCCGGTGACACATAGGAAGAGGAGCATGATGCCAGTATCTATAACGTGTGTGTTAATGCAGACGGAGCTGCGGCCGTGGAAAACCTTCGGGCGGAACTCGCCCGAGCCAAAGAACAAGCCAGGAAAAGCTATGCGGCTGCCCTAAAGGCAATAGAGGAGCTGAAAGTCGAATAGGCTGCTCACTGCCAAAGCAAGGAAGAAATAGCCAGGATGGCTGTGGAATTGAGGAATGCCGCTGACCGTTACGAGCTTCTTGAAAAGGAAGATCGAGCGAAGAGGGCGGACCTGGAGAAGGCCACGATGGCGGCCAAAGACACCCGCTCTGCAATGAGAGCGATGAAGGAGGAGATGCATCAAGCCGGGGATATCGCAGCTGGGAAGCCCTTTATGCTGCGGATGAAGTTCGGAGATCCGAAGTACGCCCCTTTGGACCGGCTGTGGAGTTCTGCGGATGCATATCTGGACTTAGCGGCGAGTGCTGCCGATGCGGCTGAATACTTCCGAGATCAAAAAGATTGCAAAGTGGAAAAGCTGTTCTGGTCACAATTTAACGTTCCAGAGCGTCCGCCTCCATTGACTGATCGGTTGGCGAATGGGCCAAGCTGAATAGATTGTCCGGGCTCGCCATGAGGTCTGTTGTGGATCATTTGTGGCCGGAAAGGCCAAAGCCGAACAATTATTTTAGTTTGGTGCAGCAGTTCCTTGGTGCAGTGCCGCACATCAACGCGATGAAGAGGTCGGCGTGCGTAGAGGGTGCGCGGATGGCCATTGCCCGTGTGAAGACATAATGGGTGGAGATGGAGGCCACCGCCATTGCAGCCCAAGATTCGGACGAGAGCCGAGTACCTGCCGAGCACTACTTTCGAGAAGTTCTTGAGGGCGCTCGTTCAATAGAAGAGCAGTGCTCGAAGAATATTATGTTCTAATGACATGTATTCCCATTGAAAAACAATGTTTTGCTGAATTGTAAAGGCTATTTTATACTTGCGCCTGAAAGAATTATAATACCTCCTGTGCGGCCGTCTATGTATATGTGTATATAACCTGAAAGATGGCAGTCGTCGGCTTCAGCCCCCGCGCATATAATGCTGGGGTGTTCGCAAAAGACGCATGTTCACACTTGATCCAACGTCTTCGTCCATTAAGGAGGTGATAGCGTAGTGAATTAGGCAATCGGACTATAATGCTTTAACACGTTCACTTAGCCATAGGAGTTTGACAGTGGGGCTACTATATAGCCCCTGGTGGCTTCGCGCTCATCCGAATTCGGGGTGCGTACATGCCTGGCCGGGAAACGGCCCTTCGTTAAGGCGGAGGAATCCCGAAGATTCCGCTAGGTCATCGAGTGGTTGACCAGTCTCACGCTATATCATGACAGTCAGTTTTCAGCTTTCTCTACTGAGGTGCTCGTCCGGATGACCCAGGGCACAATCGCAATAGTTCTGCTGGTGCCGCCATAGCCAATAGAGCGGAACGTAAGGCAGCAAAACACACGAGCCGGGCAAACCCAACATTTGACCAAACACAGGAGCTGATGCATATAAGGCCAAACTCGTGACGCCAAACACTCCCTAAGGTATTCGGTCTTTATGATGTAAACCGGGCTAAACAGGGCCCTTTGTAACAAGCCCCTGGTGTCCAGGTAGGTGCAATATTCTGACGTGGCCACATGCCAATACGCCAGCATCCTTCTTAGTTGTACTAAGAATCCGGGGGATGTGTATCAACAAGAGATAGTAAAAAAGGTTTACGTAGGGTCTTAATCTAAAAAGAATCCTTAGGACGGGTCCCTACTGCACGTCTGCGCCTGTGTCTCCATTGTGCCGTATCCTGGAAGGGTGCAGCACGATTATCATTTCTAAAAGAGAGGAACTTAGCTGAGAAGTTGTCGTGCAGAAAGGTAGGTTATACTAGATAAACCATATACAGTTCGAGATGAGTAAAGTTGAGTCTAATTTTCACTTGTTTACACGCGTTGAGCCCCTTGTATTATTATAGGGGTATAGCCATTAAACCTGTATCAATTATATATAGCTACACTGGACTCGTCTAACCGTGTCCGTGGTCTTAACGACCTGTGGGATGCTCTATTTGGTGAGGCCGTCTACTGTGCGGCTGCCAAGGCAGCCGCACAGTCTTCCGCGTGCAAGCAGCGCTCATTACTTCCATTTATTTTAATGATGCCACGTGGACCGAGCATTTTAAGCATAAGAGAAGCGTAATGCGGTATTGCGTTGAAGCGAGCGAAAGCCTCGCGTCCGAGTAGTGTTTGATATCCACTTTGGAACGGAGCGATGTGGAAGGTTAACTTTTCGCTGCGGAAGTTATCGGGAAAGCCGAATATAACCTCTAGTAGCAGGAAGCCCGTGCAATGGGCTTCTGGGCCTGGCGTTACTCCTTTAAAGGTAGTATTGCTATGACTGATTTTTGTTGGGTCTATCCCCATTTTGCGGACTGTGTCCTGATATATCAGGTTTAAACTACTGCCGCCGTCCATCAGGACTCGTGTAAAGTGGTATCCGTCAATTACTGGGTCTAACACCAAGGCAGCCCATCCTGCATGCCGGATACTGGCCGAGTAATCCCGATGGTCGAAGGTGATCGGTTGGGACGACCAGTGGCAGAACTCCGCGGTAATGGGCCCTGGGGCATGTGTCTCTAGGAGCGCCGCTTTGTTTCTCCCCTTCGTCACGTGTAACACGTTTACTGTTTTGACTTCCGGTGGGAATTTCTTCTGTTCCCCAGTGCTTTGTTCACGAGGCTCGTCCTCGTCTTCACTTGGTGTATCCAGCCCCTTGTGTTCGGTGTTGAGTTTGCCGGACTGCTTGAAGACCCAACATTCTCTATGGGTATGATTTGCAGGTTTATCGGGGGTGCTGTGGATTTGACATATCTTGTCCAGAATCTTGTTTAGGCTGGACAGTTCGTCCCTGTTGCCTTTGGGGGCGGCTTTTGCTGACTTGGCCGAGAGCTTCTGAATCCGGTGTTTACCGCCGTGCTCTTCGGGATGTCTTATTTATTCCGGCGCTTGTTTTTGTTGCATCGTGGCTTCCTGTTTCCGTCTCTGACTTCAGATGTACTTGGGTCGCTGGTGCTGCATCGGGCTAACCAGCTGTCCTCGCCCGCGCAAAAGCGGGTCATGAGGCTTGTTAATGCAGCCATTGTTCTCGGCTTTTCTTGGCCGAGGTTTCTGGCGAGCCATTCGTCTCGAACGCTGTGTTTTAAAGCTGCTAAGGCTTCGATGTTCGGACAGTCGACTATTTGGTTCTTTTTAGTAAGAAACCTATTCCAAAGCTTTCGGGCTGTCTCTCCGGGCTGTTGAGTTATATGACTTAAATCGTCTGCATCCGGTGGTCGGACATAGGTCCCTTGAAAATTTGCCCGAAAAGCGTCCTCGAGCTCTTCCCAACTTCCAATGGTGTTTTCGGGGAGGCTTTTAAGCCAGTGCCGGGCTGGCCCTTTGAGCTTGAGGGGTAAGTACTTGATGGCATGGAGATCGTCTCCTCAAGCCATGTGGATATGGAGGATGTAGTCCTCAATCTAGCCCCAGGGTCTGTCGTTCCATCGTATGCCTCTATGTTTACGGGCTTGAATCCCTCTGGAAATTCATGGTCCAGCACCTCATCGGTGAAACATAGGGGGTGTGCGGCACCCCTTGTATTTGGGTGTACCATGGTGTTCGTATTTTTGTTGTGTTGCATTGCATGCTGGAGCGCGCTTTCTTGGCCCGTAGATGGATCTGGTTGGGCCGTCCTTTTGATGCGAGTCCTCACGTGGATCGCGTACTGGCTTGTGTGCGGTGTCATTTGCCTCTCTATGTTGGCCACGAGGTCGTCTATCCGACCAGATGGCTGTTTTGTTTTTTGATTGCGGGGGCTCTAAGGCCTCATCATCGAATTCAGGTAGTAGCTTTCGCTTCAGGTAGCTCTTTGTGTAGCGACTGCTGCCGTACTTTTCTGCGGTGTTGAGTACTTTACTCCATCTGATTCTGAGTGTATCTTGCGCAGCCTTGAGCTTTCGCTTCTGCTTTTTCAGACTCCGCGCAGTGGTGACAAGCCTTTGATGGAGATTCTGTTGCTCCAGGTGTTTGTCCGGTGTGATATCATCCGGACTGTTATCTTCGCCGGAGACGGGTTGTTCGGCTTGATTCTCCGTGTTGCCGTGGTCGGACGGTGGTTCAATGCCATGTTCGTCGTCCGCTGGCTCACCCTGCTCTATCGCTGGGTCTATATGGTCGCTATTTCTGCCGAGGCGGGATTTGGAGCGGCGCTTACGCCTCCGCCTTGACTGCTTCTCGAGGGAACGATCCTTTGCTGCGTCCTTCCGTTCCTCGTTGTCGTTTTCCTTGGGTGTGTCCACCATGTACATCATATGATGAAGTGGGCGTCCAGTGCCCCGTGGGCAGTGGCTCCTGTTCGTCTCCTGCATCATCGTCCACACCGTCGATGTCTTCGGAGTCGAAGTCGAGCATGTCGGTCAAATCATCGACAGTGGCTATTAAGTGGGTGGTGGGTGGGCGGAGAATCTCTTTGTCATCCGCATCCCAATCCTGCCAGACATAGTTCGGCCAGGGTTCTCCTGACAAGGAAAGAGACCTTAATGAGTTCAGTATGTCGCCGAAGGGCGAGTGCTGAAAAATATCCGCGGAGGTGAACTCCGTGATCGGTGCCCAGTTGGATTCGGTAAGCACAGGCGCAAGCGGTTCGGAGTCCATGGCCAGGGAAGGATCGGGCAGTTTGTCAACACGGCTCTCGTGAAGGGTAAGGTCGATACTCGGCTCGATCGCCGCTGAGAATGCGGCCTCCGTGGCGGGGTCTATCCGCCTGTCCATGGATGGCGCAATGGGCTCCGAATTGAGGGTCAAAGCGGTCACCGATGCGATCTTCCGAACACTGTCCTATGGTAGAGCTAAATCATGCCCACCGTGACCGCGTGGCGCACTCGGCACGGGCTCGAATCCGTCGGAGATCAAGTCTCTACGGATGTCGGCCGTGTAGTCTGAGCTTCCAAACCTGACCCGGTGGCGAGGGGCGTAACTCTCGATCTGCTCCAGATGGCCAAGCGAGTTGGCCCGCAGTGCGAAGCCGCCGAATACAAAGATATGTCCGGGGAGAAAAGTCTCACCCTGGACTGCATCGCTATCGATGATCGAAGGAGCCATCAAGCCTGACGATGACGACACAGAGGAACTCTCAATGAAAGCACCAATGTCGGTGTCAAAACTGGCGGATGGTAACAGGAGACGGGGGACATGATGTTTTTACCCAGGTTCGGGCCCTCTCGATGGAGGTAAAACCATACTCCTACTTGATTGATCTTGATGATATGAGTATTACAAGAGTTGATCTACCACGAGATCGGAGAGGCTAAACCCTAGAAGCTAGCCTATGGTATGATTGTTGTTCTTGGTCCTACGGACTAAACCCTCCGGTTTATATAGACACCGGAGGGGGCTAGGGTTACACAGAGTCGGTTACAAGGAAGGAGATCTACATATCCGTATTGCCAAGCTTGCCTTCCAAGCCAAGGAGAGTCCCATCCGGACACGAGACGAAGTCTTCAATCTTGCATCTTCATAGTCCAACAGTCCGGCCAAAGGATATAGTACGGCTATCCGGATACCCCCTAATCCAGGGCTCCCTCAGTTGTTGTTTATGCTGATAAGCTAATCAGTCGACACCAAAATGCATTCATTAAACACAGAAACATAATGGGTGGAGTCCTCACTCTTCACGAGGTGTTTCATCATACGCATGTCAAGAAAAAAGTTGGGGTGGTTTTAAAATTGGACTTTGAAAAAGCCTATGACAAGATCAACTGGGACTTCCTCTTTGAGTGCCATCGTAACCGTGGATTTGGCCCAACCTGGTGCGGATGGGTTAAAAAAATCTTGCACAATGGCACAGTGAGCATTAAGTTAAATAATGAGGTGGGGCCCTATTTCCAAAGCCACAAAGGGGTCCGTCAAGGAGACCCCCACTCCCCTTCCTGTTCAATCTAGCTGTTGAGACCCTCTCGAAGATGATACGTAATGCCCAAAAGGAAAAGCTCCTAACTGGGCTTGCCCCTGACTTGATTGAAGGGGGAGTAGCTATCCTTGCAGTATGCAGATGACACTGTCATTTGTTTTGAACATGATAAGAATGCTGCTGTAAACCTGAAACTACTTCTATACATGTTCGAACTTATGTCTGGTCTAAAAGTCAGCTTCCTTAAAAGTGAGGTCCTTTGTGTTGGGGGGATGAGGAAACGCTGGCCTTTTATGTGGAACTGTTCAATTGTAATATTGGACACTTTCCTATGAAATACCTGGGAGTGCCAGTTAGCTTGTCTACACTGCGCGTCCTTGAGTGGGATTTCATGGATGATCGATTCCTAAAGTACTGTGAGGCCTGGATTGGGAATGTAGCATCCTCGGGAGGGAGGCTGATGCGGAGCATCCCACGATCATCCCCATGGACCTACAACCATCTCATCAAGAGCCAAGAGGACCCATGACACGAGCTAGAGCTAGAGCTCTCGAGAACGAGGTGACCTCTTTCCTTATTGATATCCCATATGATCCACTCGAGACATGGCTACTACCTAAGTCCGATATGCTATGCATGATTAGGTGTCAAGGGGAACCTCTCGAGGATGCACGCGAAGATGGACAAGCCACCAAGTCCATGGACGAAGAGAACCAACAGAGTCGGGCAAAATCCCATTCCAGGCCCCGGACATCCGGCCCTGACCCCGGACATCCGGACCCTGGAGCTTCTACCTCAACATGCACCAAACTGCCCAAGTCTCCAGGGCCCGGACATCCGGCGTCCAAGCCCGGACATCCGGCCCCCAGCCCGGATATCCGGCTCCCAGCCCAGAAATCCGGCGCCCCTCTCCCGATTCAACAGAAACGGTCGCCCCAGCCCGGACATCCGGGCTGATAGCTGGACATCCGGCGCCTCGTGAAGGCCGGACATCCGCCCGACGCCTTGACGTCCGGCCTCCCTCGCTGCGTCAAGGTGCTTCCGGACTTGTTCCTTGTACCCCTTCACCGAGACTATATATACTTGATCCCCTACCTCTTTCTAGGGTTAGCATTGGATTAGCTCATATTCTTGTGTGAGAGCCTTTGCTCATCCACTTGGCTACTTCTCCTCGGAGATCAGGACCTCTACGGAGAAGATCCCCCAAGCGGATTCAAGACCCCCTTCTAGGGTGGACCCCATCAAGGCCTCCTCACGGAGAAGAATGGCTACCGTTTGTATCTTTCCTTTGTTGATCTTGAATCTTGTGCCACCTTATGTGATCGATAATCTAGCACTTGTGTGATTGATCTCTTGTTGGTTTAGTGATTCCTCTCTCGTTTTCTCCGTGTTTCCCTTTTGTTCTTCCGCGTGTTCTTCGCGATTCACCGTAGGATCCGCTCCAACGTGAAAGATCATCCACATAGGGTTCCGCCCTACATCATCTATGGTATCATGAGCCACGTTGATCACGTTATTGGAGCCCCTACCCCTCTTTTTCTAGCTTGATTTTGTTGTTTTTGTCATAATTCCGAAAATTCCCCACAAAAATAGCCCCAAAAAAATTTTGTGATTTGTTAGTGTGATGAAGTTTTGTTGGATTTGATCCGTGGATTTCGTGTGTTGCAGGTAGATCTATCTTTTCCACAATTTCCATCCACAAAATCGCCCAAATTTTGACCGGATTTGACCTCTCCTCGCGGTGTTCTTCGAGCCCGGACATCCAGCCCGAACAGCCCGGACATCCGGCACCCCGGACATCCGGCCCGACCAGCCCGGACATCCGGCGCCCCGGACATCCGGCTTCCAGCCCGGAAATCCGGCTCCTGCCAGCATCAAACCCCATCCACCACCCCGTTCACCGCCTAACTTTCGCCAAATTTTGTCCCGTGCCCACATACACTTCCACTTACCTCCACCACTTCCGCATAACACCACCATTGCCTTTCCCACTACCAATTCGGACAATGTTGCCAAATTTTGCCTTGCGACTTTGAGTTGGGGTTTCCGTATCCTTTTGTGTTTCGGCTATCTAGGTACGGTTCAACATCAACATCACCACCGCTCATCTTCGCCAAGGACGGTAACATCGTCGACACCTTTGACATTACTTGCAATTGCATTGATAACCATCATAACCCATCCTTTGCGTTGCTTACCCATCGAGACTAGCCATTGAGTATTGCCGGCAACGTGACTTGTGCACATTAGTGATCATACTCCATAGCATACATACCATACCAAGGTGGTGCATATGTAAGCATCAACTTGTGTGTCACAAAGTTGTCATCGCATACACAATTGATATCTTGGTTCGTGAAGTTTTGCATGAGAAAAGAGCTCAAAAGAGAAAGAGCCAATCAAGCTTTTAAGCAAAGAGAGAAAGATAAGCAAAGAGCTTATGAGCAAGAACCATAGCATCATACAACATTAAGATTGTCATACTTGATTGTAACATCCCAAATTTTCAATTTGGAATGTTATACATTAGGTCATCATGCATATCATATTTTTCTCGCATTTTTTTTCGATCCTAGAAAATTTCACGCAACTCAAGGACCCTCGGAGAGAGTTGGAAGTTTCATTATTTTCATATTTGAGTTTTCTCAAATTTTGAAAATAGGATCATTTGATTTATTTAAATTATCTTCATAAAGTTTTTCCTATAAAAATATTTTGAGAGGGAATAATATGACTTTCCCAACATTTAGGAAAAATGAAGATATTATAAATAAATCAAAATTTGGGTTTTGGAAGATTTATTTTGCTTAGGCAAAATGAGCATTTAAAAAAATTACGATGTTTGCTGCTTTTAAAGTTCATTTTGTTCACTCATTTTAGGAGTCGGGAAAATTTGTTTTATTCAAATCGGAGTTCATTTAGTATTTTTTTTATTTTTTTATTCGTTTGGTTTAATTTTATTTAAAAAAAATCGCTACCCACAGGGCAAGGCCCACCAGCCCAGCCAGCCAGGCCCGCCCAGCGCCCGCCTCCCTCTCCTCACAAGACGCCGCCCGAAGCGGAACCCGCCAAGACGCCTCCCGAGTCCGGCTCGACCCGCCGCCTTGCCCCCCCCAAGGCGCCGCCTCTCCCCCCTCCCATAAATAGCCGCCCCCCCCTCTCACCTCACCCCTTGAACCGCCGCCTCCCAAGCCGACCTCGCCCACAGGAAGCCGCCGCCGCCGCCGTTCTCGCCGTCGCCGGAGCCCGCCACCCTCGCCGCCCTCCGAACCCCGCCGACCCGCCCCGGGCCCGCCGAGCCTCACGGCGATCACGGAGGTAGCCGCCGCCCGCTCCGTTCGATCCGGTTTTCCCTAAAACCCGATCCGGTTTTTTTTAGATATGTTCGGTTTTTTTTAAAACCCTAGATTGGTTTTAATTTTTTTCCGTTTTCTTATTTAACGAACGTTCACCGAACCGTTCGTTCCAATGAACGTGTTCGTTGGATTAGTTCTGTTAACGAACGTCCGTTATTTAAACCGTTCGTCGTTTTATTTTAATCGGATTTAATCCGTTATTTTTCTGATTCGATTTCAGATCCGATTTTCAAATCTGTTTTATTTCTCGCTCGTTTATCGGAATCAGGTGATTCAAACGCCTGGAGTTTCGTAACGAAACCGCCGTTCCGACTAACCTACTTTCACAGAGTTTTGCTACTGTGAAATTTTGACCTAGTTTCAGATTGCAAAACCGAGTCGTTCTCTCTTGAGTTTCGACTTTCGATGTTTATTTCGATTCGATTCTTTTGCAACCAGGGTTCTTAAGTTGAACTTTCTGGTTAGATATTTTATTCGAGATTTCCCCATGCATTAGAGGAATACTTATTGTATGCTTGTTGTTTGTCTGCGTTAGATCACCCGGAGTGCGCCGCTTGTTACTTCGAATCTCTAGGTCTCGCGGATCATCAGCAAGGCAAGTAACACTTGATCATATCTTTTCTCATACCCAGTTTTTATGCATTAGATCTATTCCTCAAACACTTGCATGATTAGGATCTAATTAAATTGTGGGATGGGAAGTAGATTGAGGTAGTACCTATTACCTGTTTTACTTATGAAACCTTGGGAGTTACTTCTACGTTTGCTATTATGCCATGCTATGCTAGTAGACGTGGATTGGGTGAGTGAATATCCATAACAGATGTGAGATTGTTAATTAATGGTTTATCTAAGGTGGCAACCTAAACACACATCTGGGTGGATTGAGGCACCTGGTTTCTATCAGGACTTGCTGTATTTCTTCTGACCGCCACCTGTGCTCTAAGGGATCATAATATTATTCAAACTGGAAACTTCCGTGCAGCCACAAGCCAATTATGGGCTCTGGTGTAGTTGACTAAGTTGTGCGAACTCTTACGGGTAGGCTAGCTGATGTAGGGGATGTAGGTTGGTACGGTCTACCCACATGTAAGGTGCTAGCGCTTCTGAAAGACTATGTCTCGGTCATCCGCTTCTCAAACACCATGTAGTCACGAGAACCAAGCGGAGGCGATCGAGTCTTGTGGGGAAAAGTCGCAACCCTCTGCAGAGTGTATAAACTAATCATGATTAGCCGTGTCCCGGTTATGGACAATTTGAGTATCTGGTAATTGAATATCATGTGAATCTCAACATGTTACTTCTAAATAAAAGTTATTGGGTTTTGATGAGTACTTTTAATTGGGATTGAGGATGTTGTCAACCATTCTCAATGTTTAACAACCACCATGATAGTTAAATAAAATTTATTCCTTTGATGTAGGGAAAATCAGCTTTATGCAAATGTAACCGTAGAGCTTTACCACCAGCCATATATGCATGTAGTATAGGCTCATTCCTTCATTGCTCTTTATGTGTTACATTGCGGCATATTCCATGTCTTGACCCGTTTTGGCTGCAACTTTCACGTTGCAGACTTTTGATTTACGAGTAAGGTGTTAGGTCGTGGTTCTATACTCAGTGATGCCGTTGGAGTTGATGGACTCGCTTATCTTCCAAGCCTTCCGCTGTTATTATAAGATGGCCTTAAGCCATATAAGATTTTGCAACGCATGGGAGAAGTTGCGTATAAGTTGGAATTGCCAGAAGGACTGTCGGGAGTTCATGATGTATTCCATGTTTCTCGCTTGAAGAAATGTCACCCGAGATAGCGAGAGGTACTGTTAAGAGACACAGTGCCCTTTGGAAGCAATTCAGTTGAAGGATGACTTGACATATGAGGAAAAACCGGTTAAGATTCTCGATTATGCCAGCAGAGTTACCCATGGCAAGGTTATCAAGTTATGCAAAGTTCAATGGAGCCACCACACCGAGGATGAAGCCACCGGAAAGAGAGGAAGTTTTGCTAGGACCACCTCACCTATTTTCTAGCCAACCCGAATCTCGAGGGCTAGATTCATCTTATAGGTAGGTTTGTAACATCCCAAATTTTCAATTTGGAATGTTATACATTAGGTCATCATGCATATCATATTTTTCTCGCATTTTTTCCGATCCTAGAAAATTTCACGCAACTCAAGGACCCTCGGAGAAAGTTGGAAGTTTCATTATTTTCATATTTGAGTTTTCTCAAATTTTGAAAATAGGATCATTTGGATTTATTTAAATTATCTTCATAAAGTTTTTCCTATAAAAATATTTTGAGAGGGAATAATATGACTTTCCCAACATTTAGGAAAAATGAAGATATTATAAATAAATCAAAATTTGGGTTTTGGAAGATTTATTTTGCTTAGGCAAAAATGAGCATTTTAAAAAAAATTACGCATGTTTGCCGTTTTTAAAGTTCATTTTGTTCGACTCATTTTTAGGAGTCGGGGAAAATTTGTTTTATTCAAATCGGAGTTCATTTAGTATTTTTTTTTATTTTTTTTATTCGTTTGGTTTAATTTTATTTAAAAAAACGCTACTGGGCCAAGGCCCACCCAGCCCAGCCCAGCCAGGCCCGGCCCCCGCCTCCCTCTCTCTCTCACAAGACGCCGCCGCGAAGCGGACCCGCCGCCAAGACGCCTCCCGAGTCCGGCTCCGACCCGCCGCCTGCCCCCTCCCCAAGGCGCCGCCTCCCCCCCCATAAATAGCCGCCCCCCCCCCTCACCTCACCCACTTGAGCCGCCGCCTCCCAAGCCGACCCCACGCCAAGCCGCGGGCCGAGCCCGCCACCCTCGCCGCCCTCCCAACCCCGCCGCCCGCCCCCGGAGCCTCACGAGCCTCGCCGGCGATCACCGGAGGCCGCCGCCCGCTCCGTTCCGATCCGGTTTTCCCTAAAAACCCGATCCGTTTTTTTTAGATATGTTCGGTTTTTTTTAAAACCCTAGATTGGTTTTATTTTTTTTCGATTTTCTTATTTAATGAACGCTCACCGAACCGTTCGCTCCAATGAACGTGTTCGTTGGATTAGTTCTGATAACGAACGTCCGTTATTTAAACCGTTAAATCGTTTTATTTTAATCGGATTTAATCCGTTATTTTTCTGATTCGATTTCAGATCCGATTTTCAAA
Organism: Aegilops longissima; assembly: GCA_021605205.1. NCBI lineage: Eukaryota > Viridiplantae > Streptophyta > Magnoliopsida > Poales > Poaceae > Aegilops > Aegilops longissima. Next base: position 171,663,270 of record CM038676.1, read on the forward strand.
TCTGTTTTATTTCTCGCTCGTTTATCTGAATCAGGTGATTCAAACGCCTGGAGTTCCGTAACGAAACCGCCGTTCCGACTAACCTACTTTCACAGAGTTTTGCTACTGTGAAATTTTGACCTAGTTTCAGATTGCAAAACCGAGTCATTCTCTCTCGAATTTCGACTTTCGATGTTTATTTCGATTCGATTCTTTTGCAACCAGGGTTCTTAAGTTGAACTTTCTGGTTAGATATTTTATTCGAGATTTCCCCGTGCATTAGAGGAATACTTATTGTATGCTTGTTGTTTGTCTGCCTTAGATCACCCGGAGTGCGCCGCTTGTTACTTGAATCTCTAGGTCTCATGGATCATCGCAAAGGCAAGTAACACTTGATCATATCTTTTCTCATACCCAGTTTTATGCATTAGATCTATTCCTCAAACACTTGCATGATTAGGATCTAATTAAATTGTGGGATGGGAAGTAGATTGAGGTAGTACCTATTACTGTTTTACTTATGAAACCTTGGGAGTTACTTCTCGTTTGCTATTATGCCATGCTATGCTAGTAGACGTGGATTGGGTGAGTGAATATCCATAATAGATGTGAGATTGTTAATTAATGGTTTATCTAAGGTGGCAACCTAAACACACATCTGGGTGGATTGAGGCACCTGGTTTCTATCAGACTTGCTCAGATTTCTTGGACCGCCACCTGTGCTCTAAGGGATCATAAGATTATTCAAACTGAAACTTCCGTGTGCAGCCACAAGCCAATTATGGGCTCTGGCGTAGTTGACTAAGTTGTGCGAACTCTTACGGGTAGGCTAGCTGATGTAGGGGATGTAGGTTGGTACGGTCTACCCACATGTAAGGTGCTAGCGCTTCTGAAAGACTATGTCTCGGTCATCCGTTTCTCAAAAACCATGTAGTCACGAGAACCAAGCGGAGGCGATCGAGTCTTGTGGGGAAAAGTCGCAACCCTCTGCAGAGTGTATAAACTAATCATGATTAGCCGTGTCCCCGGTTATGGACAATTTGAGTATCCGTAATTGAATATCATGTGAATCTCAACATGTTACTTCTAAATAAAAGTTATTGGGTTTTGATGAGTACTTTTAATTGGGATTGAGGATGCTGTCAACCATTCTCAATGTTTAACAACCACCATGATAGTTAAATAAAATTTATTCCTTTGATGTAGGGAAAAATCAGCTTTATGCAAATGTAACCGTAGAGCTTTACCACCAGCCATATATGCATGTAGTATAGGCTCATTCCTTCATTGCTCTTTATGTGTTACGTTGCGAGCATATTCCATGTGCTGACCCGTTTTCGGGCTGCAACTTTCACGTTGCGCACTTTTCGAACGACAGTAAGGTGTTAGGTCGTGGTTCTATACTCGGTGATGCCGTTGGAGTTGATGGACTCGCTTATCTTCCAAGCCTTCGCTGTTATTATAAGATGGCCTTAAGCCATATTATTGTAATAAGTTCCCTTGTGGACAACGATGTAATAAGTGTGTGATTGCTACTCGCAATAAATCCTTCAAGCTTGTGTGGTGTCGGCATTCTCGATCCAGGATGACACCGAGCACGTAGATCGGATCCATTCGGGTCTGGTCGCTACATTGATCATCTTGGATCAACACATCGAAACACCATACATATAGCATACTTGGGATAGAAGTCGTTGCATTTTTGCTTAGTAGGTTGTGCACAAGTTCAGTATCCGCCTATTGTGCAATCGTGCTAGCGTCTCTCTAGTGTTGTGCAACAAGAGCATCTTGGTGAATTCCACATTTTGGCTCATCCTTGGTTGCATAACCCCATATTATCTTTTTAGTGTGTGTTTCCGTGTACCTTATCTTGCTATTGGTCTACTTGTTGCATTTGCAAATTTGTGAATCATTTCCAACATTATTGAGTCTCACTTACAATTGCATCAAATTTTGTGCCACCATCCTAACCGAGCTCCACCATAAGCTTTTATTTGTGTAGGTGTGAGAACCGACAAGAATCGGTACCAAGAGTGCTATTTCATTGTCCGCATTTGAGTGAACTTGATTCATCTTCAACATCGGTCAAAGGTACATTGGTATAAGTTCTTTTCCGTTCTACCACTCACATTTTGCTTGGAATGATGGATAGGCCAAGTTCTTCTACCAATCCACTCTTCATCGAGCAAGACGACGATATGTCTTCATACGTCACCAAGAGCCACCTCTTTGGTGCACAACGAGCGTTGCACCAAGAACAACAAGCAATGAGCGACCGCATCGACAACCTCGCCACCGACTTGCGACTCTCCGAGCAATGTACAAGAGACTACTTCGATAACAAGTTCGAGGCTCACAAGCAAGAGAACGATGCAAGAATGGACGAGATCCGCGCTTTGATGAGAAACCGGCATCATTCAACTTCTTCATCATCAAGACGGAGCCGCTCGAGTCGACACTCCGACGACACCTTCTACGACTCAAGTACACCTGCGTCAAATACTCTTCGTCGTGCCGCTCATCAAGACCGTCATGCATCTCGCAACCCGCTACATGACAGGCATTCACAAGAGCAAGTTGATGCTCAAGTTGCTCGTCCTCAATCAAATCAAGAGGCTTTTGCTCAAGCTCAAGAAAGACAATGTCTTCGTCGCCAACAAGAGGAAGAACGAGCACGTCTTCACCAAGACGAACAAGACGCCAAGGCTCAACGTCTTCAACAACAACAACGTGAAGCGCAAGCTCTTGAGGCGCAACGTGCCCTTCAAGATTCAAGTAGAGCCTTCGCCAACCGCAATCGCGAACGGCGCATTCAAGAGGAAGCCCTTCGAGAAGAAATCCAAGAGAGGAACTACCAACCTCATGTACAACGTCAAGTTCCTCAAGCCCCTCCCCGAGCTCGTCAAGCTCCACCTCAACCTCAAGTTCAACAAGAGCAAGTTGATCATGGTCTTCCTCCGCGACAAGAGCAACATGAAGACGAGTACAATCCACATCAAGGACGTCATCATCAACATCGCCAACAACACAATGAAGAGCAACGCTACGGCAAGCTAAAATTCACCATGCCCAAGTTCAATGGAAGCAATGACCCCGAAGACTACCTCTCATGGGCATTGAAGGTTGATAAAATCTTCCGCTTGCACAACTACGATGAAGCGAAGAAAATCGCTATGGCATCACTTGAGTTCCAAGACTATGTGCTCATATGGTGGGAACAAATCATTGAGCAACGACAAGCAAGAGGTGAACCTCCAATCACCACTTGGGCTCAAATGAAGGATGTCATGCGAGCACGTTTTGTGCCAACCTACTACAACCGCGACCTCTTCAAGAAACTCCAACTACTCAAGCAAGGAACAAAGAGTGTTGAAGAATATTACAAGGAAATGGAGATAGCCATGATTCGAGCCAATGTCAAAGAAGATGATGAGCAAACTATGGCACGTTTCTTGAATGGACTCAATCACCCCATCAAGAAGATCGCCGACTTCCAACCATACTCATCCCTCATTGAGCTCGTGCATCAAGCTACAAAGGCGGAACGCCAAGTGCAAGATGACTTCAAGTACGCCAAGTACTCATCCAAGACCTACGGCTTCTCCAACAACCAAGCTTCAACGACTCCTCCAACATCTACATCAACCAAGCTTTCTTCAAGAAACGACGACAAGTCAAGTTACAAGAAGACTTCGACAAGTTCAAGTCGTCCTCCTCCTACTACAAACAAGCTCAAGCCGCGTGCTTCATCCTCTACTCCGACCGATGAGACCATCAAGACAAGCTCCTTCAAGTGTTTCACTTGCGGCGGCCGAGGCCACAAGTCATACGAATGCACCAACAAGCGCACCATGATCCTCAACGACGATGGCACGTATGACTCCATGAGTGAAGAGGAGATGGAAGCTCTTGAGCAAGTGGCCATGCACCGGCAAGTGAACGAAGACGAAGATGATCAAGTCTTTTGTGATGAGGATTCGAGCCCCGCTCTCGTTGTCTCCAAGGTCTTGACTCTTCAACATCAACAAGAAGAAGACCAACGATGCCACATCTTCCACACAAAAGCCGGCATCAATGGACGGTCCATCAAGGTCATCATCGATGGAGGTAGTTTCCACAACTTGGCAAGTGAAGAACTATGCTCCAAGCTCCAATTGGTCAAGAGGAAGCACCCGCATCCCTACAAGGTTCAATGGCTAAGTGACTCCGGCACTATACGAGTTGAGCATACGGTCCTAGTCTCTTTCAAAATTGGTGCATACGAAGACACTTTGGAGTGTGATGTGGTCCCAATGACCGTTTGTCACCTACTTCTTGTTCGACCATGGCAATTCGACCGTGGTGTCATACACAATGGGCGTACCAATCACTATAGCTTCAAGATGAAAGGGAAAGAATATGTGCTACGACCTATGTCTCCTAGTCAAGTGATAGCCGACAAACAAGCCACCCATCATAGAGAAAAGAGTGAGAAAGTGATCCACCCAAAAGTGAGTGAGAGCCACAAGCCAAATTTGAGCGACTCTTCGCCTAGAGAGGAAAACCTCATTTTATTTGCCACCAAAAGTGAGATGAGAGAAGTGTATGAGACCGATTGTAGACCTATCAATGCTATTACCGTTCGATATAGGCATCCCATTCCTCGCTTAGATGACATGCTTGATGAACTTAGTGGAGCCAACTTTTTCTCAAAAATTGATCTTAAAAGTGGCTATTATCAAATCCGCATACAAGAGGGTGATGAATGGAAAACTGCTTTCAAAACCAAATTTGGTTTATATGAATGGTTAGTGATGCCTATGGGTCTTTCGGAAGCTCCCGGTACTTTTGTGCGTCTTATGCATCATGTGCTTCGTCCTTATATTGGAGTCTTTGTTGTGGTTTACTTCAACGATATTCTTGTGTTTAGCAAAACCATGAAAGAGCACATCAATCATGTAAAATCTGTGTTGCAAACTCTTCGCAAGGAAAGCCTTTATGCAAACTTGAAAAAATGCACTTTTGGAGTTGACAAAGTGGTTTTCTTGGGTTTTGTAGTATCCTCAAAGGGTGTCCATGTTGATGAATCTAAAATTCAAGTAATTAAAACTTGGCCCCAACCAACCAATTTGCAACAAGTGCGAATTTTTCTTGGTCTTGCGGGTTTTTATCGTCGCTTTGTGAAAGATTTTAGCACAATTGCCGCTCTTTGCATGCTTTGAGTAAGAAGAATACTCCCTTTGTTTGGGGAACCTTGCAATCAACCGCTTTTGATGAGCTCAAGTCTATGCTTACTCATGCTCCGATTCTTTCTTTGCCCAATTTTGACAAAACTTTTGAGGTTCATTGTGATGCAAGTGGTACCGGAATTGGCGGCGTTTTGATGCAAGAAAAACGAGCCATTGCTTATTTTAGTGAAAAACTTCCGGTGCTCAACTTAATTATCCCATCTATGACAAAGAATTGTTTGCTTTAGTGCGTGTGCTACATGTGTGGGAACATTACCTTAGACCTCATGAGTTTGTCATCCATACCGATCATGAAACGCTTAAGTACCTCAAAGGTCAAACTAAATTAAACAAGCGTCATGCAAAATGGAGTGAATTCATTGAATCTTTTCCTTATGTGTTCAAGTACATTAAGGGTAAAGAAAATGTAGTTGCCGACGCGCTTTCACGCATATGCATGCTTGTCACTCAACTTGAGTTGAATGTTATTGGTTTTGAGCATATAAAAGACTTGTATGATCATGATCCATCTTTTGCTTCTCCTTATGCTAAGTGTTTGACACATACGTCTTGGGAACAATATTACATCAAGTATGGTTATCTTATGAGAGCTAACAAACTTTGCATTCCCGAGTCTTCTCTTCGTTTGCTCCTTTTGCAAGAGGCTCATGGAGGCGGACTCATGGGACACTTTGGACGCGACAAGACATTCGCCACGCCTCCAACAACTACTTTTGGCCCAAGATGTTCATGACGCCTCACGCTTCACCAACCGATGCTATACATGTCGCAAAGCTAAGTCTAAAGCTCAATCTCATGGTCTTTACATGCCTCTTCCTATTCCATATCAACCATGGGAAGACATTAGTATGGATTTTGTACTTGGTTTGCCTAGGACCCAAAATGGCAAGGACTCCGTGTTTGTTGTTGTGGATAGATTTTCTAAGATGGCACATTTCATTCCTTGCAACAAGATAGACGATGCTTCACATGTTGCAAATCTCTTTGTAGGAAATCTTGCGACTCCATGGTGTACCAAAGACAATCGTCTCCGATCGTGACGCCAAGTTCTTGAGTTACTTTTGAAGACCCTATGTGCCAAGCTCGAATCAAGCTCTTGTTCTCCTCGCATACCATCCTCAAACCGACGGCCAAACGGAGGTGACGAACCGCACACTATCCACTCTACTTCGTGTCTTGATCAAGAAGAACATCAAGGAATGGGAAGCATGTCTACCCATCGCCGAGTACGCCTACAATCGTGCAAGACATTCAACTACCGCAAGTCCCCTTCGAGGTCGCTCACGGTTTCAACCCCTTGTCCCCATTGGACATTCTACCTCTTCCTCTCCAAGAGCGCACCAACATGGATGCAAGTGAACGAGCAAGCTACATCAAGAAGATGCACGAAGATACAAGGCACACCATTGAGCGCCAAGTACAACGTCAAGCAAACAAGCTCAACGCCAACAAGTAACCCATCGTATTCAACATTGGTGATCTAGTGTGGCTACACCTTCGCAAGGACCGCTTCCCCAAAGAACACAAGTCCAAGCTTCTCCCTCGAGCCGATGGACCTTTCAAGGTGCTAGCATGATACAACGACAACGCCTACAAGATCGACCTACCTCGAGACAAATACAACGTGAGCGACATCTTCAACGTCAAGGACCTCGCACCATTCCATGGAGATGAAGCTTTTGATCCGAGGTCGGATCTCTCCCAAGGGGGAGATGATGCGGAGCATCCCACGATCATCCCCATGGACCTACAACCGTCTCATCAAGAGCCAAGAGGACCCATGACACGAGCTAGAGCTAGAGCTCTCGAGAACGAGGTGACCTCTTTCCTTATTGATATCCCATATGATCCACTCGAGACATGGCTACTACCTAAGTCCGATATGCTATGCATGATTAGGTGTCAAGGGGAACCTCCCGAGGATGCACGCGAAGATGGACAAGCCACCAAGTCCATGGACGAAGAGAACCAACCGAGTCGGGCAAAATCCCTTTCCAGGCCCCAGACATCCGGCCCTGACCCCGGACATCCGGCCCCTGGAGCTTCTACCTCAACATGCACCAAACTGCCCAAGTCTCGGGGCGGACATCCGGCGTCCAAGCCTGACATCCGCCCCAGCCGGATATCCGCTCCCAGCCGAAATCCGCGCCTCTCTCGATTCAACGAACAGTGCCCCAGCCGGACATCCGGGCTGATAGCTGGTTCTGAAAGTGTCACTGGGTTTTCGCCCCATGATAGGATGCTCGATGACGAGTGTCTATTGTGGGTTTCCCAATGATGTGTTGAGCTCGCATTTCCCCTTTCGGTTTCCTTCTAGTCTGACAAACTATTGTATTTCCGTTATGAAAGTAATGGAAAGGGGTTATGCACGGCTCAAAAAAAGAGAGGAAGTGCCTGCTGTGAAGGATTACCCGGATGTATTTCCAGAGGAGTTACCAGGCATGCCACCAGATCGTGATATAGAGTTTCTGATAGAACTGTTGCCAGGCACCGGACTGATATCAAACAGACCATACCGGATGCCCACAAATGATCTGTAGGAAATTAAGAAGCAGATTAAGGAGTTTTTGGAGAAAGGTTACATTCGACCAAGTTCATCACCGTGGGGCGCCCCAGTGCTCTTAGTTGAGAAGAAGGATGGATCTTTGAGAATGGTTGTTGCTTATCATGCATTGAATGAAGTGACGATCAAGAACAAGTACCCACTACCGATGATCAATAATTTGTTTGACCAGCTGCAAGGAGCTAAAGTATTCTCCAAGATAGATCGGTGGTTAGGATACCACCAGCTGAAGATCCGAGAACAGGATATACCTAAGACAGCTTTCACCACAAGGTACAGGTTATATGAGTATATAGTTATGTCATTTGGATTGACCAATGCCCCTGCCTATTTCATGAGTATAGTGTTCATGGAGTTGTTGGATAAGTTTGTCATGGTGTTCATTGATGATATTTTGGTGTACTCGAAGAATGAAGAGGAACACAAGGAGCATTTGCGTTTAGTTCTCGAGAAGCTCAGGGAACATCAGTTATATGCCAAGTTTAGCAAATGTGAGTTTTGGTTGAAGGAAGTTGGGTTCCTTGGACATGTTATATCAGGAGAAGGTATAGCAGTAGACCCTACCAAGGTTCAGTCAGTCAGTGAGTGATTGGCACCCACCTCAGGAGGAGAGATCCGTAGTTTTCTTGGACTCGCGGGATATTATCGGAGGTTCATTGAGAATTTTTCCAAGACTGCGAAGCCCATGACGGAGTTGTTGAAGAAGGACACTAAGTTCAAGTGGACCGAAGAATGTGAGGCCATTTTTCAGGAGTTGAAGAAACCTTTGGTTACAGCCCAGTGTTGATTCTTCCGTATATACGCAAGGATTTCCATGTGTATTGCGATTCTTCTCTCTTAGGACTTGGAGGAGTACTTATGCAGGACGGAAGAGATGTTTCATATGCCTCACGTCAGCTTCGACCGCACGAATTGAATTACGCCACGCATGATTTGGAGTTAGCAGCCGTAGTGCATGTGCTTAAGACCTGGAGACATTTTCTTATTGGAAACCGTTGTGATGTGTACACGGATCACAAGAGTTTGAAGTACATTTTCACTCAGAAGGAGCTGAATCTCAGGAAAAGGAGATGGCTGGAGCTTATAAAGGATTATGATATGAAGCTACACTATCATCCAGGTAAGGCCAATGTAGTAGCAGACGCTTTGAGCCGGAAGAGCTATGTCAATACCCTCGTGAGCGGAGGATTACGAAAGGAGTTGGCCGAAGATCTCAGAGAGCTTCGTTTGGAGATAGTTCCTCAAGGTTTTGTCGCAGCCATGGAGGTTCAGTCAACATTATTGGGAAAGATTCAAGAAGCTCAGAAAAATGACAAGGACGTTGCTGAGATAAAGGAGAATATGAGCAAAGGAAAAGTCAAAGGTTTTCGTGAGGATGAGCATGAAACCTTATGGTTTGAGGACCGTGTATATGTACCCAATAATGCAGAGATCAGGAAGTTAATACTTCAAGAAGCTCATGACTTGCCATACTCGATTCACCCGGAAACACCAAGATGTATTTGGATTTGAAGGAGCGTTTCTGGTGGACAGGTATGAAGAAGGATATTGCCGAGTATGTTGCCCTATGTGATGTATGTCAGAGAGTGAATGCAGAACATCAACTAGCAGATTACTGCAGCCTATGCCGATACCCGAGTGGAAGTGGGACAAGCATGGCATGGATTTTATTACCGGATTACCCAGGACCCGATCGGGATATGATTCTATCTGGGTAGTAGTGGATCATTTGACCAAAGTGGCTCACTTTATTCCAGTGAGAACCACCTATACGAGTGCGAAGTTAGCCAAGATATATATGACCAGGATCTTATGTCTGCATGGAGTTCCGGGGACCATCGTATCAGATAGAGGAACACGGTTTACTTTGAGGTTTTGGCATCAGTTGCACCAGACTTTGGGTACTAGGCTGGAGTTCAGTACACCCTGTCATCCGCGGACAGATGGACAGACCGAGAGAGTCAATCAGATTCTAGAGGACATGTTGAGAGCTTGTACGCTAGATTGTGGATCTAGTTGGGATGATAACCTACCTTATGCAGAGTTCTCATACAACAACAGTTATCAAGCTAGTTTGAAGATGGCACCTTTTGAAGCTTTGTACGGAAGAAGGTGTAGGACACCGTTAATGTGGGATGAAGTTGGAGACCATCAGTTGTTTGGACCAGATTTGATCAAAGAGTCTGAAGAGAAGGTTAAGTTGATTCAAGATTGACTGAAGGTAGCTCAGTCCAGGCAGAAAAGTTATGTAGATTCAAAATGCAAGGAGGTAGTCTATGAAATCAGAGACAGAGTATATCTTCGTGTGTCACCTCTCCGAGGAGTTAAACGATTTGGAGTTAAGGGAAAGTTAGCCCCAAGATTTGTAGGACCATACCGAGTTTTGGAACGTATGGGAGAAGTGGCCTACAAGTTGGAATTACCCGAAGGACTGTCAGGAGTTCATGATGTGTTTCACATTTCCGAGTTGAAGAAGTGCCATGCAGAGATGGCTGATATTTCTCTGAGAGATACAGTGCTCTGACCTACCAGGAGAAACCCGTCAAAAATCTCGAGTTTGCCAGCCGAGTCACATTGAGCAAAGTTATCAAGTTTTGCAACGTTCAGTGGAGCCACCATAGCAAGGATGAAGCCACCTGGGAATGAGAGGAAGACCTACGGAAGGACCACCCACACCTATTTTCTAGCCAACACGAATCTCGAGGGCGAGATTCATCTTAAGGGGGGGGGGTAGGTTTGTAACATCCCAAATTTTCAAATTGGATGTTATACATAGGTCATCATATGCATATCATATTTTATTTGCATTTTTGTTGTGATCCTAGAAATCTTAAGCAACTCAAGGACCCATGAAGAGAGTTGGGGATTTCACAAAAAAATCATATTTGAATTTCTCAAATTTGAAAGAAAGGATCATTTTGATTTTAATAATTTTTCTCTCCAAAGTATTTCCAATATTTAAAAAATAAATGAGAGGAGATAAAATGACTTCTGCAAAATAAAATAAATATGGGAGGAAAATGTTAAAATCAAATAAATATTTAATTTGGATTTTATTTGCTATTTTAGTCGAATTCGAAAAAAATATGCACTTTTCAAAATTGCATTCTTAGGCCATAAAAATGTTCACTTTGTTCTAAATAATTTATTTAGACAACGAAAATTGTTTTTGGCATTTTTAGAAAAAAAATATATTTTATTAGGAATTTTGTTTTTCAGCAAAATTATTTTTAAAAAAAGTTTACTTGCCTCATTAACGGCCCACCGAAAGCAGCCGCCCAAGACGTCATTGGCTCCTTTCCGACTCGGGACAAAATCCCGAGCCGCGCCGCCGTGTCCCGCCCGGACACCGCCGCCGCGCCCCTCCCCGCAAGCCGAGGCCCCCTCTTATAAGTAACCGCCTCCACCCCATCCCGAGCCGCCACACCGCCACCGCCACCGCCACCGCCGCCACGCCGCAGCCACGCGCCGCCGCTTTGCTGCTGCTTCTTCTGCCAAGACGCCATCAAGACCGCCGCCGCCGAGCCCCGCCTAGCCCCGCCGCCTCGTTGTTGGCCATGTCACCCCACCGCCGTTCGGATCCGACGCTGCCGACCGGTTTTTGTCTGATTTTCGTCTGTTTATTTCGGTAAACCCTAGGTCTAATTAGGTTTTTTAATAGATCGGTTTTTCTCCGGTTAGATCTATTCCGCGAACGTTCGTTCGTTTAGTTCTTATAACGAACGAATTGGTTCGTTCCTCTCTGTTAGCGGACGTCCATCCGATAGATTTTTCTTTTTCTGGTTTTTTTTCAGGGGCCTATCCGCAATTATTTTTATCGCAGATTACCCCCTAATCTTCAAACCCTCGTAACTTTTTAACCGTTCGTCCAAATCCAGTGAAACCAATGCCAAAATCTTCGTCTCGAACCCCTCTTTCCAGTTAATCAGCTTGAACATTATTTTCAAAATTTAAAATTTGGTTTCAAGCAGATTTGAATTCGAATTTCTTTTGATCGTAGTTTGAGTTTCGTAGCTCCGATTTGATTGATTCTTTTTGCATAACGAAGCGCTTCAGTTGAATTTTCAGTTTGGATTTTCCCATCTGATTTTTACCCTTGCATCTATGCTTGAGTTCTTATGTGTGCTATTGTTTGTTTGCGATAGAATTTCCGGAGTGCGAAGCGTGCTACTACGAGTCTCTAGGGTTTGCAGATCATCAACAAGGCAAGTAACACTTTGATCATACGTTTATTACCTAGTCTGTATGCATTAGTCCAATCCACAAACATTGCATGAGTAGGTTCTGATTAACATGTGGGTTTTGGGAATTAGTTGATGAGGTAGAACCTATTGTCCTTTATTTCAAACCTTGGGACTTACTTCTACGTTATGCTTATACTTTTATGCTATGCTCGTAGACATGGATTGGTTGAGTGTATCCATGACAGATGTGAGAGTTTTTAATTAATGATTAACTTAAGGTGGCTACTTAAATACACATCTGTGTGGATTCGTTGAGGCACCCTGGAGCACCCAGTGGTTGTCTGGGCACCTGGAGCAATCCAGCGCTGTCCTGGGATATCCCGGAGTAACCGTGTGATCATCCTATGGTTCACCACCCAGGCTCAAAGGGATCATAAGATCATTCATTCTAGAAACTTCTGTGTGCAGCCACAAGCCATTATGGACTCTGGCATAGTTGAGTAAGTTGTGGGAAACCTTTCCATGATGGGCTAGCATATGTAGGGGATTGTAGGTGTACCGGCCTATCTATCGGTTAAGGGGACCTCTTCGGAAAGACTGTGTCTCGGTCATCCGTTTCTCAAACACAATGTAGTGCGAGAAATACAACGGAGGAGATCAAGTCTTGTGGGGAAAAGTGCGCAAACCTTTGCAGAGTATACAAACTAATCATGATTAGCCGTGTCCCCGGTTATGGACACCTTGTGTATCTAGTACTTGAATTATTGATTTGATCTCATCACTCTTTTAATTAATTTGTTGGGTTTTTAATACTGTTTAAATTGGGATTGAGTTGCAGGAACCTTCTCAATGTTTATTCAACCACCATGATAGTTAAACAAAATATATTCCTTTGTTGTAGGGAAAAACTAGCTTTATGCAAAAAATAAAACTTAGAGCCTCCACCAGCCATATATGCATGTAGTGTTAGCATTTATCTTCATTGCTCTATAGTGTTATTTTGCCAGCATATTCCGTGTGCTGACCCGTTTCGGGCTACAACGTATTATGTTGCAGACTTTTCAGACAAAGCGTAAGGTGCGCTAGGTCATTGTCGTGCACTCAGCTATGCCGTTGGAGTTGATGGACTCATTTACCTTCGATGCTTTCACAGTTATCTTTATTAGATGGCCTTGAGCCATATTATTGTAATAAGTTCTCTTTTGAGACCTTCGATGTCATAAGTGTGTGATTGCAATCTGTTATAAATCCCTTAAGTAATGTGTGTGTCAGCATTACCGATCCAGGGATGACACTTATGCACTGAGGTTAGACCGTTTGAGGTCGGATTGCCACACATGCCTCATGGGTAAGATGACTAAAACTCTGTTATCCGGAATAATGGAGCGAGCTAGTGACTTATTGGAAATAATACATACCGATGTATGCAGTCCAATGAGTAATGAAGCACGTGGTGGATATCGTTATTTTCTTACCGTCACAGATGATTTGATTAGGTATGGGTATATTTACTTAATGAAACACAAATCTAAAACATTTGAAAAGTTCAAGGAATTTTAGAGTCAAGTGGAGAACCATCGTAAAAAGAAAATAAAGTTTCTATGATCTGGTCGTGGAGGTGAATATTTGAGTTACGAGTTTGGTATACATTTAAGACAATGTGGAATTATTTCACAGCTCACGCCATCTGGAACACCACATCGTAATGGTGTGTCTTGACGTCGTAATCGTACTCTATTGGATATGGTGCATTCTATGATGTCTCTTACCGATTTGCCACTGTCATTTTGGGGTTATGCATTAGAGCAAGCCGCCTTCACTTTAAACAGAGCACCATCTTAATTCATTGAGATGACATCGTATGAGTTATGGTTTGGCAAGAAACCTAATTTTTGTCGTTTCGTAAAGTTCGGGGATGCGACTCTGATGTCAAGAGACTTCAGTCTGATAAGCTCGAACCCAAAGCAGAGAAGTGTGTCTCCATAGGATACCCTAAAGAGACCATTGGGTATACCTTCTACCACAGATCTGAGGGAAAGATCTTTGTTGCCAAGAATGTGTCCTTTCTAGAGGAGTTTCTCTCGAAAGAAGTGAGTGGGAGGAAAGTAGATCTTGATGAGGCAATTGTACCTTCTCTCAAATTGGAAGGTAGCACATCACAGAAAGCAGTTCCCATGATGCCTACTCCAAATGAAGAGGAAGCTAATGATGATGATCATAAAACTTCAAATCAAGTTACTACTGAACTTCGTAGGTCGACCAGAGTATATTCCGCACCAGAGTGGTACAGTAATCCAGTCCTAGAAATTATGTTATTAGACAACGGCAAACCTATGAACTATGAAGAAGCTATGATGAGCCCGGATTCCAACAAATGGCTTCAAGCCATGAAATTTGAGATAGGATCCATGTATGAGAACAAAGCATGGACTTTGGTGGACTTGCCCGATGATCGGCAAGGCATTGAGAATAAATGGATCTTTAAGAAAAAGACAGACACTGATGGTAATGTCACCATCTATAAAGCTCGACTTGTCACAAAGGGTTTCCGACAAGTTCAAGGGGTTGACTGTGATGAAACTTTCTTACCCGTAGAGATGCTTAAGTCTGTTATAATTATCTTAGCAATTGCCGCATTTCATGATTATGAGATCTGGCAAATGGACGTCAAAACGGCATTCCTTAACGGGTTTCTTAAGGAAGTGTTGGATATGATGCAACCAGAAGGTTTTGTCGATCCTAAGGATGCTAACAAAGTATGCAAGCTCCAGCGATCCATCTATGGACTGGTACAAGCATCTCGAAGTTGGAATATTCGCTTTGATGAGCTGATCAAAGTTTTTGGTTTTATACAAACATACAGAGAAGCTTGTATTTAGAAGAAAGTGAGTGGGAGCTCTATAACATTTCTGATAGTATATGTGGATGACATATTGACGATTGGACATGATGTAGAATTTTGGAAAGCATAAAAGGGTTGTTTGAAAGCAGTTTTTCAAAGGAAGACCTAGATAAAGCAGCTTATGTATTAGGCATCAAGATCTATGGAGATACATCAATACGCCTGATAAAACTTTCACAAAGCGCATACCTTACCAGTTTTTGAAGGAGTTCAAAATGGACCAGTCAAAGAAGAAGTTCTTTTCTATATTGCGAGTTGTGAAGTTGAGTGAGACTCAAAGCTCGACCGTGGCAGAAGAAAGTAAGGGCAAAAGTCGTCCCATGTGCCTCAACCATGGGCTCTATAATGTATGCCATACTTGTACCATACCTATTATGTTCCTTGCCATGAGTCTAGCAAGGGGGTACTAGAGTGATCTAGGAGTGGATCACTGGACAGCTGTCAAAAATTATCCTTAAGTTACTTAAGGAAATGTTTCTCCTTTATGGAGGTAACAAAGAGTTTGTCATAAAGGTTTACGTCAATGCAAGCTTTGACGCCGATCTAGATGACTCTGAGTCTCTAACCGGATACGTCAAGTGGATCAAACGTTTGGAGTAGTTCCAAACCGAGTGTTGAGGCGGGATTTACATATGAAGCGCATATTTAACGCCCTTTTCAACTTCATCCGTGATTGGAGCAAGGATGGAGAAAATTATATTTGCAAAGTACACACGGATCTGAATGTTGCAGACCCATTAACTAAACCTCTCTCACAAGCAAAACTTGATCAAACCCCAGAACTGATTGGGGGTTAATCACATAGCGATGTGAACTAGATTATTGACTCTAGTGCAAGTGGGAGACTGTTGGAAGTATTCCCTAGAGGCAATAATAAATTGGTTATTATCATATTTCCTTGTTCCTAATAAAGGTTTATTATTCATGATAGAATTGAATTGACCGGAAACTTAAATACATGTGTGGATACATAAAGAAGTACCGTGTCCCTAGTGAGCCTCTACTAGACTAGCTCGTTGATCGAAGATGGCTAAGTTTTCCTAACCATAGACATGAGTTGTCATTTGATAACACTACAAAAAAAGACACATCCGTGACATTTTGGGCCGAATGAAAAAAAATTCTGTCATACTTATGACACTTCTGTGACGATAATTGTGACAAAACCCGGTACCATCATAGATGTGGTGGGGTCCTACTTCTATGACAAAAAATCATGACACAAAATGGGCTTTTCGTCCTGGGTGGGCCGGAGACGCAGCTGCATGACATTCTTTGGGCCATCCATGACAGAAAAAACCATGGTAGAAGCAAGGGCGAGGAAAATATCGGGGAGTTCCCGGTTACGGTGGGTGATCGGGGCCGAAGCGATCGCGTTCTCTCGTGCGTCTGCTGCGTGTGTGCGAGGCGTTGGGCTCTAATCGAACCCGAAGCGAGGCGTTGGGCTCTAATCGAACCCGAGCGATTGCACGCAGAGCTATGCATTCTCGAACCCGAGCGATCGATCGATCCCTTGCTGTTAACTGAACTCGAGTGATTCCTTCGCTACTGCTGCTAACTTAAGCCGATCGATGCCGCCTCTGGATGAACAGTGAGCGTTGTTGGGGGGATTGGATGAATAGTACCCGGTGGGGGTTGGATGAACAGGACCCCTTGGTAGTAGAGGCGGTTGCCGCTGGATGAACAGGACCCCGATCGATCGAGCTAGTGGATGAACAGGACCCCGTGGAGGGCTGGATGAAGAGGACCCCGTGGAGGGCTGGATGAATAGGACCCCGTGGAGGGCTGGATGAATAGTAGCCGGTGGAGGGCTGGATGAACAGTAGCGCTTGGAGGGGTCGTTGAACAGGACCCCGTAGAGAGGGCTGGTTGAACAGTAGCCGGTGGAGGAGCGCGCGGTGGAGGCTGTATGAACAGGAGCCTGTGGATGAACAGTCGCAGGTGGAGGCTGGAGGAGGTCGATGGTGGATGAATAGTAGCCCGTGGAGGCTGGAGGAGGTCGACTGTGGAGATGAACAGTATCCTGTGGAGTCTCATTTTGCGGTAGGCCATACCCCTCCCGATGAACAGGACCCCCTTTTCGACCAGCGCTCCAACCCAAGTCTGTCTCCTCCGTTTTGCGGTACGCCACACCCCTCCCGATCAACAGGACCCCGTTTTGACCGTAGTTTCCTCCGTTTTGCGGTACGCCAGACCCCTCTCGATGAACAGGATCCCGTTTTGACCGTGGCCAGTCGAACACAAGGCCGTTTCCTCTGTTCTGCGGTACGCTAGGCGTCGTTTCCATTAGCTATTCCGTCCAAGCTGGTTGGCTCCCGATGAACACCACGCGTTCCGTTGCCTCCTGATGAACACGACGCATTATGTTGCCTCCCCATGAACACGATGATGACACAGTTTCTCTGTTCCGACCTAGCCATGTACACGAGCCCTGGCCGTACGTATGCGCGAGTAGGCGTTCGAGACCCTGCCCATACGTATGTACGTGGCCGTATTTACTTTCTTGCACCCTGGCCGCTGTACATACGTGCACATGCTACGTGCGTGCTTCTACTACGACACGTGCACGCCTCTACTACGACACGTGCGCGCCTCTACTACGACATGTGCCCTTCCTTACACGGCCACGGTTCATCGCTGCCGCCTGCAGACAGACCGATCGTATGTACGTACACGTTCGCGACCAGAATGACAACGCTACATACGCTTCGACCAGGTGGGTCCCGACTGTCAGGCACTTCCTTGCGTGCAAAGATGTAGCTAGTGGGTCCCAACAGTCAGGGGGAAACATTTCTTTCACGAAATACGGTGGCCTGTCCGGTGGGTCCCTGTTGTCAGGTGGAGGAATCATTATTTTGCGCGTAATAAGGAGGCATTTCCTTGTGTGCGGCCGTGGACCCATCTATCAGCCTCTCCACGTATAGTCCACGTCCGATGGATGTTGTTCGTTGACCACATTGACCACGGCGCGCCGAGAGCACCAGGAAGGGAACGACACGGAGCCGGGGAAGACTCGATAGTGGTTGCCCACGCGGTGGGGAGTAGGAGGGTTTACTGGTCCGGCTGCCGTCGCCGGAAAATAACAGGAGGTGTGGGTGAGTAGAGGAATGGCCTGGCCAGCAATGGAGTAGGGTGAGGCGGTGCGGCCTGTGCGGCAGCACAGCCGGCCACGTGAGGCGGGAGCAGGTAGTCCCATCGGCACTGGTTTGGGCGGCTAGAGCAAGAAGACCAGAGGTTGAAGAAGCACTTCGGCCGTTGGATGGACATCGTACGGTCTCTGCAGCTAGAATCGTTTATATTGACTAAGTTGATAAAGCCCTTGGTACACGTCAACTTAGTAGGCCCACAGGTCAGCCTCCGAAACGGTGCGCCCCAAATGTCAGGGGGAGGAATCATTTTTTGGGTGACTGAAGCTAGACTATCCGAGATTGAATAAGAAGCATGACATCCGTTGGATGGACATCCAACGGCCGCTGCTGCTAGAACCGTGTGTTGACTATAAGTTGAGAAAGCCTTGCATACGCGTCAACTTACTTTTTTTAGGGGACGCGTCAACTTAGTAGGCCCACAAGTGTGTGGCAGAGAACTTATAGCCCATTTGCGATTTGCAAGAATGTACATCCCATTTTAGAATTATAATGGAATTTACTACACACTGGTACAGCGACGTCCTAAACAAACGGTTTAAAACCCCTTTCCGCGACGGCATTTGGAACCGTCGCCAAGTGAGTGTGGGCGATAGGGGGGTCCTTCCCACACGACCCAGAAATCATCGGGGATAGGCCCTCGTGGGACCCAGGCTGGGGCCATGTGCGATCAGTGAGGCATGGAAACCCAATCATTTCCGTAGGTATGTACATCCCACACGGTGAATCCCAGAAATCATTTCCGAAGGTATGTACATCCCACACGGTGAATCCTAGAAATCATTTTCGTAGGTATGTACATCCTGCACGGTGAATCCCAGAAATCATTTCCGTAGGTATGTACATCCCACACGGTGAATCCCAGAAAATCATTTCCGTAGGTATGTACATCCCACACAGTTCTTTGTGTGGAAACATTTGTGCAAGGTGGCCCAACGCAAACAGTTCTCTACCGGAAGCCGTGTGTGATTGTTAGTTGATCGAACACACCTACTTTCTAGAAACCATGCGGGTTGTTTGAGTTCATCGCCCACGGTGCTGTATGAGTAACCGTTTGCAATAGAAAACCCCAATAAGCAGGGTAATTAACCTATTATTGATAATCCATGTAAAACTGATATTTCTTATAAAACACACTAGATATTTCACATCCTTATAAAAGCAACCAGGATTTCATAATCGAATTACATCAGATAGCTTCGGCACTCAGTTACGCCATTACACAACAGCACCAAGTTTCACATGCAGCATCAAAAACCTTTGGAAAGTAGCATCATACACGGTAAATAGACAGATGAATCTCATCTGGGAAGCTATGAGGCGGAAGGAAAATAATGAGCCTTCAGTGATGTTGAATGTCCTTGCAACTTTAGGCCAGTGGCTATCGATAATTGCCCGCCCAACCTTCATCCTCTTCACCAAGACTTCACTATTGTACCGTGGGTGTTGAATGAATACCTTCCTCGCCTCTTGACCATGCAGGTGGTTTGAGAGGTAATCATCGGTGAACTGCTTTGAAAAGTACTGAAAATAAAGCTATGCATAAATCGTTGTTGTAAATTTTGAAATGGCGCAAGGGGTAGAAACAAGGTAAAAGAGTTGGTACCATCCTATAGTTGACTGATGTCTTATTCATTGTGAAAACAAATATCTTACTATTATTCGTCGCAAGTTTCTTCATCCTAACAATCTTTCTGAATTTCTTGACTTGACTGATATTCATGGACATCTCATTTCCCCATATGCAAAATGGGTCAAACAGTGGGTCTAAGCCTCTGACAGCAGGATCTACATGTGCAAGACCAAATTGTAAGAAACCTAAATATTAGAATGATTCCTGCAACTGCACAATAATGTGCTATTAGCCAAAGGACCCTACTTGAACAAACCTCGATGGTAAATCGTAGTGGCTCCCATTGTTTCCCTGCAACACACATAAGGAAGATCTTGATCAGGTTAACTGAGAGTTGCCATACTATCAGTAGAATATGTATTGAGTATAGCCAAATTCGATTGGTATCACATGCATAACAATACAAAATTGTACCCACAGCAAATGAAAATCAAATTGCAGAACTGAACCAAATAGTTAAATGGACAACAGACCAAATGAACCAAAATAGTTAACTGAGCATGACATTGTAGAATAGAAACATGTACTAGAAGATAAGACAGTTAACAAAACAAAGAATGCTTAAGAACAGTACTACGAAATGTAGCAATTGTTGGACCAAAGTGTTAACTGAACATTACATTTCAGAGGACCAAACTGTTAACTGAACATCAGATTGCATATTAACATTACATAGGACAAATCACTAGAAGGTACTAGCGGTGGCCTCGAGAAAACATCACGAATTGTATTTTAAAGTAGACAACCGCACGGCGGTGTCGACGGTGGCCTCGAAGACGAGG
Source organism: Aegilops longissima (assembly GCA_021605205.1). NCBI lineage: Eukaryota > Viridiplantae > Streptophyta > Magnoliopsida > Poales > Poaceae > Aegilops > Aegilops longissima. The sequence continues at coordinate 171,683,687 of CM038676.1, forward strand.
TGCTCCTCCAAGATCTGGCGGTCGACACGCATGTCAGCCATAGCGACCTCGTTCGCGCGTGCAGACGCATGCTACTCAGCTCCACGTTATAATGCGTGTAAAATGGCTGTGGACGACGCTTAATTGGAGGAGGGGGGCAGTGATTTCGGTGGAAGGTGTCGCTTCGTCAGTCGGGGCATGAGGGACGGGAAAAGAGGATGATGGTGTGGGTGGGGTGTGGATTACCTGACCATATCGACGAGGCCGCACAGCAAGAAGAAGGGTCGCCGGCGAGGAGGCCGCGCATCAAGAAGAAGGGTCGTCGGCGAGAAGGCGGCGCTGCAAGAAGAAGGGTCACCGGCGAGGAGGCGGCGCTGCAAGAAGAAGGGTAGCCGGCGAGGAGGCGGCGCTGCAAGAAGAAGGGTCACCGGCGAGGAGGCTGAGCTGCCAGTAAGCAGCAGTGAAGGTTTGAACTTGGGAAGCAAGGAGGAACAGTGGAAATGTGGCTTTTGGTAGGAGGGAGGGGAAGGGGAGATAGATATTTCCGCGGTGGCCAAAAAATTTCGCTCGGTGCCGTGAGAAACTGGTGCGCAAGTGTGGTTCAAGCGGGGGCGGTGGACTGTAGACGATGAAGCTTCCAGCATAAGCCAGACAAGACGGCGCACCAAGATATTTTATATCGCATACCACACAATTCTTTCTAGAAAACTGTTTGTGGTATACCTGATTTTTTCATTATGTTTTGAAAGACAAAATGGTGTTACGGAGGGAAAGGATGGTGTTTGAATTGCTAGAACATTTACGTACAGTGAACATGCAACTAGTACATGAGTGTCGTGTTTAAATTTGGAGTTATTCTGGGTTTGTTTGGCATTTTTATGCATTAATTGAGTTTCTGGGCATTTAATGCGCATAATTCAAATTTGAACTACAAGCACATGCTCCAATGCATCAAAGTTTGCTGAAAAATCACATGTGTATCTTTGGGTGAATTTATAGGTCCCATGTAAGAAATGGGAATAAAATTCAAATATCTTGGTGTCATGACTCGGCCGGAATGATTGAGAAACTTGGTTTTTAATTCCTGTAAATCCAAAATATGGCTAAAAATCATTAAACTTGGCATGGTGTCATGACATGGCACCAACATGCTGCAGTAAATTGTTTGGCCGAATTGGGACAAGCTTTGGTGTAAGCTTCTTGCAAACTAGAGCTTCCCTCAAGAAGGCTCCTGGTTCCGAGAGGGAACGTGTCACCTCCGTGTGCGAAACGACATACGTACACTTCCTTCTCCCGCCTTAAATTTTTTACACAACCTGATTAGACCAAATAGAAGTATCATGCTAAATTTTGGAATTATTCCGTGTTCGTTTGGCCTTTTTTATACATTAATTGAGTTTCTCGGCATTTAGTGTGCATAATTCAAATTTGAACTACAAGCACGTGCTCCATTGCACCAAAGTTGTTTGAAAAATCACATGTGTGTCCTTGATTGAATTTCTAAGTCCCCTACAAGAGATGGGAGTGAAATTCAAACATGTAGGCATCGTGGCTCGGCCGGAAATATTGAGAAACTTGGTTTTTTAATTCCTGTAATTTCAAAACACGGCTGAAAATCATGAAACTTGGCATGGTCTCATGACATGGAACCAACATGGTGTGTTAATGTTTTTGGCCGAATGGGACAAGCTTCGGTGTAGGCTTCTTGCAAACCGGAACTTCCCTCAAGAAGGCTCCTGGTTCCGAGAGGGAACGTGTCACCTCCGTGTGCGAAACGACATACGTACACTGCCTTCTCCCACCTTAATTTTTTTACACAGGCAGATTAGACCAAATAGAAGTATCGTGCTAAATTATGGAATTATTCTGTGTTCGTTTTTCCTTTTTTATACATTAATTGAGTTTATGCGCATTTAATGTGTATAATTCAATTTTGAACTATAAGCACGTGCTCCAGTGCACCAAAGTTGTTTGAAAAATCACATGTGTGTCCTTGGGTGAATTTTTAGGTCCCATGCAAGAGATGGGAGTGAAATTCAACATCTGGGCGTCGTGACTCGGCCGGAAAGATTGAGAAACTTGGTTTTTTAATTCCCGTAATTCCAAAACACGCGTGAAAATCATGAAACTTGGCATGGTCTCATGACATGGCACCAACATGTTGCGGTAATTTTTTTGGCCGAATTGGGACAAGCTTTCGTGTAAGCTTCTTGCAAACCGGAGCTTCCCTTAAGAAGGCTCGTGGTTCCGAGAGGGAATATGTCACCTCCGTGTGCGAAACGACATAGTACACTGCCTTCTCCCACCTTAATTTGTTTACATAGCCAGATTAGACCAAATAGAAGTATCGTGCTAAATTTTGGAATTATTCCGTGTTCGTTTGGCCTTTTTATACATTAATTGAGTTTCGGGCATTTAGTGTGCATAATTATAATTTGAACTACAAGCACGTGCTCCATTGCGCCAAAGTTGTTTGAAAAATCACATGTGTGTACTTGGGTGAATTTCTAGGTCCCATGCAAGAGATGGGAGTGAAATTCAAACATCTGGGCATCGTGGCTCGGCCGGAAAGATTGAGAAATTTGGTTTTTTAATTCTTGTAATTCCAAAACACGGCTGAAAATCATGAAACTTTGCATGGTCTCATGACATGGCATCAACATGCTGCGGTAATTTTTTTGGCCGAATTGGGACAAACTTTGGTGTAGGCTTCTTGCAAACCGGAGCTTCCCAAAAGAAGGCTCCTGGTTCCCAGAGGGAACATGTCACCTCCGTGTGCGAAACGACATACGTACACTTCCTTCTCCCGCCTTAATTTTTTTACACAGGCAGATTAGACCAAATAAAAGTATCGTGCCAAATTTTGGAATTATTCTGTGTTCGTTTGGCCTTTTTTATACATTAATTGAGTTTTTGCGCATTTAATATGTATAATTAAATTTTGAACTACAAGCACGTCCTCCAGTACACCAAGTTGTCTGAAAAATCACATGTGTGTCCTTGGGTGAATTTCTAGGTCCCATGCAAGAGATGGGAGTGAAATTCAAACATCTAGGCGTCGTGGCTTGATGTCTACTACACAACCTTCTTCTTGTAGACGTTGTTGGGCCTCCAAGTGCAGAGGTTTGTAGGACAGTAGCAAATTTCCCTCAAGTGGATGACCTAAGGTTTATCAATCCGGGAGGCGTAGGATGAAGATGGTCTCTCTCAAGCAACCCTGCAACCGAATAACAAAGAGTCTCTTGTGTCCCCAACACACCAAATACAATGGTAAATTGTATAGGTGCACTAGTTCGGCGAAGAGATGGTGATACAAGTGCAATATGAATGGTAGATATATGTTTTTGTAATCTGAAAATATAAAAACAGCAAGGTAGCAAGTGGTAAAAGTGAGTGTAAACGGTATTTAAATGCTAGCAAACAAGGCCTAGGGTTCATACTTTCACTAGTGCAAGTTCTCTCAACAATAATAACATAATTGGATCATATAACTATCCCTCAACATGCAACAAAGAGTCACTCCAAAGTCACTAATAGCGGAGAACAAACAAAGAGATTATGGTAGGGTACGAAACCACCTCAAAGTTATTCTTTCCAATCAAACCGTCGGGCTATTCCTATAAGTGTCACAAACAGCCCTAGAGTTCATACTAGAATAACACCTTAAGACACAAATCAACCAAAACCCTAATGTCACCTAGATACTCCAATGTCACCTCAAGTATCCGTGGGTAGGATTATACGATATGCGGTACACAATCTCAGATTCATCTATTCAACCAACACATAGAACTTCAAAGAGTGCCCAAAAGTTTCTACCGGAGAATCAAGACGAAAACGTGTGCCAACCCCTATGCATAGGTTCATGGGTGGAACCCGCAAGTTGATCACCAAAACATACATCAAGTGAATCACGTGATAACGCACGGCAAGACATACATCAAGTGTTCTCAAGTCATTAAAGACTCAATCCGATAAGATTACTTCAAAGGGAAAACTCAATCCATTACAAGAGAGTAGAGGGGGAGAAGCAACATAAGATCCAACTATAATAGCAAAGCTCGTGATACATCAAGATCGTGCCAAATCAAGAACACGAGAGAGAGAGAGATCAAACACATAGCTACTGGTACATACCCTCAGCCCCGAGGGTGAACTACTCCCTCCTCGTCCTGGAGATCGCCGGGATGATGAAGATGGCCACCGGTGAGGGTTCCGCCCCTCCGGCAGGGTGCCGGAACAGGGTCCCGAGAGGTTTTGGTGGCTACAGAGGCTTGCAGCGGCGAAACTCCCGATCTATTCTGCTTCCCGATCATTTTAGGATATATGGGTATATATAGGAGGAAGAAGTACGTCAGGGGAGCCACGAGGGGCCCACGAGGGTGGAGGGCGCGCCCCCTACCTCGTGGCTCCCTCGTTTCTTTCTTGACGTGCACTCCAAGTCCATCGGGTAGCTTTCCTTCCAAAAATAACTTCTGCAGAAGGTTTCATTCCATTTCGACTCCGTTTGATATTCCTTTTCTTCAAAACACTGAAACAAGGGAAAAAACAGGAATTGGCACTGGGCACTGGGTCAATAGGTTAGTCCCAATAATAATATAAAAGTGTTCAATAAAGCCCATAAACATCCAAAACAGATAATATAATAGAATGGAACAATCAAAAATTATAGATATGTTGGAGACGTATCAGCATCCCCAAGCTTAATTCCTGCTCGTCCTCGAGTAGGTAAATGATAAAAGAAACAATTTTTGATGTGGAATGCTAGTTGGCATAATTTCAATGTAATTCTTCTTAATTGTGGTATGAATATTCAGATCTGAAAGATTCAAGATAAATGTTCATATTGACATAAAAGTAATAATACTTCAAGCATACTAACTAAGCAATTATGTCTTCTCAAAATAACATGGCCAAAGAAACTTCATCCCTACAAAATCATATAGTTTAATCATGCTCCATTTTCATCACACAATAATGCTCTCATCATGCACAACCCCGATGACAAGCCAAGCAATTGTTTCATACTTTAGTAATCTCAAACCTATAAACTTTCACGCAATACATGAGCGCGAGCCATGGACATAGCACTATGGGTGGAATAGAGTATGATGATGGGGGTTATGTGGATAAGACAAAAAAGGAGAAAGTCTCACATCAACGAGGCTAATCAATGATCTATGGAGATGCCCATCGACTGATGTTAATGCAAGGAGTAGGGATTGTCATGCAACGGATGCACTAGAGCTATAAATGTATGAAAGCTCAACAAAAGAAACTAAGTGGGTGTGCATCCAACTTTCTTGCTCACGAAGACCTAGGGCACTTGAGGAGGACCATTGTTGGAATATACAAGCCAAGTTATATAATGAAAAATTCCCACTAGTATATGAAAGTGACAAAACAAGAGACTCTCTATCATGAAGATCACGGTGCTACTTTGAAGCAAAAATGTGGAAAAAAGGATAGTAGCATTGCCCCTTTTTATTTCCTTTTTTTAGGCCTTCTTTTTTTTGGCCTTTCTCTTTTTTTGGGACAATGCTCTATTAAATGATGATCATCACACTTCTATTTATTTACAACTCAATGATTACTACTCGATACTAGAACAAAGTATGAATCTATATGAATGCCTCCGGTGGTGTAACGGGATATGCAATGAACCAAGAGTGACATGTATGAAAGAATTATGAACGGTGGCTTTGCCACAAATACTATGTCAACTACATGATCATGCAAAGCAATATGACAATGATGAACGTGTCATGATAAAAGGAATGGTGGAAAGTTGCATGGCAATATATCTCGGAATGGCTATGGAATGCCATAATACATAGGTATGGTGGCTGTTTTGAGGAAGATATAAGGAGGTTTATGTGTGACAGAGCGTATCATATCACGGAGTTTGGATGGACCGGCGAAGTTTGCACCAACTCTCAATGTGATAAAGGGCAATGCACGGTACCGAAGAGGCTAGCAATGATGGAAGGGTGAGAGTGTGTATAATCCATGGACTCAACATTAGTCATAAAGAACTCACATACTTATTGCAAAAATCTACAAGTCATCAAAAACCAAGCACTACGCGCATGCTCCTAGGGGGATAGATTGGTAGGAAAAGACCATCGCTCGTCCCCGACCGCCACTCATAAGGAAGACAATCAAAGAACACCTCATGTTTCAAATTTGTTACATAACGTTTACCATACGTGCATGCTACGGGACTTGCAAACTTCAACACAAGTATTTCTCAAATTCACAACTACTCAACTAGCACGACTTTGATATTATTACCTCCATATCTCAAAACAATCATCAAGCATCAAACTTCTCTTAGTATTCAAAACACTCATAAGAAAGTTTTTACTATTCTTGAATACCTAGCATATTAGGATTAAGCACATTACCATGCTATTTAAGACTCTCAAAATAATATAAGTGAAGCATGAGAGTTCATCTATTTCTTCAAAATAAAACTACCACCATGCTCTAAAAGATATAAGTGAAGCACTAGAGCAAACAACAAACTACTCTGAAAGATATAAGTGAAGATCAATGAGTAGTCGAATAATTATGCAACCATGTGAAGACTCTCTCATTTTAATAATTTCAGATCTTGGTATTTTATTCAAACAGCAAGCAAGGCAAAACAAAATAAAATGACGCTCCAAGCAAAACACATATCATGTGGTGAATAAAAATATAGCTCCAAGTAAAGTTACCGATGAACGAAGACGAAAGAGGGGATGCCTTCCGGGGCATCCCCAAGATTAGGCTCTTGGTTATCCTTGAATATTACTTTGGGGAGCCTTGGGAATCCCCAAGCTTAGGCTCTTGGCACTCCTTATTCCGTAGTCCATCGAATCCTTACCCAAAACTTGAAAACTTCACAACAGAAAACTCGTAAGCTCCGTTAGCGAAAGAAAACAAAACACCACGTCATGGTACTGTAATGAACTCATTCCTTATTTATATTGGTGTTAACCTACTGTATTCCAACTTCTCTATGGTTTATAAACTATTTTACTATCCATAGATTCATCAAAATAAGCAAGCAACACAATGAAAACAGAATCTGTCAAAAACAGAACAGTCTTTAGTAATCTGTAACTAACGCAAACTTATGGAACTCTTAACAAAAAATTCTAAAATAAATTTGTGGACCTGAGGAATTTGTCTAGTAATCATATGCAAAACAAATCAACTAATAGCACTCTCCAGTAAAAAGTTGAAGCTAATCTCGTGAGCGCTAAAGTTTCTGTTTTTTACAGCATGATCATAAAGACTTCATCCAAGTCTTCCCAAAGGTTCTACTTGGCACAAACACTAACTAAAACACAAAACCACATCTAAACAGAAGCTAGATGGATTATATATTCCTAAACACAACCAAAAAGCAAGAAACTAAAATAAAATTGGGTTGCCTCCCAACAAGCGCTAACGTTTAACGCCTCTAGCTAGGCATTATGATTTCAATGATGCTCACATAAAAGATAAGAATTGAAACACAAAGAGAGCATCATGAAGCATATGGCAAGCACATTTAAGTCTAACCCACTTCCTATGCATAGGGATTCGTGAGCAAACAACTTATGGGAACAATAATCAACTAGCATAGGAAGGCAAAACAAGCATAACTTTAAAATTTTAAGCACACAGAGAGGAAACTTGACATTATTGCAATTCGTACAAGCATATGTTCCTCCTTCATAATAATTTTCAGTAGCATCATGAATGAATTAAACAATATAACCAGAAACTAAAGAATTCTTTTCACGATATACAAGCATAGAAAATTTATTACTTTCCACATAAGCAAATTTCTTCTCATGAATAGTAGTGGGAGCAAACTCAACCAAATAACTATTATGTGATTGAAAATTAAGATCAAGATGACAAGTTTAATGGTTATCATTATTCTTTATAGCATACGTGTCATCACAATAATCATCATAGATAGGAGGCATGCTTTCATCATAGTAAATTTGCTCATCAAAGCTTGGGGGACAAAAAATATCATCTTTATAAAACATAGCATCCCCAAGCTTGTGGCTTTGCATATCATTAGCATCATGGATATTCAAGGAATTCATACTAACAACATTGCAATCATGTTCATCATACAAAGATCTAGTGCCAAACATTTTATAGATTTCTTCTCCTAGCACTTGAGCACAATTTTCCTTTCCATCATTCTCACGAAAGATATTAAAAAGATGAAGCGTATGAGACAAACTCAAGTCCATTTTTTTGTAGTTTTATTTTATAAACTAAACTAGTGATAAAACAAGAAACTAAAAGACTCGATTGCAAGATCTAAAGATATACCTTCAAGCACTAACCTCCCCGGCAACGGCGCCAGAAACTGCTTGATGTCTACTATGCAACCTTCTTCTTGTAGACGTTGTTGGGCCTCCAAGTGCAGAGGTTTGTAGGAAAGTAGCAAATTACCCTCAAGTGGATGACCTAAGGTTTATCAATCTGTGGGAGGCGTAGGATGAAGATGGTCTCTCTCAAGCAACCCTGCAACCAAATAACAAAGAGTATCTTGTGTCCCCAACACACCAAATACAATGGTAAATTGTATAGGTGCACTAGTTCGGCGAAGAGATGGTTATAAGTGCAATATGGATGGTAGATATAGGTTTTTGTAATCTGAAAATATAAAAACAAAAAGGTAGCAAGTGGTAAAAGTGAGCGTAAACGGTATTGCAATGCTAGCAAACAAGGCCTAGGGTTCATACTTTCACTAGTGCAAGTTCTCTCAACAATAATAAGATAATTGGATCATATAACTATCCCTAAACATGCAACAAAGAGTCACTCCAAAGTCACTAATAGCAGAGAACAAACGAAGAGATTATGGTAGGGTACAAAACCACCTCAAAGTTATTCTTTCCAATCAATCCGTTGGGCTATTCCTATAAGTGTCACAAACAGCCCTAGAGTTCGTACTAGAATAACACCTTAAAACACAAATCAACCAAAACCCTAATGTCACCTAGATACTCCAGTGTCACCTCAGGTATACGTGGGTATGATTATACGATATGCGTCACACAATCTCAGATTCATCTATTCAACCAACACATAGAACTTCAAAGAGTGCCCCAAAGTTCTACCGTGGAATCAAGACGAAAACGTGTGCCAACCCCTATGCATAGGTTCATGGGCGGAACCCGCAAGTTGATCACCAAAACATACATCAAGTGAATCACGTGATATCCCATTGTCACCACATATACGCACGGCAAGACATACATCAAGTGTTCTCAAGTCATTAAAGACTCAATCCGATAAGATTACTTCAAAGGGAAAACTCAATCCATTACAAGAGAGTAGAGGGGGAGAAGCAACATAAGATCCAACTATAATAGCAAAGCTCACGATACATCAAGATCGTGCCAAATCAAAAACACGAGAGAGAGAGAGAGAGAGAGAGAGAGAGAGAGAGAGAGAGAGAGAGATCAAACACATAGCTACTGGTACATACCCTCAGCCCCGAGGGTGAACTACTCCCTCCTCGTCATGGAGATCGCCGGGATGATGAAGATGGCCACTGGTGAGGGTTCCCCCCCTCCGGTAGGGTGACGGAACAGGGTCCCGAGAGGTTTTTGGTGGCTACAGAGGCTTGCGACGGCAAAACTCTCGATCTATTCTGCTTCCCAATCGTTTTACGGTATATGGATATATATATAGGAGGAAGAAGTACGTCAGGGGAGCCACGAGGGTGGAGGGCGCGCCCTAGGGGGTGGGCGCGCCGCCCCTACCTCATGGCTCCCTCATTTCTTTCCTGACGTGCACTCCAAGTCCATCAGGTAGCTTTCCTTCCAAAAATAACTTCTCCAGAAGGTTTCATTCCGTTTCGACTCCGTTTGATATTCCTTTTCTTGGAAACACTAAAACAAGGGGAAAAAACAGGAACTGGCACTGGGCTCTGGGTCAATAGGTTAGTCCCAAAAATAATATAAAAGTGTTTAATAAAGCCCATAAACATCAAAAACAGATAATATAACAACATGGAACAATCAAAAATTATAGATACGTTGGAGACGTATCATGGCTCGGCCGGATAGATTGAGAAACTTGGTTTTTCAATTCCTGTAATTCCAAAACACGCCTGAAAATCTTGAAACTTGGCATGGTCTCATGACATGGCACCAACATGCCGCAGTAATTTTTTTGGCCGAATTGGGACAAGCTTTGTTGTAAGCTTCTTGCAAACCGTAGCTTCCCTCAAGAAGGCTCCTGGTTCCGAGAGGGAACGTGTCACCTCCGTGTGCGAAACAACATACGTACACTGCCTTCTCCCGCCTTAATTTTTTTACATAGCCAGATTAGACCAAATAGAAGTACCGTGCTAAATTGTGGAATTATTCCTGGCTCGTTTCACCTTTTTTATACATTAATTGAGTTTTTGGGCATTTAATGTGCAGAATTCAAATTTGAACAACAAGCACAGGCTCCAGTTCACCAAAGTTGTTTGAAAAATCACATGTGTGTCCTTGGGTGAATTTCGAGGTCCCATGCAAGATATGGGAGTGAAATTCAAACATCTGGGCATCGTGGCTCGACCGGAAAGATTGAGAAACTTTGTTTTTTAATTCCTGTAATTCCAAAACACGCGTGAAAATCATGAAACTTGCCATGGTGTCATGACATGGCACCAACATGCTGCGGCAAGTTTTTTGGCCGAATTGAGACAAGCTTTGGTGTAGGCTTCTTGCAAACCAGAGCTTCCCTCAAGAAGGCTCGTGGTTCCGAGAGGGAACGTGTCACCTCCGTGTGCGAAACGACATACGTATATTGCCTCCTCCCGCCTTAATTTTTTTACACATGCAGATTAGACCAAATAGAAGTACCGTGCTAAATTTTGGAATTATTCCGGGCATGTTTCACCTTTTTTATACATTAATTGAGTTTCTGGACATTTAATGTGCATAATTCAAATTTGAACTACAAGCACATGCTCCAGTGCACCGAAGTTGTTTGAAAAATCACATGTGTGTCCTTGGGTGAATTTCTAGGTCCCATGCAAGAGATGGGAGTGAAATTCAAACATCTGGGCGTCGTGGCTCGGCCGGAAAGATTGAGAAACTTTGTTTTTTAATTCCTGTAATTCCAAAACATGCCTGAAAATCATGAAACTTGGAATGGTGTCATGACATGGCACCAACATGCTGTGGTATTTTTTTGGCCGAATTGGGACAAGCTTTGGTGTAAGCTTCTTGCAAACCGGAGCTTCCCTCAAGAAGGCTCCTGGTTCCGAGAGGGAACGTGTCACCTCCGTGTGCGAAAATGAGATACGTACACTGCCTTCTCCCGCCTTAATTTTTTTACACGGCCAGATTAGACCAAAAATAAGTACCGTGCTAAATTTTGGAATTATTCCGGGTTCGTTTGGCATTTTTTATACATTAATTGAGCTTTTGGGCATTTAATGTGCATAATAAAAATTTGAACTACAAGCACATGCTCTAGTGCACCAAAGTTGATTGAAAAATCACATGTGTGTCCTTGGGTGAATTTCTAGGTCCCATGCAAGAGTTGGGAGTGAAATTCAAACATCTGGGCGTCGTGGCTCGGCCGGAAAGATTGAGAAACTTGGTTTTTTAATTCCTGTAATTCCAAAACATGCGTGAAAATCATGAAACTTGGCATGGTCTCATGACATGGCACCAACATGTTGTGGTAATTTTTCTGACCGATTTGCGAAGGCCCACACATTAACAATCAAAAAAGTCATTTTGGAAGAAGTGTTGTCACGTTACAAATCGAAAACACAAGTATTATTGAAACCATGGGCGTTCGACTTACCAATTACGTGCGGCCACGTGTCCCCTTTTTTTATTGGCTAAGAGGTGTTGTGTGGAGTAGCTATTTGAGTATGGTAGGCGTGCGATCAGACCCCTGCGCGTGCTCATCGGGAGGAGAGCCCTTTGACCACTACCCGCCGCGCACCTCCCTCCCAACGTCTCCATTAATGGCGCCCAAGCACCTGTTCTACGGCGTGGCTATATGTCTCACTGGACTGAGATTTAAGAGAGAAAAATGAAAATATGAAAAGAAAGTTTTGCTCGGATGTTGATGTAAGATCCGATGGACCTATATTGCATCGACTACGACTTATAGCAAGTGTCGGTGTCAAAACCGGCGGATCTCGGGTAGGGGGTCCCGAACTGTGCGTCTAAGGCGGATGGTAACAGGAGGCGGGGGACACAATGGTTACCCTGTTTTGGGCCCTCTCAATGGAGGTAATACCCTACTTCCTGCTTGATTGATCTTGATGATATGAGTATTACAAGAGTTGATCTACCACAAGATCATAGAGGCTAAACCCTAGAAGCTAGCCTATGGTATGATTGTTGTTGTCCTACGGACTAAACCCTCCGGTTTATATAGACACCGGAGGGGGCTAGGGTTACACAGAGTCGGTTACAAAGAAGGAGATCTACATATCCGCATTGCCAAGCTTGCCTTCCACGCCAAGGAGATTCCCATCCGGACACGGGGCGAAGTCTTCAATCTTGTATCTTCATAGTCCAACAGTCCGGCCAAAGGATATAGTCCGGCTGTCCGGAGACCCCCTAATCCAGGACTCCCTCAGTAGCCCCTGAACCAGGCTTCAATGACGATGAGTCTGGTGCACAGATTTGTCTTCGGCATTGCAAGGCAGGTTCTTCCTCCGAATATTCCATAGAAGATTTTGAACACAAGGATAGTGTCCGGATCTGCAAAACAAGTTCCACATACCACCGTAGAGAGAATAATATTTCCACAAATCTATTCTGCTGATGACGTGACATCACACCGCAGCCTGATCATTACTCGAACCGTTTTTCTCAATCAGCCTACCATCGCACGTTTCGCCAGGCGATTTTATTGGCACGTCTTGTCGAAGCAGAGATCGTGTCCCTCTTATTACAGGATTCTCATCAATACGGGCATGGGTAACCCAATCGTGCCCGTTGGTATGACTCCTTGATTTTAGGCAAGTCCCAAACGGACACGAGGAGGACGCTTGATATTCACCCTCTTTATAGAGGCCAAGGCATGTACTCTTTTATTCTCGTACTCAATCGAATCCTTCCCCTACCTCGAGTTTCAACACCCAAAGCTCAGGTCAGGCGCTTCGGACCTTTAACCATGTCTGGATCCAACCTTCAAGGTCGGTGGATGCCCTCCTCCGTCACAGAGGAAGACATTAAGAAGCTAAGAGAGGCCAGGTATTTGACCGGTGAAATCTCGCACAGGCTGCCTGCTCGATGGCAGGTCATTCCCACTCCCGAACCTGGCGAGAGCGTTGTATTCATCTCTCACTTCCTCCGAGGGCTAGGCCTTGCTCTAGATCCCTTCATCAGGGGGCTCATGCTCTATTACGGGCAGGATTTTCATGACCTGGCCCTAGATACCATCCTTCACATCTCGTCGTTCATCGTCGTGTGTGAGGCCTTCCTCCGCATTACCCCACACTTCGGCATGTGGCTCAAGACTTTCAGTGTGAAGCCGAAGATGATTGAGGGGTGACACGCAGAGTGCGGAGGCGCCGTAATAAGCAAAAGCGCTGATGTTCCGTTGCCAGAGGGTTCCTTCCCGGAGGTGTCCAGCTTATGGCAACAGGAGTGGTTTTATATCACAGCTCCCCGGGGTACCAAGTGGGTGGCCGCCCCTGCCTTTCGCTCGGGCCCCCCGCCACAACTGACGTCATGGATCAACAAGTGGCTGGACTGGGGGCCGGTAAATGATGTGCCGACATTGCAGAGTCGCATCCGAGATCTCCTCGAGAGAGATGTTGGCCTGGCCGCAGTAATGCAAGGCATGCTAGTTCGTCGAGTCCTACCTTGCAAACGCCGACCCCTCCGTATGTGGGAGTTCAACCTAGAAGGACCACGAGCTATTCAGCACTTCCTCGGCATGACGCTCGAAGAGATGTACAAATTTTTCTTCGGACCACAAATAAGGTGTCCGGACATCACCGAGGATGCGGGTCTGAGCTGCAATCGTCCAGATACCCAAGTAAGTAATCCCGTGGACGAACACATTGTTTTTTAATCACAACATCATTCTGAAAAGTCACTCTTTGACCAGGACTGGGTGACAAAGGCGAAGATGATCAGGTGTCCGGCCCCCCTTCCCGAGGTCTCACCGGATCCTGTACTGGCCAGGATGCTCGAGCTCGCGCCTTATCGAGCGCCCTCAGGGGAGGATAAAGGAGGGAATAAGGAGGCTGAAAGCGGGCCTCACTCACTATTCATCCAAACCGGGGGAGTTAGTGCCCCCGCAAAGAAGGATAACCGAGGAGACGAATCTAAAATTCCCTCTCCCCAAGGAAGGAAGAGGACCACCTCTGAAGACCCGGAAACAACGGTTTCCAAACGGGGGAAGAAATCTTCGCCAGAGGGTCCTGCCTCGGAGGGCACCCTTGCCGCACAGTGCCCGCAAGGGGATCAGCCCTCTACCGAGCTGTAAGTAAACAAAAGGTACTTAATAGTAAAGATTTCCTACTTTACTTCTGAAGACAATAACCGAAGCATATATCTTGTAGTTCGGGTTGTAGCCCTTCTCGACAGAGTTCATCTTCGGGGGATCTTCTTCCGGAGATGATGGAGAGCGAAACACCTCCCCATGCCACCCCACCACATGAGGCGGGCGACCCAGAGGTGTCGTCGTGGAGGGTTTCTCCTGATCCGCCAAGGCTAGAGGGTAATCCTTCGGCCACCCGAAGTCCGCAGTATTTGGCTCCTGAAGAGAGAAACAGAAAGAGTCCGGAACCGTCCGGTGTGCGATCGGACGTACTGAAGGATCTTCTGGAGCAAGCGGCTATCTCAGAAGCGCATCGCATGTTAATGGGTACGGTGATTGAGAGGATTTCATCCGCCGAAAGCGGGTTGCATGAAGCTTTCATGAGTCTGCTAAAAGGCTTTGAGGTACGTGAAATAGTGTATATTTTTTACGGTACCGCACACGTTAGGTGTGCCCTATGCAGATAGTAGCCCCTGAGACTCTGGTTGCTATGGAGAGCGGCAGTAAACAGAGGATCATAGTCCCAGGTAATAATCAGGCCACCTTTATACGCAGGTGGCGGAAGGTCTGGTGGCTAGCAGGACTGGTGAGTTTGCCGAGCTAAAGCGGCAACTGGATGCGGCGGATTCCGACATCGTGCTCATGAACAAACGGCTCGACGAGGCCTAGGGTATGTGATTTCTCCGGTGATCAACACATAGTAAGAGGAGCATGATGCTAGTATCTTTAATATTTTTTTACTGCAGACGGGGCTGCCGCCGTGGAGACCCGTCGGGCGGAGCTTGCCCGAGCCAAGTAACAAGCCAGGAAAAGTGATGCGGCCGCTCTAAAGGCGTCCGAAGACCTGAGAGCCGAGCAGGCTGCGCATTGCCGAAGCAAGGATGAAATAGCCAAGATGGCGATGGAATTGAAGGATGCCGCCGACCGTTACGAGCTTCTTGAAAATAAAAATCAAGCGAAGATGACGGACCTGGAGAAGGCCACGGTGGCGGCCAAGGATGCCCGCTCTACAATCAGAGCGATGAAGGAGGAGCTGCATCAAGCCGGGGATGTCGCGGCTGGGAAGCCCTTTATGCTGCGGATGAAGTTCGGAGATCCTAAGTATGCTCCTCTTGATCGCCTATGGAGTTTTGCAGATGCATATCTGGATTTGGCAGCAAGTGCTGCTGATGCAGCCGAATACTTCAAAGATAAAAAAAGATCATGAAGTGGAAAAGCTGTTCTGGTCACAATTCAATGTTCCATTGCGTCCGCTTCTGTTGAATGAGCGAATGGCCGAGTGGGCCGAGCTCCATAGGTTGTCCGGGCTTCCCATGAGGTCTGTTGTGGATCATCTGTGGCCGGAAGGGCCACGGCCGAACAGTTATTTTAATTTAGTGCAACAGTTCCTTGGTGCTGTGCCGCGCATCGACGCTATGAAGAGGTCGGCGTGCATAGAGGGTGCGTGGATGGCTCTTGCCCATGTCAAGACATACTGGGCAGAGATGGAGGCCACCGATATTGCAACCCAGAATTCGGCCGCAGGCCGAGTATCTGCCGAGCACTACTTTGAAGAGGTCCTTGAAGGTGCTCGTTCAATAGAGGCGCAGTGCTCGAAGAATATTATGTTCTAATAACATCTATTCCCATTGTAAGAACAATGTTTATTAAATTACAAAGGCTACGTTTAGACTTTTGCCCAAAAGTATTATGATACCTCCTGTACGGCCGTTTATGTATATATGTATATAACCTGAAAGTTTGCAGTCGTCGGCTTCAGCCCCCACGCATATAATGCGGGGGTGTTCGCAAAAAACGCGTGTTCACACTTGATCCAACGTCTTGGTCCATTAAGGAGGTGATAGTGCAGCAAACGAGGCAATCGGACTATATTGCTTTAACACTTTCACTTAGCCATAGGAGTTTGACGGTGGGACTACTATATAGCCCCTGGTACTTCCGCGCTCGTCCGAATACGTGGCGCGTACATACCTGGCTGGGAAATGGCCCTTCGTTAATGCGAAGGAATCCCGAAGATTCCTCTAAGTCATCGAGTGGTTGACCAGTCTCACGCTTTATCATGACAGTCAGTTTTCGACTTTCTCTACTGAGGTGCTCATCCGGAAGAACCAGGGCACAATCGCAGTAGTTCTCCTGGTGCCACCTTAGCCGATAGAGCGGAACGTAAGGTGGCAAAACACGGGAGCCGGGCAAACCCAACATTTGACCAAAGACATGATTCAGAGCTGATGCATATAAGGCCTATCTCGCGACGCCGAACACTCCCTAAGGTATTCGGTCTTTATAACATATGTCAGGCTGAACAACACCCTTGATAATACACCCCGAGTGTCCAGGTACGTGCAATATTCTGACGTGGCGAAATGCCAATACCGTCAGCATCCTTCTCGGTTGTATTTTTTATCCGGAGGATGTGAAAAACAAGAGACAGTAAAAAAAGGTTGACACGGGGTCTTAATCTAAAAAGAAACCTTTGAGCGGGTCCTCGCTGCACGCCTGCTACCGTGGTTCCGCTATACCGTATCCTTGACGGGTGTAGCACGATTGTCATCTGTAAAAGAGAAGAACTTAGGTGAAAGTTGTTGTGCAAAAAATTGGTTATTCTCAATAAACCATTTAAAATTTGAGATAGGTCAAGTTAAGCCGAACTAGCCCTTTTTACACGCGGGTATCCCCTGGTACCGTTTATGAAGGTATAACCATCAAACCGATCTCAGGTATATCTAGTGATGCGCCGGACTCGTCCAGCCGTGTCCGCGGTCTTGACGATCGGTCATTTATTCTGGTTGGTGAGGCCGTCTAGTGTTTGGTTGTTAAAGCCGCAGCGCGTTCTTCCGTGCGTAAGGAACGCTCAGTATTTCCGCTAACTGTGATGGTGCCACGCGGGCCCGGCATCTTAAGCTTGAGAGAAGCGTAATGCGGCACTACATTAAAACGAGCGAACGTTGTTCTTCCGAGTAGTGCTTGATAGCCTCTTCGGAATGGAGCGAAGTCGAAGTGTAACATTTCACTTCGGTAGTTGTCGGGTGAACCGAATACAACCTCTAGTATTAGAGAGCCTGTAGAGCGGGCCTCTGGGCCTGGTATTACTCCCTTGAAGGTAGTATTACTGTGGCTGACTGTTGTCGGGTCTATCCCCATTTTGCGGACAGTGTCCTGATATATCAGATTTAGACTACTGTCGCCGTCCATAAGGACTCGTGTGAGATGGCATCCATTTATTATTGGGTCTAACATTAAGGCAGCCAATCCCTCGTGCCGGATGCTCGTCCTCATCTTCACTTGGTGTCTCCCTCCCTTTGTGTTCGGCGTTTAGCTTACTGGCCTGCTTGAAGACCCAGCATTCTCTGTGGGTGTGATTTGCAGGTTTATCGGGGGTGCCGTGAATCTGACATAGTTTGTCTAGAATTTTGTTTAGGATGGACAATCCATCTCTGTTGCCCTTGAAAGGCTTTTTCCGCTCACCCGGTCGAGAGCCCCTGAATCCGGCGTTTACCGCCGTGTTATCTGGGCTGTCTTCCTTATTTTGGTGCTTGCTTTTACTACGTCGTGGTTTTCTATTGCCGTCTCTGACTTCGGCTGTGCCTGGGTCGTTGGTGCTACTACGAGCCAGCCAGCTATCTTCGCCCGTGCAAAAGCGGGTCATGAGGCTTGTCAGGGATGCCATTTTTCTCGGTTTTTCTTGGCCGAGGTGTCTGGCGAGCCATTCGTCTCGGACGCTGTGTTTGAAAGCTGCTAAGGCTTCGGCGTCCGGGCAGTCGACGATTTGGTTCTTCTTAGTGAGAAATCTGTTCCAAAGCTTTCGGGCTGACTCTTCGGGCTGTTGAACTATATGACTTAAATCGTGTGCATCTGGGGGTCGGACATAAGTCCCTTGAAAATTAGCTCGGAAAGCATCCTCAAGCTCCTCCCAACTTCCAATTGAGTTCTCGGGGAGGATTTTTAGCCAGTGCCGAGCTGGTCCTTTCAGCTTGAGTGGCAAGTATTTGATGGCATGGAGATCGTCTCTGCGAGCCATATGAATATGGAGGATGAAGTCCTCAATCCAGACTCCAGGGTCTGTGGTTCCGTCGTATGCCTCTATGTTTACTGGCTTGAATCCTTCTGGAAATTCGTGGTCCAGCACCTCATCGGTGAAACATAGGGGGTGTGCGGCACCCCTGTACTTGGAAATATCATGGCGTTCGGACGGTTGTTGTATTCGTCTTTGATTTTGTGCCGGAGCGCGCCTCCTAGATCCATAAATGGATCTGGTCATGCTGGATTTTTGGCGCAAGTCCTCACGTATATCGTGTGTTGACTTATGTGTGGCGTCATTGGCCGCCGTGTCGCGGCCACGAGGTGGTCGATCCGATCGGTCAGCGGTTTTATTTTTCGGATGTGTGGGCTCTACGGCCTCATCATCGAATTCAGGCAACAGTTTGCGCTTTGGATAGCTCTTTGTGTGGTAACTACCACCATAATTTTCTTCATTGTCGAGCACTTTGTTCCATATACTATTGAGTGTATTCTGTGCGGCCTTAAGCCTTTGCTTCTGCTTCTTCAGACTCCTCGCGGTGGCAATAAGCTTTCTGCGGGGGTTCTCTTGTTCCAAGTGCCCTTCCGGGATGATGTGTGCATCTTCGTCCAGACTGTTTTCCTCTTCGGAGGGAGGTTTATGAGCTATATCCTCGGGGTCGCCGTGTTCGGACAGCGGATCCGTACTACATTCGCCGTTTGCTGGTTCACTGCTGTTATCGCTGTTTTTGCCGAGTCGGGATTTGGAGCGGCGCCTACGCCGACGTTTTGGTTGCTTCTCGAGGGAGCTGTCCTTCGCTGCATCCTCCCATTCCTCTTCATCGTTTTCTTTGGGTGTATCCACCATGTATATGTCATGCGATGGAGTGGCGGTCCAGCGCCCTGTGGGCGGTGGTTCCTGTTCGTCTCCTGTATCATCGTCTATGCCATCGATGTCTTCGGAGTCGAAATCAAGCATGTCGGTTAAATCGTCGACAAAGGCTACTAAGTGGGTGGTGGGTGGGGAGCGAATTTCTTTGTCGTCCGCATCCCATCCTAGACGGACATAGTTCGGCCAAGGTTCTCCTGACAAGGAGAGAGACCTTAATGAATTTAGCATGTCGCCGAAAGGCGAGTGCTGAAAGATATCCGCGGAGGTAAACTCCACGATCGACGCCCAATCGATAGGGACGGACACAGGCGGCTCGGAGTCCATGGCTAGAGATGAATCCGGTGGTTCGGCAACACGACTCTCGTAAGGGGTAAAGTCAGTATCCGGCTCTATCGCCACTGAGAGTGCGGCCTCCATGGCGGGGTCTATCCCCCTGTCCTCGGATGGCGCGATTTGCTCCGGATTGAGGGCCGGAGCAGTTGCAGATGCGATCTCCCAAACACTGTCCGACGGCAGAGCTAAATCATGCTCGTCGTGATTGTGCGGCGCACCTGACATGGGCTCGAATTTGTCGAAGATCAAGTCCCCGCGGATGTCGGCGGTGTAGTTCAAGTTTCCAAACCTGACCTGACAGCCAGGGGCGTAGCTCTCGATCTGCTCCAGATGGCCAAGCGAGTTGGCCCGCAGTGCGAGGCCGCCGAATACGAAGATCTGTCCGGGGAGGAAAACCTCACCCTAGACCGCATTGTTACAGATGATCGAAGGAGCCATCAAGCCTTACGGTGATGGCACAGTGGAACTCTCAATGAAAGCACCAATATCAGTGTCAAAACCGGCGGATCACGGGTAGGGGGTCCCGAACTGTGCATCTAAGGCGGATGGTAACAGGAGGAGGGGACACGATGTTTACCTGTGTTCGGGCCCTCTCGATGGAGGTAATACCCTACTTCCTGCTTGATTGATCTTGATGATATGAGTATTACAAGAGTTGATCTACCACGAGATCATAGAGGCTAAACCCTAGAAGCTAGCCTATGGTATGATTGTTGTTGTCCTACGGACTAAACCCTCCGGTTTATATAGACACCGGAAGGGGCTAGGGTTACACAGAGTCGGTTACAAAGAAGGAGATATACATATCCGTATTGCCAAGCTTGCCTTCCACGCCAAGGAGAGTCCCATCCGGACACGGGACGAAGTCTTCAATCTTGTATCCTCATAGTCCAACAGTCCGCCAAAGGATATAGTCCGCCGTCGAGACCCCTAATCCAGGACTCCTCAAAGAAGCATGATGAATATAAGGACGATGACAGTGGATAATAATTGTCTTACATATTTAGAAACATAATTAAAAAAAAGCCACATGCGGCAACGCCCGAAATACACAAGGGCAAAAGAAGAAGGAAGACAATGATCTAGCTTGCTGATCTCTACTTTCTTGATGCGTTGTTGCAGGCCGCGGGAACTAGTCTCCGCGGCGAGGGGCGGCAAGCTCTTTCTTGTCCTCAAGATGCTGCTTGAGAGCATCCATGGATTCCTCCACTAGCATTCTGTGCTCGATGCACAGCATGGCATTCTCGTCCATAAGTTTCTCAACAATGACGTCGGTCCTCTTCAACAAGTGGGAAAGCGCGTAGTAATACGCTCCTAAGTGGGAAACCGTTTAGGTTTTGATCAGTGTGAACAGGTTTGCAATTTGGAATGTGACAGGACGCGACCTCCCTGTTCTTCTAAAAAAATTGTGACGGGACGCATGCTCAAACTTTACTGACAGTTATAAGTGTTGCACTATTCCCGGAAGAAATAACGTGGGCACGTACGCTTTCTCAGCCGCGTACGTGGCGTTTGCACCACAGGGTGCACCGCAATAGGCAATGTCAGCACACGTCTTGTTCCAACAACCGCCATCGCGCGAATTAGAATATTACCATCGCGCATGCTTCTTTGAATTAGAATCGTAAGCGGGATCGGAACAAAAGAATGGGCAGCTGATGATTGCAAAATGCATCAAACACGTTCGCTCGGATGAACAGCATGCGTGTGATCATCGCTTGAAGGATTATGATTATCAGATCAAAGTATAATCATACATTCACATGGATTCATTTTATCGATCGCTCACACGATTCTAATTTGATTTTAGAGATTACTACGCCGTTATAAATGCCACTTGAGTATTTATAACCGCGTAGTAATACGCCCTAAGTGGGAAACTGTTTAGGTTTTGATCAGTGTGAACAGGTTTGCAATTTGGAATGTGACAGGACGCGACCTCCCCGTTCTTCTAAAAATTGTGACGGACGCCGCTCAAACTTTATCGATGGTTATAAGTGCGACACTATTCCCGGAAGAAGTAACGGGCACGATGCTTTCAGCCACAGACGCGGCGCTTGCATTATTGTGGTGCACCGCAATAGGCAATGTCAAGACACGCCTTGTTCCAACAACCGCGCGCGCCGTTATTACCATTGCGCGGCTTATTTTAATTAGAATCGTGTGCCCGCTCAGCGCATTACATGTTGATCTATCTAACTATTTCAGTTTATTGTGGCTAATCGCAAACAGTTTATCCATGTGAAGTGTATGCCATCAATCGCAGCATACTTTGATCCGCTTACCCGCTTCGCTCGCTGCCTAATCGCAAACAGCTTAATCCTTCCGCGTATGCCTCAATCACACACACCTTGATCTGGCTGACCGTTTTCTTTTGTGTTGCCTAATCACAAACAGTTCATCCGAGCGAACTGTATGCTGTATATCGCACACACCTTCATCTGGCCGCCCATTTCTCTTGTGTTGCCTAATCACAGACAGTTCATCCGAGTGAACCGTATGCTCTATATCGCACACGCCTTCATCAGGCTGCCCGTTCCTTTTGTTCCGCCTCATCGCAAATAGTTCATTGGACTGAACCGTATGCCCTGGATCTCACACGCAACTAAAATCTTAACCGTGTTTGATGCATCCTCCATTGCAAACGTTTTGCACCTTTTTTGATGGTTTTTTTACATCCCCGTTTGTGATTGATGCATCGCACACAGTTTCGTGAAAGGGTCTCTGATCGTAGTGTCACGTTAGCAGCATCCTGCGCAGAATTAAAATTTTCAAAATCCAAAAAATATATAAACTAATTACGTGTTTGGTGCATTTTTTATAGTTACTGCGCAATTTTTATAATTACATCCCATTTATTATTTCTTAAAGTACATTTTCTTGTTAAGCCTAATGCATCCCTCCTTGGAAAGATTTGTAGCCCAGCGGGGCGGAGAATAACAAGTTGACCTTGCCTGGGTATTCCTCAGAAAAAAGACTAGCTGGGCTAGCCATTTTCAGCTTGAAAAAAATTAAAATCTGGCCTGGATATCTGGGCTGGGCTAGACGGGCCATAGCCCGCCCAGTTAATACCCTGCTCTCCTCTGAACAACAATGAAAACATCGCTCAGGAAATACTCTGCAGTGCTCACACCTCAAAAACACAAATATTGCTCGAGCTGCTTGATCCCAGCTTCGGCCGCTCCTTGTGCAATTATCTCGTTTATTGACTACATAGGTTGACAATGGTGTGGGACCGTGATGTCAGGAAACCAGGAGGAAGCAAAAAATATTATAGTTGTATATAATAAGGAGGCACTTGCGTACGTGCGGCTATGGCCCTAGTGGGTCCCCACTGTCATCCTCTCCAAGTAAAGTCATCTCCTCATTCCTCATGTCTGTTGATCATGTTGACAACGCGAGATGGCGGCGCCACGGCGAGCGCAACAACCCGAAGGACGACGGAGAGGGCCTCGTGGGCCATACGGATGGTCTGATACAGTGCGCGCTGCTCATTCGGAAGCCAGGATGATAGGGCCACATGTTCGTGATGGCATTGTCGTTCGCTTGTTCACCGGTGCTCGTTGAGGAGACGGAGGTTGCAACACAGGTCCTCCTGCACTGGTAGCTTTTCCGCCATTAGGGCGTCGAAGTGCGGCTGCACCTGCTCTATGGTGAACACGGCATGAACTGGCTTGGACAATGGCGCCGGCTCCTGGTCGGAAGCTACGTCCATCATCTGATTGTCGACGCTCAGCTCGGCGAGCTCGTTGGCGAGCCAGCATGTCCGTTTGCTGGACCGACCTGCTGCCAAGCACGAGTCTGACTGTCGTGGCCCACCCAGACTGCCTCCCTCGCCCGCACGTGCTTTCCACCCAAAACGGTCAGCGTCGCCCACCCCGCTTCTCGGTGCAGGCGATTGCTCCGCCTTCAAATGACACAAGTGCAATCCATCCGTCCTTCTACCGCCCACATTAATAATACATGGTTGCCGAGGCGGCTACTCTGGCGC
Source organism: Aegilops longissima (assembly GCA_021605205.1). NCBI lineage: Eukaryota > Viridiplantae > Streptophyta > Magnoliopsida > Poales > Poaceae > Aegilops > Aegilops longissima. Next base: position 171,707,401 of record CM038676.1, read on the forward strand.
CACATGTCCGTCCCTCCACCGCCCACCATTGCTATATAAACTGCTGCGCCGGCCATAGCCGCACTCATCCGCCTACGTTCCCTTTCTCCTTTCCACACCACTACTGCCCACCATGGCTTCCTCGCGCTCCAGCGCTCTTCGGGACGGGCGGACGATGGACCACAAGGACATGGCAGCCATTGCTACCGACTAGCTGGCCGGCAGGCAGCCGGAGGACGATGACGTCCCAATGGATAACATGGTAGTCGATGATCCGGCGCCAACCCCTCCTCCACGCCATCTTCGCCGGTGCACTGCATCATGGCCATCGGTGAGGCCCGTGCCCAATACATGGACATGGTGAGGCAGAAGCGTGAGGAGCAGTTCTGGGAGGCGCAGGCCGGCGCCGCCTACAACCACCATCTCCTGCAGGAGCACCTGCAGGCGGAGGAGCAGATCGCCGTGGAGCGGGCAGAGCAGGAGGCTCTGCTCGACCCGTACCGCTCCGCCCGCGAGGACCACCTCGAGCGCTGGCGGTACCGCATGCGGGTGGCGGAGGCTGCGGCCGCCTACAAAGAGGGCGATGAAGCGGGTGAGGCGCTGTTTGGCGAGACCGAGGAAGACGCAGAGGACAATGCCGGCTCCGACGAGTCCCCGCTCGCTGGCGTCGACGAGGCCCTGCTCCACTGAGGCCTCGCCGCGCCAACAACGAGGCAGAGGACACCGCCGACTCCGCCGAGGCCCCGCCCCGCCAACACTGAGGCAGAGGACCTCGCCGGCTTTGGCGAGGCCCTACTCCGCCAAGGCCCCGCCACGCCAACAACAAGGCAGAGGACATCACCGGCTCAGCCGAGGCCCCACCCTGCCGGCAACGAGAGGGAGGATTTCCCCCGGTCCGCCGAGGTGTCGCCCCACCGGCAACGAGAATCAGGACATTGCCGGCTCCGCCGAGGCCTCGCCCTATTGCCAACAAGGCCATGCCACACAGAAAACGAGGAAGAGTAGAACACAGAAGGTCGCCGCCGCTCGGGTCCAAGTAAGGCCACCGCTGCTACCCTCCGGTTGAAGCCAAGCTAGACGAGTTGACCTTTGGCGGCCGATTAGCTTCTTGGCGGCGACGTGGAGTCAGAGAGCTATGTTGGAGAAGGACGCTGCTTCAGTTACTTAACTGGTGGTGAAGTTGGGTCACTGACACGTGGGCCCAATAGGCATCTGGGCCATATGTCAGTTAAGCACCTGCACCTGCAGTTAAGTCACTCAAGCTTAGTCCGCTGGAGAATAAGCTTATGTTCGGCTCAGCCGGACACAGGTGGGTAGATTTGGTTAATTAATTATACCTCTAGCGCACCCCTTTTTAGTTGAAGAATGTATGAAATGTAATGAAATCCGGCATGTTTATATGAAATCCGGCATGTTTATATGAAATCCGACCGTGTATGAATGAATTTAGTCAGATTAGTTCGAATTCTTGTATCACTGGCATTGGATGAACATACAAAACAATACGTACTAGGATTATTCCCAGGGTGATCACCTCATTTGCAGCAGTTTCACATGTACTCCATCCGGTCCTTTTTAGTCTGTATACAAGTTTTGTCTGCAGTCAAAGTATCTCTACTTTGACCAATCTTTTAGAAAAGGTATGAACATTCACAATGTAAAATCAGCTGACTTGAAAGAAATCTAATACGCGAGGTAAAAAGGAACAGAGGGAGTATAAAGAGTTTGAGCTGCTTTTTAGCGTTCCTGTACATTGCAATGAAACACACAGGCCTGGCAATTCATAGAGAACATTCAAAACATCAATGATTATGCATCTCAGCGATTTACATGTCAGAGCCAATATTTACTTCAGAACTAAACAATAAAGAAAAATCGATCGATGCTGCTGACAGCAAAGGGCGTCCCATTCGAAAATATCAAATGCATGTCTTCTTGCTAACATCAATGAGCAAAATTTGACAAGGTTGTCCCATTCCAAAATGTCAAATGCGTGTTGTTTTGCATACATCAATGAGCAAACTTTGACAGGTTTTCCCATTCCGAAATATCAAATGCCTACGACTGTGGAATGGGCAGGGTTTGCCATCAGTTCGGACATTGACATGGCACCTCGTGCTACATAAACCAGCTGTTCTTTTTGTGCAATTCCACCAAAATCAACCAAATTCGCGTGTAGCTTGTATGATTTCGCCTTTATATGTTGCAACGCCTTGAACATATCAGCACCTGCTTTCTTGTGGTGGAAATGAATGATTCGATGTATTCATGAACATTTTGTGCATTTCCCATTGAAATCAAGCTGAGCACCCCTGTTTGCACAAATACAAAATAAGTGATTAGTATAAAGCAAATTGTACTATGAATTGACAGTTTAAACAGGCACCTACATGGTCCATGTAGAGCACACTTTAAAAAATGGAACTCATCGAAAGAATCCTAGAGCAACATTGTACTTAAGCATCACAAAAAAAAGATGGAGATCACCATTCCTTCCCAATGGGTTAGTTTGGTCTTGTGGGGAGTAATGTATCCATCCTTCAACTGCTCCTTCCGATGAGAAGATAGACATGGCTTCTTCATCCCGCATAATCGGAACTAGTCACTTCACGCACTCCATATTCTTCTTCGAGGAGGAGGATGATCCTGTTGTGCAAAGACAAGAGGACAACTAAATGCTAGCATCCCTGTTTGCTCGAAAAAAAAGGAAAGGAAATATTTAAAACAGCACAGATGAAGCACTTCTCAAGGACAATACCACTTTCTCATGACAGTATCTAAACAGTAGCACAACACCAATAGAGATGACAAAGCTCAATCATATGGATGAAATCCGTGGGCGAGTAACAACCTTTGTCAGGAGGCTTATTGTGTAGAGCATACAGATCAAGCACTTCTCCGGAACCATCTGTTGTTATCTACTGTGGTTGCCATGCTTACTATATAATCCTCAATTAGTTTAATGTTCCAACATCTTCTTGTGCAGTTCCACTAAAATATATGGTATCTTCAAAGAAGATCCCTGTTTGCACAAGTAGAGATAATTACATATTACATTAAGAGTGGCATCAAATCAGTGGTAAAACAATTGCTCGTTCCAGCCACAGCAATAAATTAAGATGCAAAACTATATCATTACTTGTGTCATCACAGCCCAAAGGTTTCATTACAGCACCGGAGTTGATTTTGTTTTTCTTCCGCTTGTTCTTCCCTTCATCACTTGGTTCAATAATGCATAAGCTTCGCCTTCAATGTAAGATTTGGCATGTCAATTAGGGAGCACAAGTATAGCACTAAACAATGACAATAATTTTCTGATGAAAGTGGCAAAATACAGGCCAAAAGTTGTGCAGTATCCTTATCTTACCTCAATGGGATATTACGGTGCACATACAGATTGGAAGTCTTGTATCCATTTGTGCAGTTCACTAAAATCAAGCAACATTACCGTACAAGTAGCACAACATATCAAAGCACACTGCACAATCATGTGAAAGAATGCTAGTACTAACCTCTCATGACAGGGAATTCAAACAACTCACAAGAAGAAGATCTGAACCAAATTTGCCAACACGAATAGGAAGTAAGATCTCCTCTTGTGCAGTTCCACTAAGATCAAGCAATCAAGCAACATTGTCGGTGTGACATTTTGTTTGAACTGCACAAAACACTCTTAAAACAAAAGTGTTTTGTGCAGTGCAACAAAAGGTCACAATAGCAACGAGGTGAAATAGATAACCCTGTTTACACAGAGGTGCAAAGGAAACAACAAGTGGTCAATAACAGTGGATGACACAGAAGCCAACAAAAAGAAGCATCTAACTTATCTAATTGGGAAATAAAGCAAGACAATAGCATTTCTCAAACGGTGGCATTGATTCATATTAACAGACAGATTATATTAACAATAAAATTGTTAAACATGTAATTTGGTTTTAACTGTGGCATTGCATCAATTTTCCAGCGGCATTATTAGAGGGTGTTTGTTTACAGGGACTTTTTGGTGTAGGGACTAAACAGTCCCTTTCAGTCCCATCTAAACCAAACAGGAGGGACTTTTAGGGACTAAAAGTGGGCATTTGGGACTAAAGAAAGAAGACCCCGAGGGAGAGTCTTTTTGGGACTTTTTCCAACAGTTGCCCCTGCCCCGCATCGCACCTTATCTCTATTAGTTCATTACTAGGGGTAACATGGTCATTTAGCATGTCATTTAATAACCTCTAGCCCATGTATAGTCCTTGGAACCAAGCAAGTAGGGACTAGGGACTTTTTAGTTGGGACTAAAAAAAGTCCTAGGACTTTTTAACCAAACAGGGCCTTAGATTAACAACAGCTAAAGAGTTGCACGGGACAATGGACTCACCATCACCATGTGCATCTACTGATGCATGAAGGGGTGATGCACAGTCTGTTGTAACAAAGAACAAACAACCAAGGAGCATATTAGTGTTGGTCCCATTTTTGTTATCTTTAGACACCTTTCCCCATGTGAGCGCAGCAAATCTAGTACAGCCTTGTCCCCCAAAACAAAAAGATCAGTTTGTTACAAATGTGTGTACTGCGTTTGTCATTGTTTTGCCTTTCCAACAAACGTAGGTGCTGGATAGCCAGTCTGTACTAGTACTTCCCCCCCCCCCCCTTCCTTTCCTCTTTGAACCACGTCCTAGATTATGCTATACAACTTTCCCCACAACTTCCCCCCTTCCTTTCCTCTTTGAACCACGTCCTAGATTCATGCTATACAACTTTCCCCACTACTTTCCCCCTTCCTTTCCTTTTTGAACCACGTCCTAGATTCATGCGATACAACTTTCCCCACTACTTCCCCCCATTCCTTTCCTCTTTGAACCACGTCCTAGATTCATGCTATACAACTTTCCTCACTACTTTCTTGTTTGATCCAACACCAAGATTCGAGTGCAGAAGCGTAAAAAGCCCACATGCAGCTAGAGCAATGCATGTGGAATAAGTAAATTATACCTTAAGGTTCTTGGGGTGTGGTTCGGTGGGCGACCAGAGGCCGTTCTGCCCACACTATGTACGGCGGCGAGGAAGAAGGGGTCGGAGGCCCTCCCGCGCCACCGCTGGGTGAAAGAGAACAGCTACGCCGGTAGTGGATTCCCTCCCTCGCCGACAGCGACAGTGTTAAGCCTCCTTCCCTTCCCGGCAGACGGATCCCGCCGGCTCTTTGACCAGTAGTGAGGGGAGAGAGAGAGTCCAACGAAGTCTTGTTTAGATATAGAGAGGGTGAGAGAGTGTGAAGAGAGCAACTACAAGCGCTGAGGCTCCAGCGTGTATATATAATGGAGAGAGTGTGTGAAGAGTGCAAATCCTAGAAAACAAGCGCCCAGGCCAAGATCGTATAGCTCCGTATCCATCCATTTTGACCAGTCAAAGAATCCTCCTGGCACCACCCCAGATCACTTTCTCTCCCTGTCATGCGGGGCCTACCTGTCATTGGGTGGAAAAAAGAAGTCGAACAAAAGAAAAATTATGCTCATGTGTGGTTATCGAACCCGAGACCTCTAGTTTGATGAGCGAACAGGCTAACCAGCTATACCACCCTCATGTTATGTTTAACGAGAGGAAAGTAACCTTTTATACATTCCTGCATTCGTGTGACAAGCATGTCGTGTTTTTTTTTTGCATGGGAGTCATTGGGATTTAAATCGTAATCGTGTCATGTGCCTTTGGTCGTAAGGTCTTTTGGGATTTAAAGCAGTGTTGGTAGTACAGAAATAATGCAGCCTTAGTAACCTTACCTCTCTCCACGTAGTATGTTGGGTCCCACCAGTCAGAGGGTGAAACAAACAAATTAATAAGAAAAATTTTAGTACGCGAAACACAAATTAATATAATTTTTTGTGACATGCATGAACATTTTGTTAGTTCAATCTATGGTCAAAATTTGACACGAAATACAATGGGGACCAATAAACCAGGACGGAGGTAGTACGTGAAGTTTGCCGTCGGAAGCAAGCCGATCTGGCTCTCCTAAACTAGCAAGGTTTTTCTAGCCCACCCAAGCTAGCTGGCCCACAAAAGCTAACATATTTTAACAGTTCCAAACACCTAACCTTGCCCGGCTAGGCTATAAAATGTTCTTGCTAAGGATCCAAACGCTCCCTAAGTAACTCGCACGATATTCCTATTCCATGAACCTGTGTGTGTGTGTGTGTGTGTGTGTGTTTAACAACATGTGTGTGTTAGAGAGAGCGACACATCGACCTACTCCTACAGAGAGATGGTGTGTAGTGTACGATTTAGCCGCGAGAGTCCGTGCATCCTCTCGTTTCCGGGCGTCCGATCGGGACAGGCGGGCCGCTGCCATGCCCGCTCCTGACCAGCCTGTCCCACCCAAATCCCCTTCATCGCCCGCGCGCTTCCCGCCCGAAACGGTCAGCGCTGCTCCAAAGAATTGGTGCCGCATTCATGCCCGGGCAGAGCGGACACGACCTCTCACTGGCGCCTGCATTGAAGAGAGAAGTGGATTCAAGAGTGATGGTTGCTTCTTCCGTCCAACTTACTGTTGGGTCTATGTGATTTGACGGCTCATAGGTCATTATTACTGAGGTGGTAGGACTGCTGGATGCCCCTCTCTTTCGGCGAAAGGAGGTACTACTAGATTACAGTTTTCTCCATTTTTACAGCGGAGTAGTGCGAGAGCAATGAAAACACGCAGGCTCAGTGATTACAGGGCCCACCTCGCATTATCACCATATTTTCTGGACACCGTGCGACACCTAACTCTATACATAGTACTAGTATAGTACGTACTATAATTTATCAGCGAGATAAATTTGTACAATGCTATGAAGCTTCCAGCTTCTGTTTCATGTACCTTGCGTCCAAGGTTGCCCGTTGCAACATTTCATCAAATACAAAGGAGACTAACATGTATGCTGTTGCATCTCAATGATTTACAGATCATAGCCAATATGTACTCCCTCTGTTCCAAAATAAGTGTCTCAACTTTATGCAAACTTTAGTAAAAAGTTGTACTACTACTAAAGTTGACACTTATTTTGGAACAGAGACCGCTAAAAAAAGATCCATGCAGTCCCTAGCCCTTGAACCGTAAACCCTAACTAGGCTTTAATTTGCTGGCAACGTTGGAGCTTCTGAAGAAATGAATTTTGCAACCCTTTGACCATCGGATCATTTTGTGCAGTTTCACCAAAATCGAGATGAGCATCCCTGTGGCAAAGAAATTGAAGAAGCGTGATTAGAATAAGATTATCGACTAGTTGATGAGGCATAAACTCATGACAAATACAATGACGAGAAGCCAAGAGAGGTATGTGCAGGGCAAAGAAGTAGAGAAATATCCACATGGAGGGATGTGGGCAGCTGGAGCAGTGGTGCAAGCCGGCTGTAAAGGAAGTTGTACCTGAGGGATGTCGGGACGTAGCTCAACCTAGAGGAGGGCGGCGGGAGGCGGGAACTACCCACATCGTGGTAGTGAGCAAGGGATGAAGGCAACCGCACCAGATTTGTAAGAGAGAACGACGGGGACCCCTGATCGGGACGTGCCGACAGTTGGTTTTCGCCGTCGGCGACGGCAACCGCATCTACACTAAGCATCCACCCCTTCCCCCGGCGGGCGTGATCCGCCAGGATGTTTGAGATGTGGCCACAGTCGTTTTGTGCAAGAGAGTGTGAAGAGAGCAACCCCAGCAAGCAACCGTGTAGGCTCATCCTGGCTATGTATATAGTGGAGTGGTTTCCTTTTCTCTCTATATGAACCTATTTATATTGCGTATGTGCCACTGAAGAAAAAAACATTATTTATAAATGACGCGGCACCATTCATGCGTGGTTCCCGACCCTCCATTATTTATAAGTGAGTAACTACTACTAGACGCGTCAAATTATCACGTGGGCAGCATCATCTTACAGAAATGAGCTCCACCGTGTCACGTGTGTGGTTGGGGAAGACGCAAAAGACGCAAAGAGTTTGTGGGTGTGTGCACCTCTTCTCTTCGAGTATGGTTATTAAAAGTATAGCGCACTACTGTACTAGCATGCGGTTATTATATATGGGCAAAGAGTATAGGCAGTAATAATGACTAATAAGCCGTGAAATCACGAGGCCCACCTTTCTCTATGTTTGACCGAGGAAGCAGCCATCATTTCACACCTCGTTGAATATCCATCCGCTGCTACCACCGTGAATAAATAAAAATCCGCTTCTACCTCCGTAGCATGGTTAATAATATAGCCATGTCAATCACGACATAGAAATATCATTCACTGATACAATAGGGCTAGATCTAAGGCTGGTGATTTTTTTACTTTGTCTCTTCCTCTTTTTGTCTCATTTACTCATTTTACATAGGAGCACGTGTAGAGGATGGCTATTCCTTTTGATGGGACTTCTTCATGGGGTTTTAGACTAAGCAGCTCCGAATTATGCCCGCTGCCCACCACTCTGAATCATGCCATCTATGATAGGGAGTACTCCCATTGCAACAATGAGGTCCACTAGGTCTAGCACGTCCTGTAAGAAGAGATAGTCACGCAAAACATACATCTTGTTGCCTTCTTCCTCATACAGTACGTACTACTAGTACTACTACTACTTGTTCTCCTAGTGCTTGGCATCTCCAAAATATTAACCTTCCGCTTGGCTCTTCGCCTCTTCGTGAAGTCGAGCAATAATGGTACTACAGTATATATCGTTCTGGCTATCTGAGACCGAATGCATACAATAAAGCAACAACCATATGGCTCCAGCCAGTTGCCGATAACTCGGTTACAAAACATGATCATCTCATACAATAAAATATAGCATCATGTCTTGACCATATCACATCACAACATGCCCTGCAAAAATAAGTTAGACGTCCTCTACTTTGTCGTTGCAAGTTTTACGTAGCTGCTACGGGCTAAGTGATACGTCTCCAACGTATCTATAATTTTTGATTGTTCCATGCTATTATATTACCCCTTTTGGATGTTTATGGGCTTTATTTTACACATTTATATCATTTTTGGGACTAACCTACTAACCGGAGGCCCAGCCCATATTGTTGTTTTTTTGCCTATTTCAGTATTTCGAAGAAAAGGAATATTAAACGGAGTCCGAACGGAATGAAACCTTCAGGAGCGTGATTTTTGGAACAAACGTGATCCAGAGAACTTGGAGTGCAAGTAAAGAAGCAGCCGAGGCCTCCACGAGATAGGAGGCGCCCCCCCTCTATAGGGCGCGCCCCCTGTCTCGTGGGCCCCTTGGCCGGCCACCGACGTACTTCTTCCTCCTATATATACCTACGTACCCCGAAAACATCCAAGGGCACCACGAAACACAATTTCCACCGCCGTAACCTTCTTTATCCGCGAGATCCCATCTTGGAGCCTTCGCCGGCACTCTGCTAGAGGGGAAATCAAGCACGAAGGGCCTCTACATCAACATCCTTGCCCCTCCGATGAGTCGTGAGTAGTTTACCACAGACCTACGGGTCCATAGTTATTAGATAGATGGCTTCTTCTCTCTTTTTGGATCTCAATACAATGTTCTCCCCCTCTCTTGTGGAGATATATTCGATGTAATCTCTTTTTGCGGTGTGTTTGTCGAGACCCGATAAATTGTGGGTTTATGATTAAGTTTATCTATGAATAATATTTGAATCTTCTCTGAATTCTTTTATTTATGATTAAGTTATCTTTGCAAGTATCTTTGAATTATCAGTTTGGTTTGGCCTACTAGATTGATCTTTCTTGCCATGGGAGAAGTGCTTAGCTTTGGGTTCAATCTTGCGTGTCCTTACCCGGGATGTAAAGGGCTGCAAGGGACGTATTGTATTGTTGCCATCGAGGATAACAAGATGGGGCTTATATCATATTGCATGAGTTTATCCCTCTACATCATGTCATCTTGCTTAATGCGTTACTCTGTTCTTATAAACTTAATACTCTAGATGCATGCTGGATAGTGCTCGATGTGTGGAGTAATAGTAGTAGATGCAGGCAGGAGTCGGTCTACTTGTTATGGACGTGATGCCTATATACATGATCATGCCTAGATAATCTCATAACTATTCGCTTTTCTATAAATTGCTCGACAATAATTTGTTCACCCACCATAATACTTATGCTATCTTGAGAGAAGCCACTAGTGAAACCTATGGCCCCCGGGTCTATCTCTTATCATATTTGCTCCCAATCTAATTTTATTTGCATCTTTACTTTTTGCATCTATATTATAAAATACCAAAAATCTATTTATCTTATCATACTATCTTTATTAGATCTCACTTTCAAAGTGGCCGTGAAGGGATTGACAACCCTTTATTGCGTTGGTTGCGAGTTCTCGCTTGTTTGTGTAGGTGTGTGGGATTTTGAGGAGCCTCCTATTGGATTGATACCTCGGTTCTCAAAACTGAGGGAAATACTTACGCTACACTTTGCTGCATCACCCTCTCCTCTTCGAGGAAAACCAACGCAAGCTCAAGACGAGCAAGAAGGATTTGTGGCGCCGCTGTCGGGAGGTCTTCGCCAAGTCAAGACATACCAAGTACCCATCACAAACCCATCTGCCTCGCATTTACATTATTTGCCATTTGCCTCTCGCTTTCCTCTCCCCACTTCACCCGTGCCGCTTTTATTCGCCTCTCTTTCCCAATCTCCTCCTCTCTTCTCCGCTTGCCTTCTCGTTGCCATGGCGAATCAAAAGAACTAAGGGCCCTTTCCTAGGTTCTAGTACCTTGATAACCCCTCTATCCTCTCTAAGCTCATGAATAATGATGCTATAGAAAGACCCACCGGTGTCTCCACTGAGAGCTTGAATAATTTTGATGAGGATGACTCTGGAATTTTTCGCTATTTACTTGATGAGTCTTTAAAAGATGCTTGGGATAGGTTATTAAGGATTCGGGCTAGCTATGTGCCACAATATCAAATTGAAATTTACTTAAAAAGTTTTTATGTTGGCTTGCCTGCTTCCTTCAAACAAGTTCTAGATTTCATCTTTGAAGAAGGTTTTCTTGAAGGGGATGCCATAGATACCTATGAAAAAATGAAAACCATATTTGGGCACCCTATGAATGATAAGGTTGAATCAACTACTCTTTTTTGCTTTTATCAAAACGAAATTATTAAAGAGATGAAGTCTAGTTTAGAGGCAAACTTCCGTAACGTGCTTAATCTTACTTCTTCCATTAACGGCCATGTGCTTAACTTAAATAGAAGAATGAATGTCATAGAAAGGAAATCCTCCTCTCCGAGTGCCAAGGATGGCACTCGTTAGATCTATCCTCGCTTTTATGCCTAGCTAGGGGCGTTAAACGATAGCGCTAGTTGGGAGGCAACCCAATTTTATTTATGTTTTTTGTTTTTGTTTCTATTTAGGAATAAATAATCCATCTACCTTCTGTTTATATGTGGTTTCATATTTTAATTAGTGTTTGTGCCAAGTTAAACCTATAGGATCTTCTTGGATGATAGTTATTTGATCTTGTTGTAATTTCCAAAAACTTTTGGCTCACAAAAATTATTATTGAAAATCACCAGAACGTGATAAAATAGTGATTCCAATTGTTGCTGATCAATAAACAAATTTCCTAGGTCTTCCTATTTCTGCTGAATTGTTTGAGTTCCAGAAGTTTGTGTTAGTTACAGATTGCTACAGACTGTTCTGTTTTTGACAGATTCTGTTTTTCATGTGTTGTTTGCTTATTTTGATGAATCTATTGTTGGGGAACGTAGTAATTTCAAAAAATTTCCTACGCACACGCAAGACCATGGTGATGGCATAGCAACGAGAGGGGAGAGTGTCTGTCCACGTACCCTCGTAGACCGAAAGCGGAAGCGTTATAACAACGCGGTTGATGTAGTCGTACGTCTTCACGATCCGACCGATCTAAGCACCGAACATACGGCACCTCCGAGTTCTCGCACACGCTCAGCTCGATGACGATCCCGGACTCGATCCAGCAAAGTGTCGGGATGAGTTCTGTCAAGACGACGGGCGTGGACGATGATGATGCTCCACCGACGCAGGGCTTCGCCTAAGCTCCGCGACGATATGACTTCTCCGGCGCAGGCTTCGCTAAGCTCCGCGACGATATGACCAAAGTGGAATATGGTGGAGAGGGCACCGCACACGGCTAAGGAACGATCCGTAGATCAACTTGTGTGTTCTAGGGTGCCCCCGCCCCGATATAAAGGAGCCAAGGGGAGGGGCCGGCCGGCCAAGAGGAGGCGCCAGGAGTCCTACTCCCTCCGGAGTAGGATTCCCCCAATCCTAGTTGGAATAGGATTCACCGGAGGGGAAAGAGAGAGAGGGGCGGCCCACCTTTCCTAGTCCTAGTAGGACTAGGGAAGGGAGAGGCGCGCCACCTAGGGCTGGCCCTTTCTCCTTTCCACCAAGGCCCACTATGGCCCATATAGTTCCGGGGTTCCGTAACCTCCGGTACTCGATAAATTCGATTTCACTCGGAACATTTCCGATGTCCAAATGTAGGCTTCAATATATCAATCTTTATGTCTCGACCATTTCGAGACTCCTCGTCATGTCCGTGATCACATCCGGGACTCAACAACCTTCGTACATCAAAACTTATAAACTCATAATGAACTGTCATCGAAACGTTAAGCGTGCGGACCCTACGGGTTCGAGAACTATGTAGACATGACCTAGAACCATTCTCGGTCAATAACCAATAGCGGAACCTGGATGCCCATATTGGTTCCTACATATTCTACGAAGATCTTTATCGGTCAAACCGCATAACGATATACGTTGTTCCTTTTGTCATCGGTATGTTACTTACCCGAGATTCGATCGTCGGTATCCAATACCTAGTTCAATCTCGTTAATGGCAAGTCTCTTTACTCGTTCCGTAATACATCATCTCACAACTAACTCATTAGTTGTAATGCTTGCAAGGCTTATGTGATGTGTATCACCGAGAAGGCCCAGAGATACCTCTCCGACAATCGGAGTGACAAAACCTAATCTCGAAATACGCCAACCCAACATGTACCTTTGGAGACACCTGTAGTACTCCTTTATAATCACCCGATTCGCCAGACGTTTGGTAGCACCAAAGTGTTCCTCCGTAAACGGAGTTGCATAATCTCATAGTTACAGGAGCATGTATATGTCATGAAGAAAGCAATAGCAATATACTAAACGATCAAGTGCTAAGCTAACGGAATGGGTCATGTCAATCACATCATTCTTCTAATGATGTGATCCCATTAATCAAATGACAACACATGTCTATGGTTAGGAAACATAACCATCTTCGATTAATGAGCTAGTCTAGTAGAGGCATACTAGTGACTATCTGTTTGTCTATGTATTCACACATGTATTATGTTTCCGGTTAATACAATTCTAGCATGAATAATAAACATTTATCATGATATAAGGAAATAAATAATAACTTTATTATTGCCTCTAGGGCATATTTCCTTCAGTCTCCCACTTGCACTAGAGTCAATAATCTAGATTACACAGTAATGATTCTAACACCCATGGAGTCTTGGTGCTGATCATGTTTTGCTCGTGGAAGAGGCTTAGTCAACGGGTCTGCAATATTCAGATCCGTATGTATTTTGCAAATCTCTATGTCTCCCACTAGGACTTGGTCCCAAATGGAATTGAAGCGTCTTTTGATATGCTTGGTCCTCTTGTGAAATCTGGATTCCTTTGCCAATGCAATTGCACCAGTATTATCACAGAAGATCTTCATTGGTCCCGATGCACTAGGTATGACACCTAGATCGAAATGAACTCTTTCATCCAGACTCCTTCATTTGCTGCTTCAAAGCAGCTATGTACTCCGCTTCACATGTAGATCCCGCCACGACGCTTTGTTTAGAACTGCACCATCCGACAGCTCCACCGCTTAATAAAAATACGATCCGGTTTGCGATTTAGAATCGTCCGGATCAGTGTCAAAGCTTGCATCGACGTAACCATTTACGACTAGCTCTTTGTCACCTCCATATCGAGAAACATATCCTTAGTCCTTTTCGTATTTCAGATGTTCTTGACCGCTGTCCAGATGATCCACTCGATTACTTTGGTACCTTCCTGCCAAGCTTACAGCTAAGCATACGTCAGTCTGGTACACAGATTGCATACATGATAGAGCCTATGGCTGAAGCATAGGAACATCTTTCATTTTCTCTATCTTCTGCTGTGGTCGGGCATTGAGTCCGACTCAATCTTATACCTTGGAATACAGGTAAAAACCTTTCTTTGCCTGATCCATTTTGAACTTCTTCAAAACTTTATCAAGGTATGTGCTTTGTGAAAGTCCAATTAAGCGCCTTGATCTATCTCTATAGATCTTGATGCCTAATATGTAAGCAGCTTCACCGAGGTCTTTCATTGAAAAACTTTTATTCAAGTATCCTTTATGCTATCCAGAAATTCTATATCATTTCCAATCAACAATATGTCGTCCACATACAATATCGAAATGCTACAGAGCTCCCACTCACTTTCTTGTAAATACAAGGCTTCTCCAAAAGTCTGTATAAAACCATATGCTTTGATCACACTATTAAAGCGCTTATTCCAACTCCGAGAGGCTTGCACTGACCATAAATTGATCGTTGGAGCTTGCACACTTTGTTAGCACCCTTTGGATCAACAAAACCTTCTGGTTGCATCATATACAACTCTTCTTCTAGAAATCCATTCAAGAATGCAGTTTTACATCCATTTGCCAAATTTCATAATCATAAAATGCGGCAATTGCTAACATGATTCGGACAGACTTAAGCATCGCTACGGTGAGAAAGTCTCATCGTAGTCAACCCCTTGAACTTGTCGAAAACCTTTTGCAACAAGTCAAGCTTTGTAGACGCTACATTACCATCGGCGCCAGTCTTCTTCTTAAAGATCCATTTGTTCTCAATGGCTTGCCGATCATCGGGCAAGTCAACCAAAGTCCATACTTTGTTTTCATACATGGATCCCATCTCAGATTTCATGGCTTCCAGCCATTTCATGAATCTGGGCTCACCATCGCTTCTTCATAGTTTGTAGGTTCGCCATGGTCAAGTAACATGACTTCCGTAATAGGATTACCGCACCACTCTGGTGCATATTTTACTCTGGTTGACCTCACGGTTCAGAGTAACTTGATCTCAAGCTTCATGATCATCATCATTAGTTTCCTCACTAATTGGTGTAGTTGTCACAGAACCGCTTTCTTGTGATGAACTACCTTCAATAAGGGAGCAGATACAATTATCTCATCAAGTTCTACTTTCCTCCCACTCACTTCTTTCGAGAGAAATTCCTTCTCTAGAAAGGATCCGAATTTAGCAACGAAAACTTTGCCTTCAGATCTGTGATAGAAGGTGTACCCAACAGTCTCCTTTGGGTATCCTATGAAGACACATTTCTCCGATTTGGGTTCGAGCTTATTTGGTTGAAGTTTCTTCACATAAGCATCGCAGCCCCAAACTTTAAGAAACGACAACTTTGGTTTCTTGCCAAACCACAGTTCATACGGTGTCGTCTCAACGGACTTAGATGGTGCCCTATTTAACGTGAATGCGGTCGTCTCTAAAGCATATCCCCAAAACGATAGCGGTAAATCAGTAAGAGACATCATAGATCGCACCATATCAAGTAAAGTACAATTACGACGTTCGACACACCATTTCTCTGTGGTGTTCGGGTGGCGTGAGTTGCTAAACTATTCCACATTGTTTCAAATGTAAACCAAACTCGTAACTCAAATATTCTCCTCCACGATCCGATCGTAGAAATTTTATTTTCTTGTTACGATGATTTTCCACTTCACTCTGAAATTCTTTGAACTTTTCAAATGTTTCAGATTTGTGTTTCATTAAGTAGATATACCCATATCTGCTCAAATCATCTGTGAAGGTGAGAAAATAACGATACCCGCCAAGCCTCAACATTCATTGGACCACAAACATCGGTATGTATGATTTCCAACAAATCAGTTGCTCGCCCATAGTTCGGAGAACGGCGTTTTAGTCATCTTGCCCATGAGGCACGGTTCGCAAGTACCAAGTGATTCATAATCAAGTGATTCCGAAGCCCATCAAGATGGAGTTTCTTCATGCGTTTTACACCGATATGACCCAAACGGCAAGTACCACAAATAAGTTGCATTATCATTATCAACTCTGCATCTTTTGGTTTCAACACTATGAATATGTGTACTACTACTATCGAGATTCAATAAAAATAGACCACTCTTCAAGGGTGCATGACCATAAAAGATGTTATTCATATAAATAGAACAACCATTATTCTCTGTCTTAAATGAATAACTGTCTCGCATTAAACAAGATCCAGATATAATGTTCATGCTTAACGCTGGCACCAAATAACAATTATTTAGGTCTAAAACTAATCCCGATGGTAGATGTAGAGGTAGCGTGCCGACCGCGATCACATCGACTTTGGAACCATTTCCCACGCGCATCGTCACCTCGCCTTAGCCAATCTTCGCTAATCCGTAGTTCCTGTTTCGAGTTGCAAATATTAGCAATGTAACCAGATCAAATACCTGTGTACTATGCGGTATTAGTAAGGTACACATCAATAACATGTATATCACATATACCTTTGATCACCTTGCCATCCTTCTTATCCGCCAAATACTTGGGGCAGTTCCGCTTCCGAAGGTCCAGTTGCTTGCAAAAAACACTCGATTCCAGTGCTTAGGTCCAGACTTGGGTTTCTTCTCTTGAGCAGCAACTTTCTTGCTGTTCTTTTGAAGTTCCTTCTTCTTTCCTTTGCCCTTTTCTTGAAACTAGTGGTATTGTTGACCATCAACACTTGATGCTCTTTCTTGATTTCTACCTCCGCTGCTTTTAGCATTGCGAAGAGCTCGGGAATTGTTTTGGTCATCCTTGCATATTATAGTTCATCACGAAGCTCTTGTAGCTTGGTGGCGTGATTGGAGAATTCATCAATGACACTATCATCCGGAAGAGTAACTCCCAGTTGAATCAAGTGATTATTATACCCAGACATTTTGAGTATATGTTCATTGACAAAACTATTCTCCTCCATCTTGCAGCTATAGAACTTATTGGAGACTTCATATCTCTCAATCCGGGCATTTGCTTGAAATATTAACTTCAACTCCTGGAACATCTCATATGCTCCATGACGCTCAAAACGTCGTTGAAGACCCGGTTCTAAGCCGTAAAGCATGGCACACTGAACTATCGAGTAGTCATCGCTTTGCTCGCGCAGACGCTCACAACTTCGGCATTGCTCCTCAGCAGGCCTGGCACCCAGCGGTGCTTCCAGGGGCGTAATTCTTCATGCAGCAATGAGGATAATCCTCAAATTACGGACCCAGTCCGTGTAATTCCTACCATCATCTTTCAACTTTGCTTTCTCAAGGAACGCATTAAAATTCAACGGAACAACAGCACGAGCCATCTATCTACAATAAACATAGACAAGCAAAAATACTATCGGTACTAAGTTCATGATAAATTTAAGTTTTAATTAATCATATTAAAACCTCCCACTTAGACAGACATCTCTCTAGTCATCTAAGTGATTACGTGATCCAAATCAACTAAACCATGTCCGATCATCACGTGAGATGGAGTAGTTTCAATGGTGAACATCACTATGTTGATCATATCTACTATATGATTCACGCCGACCTTTCGGTCTCCGTGTTCCGAGGCCATATCTGTTATATGCTAGGCTCGTCAAGTTTAACTTGAGTATTCGCGTGCGCAACTGTTTTGCACCCGTTGTATTTGAACGTAGAGCCTATCACACCCGATCATCACGTGGTGTCTCAAAGACGAAGAACTTGCATAACGGTGCATACTCGGGAGAACACTTCTTGATAATTTTAGTGAGAGATCATCTTATAATGCTACCGTCAATCAAAGCAAGATAAGATGCATAAAGGATAAACATCACATGCAATCAATATAAGTGATATGATATGGTCATCATCATCTTGTGCTTGTGATCTCCATCGCCAAGCACCGCCATGATCACCATCGCCACCGGTAGCGACACCTTGATCTCCATCGTAGCATCGTTGTCGCCTCGCCAACTATTGCTTCTACGACTATCGCTACTGCTTAGTGATAAAGTAAAGCAATTACATGGCTTTTGCATTTCATACAATAAAGCGACAACCATATGGCTCCGCCAGCTTGCGATAACTCGGTTACAAAACATGATCATCTCATACAATAAAATATAGCATCACGCCTTGACCACATCACATCACAACATGCCCTGCAAAAACAAGTTAGACGTCCTCTACTTTGTTGTTGCAAGTTTTACGTGGCTGCTACGGGCTGAGCAAGAACCGTTCTTACCTCGCATCAAAACCACAACGATAGTTTGTCAAGTTGGTGCTGTTTTAACCTTCGCAAGGACCGGGCGAGCCACACTCGGTTCAACTAAAGTGAGAGAGACAGACACCGCCATTCACCTTTAAGCAACGAGTGCTCGCGGCGGTGAAACCAGTCTCGCGTAAGCGTCGCGTAATGTCGGTCCGGCCGCTTCATCTCACAATACCGCCAACCAAAGTATGACATGCTGGTAAGCAGTATGACTTATATCGCCCACAACTTACTTGTGTTCTACTCGTGCATATGACATCAACGCATAAAACCAGGCTCGGATGCCATCGTTGGGGAACGTAGTAATTTCAAAAATTTCCTACGCACACGCAAGACCATGGTGATGGCATAGCAACGAGAGGGAGAGGTCTGTCCACGCACCCTCGAGACCGAAAGCGGGCGTTATAACAACGCGGTTGATGTAGTCGACGCGTCTTCACGATCCGACCGATCTAAGCACCGAACGTCACGGCACCTCCGAGTTCTGCACACGCTCAGCTCGATGACGATCCCGGACTCGATCCAGCAAAGTGTCGGGATGAATTCCGTCAACCGACGGCGGCAGGACGGCGATGATGATGCTCCACCGACGCAGGGCTTCGCCTAAGCTCCGCGACGATATGACTTCTCCGGCGAGGGCTTCGCTTAAGCTCATGACGATATGACCAAGTGGAATATGGTGGAGAGGGCACCGCACACGGCTAAGGAACGATCCGTAGATCAACTTGTGTGTTCTAGGGTGCCCCCGCCCCGTATATAAAGGAGCCAAGGGGAGGGGCGGCCGGCCAAGAGGAGGCGCTGCCAGGAGTCCTACTCCTCCGGAGTAGGATTCCCCCAATCCTAGTTGGAATAGGATTCACCGGAGGGGAAAGAGAGAGGGGGTCGGCCCACCTTTCCTAGTCCTAGTAGGACTAGGGAAGGGGAGGCCACCACCTAGGGCTGGCCCTTTCTCCTTTCCACCAAGGCCCACTATGGCCCATATAGTTCCGGGGGTTCCGGTAACCTCCGGTACTCTGATAAATTCGATTTCACTCGGAACATTTCCGATGTCCAAATGTAGGCTTCCAATATATCAATCTTTATGTCTCGACCATTTCGAGACTCCTCGTCATGTCCGTGATCACATCCGGACTCAACAACCTTCGTACATCAAAACTTATAAACTCATAATGAACTCGCATCGAACGTTAAGCGTGCGGACCCTACGGGTTCGAGAACTATGTAGACATGACCTAGAACCATTCTCGGTCAATAACCAATAGCGGAACCTGGATGCCCATATTGGTTCCTACATATTCTACGAAGATCTTTATCGGTCAAACCGCATAACGATATACGTTGTTCCTTTTGTCATCGGTATGTTACTTACCCGAGATTCGATCGTCGGTATCCAATACCTAGTTCAATCTCGTTAATGGCAAGTCTCTTTACTCGTTCCGTAATACATCATCTCACAACTAACTCATTAGTTGTAATGCTTGCAAGGCTTATGTGATGTGTATCACCGAGAAGGCCCAGAGATACCTCTCCGACAATCGGAGTGACAAAACCTAATCTCGAAATACGCCAACCCAACATGTACCTTTGGAGACACCTGTAGTACTCCTTTATAATCACCCAGTTACGTTGTGACATTTGGTAGCACCCAAAGTGTTCCTCCGGTAAACGGGAGTTGCATAATCTCATAGTTACAGGAGCATGTATAGGTCATGAAGAAAGCAATAGCAATATACTAAACGATCAAGTGCTAAGCTAACGGAATGGGTCATGTCAATCACATCATTCTTCTAATGATGTGATCCCATTAATCAAATGACAACACATGTCTATGGTTAGGAAACATAACCATCTTCGATTAATGAGCTAGTCTAGTAGAGGCATACTAGTGACTATCTGTTTGTCTATGTATTCACACATGTATTATGTTTCCGGTTAATACAATTCTAGCATGAATAATAAACATTTATCATGATATAAGGAAATAAATAATAACTTTATTATTGCCTCTAGGGCATATTTCCTTCATCTATGGCCAATAAAATAGTTTATAATCCATAGAGAAGTTGGAATACATTAGGTTTAACACCAAAATAAATAAATAATGAGTTCATTGCAGTACCTTATGTGGTGGTTTTGTTTTCTTTCACTAACGGAGCTTATAAGATTTTCTGTTGAGTTTTGTGTTGTGAAGTTTTCAAGTTTTGGGTAAAGCTTTTATGGACTATGGAATAAAGGGTGGCAAGAGCCTAAGCTTGGGGATGCCCAAGGCACCCCGAGACATTCAAGAATAGCCAAAAGCCTAAGCTTGGGGATGCCCCGGGAAGGCATCCCCTCTTTCGTCTTCGTCCATTGGTAACTTTACTTGGGGCTATATTTTTATTCACCACATGATAAGTGTTTTGCTTGGAGCGTCGTGTATTATATTAGTCTTTGCTTTTTAGTTTACCACAATCATCCTTGCTGTACACACCTTTTGGGAGAAGCCTATTTGATTAGAATTTGCTGGAATACTCTATGTGCTTCACTTATATCTTTTGAGCTTGATAGTTTTTGCTCTAGTGCTTCACTTATATCTTTTAGAGCACGGTGGTGTCTTAATTTTGAAGAAATTGCTAGTCTCTCATGCTTCACTTATATTATTTTGAGAGTCTTTTAGAACAGCATGGTATTTGCTATGGTCATAAAATTGGTCCTAGAATGGTAGGCATCCAAGTTGGGTATAATAAAAACTATCATAGGAAGTGAATTGGATGCTATGATCAACTTGATACTTGATAATTGTTTTGAGATATGGAGGTAGTGATATTAAAGTCATGATAGTTGGGTGATTATGAATTTAAAGAATGCTTGTGTTGAAGTTAGCAAGTCCCGTAGCATGCACGTATGGTTAAAGTTGTGTAACAAATTTGAAACATGAAGTGTACCTGGCTTGTGCATCCTTATGAGTGGCGATCGGGGACGAGCGATGGTCTTTTCCTACCAATCTATCCCCCTAGGAGCATGCACGTAGTACTTGATTTTTGATGACTTCTAAATTTTTGCAATAAGTATATGAGTTCTTTTGACTAATGTTGAGTCCATGGATTATACGCACTTTTACCTTTCCGCCTTTGCTAGCCTCTTCGGTACCGTGCATTGCCCTCTCTCACCTTGAGAGTTGGTGAAAACTTCGTCGGTGCATCCAAACCCCGTGATATGATACGCTCTATCACACATAAACCTCCCTATATCTTCCTCAAAACAGCCACCATACCTACCTATTATGGCATTTCCATAGCCATTCTGAGATATATTGCCATGCAACTTTCCACCGTTCCGTTCATCATCATGACATACTTTACTTTTGTCATATTGCCATTGCATGATCATGTAGTTGACATCGTATTTGTGGCAAAGCCACCATGCATTATTTTTCATACATGTCACTCTTGATTCATTGCACCATCCTGGTACACCACCGGAGGCATTCATATAGTGTCATACTTTGTTCTAAGTATCGAGTTGTAATTGTTGCGTTGTAAGAAAATAGAAGTGTGATGACCATCATTATTAGAGCATTGCCCAATCAAAAGAAAAGAGAAAGGCCCAAAAAAAGAAAATAAATAAAAAGGGCAATGTTACTATCTCTTTTTCCACACTTGTGCTTCAAAGTAGCACCTTGTTCTCCATGTAGTGAGTCTCATATATTGTGCTTCAAAGTAGCACCATGTTTTTCATATAGTGAGTCTCATAAGTTGTCTTTTTCATACTAGTGGGAATTTTTCATTATAGAACTTGGCTTGTATATTCCTACGATGGGCTTCCTCAAATGCCCTAGGTCTTCGTGAGCAAGCAAGTTGGATGCACACTCACTAGTTTTCTTTTGTTGAGCATTCATTCATAGCTTTAGTGCATCTGTTGCATGGCAATCCCTACTCCTCATGTTGACATCGATTGATGGGCATCTCCATAGCCCGTTGATTATCCTCGTCAATGTGAGACTTTCTACTTTTTTGTCTTCTCCACACAATCCCCATCATCATATTCTATTCCACCCATAGTGCTATATCCATGGCTCACGCTCATGTATTGCGTGAAGGTTGAAAAAGTTTGAGATTATTTAAGTATGAAACAATTGCTTGGCTTGTCATCGGGGGTATAGAAGTTGGGAACATCTTTGTGTGACGAAAAATGAAGCATAGCCTAACTATATGATTTTGTAGGGATGAACTTTCTTTTGCCATGCTATTTTGAGAAGACATGATTACTTTGATTAGTATGCTTGAAGTATTACTATTTCTTTTATCAATATGAACTTTTATTTTGTATTCATTTGGATCTGAACATTCATGCCACAATAAATAAAATTACATTATGAATTATGCTAGGTAGCATTCCACATCAAAAATTCTCTTTTTACCATTTACCTACTCGAGGACGAGCAGGAATTAAGCTTGGGGATGCTTGATATGTCTCCAACGTATCTATAATTTTTTATTGTTCCATGCTATTATATTACCCCTTTTTGATGTTTATGGGCTTTATTTTACACATTTATATATATATTGCGACTAACCTACTAACCGGAGGCCCAGCCCATATTGCTGTTTTTTTGCCTATTTCAGTATGTCGAGGAAAAAGAATATCAAGCGGAGTCCAAACGGAATGAAACGTTCGGGAGTGTGATTTTTGGAACAAACGTGATCCAGAGAACTTGGAGTGCAAGTCAAGAAGCAGCCGAGGCCTCCACGAGATAGGAAGGCGCCCCCCCCCCCTATAGGGCGCGCCCCCCTATCTCGTGGGCCCCTCGGGCGGCCACCGACGTACTTCTTCCTCCTATATATACCTACGTACCCCGAAAATATCCAGGGGCACCACGAAACACAATTTCCACCGCCGTAACCTTCTGTATCCGCGAGATCCCATCTTGGAGCCTTCGTCGGCACTCTGTCGGAGAGGGGATCAAGCACGGAGGGCCTCTACATCAACATCCTTGCCCCTTCGATGAGTCGTGAGTAGTTTACCATAGACCTACGGGTCCATAGTTATTAGCTAGATGGCTTCTTCTCTCTTTTTGGATCTCAATACAATGTTCTCCCCCTCTCTTATGGAGATCTATTCGATGTAATCTCTTTTTGCGGTGTGTTTGTCGAGACCCGATGAATTGTGGGTTTATGATTAAGTTTATCTATGAATAATATTTGAATCTTCTCTGAATTCTTTTATGTATGATTAAGTTATCTTTGCAAGTCTCTTCGAATTATCAGTTTGGTTTAGCCTACTATATTGATGTTTCTTGCCATGGGAGAAGTGCTTAGCTTTGGGTTCAATCTTGCGGTGTCCTTACCCAGTGACAGAAAGGGTTGCAAGGCACGTATTGTATTGTTGCCATCGAGGATAACAAGATGGGGTTTATATCATATTGCATGAGTTTATCCCTCTACATCATGTCATCTTGTTTAATGCATTACTCTGTTCTTATGAACTTAATACTCTAGATGCATGCTGGATAGCGGTCGATGTGTGGAGTAATAGTAGTAGATGCAGCAGAGTCGGTCTACTTGTTATGGACGTGATGCCTATATACATGATCATGCCTTGATAATCTCATAACTATCGCCTTTCTATCAATTGCTCGACAGTAATTTGTTCACCCACCGTAATACTTATGCTATCTTGAGAGAAGCCACTAGTGAAACCTATGGCCCCAGGGTCTATCTCTTATCATATTTGCTCCCAATCTACTTTTATTTGCATCTTTACTTTTTGCATCTATATTATAAAATACCAAAAATCTGTTTATCTTATCATACTATCTTTATTAGATCTCACTTTCGCAAGTGGCCGTGAAGGGATTGACAACCCCTTTATTGCGTTGGTTGAGAGTTCTCAGTTTGTTTGTGTAGGTGCGTGGGACTTTTGAGGAGCCTCCTACTGGATTGATACCTTGGTTTCAAAACTGAGGGAAATACTTACGCTACACTTTGCTGCATCACCGTCTCCTCTTCGAGGAAAACCAACGCAAGCTCAAGACGTAGCACTAAGCAAGAACCGTTCTTACCTACGCATCAAAACCACAACGATAGTTCGTCAATTTAGTGTTGTTTTAACCTTCTCAAGGACCGGGCGTATCCACACTCGGTTCAACTAAAGTTGGAGAAACTGACAACCGCCGGCCACCTATGTGCAAAGCACGTCGGTAGAACCAGTCTCGCGTAAGCGTACGCGTAATGTCGGTCCGGGCCGCTTCATCCAACAATACCGCCGAACCAAAGTATGACATGCTGGTAAGCAGTATGACTTGTATCGCCCACAACTCACTTGTGTTCTACTCGTGCATATAACATCTACGCATAAAACCTGGCTCGGATGCCACTGTTGGGGAACGTAGTAATTTAGTAAAAATTCCTACGCACACACTGGATCATGGTGATGCATAGCAATGAGAGGGGAGAGTGTGTCCATGTACCCTCGTAGACCAAAAGCAGAAGCGTTAGCACAACGCAGTTGATGTAGTCGTACGTCTTCACGATCCGACCGATCCAAGTACCGAACGCACGATACCTCCGAGTTCAGCACACGTTCAGCTCGATGACGTCCCGCGAACTCCGATCCAGCAAAGCTTCATGGGAGAGTTCCGTGATAACGACGGCGTGGTGAGGGTGATGATGTTGCTACCGACGCAAGGCTTTGCCTAAGCACCGCTACGATGTAACCAAGGTGGAATATGGTGGAGGGGGGCACCGCACACGGCTGGAATAGATGAACTTGTGTGTCTAGAGGTGCCTCCCTGCCCCCGTATATAAAGGAGCAAGGGGGGAGAGGCGGCCGGCCAGGGAGGGCGCGCCAAGGGGGGAGTCCTACTCCCACCGGGAGTAGGACTCCTCCTTTCCTAGTAGGAGTAGGAGAAGGGGGGAAGGAGGATGTGGAGAGAAGGAAGGAGAGGGGGGCCACCGCCCCCTTCCCTTGTCCAATTCGGACTGGGGAAAGGGGGGCCACGCGCCACCTCCTGGTTGCCCACTCTCTTTTCTACTAAGGCCCAATAGGCCCATTACTTCCCAGGGGGTCCGTAACCCGGTACTCGGTAAAATCCCGATTTCACCCGGAACACTTCCGATATCCAAATATAGGCTTCCAATATATCAATCTTTATGTCTCGACATTTTCGAGACTCCTCATCATGTCCGTGATCATATCCGGGACCCCGAACTACCTTCGGTACATCAAAACACAAAACTCATTATACTGATCGTCATCTAACTTTAAGCGTGCAGACCCTACGGGTTCGAGAACTATGTAGACATGACCGAGACACGTCTCCGGTCAATAACCAATAGCGGAACCTGGATGCTCATATTGGCTCCTACATATTCTACGAAGATCTTTATCGGCCAAACCGCATAACAACATATGTTGTTCCCTTAGTCATCGGTATGTTACTTGCCCAAGATTCGATGATCGGTATATCAATACCTAGTTCAATCTCGTTACCGGTAAGTCTCTTTACTCATTCTGTAATACATCATCCCGCAACTAACTCATTAGTCACATTGCTTGCAAGGCTTATATTGATGTGCATTATCGAGAGGGCCCAGAGATACCTCTCCGATAGTCGGAGTGACAAATCCTAATCTCGAAATACGCCAACCCAACAAGTACCTTTGGAGACACCTGTAGAGCACCTTTATAATCACCAAGTTACGTTGTGATGTTTGGTAGCACACAAAGTGTTCCGCCAGTAAATGGGAGTTGCGTAATCTCATAGTCATAGGAACATGTATAAGTCATGAAGAAAGCAATAGCAGAATACTAAACGATCAAGTGCTAAGCTAACGGAATGGGTCAAGTCAATCACATCATTCTTCTAATAATGTGATGCCGTTAATCAAATGACAACGCATGTCTATGGCTAGGAAACATAACCATCTTTGATCAACGAGCTAGTCAAGTAGAGGCATACTAGTGACACTCTGTTTGTCTATATATTCACACAAGTATTATGTTTTCGGTTAATACAACTCTAGCATGAACAATAAACATTTATCATGATATAAGGAAATAAATAATAACTTTATTATTGCCTCTAGGGCATATTTCCTTCAGTCTCGCACTTGCACTAGAGTCAATAATCTAGATTACACAGTAATGATTCTAACACCCATGGAGCCTTGGTGCTGATCATGTTTTGCTCATGGAAGAGGCTTAGTCAACGGGTCTGCAACATTCAGATCCGTATGTATCTTGCAAATTTCTATGTCTCCCACCTGGACTTGATCCTGGATGGAGTTGAAGCATCTCCGTATGTGCTTGGTTCTCTTGTGAAATCTGGATTCCTTTGCCAATGCAATTGCACCAGTATTGACACAAAAGATTTTCATTGGACCCGATGCACTAGGTATGACACCTAGATTGGATATGAACTCCTTCATCCAGACTCCTTCATTTGCTGCTTCCGAAGAAGCTATGTATTCCGCTTCACACATAGATCCCGCCACACCGCTTTGTTTAGAACTGCACCAACTGACAGCTCCACCGTTCAATGTAAACACGTATCCGGTTTGTGATTTAGAATCATCCGGATCAGTGTCAAAGCTTGCATCAACTTAACCTTTTACGACTAGCTCTTTGTCACCTCCATAAATGAGAAACATATCCTTAGTCCTTTTCAGGTATTTCAGGATGTTCTTGACCGCTGTCCAGTGATCCACTCCTGGATTACTTAAGTCCCTCCCTGCTAAACTTATAGCAAGGCACACATCAGGTCTGGTACATAACATTGCATACATGATAGAGTCTATGCCTGAAGCATAGGGAACATCTTTCATTTTCTCTCTATCTTTTGCAGTGGTCGGGCATTGAGTCGGACTCAACTTCACACCTTGCAACACAGGCAAGAACCCTTTCTTTGCCTGATCCATTTTGAACTTTTTCAAAACTTTATCAAGGTATGTGCTTTGTGAAAGTCCAATTAAGCGTCTTGATCTATCTCTATAGATCTTGATGCGCAATATATAAGTAGCTTCACCGAGGTCCTTCATTGATAAACTCTTGTTCAGATATCCCTTTATGCTATCCAGAAATTCTATATCATTTCCGATCAACAATATGTCCTTCACATATAATATCAGAAATGCTACAGAGCTCCCACTCACTTTCTTGTAAATACAGGCTTCTCCAAAAGTCTGTATAAATCCATATGCTTTGATCACACTATCAAAACATTTATTCCAACTCCGAGAGGCTTGCACCAGTCCATAAATGGATCGCTGGAGCTTGCACACTTTGTTAGCTCCTTTGGATCGACAAAACCTTCGGTTGCATCATATACAACTCTTCTTCCGAAATCCATTCAGAATGCAGTTTTGACATCCATTTGCCAAATTTCATAATCATAAAATGCGGCAATTGCTAACATGATTCGGACAGACTTAAGCATCCCTACAGGTGAGAAAGTCTCATCGTAGTCAATCCCTTGAACTTGTCGAAAACCTTTTGCAACAAGTCGAGCTTTATAGACAGTAACATTACCATCAGCGTCAATCTTCTTCTTGAAGATCCATTTATTCTCAATGGATTGCCGATCATCGGGCAAGTCAACCAAAGTCCACACTTTGTTCTCATACATGGATCCCATCTCAGATTTCATGGCCTCAAGCCATTTCGCGGAATCTGGGCTCACCATCGCTTCTTCATAGTTTGTAGGTTCATCATGGTCTAGTAACATGACCTCCAGAACAGGATTACCGTACCACTCTGGTGCAGATCTTACTCTGGTTGACCTACGAGGTTCAGTAGTAACTTGATCTGAAGTTTCATGATCAATATCATTAGCTTCCTCACTAATTGGTGTAGATGTCACAGGAACCGGTTTTTGTGATGAACTACTTTCCAATAAGGGAGCAGGTACAGTTACCTCATCAAGTTCTACTTTCCTCCCACTCACTTCTTTCGAGAGAAACTCCTTCTCTAGAAAGGATCCAAATTTAGCAACAAAAGTCTTGCCTTTAGATCTGTGATAGAAGGTGTACCCAACAGTTTCCTTTGGGTATCCTATGAAGACACATTTCTCCGATTTGGGTTCGAGCTTATCAGGTTGAAGCTTTTTCACATAAGCATCGCAGCCCCAAACTTTAAGAAACGACAACTTTGGTTTCTTGCCAAACCACAGTTCATAAGGCGTCGTCTCAACGGATTTTGATGGTACCCTATTTAACGTGAATGCAACCGTCTCTAAAGCATAACCCCAAAATGATAGCGGTAAATCAGTAAGAGACATCATAGATCGCACCATATCTAGTAAAGTATGATTACGACGTTCGGACACACCATTACGCTGTGGTGTTCCGGGTGGTGTGAGTTGCAAAACTATTCCGCATTGTTTCAAATGAAGACCAAACTCGTAACTCAAATATTATCCGCCACAATCAGATCGTAGAAACTTTATTTTCTTGTTACTATGATTTTCAACTTCACTCGGAAATTCTTTGAACTTTTCAAATGTTTCAGACTTATGTTTCATTAAGTAGATATACCCATATCTGCTTAAATCATCTGTGAAGGTGAGAAAATATAGATACCCGCCGCGAGCCTCAACATTCATCGGACCACATACATCTATATGTGTGATTTCCAACAAATCTGTTGCTCGCTCCATAGTTCCGGAGAACGACGTTTTAGTCATATTGCCCATGAGGCATGGTTTGCAAGTACCAAGTGATTTATAATCAAGTGATTCCAAAAGTCCATCGGAATGGAGTTTCTTCATGCGCTTTACACCAATATGACCTAAACGTCAGTGCCATAAATAAGTTGCACTATCATTATCAACTCTGCATCTTTTGGCCTCAATATTATGAATATGTGTATCACTACTATCGAGATTTAATATAAATAGACCACTCCTCAAGGGTGCATGACCATAAAAGATATTGCTCATATAAATAGAACAACCATTATTCTCTGATTTAAATGAATAACCGTCTCGCATCAAACAAGATCCAGATATAATGTTCATGCTCAACGCTGGCACCAAATAACAATTATTCAGGTCTAAAACTAATCCCGAAGGTAGATGTAGAGGTAGCGTGCCAACCGTGATGACATCGACTTTGGAACCATTTCCCACGCGCATCGTCACCTCGTCCTTAGCCAATCTTCGCTTAATCCGTAGTCCCTGCTTCGAGTTGCAAATATTAGCAATGTAACCAGTATCAAATACCAGTGTGCTCTGCGAGCATTAGTAAGGTACACATCAATAACATGTATATCACATATACCTTTGTTCACCTTGCCATCCTTCTTATCCACTAAATACTTGGGGCAGTTCCGCTCCAAAGGACCAATCTGCTTGCGGTAGAAGCACTTAGTCTCGTGCTTAGGTCCAGACTTGGGTTTCTTCTCCTGAGCAGCAACTTGTTTGTTGTTCTTCTTGAAGTTCCCTTTCTTCTTCCCTTTGCCCTTTTTCTTGAAACTGGTGGTCTTATTGACCATCAACACTTGATGCTCCTTCTTGATTTCTACCTCCATAGCTTTTAGCATTGCGAAGAGCTCGGGAATCGTCTTATCCATCCCTTGCATGTTATAGTTCATCATGAAGCTCTTGTAGCTTGGTGGCAATGATTGAAGAATTCTGCCAATGACGCTATCATCCGGAAGATTAACTCCCAGTTGAATCAAGTGATTGTTATACCTGGACATTCTGAGTATATGCTCACTGACAGAACTATTCTCCTCCATCTTGCAGTTGTAGAACTTGTTGGAGACTTCATATCTCTCAATCCGGGCATTTGCTTGAAATATTAACTTCAACTCCTGGAACATCTCATATGCTCCATGATGTTCAAAACGTCGTTGAAGTCCCGGTTCTAAGCCGTAAAGCATGGCACACTGAACTATCGAGTAGTCATCACCTTTGCTCTGCCAGACGTTCATAACATCTGGTATTGCTCCTGCAGCAGGTCTGGCACCTAGCGGTGCTCCCGGGACGTAATTCTTCTATGCAGCAATGAGGATAATCCTCAAGTTACGGACCCAGTCCGTGTAATTGCTACCATCATCTTTCAACTTTGCTTTCTCAAGGAACGCATTATAATTCAACGGAACAACAGCACGGGCCATCTATCTACAATCAACATAGACAAGCAAAATACTATCAGGTACTAAGTTCATGATAAATTTAAGTTCAATTAATCATATTACTTAAGAACTCCCACTTAGATAGACATCCCTCTAATCCTCTAAGTGATCACGCGATCCAAATCAACTAAACCATGTCCGATCATCACGTGAGATGGAGTAGTTTTCAATGGTGAACATCACTACGTTGATCATATCTACTATATGATTCACGCTCGACCTTTTGGTCTTAGTGTTCCGAGGCCATATCTGCATATGCTAGGCTCGTCAAGTTTAACCTGAGTATTCTGCGTGTGCAACTGTTTTGCACCCGTTGTATTTGAACGTAGAGCCTATCACACCCGATCATCACGTGGTGTCTCAGCACGAAGAACTTCCGCAATGGTGCATACTCAGGGAGAACACTTATACCTTGAAATTTAGTGAGAGATCATCTTATAATTCTACCGTCAATCAAAGAAAGATAAGATGCATAAAAGATAAACATCACATGCAATCAATATAAGTGATATGATATGGCCATCATCATCTTGTGCTTGTGATCTCCATCTCCGAAGCACCGTCATGATAACCATCGTCACCGGCGCGACACCTTGATCTCCATCGTAGCATCATTGTCGTCTCGCCAACTTATGCTTCTACGACTATTGCTACCGCTTAGTGATAAAGTAAAGCATTACAGGGCGATTGCATTGCATACAATAAAACGACAACCATATGGGTCCTGCCAGTTGCCGATAACTCGGTTACAAAACATGATCATCTCATACAATAAAATATAGCATCATGTATTGACCATATCACATCACAACATGCCCTGCAAAAACAAGTTAGACGTCCTCTACTTTGTTGTTGCAAGTTTTACGTGACTGCTACGGGCTAAGAAAGAACCGTTCTTACCTACGCATCAAAACCACAACGATAGTTCGTCAAGTTAGTGTTGTTTTAACCTTCTCAAGGACTGGGCGTAGCCACACTCGGTTCAACTAAAGTTGGAGAAACTGACACCCGCCAGCCACCTATGTGCAAAGCACGTCGGTAGAACCAGTCTCGCGTAAGCGTACGCGTAATGTCGGTCCAGGCCGCTTCATCCAACGATACCGCCGAACCAAAGTATGACATGCTGGTAAGCAGTATGACTTGTATCGCCCACAGCTCACTTGTGTTCTACTCGTGCATATAACATCTACGCATAAAACCTGGCTCGGATGCCACTGTTGGGGAACGTAGTAATTTAATAAAATTTCCTACGCACACGCAGGATCATGGTGATGCATAGCAACAAGAGGAGAGAGTGTGTCCACGTACCCTCGTAGACCGAAAGCGGAAGCGTTAGCACAACGCGGTTGATGTAGTCGTACGTCTTCACGATCCGAGTGATCCAAGTACCGAACGCACGGCACCTCCGAGTTCAGCACACGTTCAGCTCGATGACGTCCCGTGAACTCTGATCCAGCAGAGCTTCACGGGAGAGTTCCGTCAGCACGACGGCGTGGTGACGATGATGATGTTGCTACCGACGCAGGGCTTCGCCTAAGCACCACTATGATATGATCGAGGTGGAATATGGTGGAGGGGGGCACCGCACACGGCTGGAATAGATCAACTGATCAACTTGTGTGTCTAGAGGTGCCCCCCTGCCCCCGTATATAAAGGAGCAAGGGGGTAGAGGCGGCCGGCCAGGGAGGGCGCACAAAGGGGGGAGTCCTACTCCCACCGGGAGTAGGACTCCTCCTTTCCTAGTAGGAATAGGAGCAGGGGGAAGGAGGAGGTGGAGAGAAGGAAGGAGAGGGGGGCCGTCGCCCCCTTCCCTTGTCCAATTCGGACTAGGGCAAGGGGGCCACGCGCCACCTCCTGACTGCCCTCTCTCTTTTCCACTAAGGCCCAATAGGCCCATTACTTCCTGGGGGGTTCCGGTAACCCCCGGTACTCCGGTAAAATCCCGATTTCACCCGGAACACTTCCGATATCCAAATATAGGCTTCCAATATATCAATCCTTATGTCTCGACCATTTCGAGACTCCTCTTAATGTCCGTGATCATATCCGGGACTCCGAACTACCTTCGGTACATCAAAACACAAAACTCATTATACCGATCGTCATCTAACTTTAAGCATGCGGACCCTACGGGTTCGAGAACTATGTAGACATGACCGAGACACGTCTCCGGTCAATAACCAATAGCGGAACCTGGATGCTCATATTGGCTCCTACATATTCTATGAAGATCTTTATCGGTCAAATCGCATAACAACATACGTTGTTCCCTTTGTCATCGGTATGTTACTTGCCCGAGATTCGATCGTCGGTATCTCAATACCTAGTTCAATCTCGTTAACGGTAAGTCTCTTTACTCGTTCCGTAATACATCATCCCGCAACTAACTCATTAGTCACATTGCTTGCAAGGCTTATATTGATGTGCATTACCGAGAGGGCCCAGAGATACCTCTTCGACAATCGGAGTGACAAATCCTAATCTCGAAATACGCCAGCCCAACAAGTACCTTTGGAGACACCTGTAGAGCACCTTTATAATCACCGAGTTACGTTGTGACGTTTGGTAGCACATGAAGTGTTCCTCCGGTAAACGGGAGTTGCATAATCTCATAGTCATAGGAACATGTATAAGTCATGAAGAAAGCAATAGCAGAATACTAAACGATCAAGTGCTAAGCTAACGGAATGTGTCAAGTCAATCACATCATTCTTCTAATGATGTGATCCCGTTAATCAAATGACAACTCATGTCTATGGCTAGGAAACATAACCATCTTTGATCAACGAGCTAGTCAAGTAGAGGCATACTAGTGACACTCTGTTTGTCTATGTATTTGCACAAGTATTATGTTTCCGGTTAATACAATTCTAGCACGAATAATAAACATTTATCATGATATAAGGAAATAAATAATAACTTTATTATTGCCTCTAGGGCATATTTCCTTCAGGCCCCACATGGTTTGCCTCTTTTTTAACATAAGTCGTCAAGTCGCAAGTTGTTTGTTCACCCGTGGTACACGATCCTCCATCATGTGCACAACCAGTACACGTATCAAATTACATGTGGGCTGCCTTTTCGTACATGAATGAGCTCCACCGTGTACCCGCGCGGGTGTGGTTGGGAAAGACACGGGAGTACGTGTGCCGTGCGTGCACCTCTTCTCTTCGTGCATGTCCCCCACCTACGTGGGTGTGTGTGAGAGAGATACAAACCGAGACAGATGGCGTGTGCGTTCATAAGTGTTTTTTGTTTGGGGGGGTGGTGATTTTGTGAATGTATTTGTGGTAATATGTGTCGATGACATCTCAAACAAAAATTTGACACATGCAATGTGTGTGAAATAGAGGCCTATCGATATCATATATAGAGGGGGCGATCCACGAGAAGAGAGGGAGGGGTCATAGATATCGATAGAGTCGAAGATAGGATCAAGTGGGTGGGTGCGAGATCGATGAAGAGAGCCATCGAAATTGTGTGTGTGCAAGTCAAAGATATAGGGTGACTGACCTACTGAAACGTCGGAGGGCACGGGGCAAGTTTGTGTGTGGCAGGGAGACATGACTAGAGCGCTCGATGTATCGGTGTGTGTGGGGGGGAGGGGGAGGTAGAGGCCTAACTAGAGAGGTTGAACGACTCGTATATGTGTATAGAAGGAGACACCTAGCTATGTCTTGAGGGAGATCAGTCGACATCCATACATAACTGAAGGACGGGAAATAGGTTGGGAGAGAGAGAGAGAGAGGAGAGAGAGGGGGGAGGGAGAGGGGTAGAGTGTTGGATGGGTGATGGAGTTGCTTCTCGAAGATGGTGGGAGAGGCCTACTAGACAAACTAAGGGTAGAACTGCAATATTATCAATAAGAGTGGCGATGTGTTTCTGTGTATGCCTGTGCGTGATAGATCTGTCAGGACGCATGCATGGATGATGAAGGGGAACCATGTGTTTGGTAAGCAAACCTAACTAGATCGGTAGATCAATTGTTGTTTGTCGGAGGAAGGGAGAGACATAACTAATGAGGTAGATCGATCGACATGTGGGGGAAAACGAGTTATAAGGACCTAGCTAGCTATATGTATAGCGGGAGATCTGTAACGCCCCGGATTCGATGCGCCAGGTGTCTTCCAGTTATTCGCCGTCGTTGCCATGTCATTTGCTTGCGTGTTGCACTTTGCCATGTCATCATATGCATTTCATATCATGTCATCATGTGCATTTCATTTTGCATATGTGTTCGTCTCATGCATCCGAGCATTTTCCCCGTTGTCCGTTTTGCAATCCGGCACTCCTATGTCTCCGGCGCCCCTTTTACCTCTTTTAGGTATGCGGGTGTTAAGCGGTCTCGGAATGGACCGAGGTTTGTCAAGTGGCCTTGGTATAGCACCGGTAGACCGCATGTCAAGTTTCGGATCATTTGGAGGTCGTTTGGTACTCCAACGGTTAACCGGGTAACTTCAAAAGCCTCTTTTATTGCAGCCCAACACCCCTTTCAAAGTGGCCCAAAACCCACCTAACTCCCCTCCATGCTCTCGGTCGTTCGATCACGATCGCGTGGCCGAAAACCGCACCTCATTTGGACTCTCCTAGCTCCCTCTACCTATAAAACTAGATTCCCCTCGAAAATTGCGGATGAATTCGCAGATGAACCCTAGCCCCGCTCTCCTCGCGCCGCCGGACGTGTCCGCCCGCCGCCGGACACGACCACCGCCACCTCACCTCGGCCAATAGCGCGCCGCCACATCAGCTCTGCCGCCGCCTTCAACCAATCCCCCGCCGCCACGTCATCTCCCGCGGCTCCCTCTCTCTCTCCCACCAGCGGCCCATGGACCCGGATCGGCCCGCCCGGCCAGCGCCGCCGCCGCCATCCGCCCGCCTCGCCGCTCACAGAGGTCGGCCGCCGGCCCGCGCCCGTCGCCCGCGCCCTCCCGGCCAGCGCCGCCACCACCGCCGCCTCCTCGCCGGCCCGGTCGTCCCGACTCCGGCGCCCGCCGCCACACGTCCGCCGCCCGCCTCCGGCGCCTCCACCCCTTGGCGAAGCCCGCCGCCGCCCAGGGCGCCCTTCCCCATGCCCCGAGCTCCCCCCTCGCCGGAACTCACTGCGCCGCCCAGCGTGCTCGCCTCCGGCGACGGTTCGCCGGCCTCCTCCCGCAGCCTCGCCGGGCTCCGGCGTCGCCCCCGGTCTCCTCCGCCCGTCCCCGGCCCTCTCTGCCTCAACTCCGGCCATCTCCCGCCTTTCCGGCAGCCCTCCGGCGAGATCCGGCCGTGCTTCGATTTCCGCGCCATGGTTGACTTTCTTCCCCCCTCTCTGAAAATCCACCAAGTCCCCGAAATTGTTGCATATTTGGTTGCATTTTCATCGCATCATAACTCTGCATCCGTAGCTCCGTTTCGTGCGTGTAATATGTAAAAATGTTCGTCTCGATGAGTAGATCATTTCATCTCATTGCATCATTTTCATTTGAGCTCATCTTGATGCCTGAAATGCTGTTAGAAGAGTGCTATGTGATGTTAGTTTCTGTTTCTTAACAGAACATGCACTTTTGTCATTTTTGCTATGATTGATGTGTGCATCCTATGGACTTGAGCTCTACATGTGTTTTGTAATATGCCATGCC
This sequence comes from Aegilops longissima, assembly GCA_021605205.1. Classification (NCBI taxonomy): domain Eukaryota; kingdom Viridiplantae; phylum Streptophyta; class Magnoliopsida; order Poales; family Poaceae; genus Aegilops; species Aegilops longissima. Next base: position 171,743,448 of record CM038676.1, read on the forward strand.
ATCTTTCCAGGGGTGTATGCCATGTATTTTTTTGATCTATGTGGTGACTAGCACAAGCTTGCAAACTAGGTGTCTTGATGTTGCTGATTTCAGCCCTGTTTTGCTGATATTTGTATGCCATGTTAACTTGATGCTACAGAGAGATCCATGCATATTTTGAGATACTTCAGTAAGGATGTTTTGTTATACATGTCTTGCTCTATCCATCCATGCCCTTATTTGCAATTATGGAGTGCCATAGCATGAGTCAATCAAGCTCTACTTTTGCTATAAAATGTTTCCTGGCAGATTGTTTACATGTTATTCAATTTTGCCAAGGTTGTTGTAGTTGATCCTAGCATGCTATGTTGTTGTTCTTGCCATGTATAGCCTCTATGCCATGTCTTATTACTGTTGGTTGCCTTGCCATGCCATGTATTGCTCTGTGGTGAGTGGTTCAAGCTCACCAACATACCTACTTATTGTTGTTCCTGCCATGTATGAATCTGTAATAAAACTTGCCTTGTTTACATGGGTGCCATCATATTTTCTGATCCTTTTTGGCTCATGGTCAGTAAAGGACTTTTGTTCTATGCATTTAGTAGATTCATTCCATGCCTTTGTTTGCCATGATAAGTTCCTGTAACATGTTTTTTGATAGCTCTAAACATTGCAACCTGATGTTATTTCTGCTAAAGTCTGAAACTGTTATTATTTGCAATCTTGCCATGTCATTTTGAGCATGTTCTAGTTGTTTCTGGAGATAGCTCAGTGTTCATGTTTTGTAATGCTTTACCTGTACATCATGCCCATGCCTTTTGTTTTCTTGTTGAGGTCCTGTAGCATGTTGTTTTGATGCTTGCAATATGCCTACTTGCTGTTTTGGACAGATTGTTGTCATAACTTGTATAGGGTGTATGTGTTGAACCGTTGCTCCGTTTTGAGTGTGCTCTATATGAAACTTGCTTGATTTTGCATGTACTTTCATATTATCATGTTGCATCCTTGTTTTGGGGTGTTTGTTTGATGTTTGTATGCATTTTGCATCAATGCCATGCTTATCTTGTTTTGCTCATATCTTCTAGGCCGTAGCTCCAAATCTAATGAACTTTATATGTAACTGGACTAGAATTTCGTGTAGATCATCGTGGTGCATCTTAAATTGCTGTTTAACAACTTGAACTTAAGGTTTATTCAGATCTGGACAAATTTCGAAATTTGCATATGAGGACTTACCGGAATTGTTATATGTTGTTTCCGGCCTCATTTAAACTTGCCTTGATGTGTTGCTCTTGTTTGCATCATCTCTTGCCATGAGTAGATTCATCTAGATTTGTCATGCATCATGTTTGTTGTGCATCTTGTCATGTTCATGTGTGGTGTGTTTACTATGTTGTGTGCTTCTTCTTGTTAGTTCCTGTTGCGTTGCGATCGTGAGGATTCGTTCGTCTACGCTTGGTTCGGCTTCATCCGTTCGTCTTCTTCATGGACTCGTTCTTCTTCCTTGCGGGATTTCAGGCAAGATGACCGCTACCCTGGATCTCACTACTATCATTGCTATGCTAGTTGCTTCGTTCTTTCGCTATGCTGCGATACCTATCACTTGCTGCTCAAGCCTACCTAATTGCCATGTCAGCCTCTAACCTTTGACACCTTTCCTATGCAAACCGTTGTTTGGCTATGTTACCGCTTTGCTCAGCCCTCTTATAGCGTTGTTAGTTGCAGGTGAAGATGAAGTTTGTTCCTTGTTGAACATGGAGATGTTGTTCCTTGTTGGAACATGTTTACTTGTTGGGATATCACAATATATCTTATTTAATTAATGCATCTATATACTTGGTAAAGGGTGGAAGGCTCGGCCTTATGCCTCGTGTTTTGTTCCACTCTTGCCGCCTCTAGTTTCCGTCATATCGGTATTATGTTTCCCGGATTTTGCGTCCCTAACGCGGTCGGGTGATTTATGGGACCCCTTGACAGTTCGCTTTGGATAAGACTTTTCCAAAGAAGGCCCAACATTGGTTTTACCATTTGCCTCACCTAGCCCTTTTTCCCTTGGGTTTCGGAGCCCAAGGGTCATCTTTATTTTAGCCCCCGGCCATGCTTCTCTAAGTGCTTGGCCTGAACCGAGTAGATCATGGGCCCCTCGTGGCAACTCGAGGTTTGGTTTTACTCGTAGGATGTCTCATCCGGTGTTGCCTGAGAACGAGATATGTGCAGCTCCTATCGGGATTGTCGGCGATCGGGCGGCTTTGCTGGTCTTGTTTTATTGCTGTCGAAATGTCTTGTAGCCGGGATTCCGAGACTGATCGGGTCTTCCCGGGGAGAAGGAATATCCTTCGTTGATCGCGAGAGCTTATCATGGGCTAAGTTGGGACACCCTTGCAGGGTATAAACTTTCGAGAGCCGTGCCGCGGTTATGTGGCAGATGGGAATTTGTTAATATCCGTTGTAGTAAACTTGAAGCAAACTCTTCTAAAATACACCAACCGTAGCGTAACCGTGAGTGTCTCTTTTCGGGTTGATCGAGAGGAGAACACGGTTTCTGGGTTATGTCTGACGTAAGTAGGAGTTCAGGATCACTTCTTGATCATTACTAGTTGACGACCGTTCCTTTGTTTCTCTTCTCGCTCTCATTTGCGTATGTTAGCCACCATATCATGCTTAGCCGCTGCTGCAACCTCACCACTTTACCCCTTCCTTTCCTTTAAGCTTTGCTAGTCTTGATACCCATGGTAATGGGATTGCTGAGTCCTCGTGGCTCACAGATTACTACACCACCAGTTGCAGGTACAGGTTTGCGATGATCATGACGCGAGAGCGATGCTTGCTTGCCTTGAGTTCTTCTTCTGCTTCTTCAATCAGGGGATAGGTTCCAGGTCGGCAGCCTGGGCTAGCAGGGTGGATGTCGTTTGAGTTTCATTTATGTTTCATCCGTAGTCGGATGTTGATCTTGTATATGCTGTTGATGTATTCTTGTGGCATTTGTGCCTTATGTATGTATCCCCATCCATTATGTAATGTTGATGTAATGATATCCACCTTGCAAAAGCGTTCCAATATGCGGGTCTATCCTTGGTGGGACCGTCGAGTTCCTTTTGGATAGGGTCGCATATTGGGCGTGACAAGTTGGTATCAGAGCCTCGACCGACCCTAGGAGCCCCCCTTGATTGATCGTGTAGTTTGGCCGTTGTTGAGTCTAGAAGAAAACTGTTTTCTGAGTCTAGTTATATCGGAGAGTAGGAATTCTTTTTACTCCTCTGCCCCTTCGTCGCTCTGGTAAGGAATCTTGACGTAGGTGTTTTGAATTACTCCTCTTCCAGTTCAAATTTTTCTTTAGGTTCACGTAGTTGGGTTTTTCGATAGTTGTTCCTCAACTCTTTTGATCCGGTGCATCTCTCGTCAAGTTGACTCAAACCTCGTTATCTTTTGCAAGTTCAGTTGTCAGTTCTTTCTCTCTCGACGTTGTTTTCCCTGTCCGAAGTTGTCCTTGTTTTTTCCACCCGCCCACCCTTCTTCTTCTCGAAACCGGAGTCCGTAATCGAGTATCCATCCTACTCGTGTGAAGTCTTTGCTTTTCTTTCCTTAGTGATTTCAACTAGTGTTTTTTCTCTTCAAGATATTCGTCGGTTTCCCGTTCTAAGTTGTCTTTGTTTTCCCGCCCTCCCACCCTCTTCTTCCCGGAGCCTGAGTCTCTTTCGAGCATCAATTTCACTCGTGCGTAGCCTCTTCAGTCTTTCGTCAATTATTTCTACCGGTGAATTCTCGTCTCGTTCGTCATTCTTCATCCCTTTCTTTTTCCGGTGCACTCAATTCAAGTTTTTCGGGTTGATCACATTCTTTTCCTTGGATCAAGTGTTCTCTTTGCTCGTTCGCCTCTCGCCAGTTTATCCTTCCGGAGTGCTCAAGGCATATCAAGGGATTCGTCTGGGTTTGAATTAATTCGAGGCTGTCACCTCATTCAAATATTTCAGTTCTTCTGGTGCATCATCTATCTGTTCAACATCCCTTTCCAACGGTGTTCTATTTCAGTGGGCCCTAACCCACAGGTCTTTCCCAGGATCTTACCTGACTCTTCTAATTCTCCCCGGAGTTATTCTTAATTCTTTTCAAGTGTGACGTAAGAATGAATTTCATCAGTCACATGCTTTCTCCAAGATTGCTTTCAAATTCTTTTCATTGTTGACTCAACCTCTTTTGCTTTTCATTCTACCGGAGTACCTCAGTTATTTTGGTGTTATTTCTCATCGTCATTTGAAGACCGAAGAAGAGTCTTTCTCTTAAATCTTGTCCGTTCCCCCGGAGATTCATGGTGCTAGCTCAATGTTATCCTATATAATTGTTTCCAGTCATGTTAATTTTTTTTTCATCCATCCGGAGTATTTCAGGAGTTACTTTCCGTCTCAATCATCCGGAGGCCATCTTTTCGGAAGATTTCTTCGTTCTAAGTTTTTCAAATTCGTTCTCCAATTATTCCATATTCGTGCCCCTTCGTTCGTCTCAATATTCTCCCGGTGCCTCGTTCAAGTGTTCTTTAATCAGCTCATGATCTCTTTGTTCTTTTGCATCTAAATCCCCTCGAGCATATTTGTTCTCTAATTCTTCCCGGAGATTCATTCTCTCTCATCAGTCATTTTAAATTCTTACGGTGGTTCATTCAGATTCTTTTTCCTTGATTATCATTTTTATTCATTCGTTCTTTTCAATCATACCGGTGGTTCATGAAGACCTTCTCAAGTTTGCGATATGTCACTTCTCAATTCTTTTTCAAGAAGAGTAAGTAGTATGCAAAATCCATTGCTTGTCATCAATTTATTTTGATGAAGGATAAGCATACAATAAATCTTATTCTTATTTCATCCAAGTGAGTAATCCCTTCCTTCGGAGTTTGTTCTTGAGGAATAAATTCTAGTTCCAAGTGTTTTAATCGTTTCTTTTCCGGAGTTCAAATTTCCTCAGCCTTTTCGTCGGAATCTCCATCTAAATCATCGCAATGCTCATCTTATTCTTTCTTCCTTTATTCTATCTCATCATTCTTTTGTTACGGAGTTCTTCATGGTGGTTCTTCATGATTTAATCTTTTCTTCAAGAATTCATCAAGATTTTGTTGGCGGAGTTCAAGTATCTTTTCTTCTCGCGTCTCGAAGTGCAATTAATTCTCCGTATTCTTTTCAAGTGGAGTTTTTGCATTTCTTCGTTCTCCTCAGCTATTTAATCTTTTCCGTTTGTGGTAGGTTATCACCTCATAATTTTGAGATGTTTTCCATAAGTCCACATCAAGTTTATTCTTTCGTTGTCGATTTTCTCAACAACTCCATTCAATCTTTTCTTCTAAGGTTGCTTTCTATTTCATTCGTGGCACAAGTTGTCATTTTCTTCTCCGTTCTTTTCATTCAATTCTTTCCGGAGGTTTGTGTCACGTCTTCATCAAGTATCATTCCATCATCTTAAGTTCGTGTTCTATCCTTCCATTTTCAACCGGTGTGCTGCATAAATCCTTTCAGTCTTATTCGTTTCTTTTCTCATTCTAACCACTCCGGTTAGAACGAGTGCATTCATAGTCTATCTGATTCCGTGAGCTTTCGATTCTTGTCATTCTTGTCGTTCCTCTCTTCTTCTCGAGTGCTCTCGATTCTTTGATTCTTCTCTTGAGTTCTTGTTTCACCTTACCCCTTTTTCCCTTCCGTCTCGGTCCTAAGATCTCGGGACGAGATCTCTTGTTAGTCGAGGAGTGTTGTAACGCCCCGGATTCGATGCGCCAGGTGTCTTCCAGTTATTCGCCGTCGTTGCCATGTCATTTGCTTGCGTGTTGCACTTTGCCATGTCATCATATGCATTTCATATCATGTCATCATGTGCATTTCATTTTGCATATGTGTTCGTCTCATGCATCCGAGCATTTTCCCGTTGTCCGCTTTGCAATCCGCACTCCTATGTCTCCCGGCGCCCCCTTTTACCTCTTTTCGTGTGCGGGTGTTAAACGGTCTCGGAATGGACCGAGGTTTGTCAAGCGGCCTTGGTATAGCACCGGTAGACCGCCTGTCAAGTTTCGGATCATTTGAAGGTCGTTTGGTACTCCAACGGTTAACCGGGTAACCGCAAAAGCCTCTTTTGTTGCAGCCCAACACCCCTTTCAAAGTGGCCCAAAACCCACCTAACTCCCCTCCATGCTCTCGGTCGTTCGATCACGATCGCGTGGCCGAAAACCGCACCTCATTTGGACTCTCCTAGCTCCCTCTACCTATAAAACTAGATTCCCCTCGAAAATTGCGGATGAATTCGCAGATGAACCCTAGCCCCGCTCTCCTCGCGCCGCCGGACGTGTCCGCCCGCCGCCGGACACGACCACCGCCACCTCACCTCGGCCAATAGCACGCCGCCACATCAGCTCCGCCGCCGCCTTCAACCAATCCCCCGCCGCCACGTCATCTCCCGCGGCTCCCTCTCTCTCTCCTCCCACCCGCGCGGCCCGCGGACCCGGATCGGGCCCGCCCGCCAGCGCCGCCGCCGCCCGTCCGCCCGCCTTCCCACAGAGGCCCGGCCGCCGCCGCCCGCGCCCTCCGGCCGCGTCGCCGCCGCCCGCCGCCGCCTCCGCCAGCCCAGTCGTCCCGACTCCGGCGCCCGCCCGCCACGTCCGCCGCCCGCCTCCGGCGCCTCCACCATGGCGGCGAAACCCGCCCAGCAGCTGCGGCGCCCTTCCCCAAGCGCCCCGAGCTCGCCGCCTCGCCGGAACTCACCGGCGCCGCCCACGTCTTTCGCCTCCGCAACGGTTCGCGCGGCCTCCTCCTCAGCCTCGCCGGGCTCCGTCGCCGCCTGTCTCCTCCGCCTGTCCCGCCCTCTCTGCCTCAACTCCGGCCATCTCCCGCCTTTCCGGCAGCCCTCCGGCGAGATCCGGCCGTGCTTCGATTTCCGCGCCATGGTTGACTTTCTTCCCCCCTCTCTGAAAATCCACCAAGTCCCCGAAATTGTTGCATATTTGGTTGCATTTTCATCGCATCATAACTCTGCATCCGTAGCTCCGTTTCGTGCGTGTAATATGTCAAAATGTTCGTCTCGATGAGTAGATCATTTCATCTCATTGCATCATTTTCATTTGAGCTCATCTTGATGCCTGAAATGCTGTTAGAAGAGTGATATGTGATGTTAGTTTCTGTTTCTTAACAGAACATGCACTTTTGTCATTTTTGCTATGATTGATGTGTGCACCCTATGGACTTGAGCTCTACATGTGTTTTGTAATATGCCATGCCATCTTTCCAGGGGTGTATGCCATGTATTTTTGTGATCTATGTGGTGACTAGCACAAGCATGCAAACTAGGTGTCTTGATGTTGCTGATTTCAGCCCTGTTTTGCTGATATTTGTATGCCATGTTAACTTGATGCTACAGAGAGATCCATGCATATTTTGAGATACTTCAGTAAGGATGTTTTGTTATACATGTCTTGCTCTATCCATCCATGCCCTTATTTGCAATTATGGAGTGCCATAGCTTGAGTCAATCGAGATCTACTTTTGCTATAAAATGTTTCCTGGCAGATTGTTTACATGTTATTCAATTTTGCCAAGGTTGTTGTAGTTGATCCTAGCATGCTATGTTGTTTTTCTTGCCATGTATAGCCTTTATGCCATGTCTTCTTACTGTTGGTTGCCTTTCCATGCCATGTATTGCTCTGTGGTGAGTGGTTCAAGCTCACCAACATACCTACTTATTGTTGTTCCTGCCATGTATGAATCTGTAATAAAACTTGCCATGTTTACATGGGTGCCATCATATTTTCTGATCCTTTTTGGCTCATGGTCAGTAAAGGACTTTTGTTCTATGCATTTAGTAGATTCATTCCATGCCTTTGTTTGCCATGATAAGTTCCTGTAACATGTTGTTTGATAGCTCTAAACATTGCAACCTGATGTTATTTCTGCTAAAGTCTGAAACTGTTATTATTTGCAATCTTGCCATGTCATTTTGAGCATGTTCTAGTTGTTTCTGGAGATAGCTCAGTGTTCATGTTTTGTAATGCTTTACCTGTACATCATGCCCATGCCTTTTATTTTCTTGTTGAGGTCCTGTAGCATGTTGTTTTGATGCTTGCAATATGCCTACTTGCTGTTTTGGACAGATTGTTGTCATAACTTGTATAGGGTGTATGTGTTGAACCGTTGCTCCATTTTGAGTGTGCTCTATATGAAACTTGCTTGATTTTGCATGTAGTTTCATATTATCATGTTGCATCCTTGTTTTGGGGTGTTTGTTTGATGTTTGTATGCATTTTGCATCAATGCCATGCTTATCTTGTTTTGCTCATATCTTCTAGGCCGTAGCTCCAAATCTAATGAACTTTATATGTAACTGGACTAGAATTTCGTGTAGATCATCATGGTGCATCTTAAATTGCTGTTTAACAACTTGAACTTAAGGTTTATTCAGATCTGGACAAATTTCGAAATTTGCATATGAGGACTTCACCGAATTGTTATATGTTGTTTCGGCCTCATTTAAACTTGCCTTGATGTGTTGCTCTTGTTTGCATCATCTCTTGCCATGAGTAGCTTCATCTAGATTTGTCATGCATCATGTTTGTTGTGCATCTTGTCATGTTCATGTGTGGTGTGTTTACTATGTTGTGTGCTTCTTCTTGTTAGTTCCTGCTTGCTATGCGATCGTGAGGATTCGCTTGTTCACGCTTGGTTCGGCTTCATCCGCTCGTCTTCTTCATGGACTCATTCTTCTTCCTTGCGGGATTTCAGGCAAGATGACCGCTACCCTGGATCTCACTACTATCATTGCTATGCTAGTTGCTTCGTTCTTTCGCTATGCTGCAATACCTATCACTTGCTGCTCAAGCCTACCTAATTGCCATGTCAGCCTCTAACCTTTGACACCTTTCCTATGCAAACCGTTGTTTGGCTATGTTACCGCTTTGCTCAGCCCCTCTTATAGCGTTGTTAGTTGCAGGTGAAGATGAAGTTTGTTCCTTGTTGGAACATGGAGATGTTGTTCCTTGTTGGAACATGTTTACTTGTTGGGATATCACAATATATCTTATTTAATTAATGCATCTATATACTTGGTAAAGGGTGGAAGGCTCGGCCTTATGCCTCGTGTTTTGTTCCACTCTTGCCGCCTAGTTTCCGCCATATCGGTATTATGTTCCCGGATTTTGCGTCCCTAACGCGGTCGGGTGATTTATGGGACCCCTTGACAGTTCGCTTTGGATAAGACTTTTCCAAAGAAGGCCCAACATTGGTTTTACCATTTGCCTCACCTAGCCCTTTTTCCCTTGGGTTTCGGAGCCCAAGGGTCATCTTTATTTTAGCCCCGGGCGGTGCTTCTCTAAGTGCTGGCCTGAACCGAGTAGGCTGCGGGGCCCCTCGTGGCAACTCGAGGTTTGGTTTTACTCGTAGGATGTCTCATCCGGTGTTGCCTCGAGAACGAGATATGTGCAGCTCCTATCGGGATTGTCGGCGATCGGGCGGCTTTGCTGGTCTTGTTTTATTGCTGTCGAAATGTCTTGTAGCCGGATTCGAGACTGATCGGGTCTTCCCGGGGAGAAGGAATATCCTTCGTTGATCGCGAGAGCTTATCATGGGCTAAGTTGGGACACCCTTGCAGGGTATAAACTTTCGAGAGCCGTGCCCGCGGTTATGTGGCAGATGGGAATTTGTTAATATCCGGTTGTAGTAAACTTGAAGCAAACTCTTCTAAAATACACCAACCGTGTGTGTAACCGTGAGTGTCTCTTTTCGTGGTTGATCGAGAGGAGAACACGGTTTCTGGGTTATGTCTGACGTAAGTAGGAGTTCAGGATCACTTCTTGATCATTACTAGTTGACGACCGTTCCTTTGTTTCTCTTCTCGCTCTCATTTGCGTATGTTAGCCACCATATCATGCTTAGCCGCTGCTACAACCTCACCACTTTACCCCTTCCTTTCCTTTAAGCTTTGCTAGTCTTGATACCCATGGTAATGGGATTGCTGAGTCCTCGTGGCTCACAGATTACTACACCACCAGTTGCAGGTACAGGTTTGCGATGATCATGACGCGAGAGCGATGCTTGCTTGCCTTGAGTTCTTCTTCTGCTTCTTCGATCAGGGGATAGGTTCCAGGTCGGCAGCCTGGGCTAGCAGGGTGGATGTCGTTTGAGTTTCTGTTTATGTTTCATCCGTAGTCGGATGTTGATCTTGTATATGCTGTTGATGTATTCTTGTGGCATTTGTGCCTTATGTATGTATCCCCATCCATTATGTAATGTTGATGTAATGATATCCACCTTGCAAAAGCGTTCCAATATGCGGGTCTATCCTTGGTGGGACCGTCGAGTTCCTTTTGGATAGGGTCGCATATTGGGCGTGACAAGATCAGTCGGTGTACATCCATTTGTTAGAGGCAAATAAGGCCCAGCGAGACGGATAGACAGAGAGAATGGAGCTAGGAGGTGGTGCGAGATGTCGAGCTACTAGCTAGATAGGGGGAGAGTGTGCGATTGTGATATCGATGAAAAGAGGGGCGAGAGTTTGCACGTGTGTGGGGCCGTATGAGAGACACGAGGCATGGACACAGAAAGGAGGAGATGTAAGTGTTGGGGAACGTTGCAGAAAATAAAAATTTTCTATGGTTTCACCAAGATCTATCTATGAGTTCATCTAGCAACAGAGAGAGGAGTGCATCTACATACCCTTGTAGATCGCGAGAGGAAGCGTTCAAGAGAACGGGGTTGAGGGAGTCGTACTCGTCGTGATCCAAATCACCGGATATCCTAGTGCTGAACGGACAGCACCTCCGCGTTCAACACACGTACGGTTGAGGAAGACGTCTCCTCCTCCTTGATCCAGCAAGGAGGGAGGAGAGGTTGACGGAGATCCAGCAGCACGACGGCGTGGTGGTGGATGCAGCAGTGATCTCGGCAGGGCTTCACCGAGCTTCTACGAGATGGAGAGGTGTAGCAAGGGGGAAGCGAGGCACCAAGTGCAAGGGTGCGGCTGCCCTCCCTCCCTCCCCCCCCCCCTCTATATATAGGGTCCCTAGGGGGCGCCGGCCCTAGGAGATGGGATCTCCTAGGGGGGGCGGCGGCCAAGGGGGTGCCTTGCCCCAAAGGCAGTGGGGCGCCTCCCTAGGGTTCCCAACCCTAGGCAGGGGGGCCCAGGGGCGCACCAGCCACCAGGCTGGTTCCCCTCCCACTTCAGCCCAGGGGGCCCTCCGGGATAGGTGGACCCACCCGGTGGACCCCCGGGACCCTTCTGGTGGTCCCGGTACAATACTGGTGACCCCGAAACTTTCTCGATGGACGAAACTCGACTTCCCATATATAATTCTTTACCTCCGGACCATTCCGGAACTCCTCATGACGTCCGGGATCTCATCTGGGACTCCGAAAAACTTTCGGTTTGCCGCATACTTATATCTCTACAACCCTAGCGTCACCTAACCTTAAGTGTGTAGAGCCTACGGGTTCGGGAGACATGCAGAAATGACCGAGACGCCTCTCCGGTCAATAACCAACAGCGGGATCTGGATACCCATGTTGGCTCCCACATGCTCCTCGATGATCTCATCGGATGAACCACGGTGTCGAGGATTCAAGCAACCCCGTATACAATTCCCTTTGTCAATCGGTATGTTACTTGCCCGAGACTCGATCGTCGGTATCCCAATACCTCGTTTAATCTCGTTACCGGCAAGTCACTTTACTCGCATCTGTAATGCATGATCCCGTGACGGACACTTGGTCACACCGAGCTCATTATGATGATGCATTACCGAGTGGGCCTAGAGATACCTCTCCGTCATACGGAGTGACAAATCCTGATCTCGATTCGTACCAACCCAATGACACTTTCGGAGATACCCGTAGTGTACCTTTATAGTCACCCGCCACATTGTGACGTTTGGCACACCCAAAGCACTCCTACGGTATCCGGGAGTTGCACAATCTCATGGTCTAAGGAAATGATACTTGACACTTGGAAAATCTCTAGCTAAACGAACTACACGATCTTTGAGGTATGCTTAGGATTTGGGTCTTGTCCATCACATCATTCTCCTAATGATGTGATCCCGTTATCAATGACATCCAATGTCCATAGTCAGGAAACCATGACTATATGTTGATCAACGAGCTAGTCAATTAGAGGCTTACTAGGGACATGTTGTGGTCTATGTATTCACACGTGTATTATGATTTCCGGATAACACAGTTATAGCATGAATAACAGACTATTATCATGAACAAAGAAATATAATAATAACCATTTTATTATTGCCTCTAGGGCATATTTCCAATAGTCTCCCACTTGCACTAGAGTCAATATTCTAGTTACATTGCGATGAATCGAACACCCATAGCGTTCTGGTGTTGATCATGTTTTGCTCTAGGGAGAGGTTTAGTCAACGGATCTGCTACATTCAGATCCGTATGTACTTTACAAATATCTATGTCTCCATCTTGAACATTTTCACGTATGGAGTTGAAGCGACACTTGATATGCCTGCTCTTCTTGTGAAACCTGGGCTCCTTGGCAAGTGCAATAGCTCCAGTGTTGTCACAGAAGAGTACGATCGGCCCCGACGCATTGGGTATGACTCCTAGGTCGGTGATGAACTCCTTCACCCATATTGCTTCATGCGCTGCCTCCGAGGCTGCCATGTACTCTGCTTCACATGTAGATCCCGCCACGACGCTTTGCTTGCAAATCGCACCAGCTTATCGCCCCACCATTCAAAATATACACGATCCGATGCTGTGACTTAGAGTCATCCAGATCGATGTCGGCTTAGCGTTGACGTAACCCTTTACGATTTGAGCTCTTCGTCACCTCCATAACCGAGAAACATATCCTTAGTCCTTTTCGGGTAATTTAGGATGTTCTTGACCGCTGTCCAAAGTTCCTTGCGGGATTACTTTGGTACCTTCCTACCAAACTTACAGCAAGGTTTACATTAGGTCTGTACACAAGACGGCATACATAATAGACCCTATGGCTGAGGCATAGGGATGACACCTGCTCTTCTTTATCTTCTGTCGTGGTCGGGCATTGAGCCGAGCTCAATCTCACACCTTGCAATCAGAGGCAGAACCCTTTCTTGGACTGATCCATATTGAACTTCTTCAATATCTTATCAAGGTATGTGCTTTGTGAAAGACCTATGAGGAGTCTCGATCTATCCCTATAGATCTTGATGCCTAATATGTAAGCAGCTTCTCCAAGGTCCTTCATTGAAAAACACTTATTCAAGTAGGCCTTAATGCTGTCCAAAAGTTCTATATCATTTCCCATCAAAAGTATGTCATCTACATATAATATGAGAAATGCTACAGAGCTCCCACTCACTTTCTTGTAAACGCAGGCTTCTCCATAAGTCTCAAGATAAACCCAAACGCTTTGATCATCTCATCAAAGCGAATGTTCCAACTCCGAGATGCTTGCACCAGCCCATAAATGGATCGCTGGAGCTTGCATACCTTGTTAGCATTCTCAGGGTCGACAAAACCTTCCGGCTGCATCATATACAGTTCTTCCTTAAGATGGCCGTTAAGGAATGCCGTTTTGACGTCCATTTGCCATATCTCATAATCATAGTATGCGGCAATTGCTAACATGATTCGGACGGACTTCAGCTTCGCTACGGGAGAGAAAGTCTCATCGTAGTCAATCCCTTGAACTTGTCGATAACCCTTAGCGACAAGTCGAGCTTTATATATGGTAACATTACCATCCGCGTCTGTCTTCTTCTTAAAGATCCATTTGTTTTCTATTGCTCGCCGATCATCGGGCAAGTCTGTCAAAGTCCATACTTTGTTTTCATACATGGATCCTATCTCGGATTGCATGGCTTCAAGCCATTTGTTGGAATCTGGCCCGCCATCGCTTTTTCATAGTTCGAAGGTTCACCGTTGTCTAACAACATGATTTCCAAGACAGGGTTGCCGTACCACTCTGGTGCGGAACGTGTCCTTGTGGACCTTCGAAGTTCAGTAGGAGCTTGATCCGAAGTATCTTGATCATCATCATTAACCTCCTGTCTTGTCGGTGCAGGCACCACTGGAACATCTTCCTGATTTGCGCTACTTATCGTTTCAAGAGGCAATACTTCATCAAGCTCTACTTTCCTCCCACTTAATTCTTTCGAGAGAAACTCTTTCTCCAGAAAGGACCCGTTCTTGGCAACAAAGATCTTGCCTTCGGATCTTAAGTAGAAGGTATACCCAATGGTTTCCTTAGGGTATCCTATGAAGACGCATTATTCCGACTTGGGTTCGAGCTTTTGAGGTTGGAGTTTCTTGACATAAGCATCGCATCCCCAAACTTTTAGAAACGACAGCTTAGGTTTCTTGCCAAACCATAATTCATACGGTGTCGTCTCAACGGATTTAGACGGTGCCCTATTTAAAGTGAATGTAGCTGTCTCTAGAGCGTATCCCCAAAATGATAGCGGTAAATCAGTAAGAGACATCATAGATCGCACCATATCCAATAAAGTGCGATTACGACGTTTGGACACACCGTTACGCTGAGGTGTTCCAGGCGGCGTGAGTTGTGAAACGATTCCACATTTCCTTAAGTGCGTACCAAATTCGTGACTTAGATATTCTCCCCCACAATCTGATCGTAAGAACTTTATCTTTCGGTCATGTTGATTCTCTACCTCATTCTGAAATTCCTTGAACTTTTCAAAGGTCTCAGACTTGTGTTTCATCAAGTAGACATACCCATATCTACTCAAGTCGTCAGTGAGAGTGAGAACATAACGATATCCTCCACGAACCTCAACGCTCATTGGACCGCACACATCAGTATGTATGATTTCCAATAAGTTGGTTGCTCGCTCCATTGTTCCGGAGAACGGAGTCTTGGTCATTTTGCCCATGAGGTATGGTTCGCATGTGTCAAATGATTCGTAATCGAGAGACTCTAAAAGTCCATCAGCATGGAGCTTCTTCATGCGCTTGACACCAATGTGACCAAGGCGGCAGTGCCACAAGTATGTGGGACTATCGTTATCAACTTTACATCTTTTGGTATTCACACTATGAATATGTGTAACATTACGTTCGATATTCATTAAGAATAAACCATTGACCATCGGGGCATGACCATAGAACATATCTCTCATATAAATAGAACAACCATTATTCTCGGATTTAAATGAGTAGCCATCTCGTATTAAACGAGATCCAGATACAATGTTCATGCTCAAAGCTGGTACTAAGTAACAATTATTGAGGTTTAAAACTAATCCCAGTAGGTAAATGTAGAGGTAGCGTGCGACGGCGATCACATCGACCTTGGAACCATTCCCGACGCGCAAGATCACACCTCGCCCTTCGCCAGATCTCCGCTATTCCGCAGCTCCTGCTTTGAGTTACAAATATGAGCAACCGCACGGTATCAAATACCGGGAGCTACTACGAGCATCGGTAAGGTACACATCAATTACATGTATATCAAATATACCTTTGGTTTTGCGGCCTTCTTGTCCGCTAAGTACTTGGGGCAGTTCCGCTTCAAAGGACCACTTCCCTTGCAATAGAAGCACTCGATCTCGTGCTTGGATCCATTGTTTGACTTCTTCCCGGTTACTGGTTTACCGGGCGCGGCAACTCCCTTACCGTCCTTCTTGAAGTTCTTCTTACCCTTGCCTTTCTTGAACTTAGTGGTTTTATTCACCATCAACACTTGATGTTCCTTTTTTATCTCTACCTCCGCTGATTTTAGCATTGAATATACCTCAGGAATGGTCTTTTTCATCCCCTGCATATTGAAGTTCATCACAAAGCTCTTGTAGCTCGGTGGAAGCGATCAAGGATTCTGTCAATGATCGCGTCATCCGGAGATTAACTCCCACCGAGTCAAGCGGTTGTGCAACCTGGACATCTTGAGTATGTGCTCACCGACGTAACTATTTTCCTCCATCTTATAGCTGAAGAACTTGTCGAGACTTCATATCTCTTGACCGGGCATGAGCTTGAAAACCATTTTCAGCTCTTCGAACATCTCATATGCTCCGTGTTGCTCAAAACGCTTTAGGAGCCCCAGTTCTAAGCTGTAAAGCATGCTGCACTAAACGAGGGAGTAATCATCAAGACGAGACTGCCAAGCGCTCATAACGCCTTGGTTCTCTCGATTGGTGCTTCACCTAGCGGTGCTTCTAGGACATAATCTTTCTTGGCAGCTATGAGGATGATCCTTAGGTTCCGGACCCAGTCTGTATAGTTGCTGCCATCATCTTTCAGCTTGGTTTTCTCTAGGAACGCGTTGAAGTTGAGGGTAACGTGGGCCATTTGATCTACAATACATATTGTAAAGATTTTAGACTAAGTTCACGATAATTAAGTTCATCTAATCAAATTATTTAATGAACTCCCACTTAGATTAGACATCCCTCTAGTCATCTAAGTGAAACATGATCCGAGTCAACTAGGCTGTGTCCGATCATCACGTGAGACGGACTAGTCGACGTCGGTGAACATCTCCATGTTGATCGTATCTTCTATACGACTCATGCTCGACCTTTCGGTCTTCCGTGTTCCGAGGCCATGTCTGTACATGCTAGGCTCGTCAAGTCAACCTAAGTGTATTGCGTGTGTAAATCTGGCTTACACCCGTTGTATTCAAACGTTAGGATCTATCACACCCGATCATCACGTGGTGCTTCGAAACAACGAACATTCGCAATGGTGCACAGTTAGGGATAACACTTTCTTGAAATTATTGTGAGGGATCATCTTATTTACTACCGTCGTTCTAAGTAAACAAGATGCAAAAACATGATAAACATCACATGCAATCAAATAGTAGTGACATGATATGGCCAATATCATATAGCTCCTTTGATCTCTATCTTCGGGGCTCCATGATCATATTTGTCACCGGCATGACACCATGATCTCCATCATCATGATCTCCATCATCGTGTCTCCATGAAGTTGCTCGCCAACTATTACTTCTACTACTATAGCTAACGGTTTAGCAATAAAGTAAAGTAATTACATGGTGTTGAATCAATGACACGCAGGTCATACAATAATTAAGGCAACTCCTATGGCTCATGCCGGTTGTCATACCCATCGACATGCAAGTCGTGATTCCTATTACAAGAACATGATCTCATACATCACATATATCATTCATCATTCATCACAACTTTTGGCCATATCACATCACAATCACATGCTGCAAAAACAAGTTAGACGTCCTCTAATTGTTGTTGCATGTTTTACGTGGCTGCAATAGGGTTCTAGCAAGAATGTTTTCTTACCTACGTAAAAGCCACAACATGATTTGTCAACTTCTATTTACCCTTCATAAGGACCCTTTTCATCGAATCCGCTCCAACTGAAGTGGGAGAGACAGACACCCGCTAGCCACCTTATGCAACTAGTGCATGTCAGTCGGTGGAACCTGTCTCACGTAAGCGTACGTGTAAGGTCCGTCCGGGCCGCTTCATCCCACAATACCGCTGAAGCAAAACAAGACTAGTAGTGGCAAGAAAGTTGACAACATCTACGCCCACAACAAATTGTGTTCTACTCGTGCAAAGAGAACTACGCATAGACCTAGCTCATGATGCCACTGTTGGGGAACGTTGTAGAAAATAAAAAATTTCTATGGTTTCACCAAGATCTATCTATGAGTTCATCTAGCAACGAGAGAGAGGAGTGCATCTACATACCCTTGTAGATCGCGAGCGGAAGCGTTCAAGAGAACGGGGTTTAGGGAGTCGTACTCATCGTGATCCAAATCACCGGAGATCCTAGTGCTGAACGGACAGCACCTCCGCGTTCAACACACGTATGGTTGAGGAAGACGTCTCCTCCTTCTTGATCCAGCAAGGGGGGAGGAGAGGTTGACGGAGATCCAGCAGCACGACGGCGTGGTGGTGGATGCAGCAGTGATCTCGGCAGGGCTTCGCCGAGCTTCTACGAGAAGGAGAGGTGTAGCAAGGGGGAAGGGAGGCACCAAGTGCAAGGGTGCGGCTGCCCTCCCTCCCCCCCCCCCTCTATATATAGGGTCCCTGGGGGCGCCGGCCCCAGGAGATGGGATCTCCTAGGGGGCGCCGCCAAGGGGGTGCCTTGCCCCAAGGCAGTGGGGCGCCTCACCCTAGGGTTCCCAACCCTAGGCGCAGGGGGGCCCAAGGGGGGCGCACCAGCCCACAAGGGGCTGGTTCCTCTCCCACTTCAGCCCACGGGGCCCTCCGGGATAGGTGGCCCCACCCGGTGGACCCCAGACCCTTCCGTGGTCCCTGACAATACCGTGACCCGAAACTTTCCCGATGGCGAAACTCGACTTCCCATATATAATTCTTTACCTCCGACCATTCCGAACTTCTCATGACGTCCGGGATCTCATCCGGGACTCCGAACAACTTTCGGTTTGCTGCATACTTATATCTCTACAACCCTAGCGCCACCTAACCTTAAGTGTGTAGAGCCTACGGGTTCGGAGACATGCGACATGACCGAGACGCCTCTCGGTCAATAACCAACAGCGGATCTGGATACCCATGTTGGCTCCTACATGCTCCTCGATGATCTCATCGATGAACCACGGTGTCGAGGATTCAAGCAACCCAGTATACAATTCCCTTTGTCAATCGGTATGTTACTTGCCCGAGACTCGATCGTCGGTATCCCAATACCTCGCTTAATCTCGTTATCGCAAGTCACTTTACTCGCACCGTAATGCATGATCCCATGACCGTACACTTGGTCACATTGAGCTCATTATGATGATGCATTACCGAGTGGGCCTAGAGATACCTCTCCGTCATACGGAGTGACAAATCCCAGTCTCGATTCGTACCAACCCAATGACACTTTTCGAGATACCCGTAGTGTACCTTTATAGTCACCCAGTTACGCCAGTGACGCTTATACACCCAAAGCACTCCTACGGTATCCGGAGTTGCACAATCTCATGGTCTAAGGAAATGATACTTGACACTTGGAAAAGCTCTAGCTAAATGAACTACACGATCTTTGAGGTATGCTTAGGATTTGGGTCTTGTCCATCACATCATTCTCCTAATGATGTGATCCCGTTATCAATGACATCCAATGTCCATAGTCAGGAAACCATGACTATATGTTGATCAACGAGCTAGTCAATTAGAGGCATACTAGGGACATGTTGTGGTCTATGTATTCACACGTGTATTACGATTTTCGGATAACACAGTTATAGCATGAATAACATACTATTATCATGAACAAAGAAATATAATAATAACCATTTTATTATTGCCTCTAGGGCATATTTCCAACAGTAAGGTGCATGTGTATGTTGTGGGCAGACATCGCTGGAGAGGTTTATCAATCGGTGTGTCGGAAAGGAGTTGTGGAGACTGTGGGAGAATGACCTAAAAAAAGAATGTGCGCGATGGATAGAATGCTGAGGGAGGGGGAGCGAGGAGGGAGTGTGCATGCATGAGTGAAAGTTAGTGCTAGCTACAAAGGTTAGAGGATTATGTGGGTGTAAGAGACTAACAAAGATGATAATTTGATATGAAAGTGGATTCATATATTTGAATAGGAGATCATAGTGTTATAAACATATGCATGCATGAATATAGTGGTGATACGCGTGCTGTGGTTTTGCACATGTTATACCATAACATGATAATGCATGGCGTTTGCAACTCACAGCTAAATGTCGAACAATCTAAACCATACTATACATCGAACAATCTCATATTTTATTTGAATTTGTGATAATGTGTGGCGTTTGCAGCTTACAACTAAATATCGAACAATCTAAAAAATACTATATATCGAACAATCTCACATTTTATTTGAACTATATATCGAACAATCTCACATTTTATTTGAATTTGTGGTAATGTGTGGCTTTTGCAACTCACATCTAAAAACTTGTAGGAGTAGGGGGCGGGGCACCATACATTATGTGATAAACACATTATACATATGAGACATGGTTTAGATTATGAGATCTAGCTAGAGCTTGAAATGTACTATGATTTGAAATCAACATAAAGTGGATTCAAAAAATCGAGTTCGAGTTCATATAGTACACATAGTTCATATCTAACTCGACAGTAATCTTGTGGTGTGCTGTGAAGATAATACACAAACGATGGTTTAACTTGACAATAATGATGATTGTAAATCTTATTAAAATAGAGAAACAAATTCAAATGGTTTGACTTCACAACAATCATTATTGCAGATCGTATTCAAATAGAGAAATGAATTCAAATTTCGTTCATATTGAAGCGGTAGTATATACATTTGGAATGCACTAAAACGTTCATTTGAGTAGCAGGTTGCATGCATTATACCTGTAGCGAAATATTTTAATTGAACATAACATGATTCAAAGTTTTGAATGGCATTTGTAGTGCGAATTGATTCGGTACAGTACACGGGACTAGACTCTCTTGTGTTGTGCGAATTGATCTTTTTGTTTTTTCGTCGATGGAAGTGCGAATTGATTTGATACAGTACACGTTAAGCTTGTCTGGAAATTTCAACCCGCGCCTTGTTACCCCGAAATATTTAAGATACTTCTTTGTCTCGTTGTGCTCCGAAAACTCCCTTCATCTCAACCCGCGCCTTGCTATCCCAAAATTATAACGCGCGCGAAAACTCCCACCTCCTGAGAAATCCCGACACGTGAAATGCCCGTGATACCCCTGAACCAAAAGAATCGCCTAGCACAAATCAGTGGGGGTACTTCCGTAACTTACCCCACATTTCGGACAAGCGGGTCCCTAAGCCATGGTTCCCCACTCCCATCCCATCAGCCCAGCCATTCGTACACCGAGGCCGCGAAAACCCGCGAAGCCCCACACCCTCCTCCGTCGGCCACTCAGCCGGAGCCTCTTCCCCGACGACGTCGTCCACAACAACACCTCGACGTCCCTCATCCACCGTACTGGATGAGGATCCGTCGTCGATCTCGTCGTCCCGCCGGTTCAGCCACCCCGTCCTACACCTCCAAGGAGCTGCCCCGACATTCCCCTCGTCTTTTGCGCCACCTCAATTCCCAAACCGTCGTCTTCACCTGCACCATCGGAAGAGCAGCATCATCGCCGTTTCCTCGGATGAAGCTGAGGCCTAATCGGCGCCAGCAAAGAGGTTGTACACTAATCGCCGCATTTTCTTCTTGATTCGAGCGCGTTGCCGGCCACTTCCTCCACGGCGTCGCTCCCTCGGTGGCGATGTTCACATCAGTAGGAGCTGCTGCTGCTTTAGCTCTCGCTCGCTCTGCTGCTCTACTCTTGCTCTCAGTCCCCTGCCTGGTTTGCTCTTGCTATTGCTCTTGCTCTTTCTCTTGCTGCTGCTCTCGCTCTTGCTCTTGCTTGCGATGCTGCTCCGATTTGGCTACACTTCAGTCGACTGAATCGACTTTTGGGTTACTCGATTTTGGGGGCTCACGAGTTAAGGAAGAACCAGCCGCAGCAGGGAGGGGTCCTCACCGGAGAGGTACCCTACTATCTATCTTAGGGTTCAGGGTTGGGGCGGTGGTCGCCAGCGGTGGTGGTGCGATGGCGTGGGGATTGCCGGAGAAAAAGCTAGGCATAGGGGGGGCTAGAGGATGGCCGGGGTGGCGGCGGCAGCGGTGGGAGTGATTTGGGCGGGCGGGCGGCGCGCCGTCATGACATGACGGCAGGCGGCGGTTTGGCCGGTGGGGTCAGTCGACTGATGCTGCTACATGACCAGCTACCCCGGCTCTCGCACGCGCTGCTGCTACTGCTTTTCTGCTACTAGTGCGCTCGGTTTCGACAGTAAAATTCAGTTTCAACAGCAAATTTAGTTTCGACAATTAAATTCAGTTTTGACAGTTAAGTTCAGAGATGAGCGGCTGATGTATTTTACATGTAGCACTTTGTGGTTATGTATTTTACGTCATCTATTGGAGATGCTATTACAATTCCACTCAAATTAACGTTGTTTCTCTTGTCCTGCTTTAGCCCCGGCGTCTGTAGCGACCCGACCCGAATGGATCAAGTCTCTGTGCTCAGGTGTCATCCCTGGATCAGTAATGCTGACACCACACAGTACTTCGAAGGATTTATAACAGAGTAGCAATCACACACTTATTACATCGTTGTCCAAAAGAGGACTTATTACAATAAAAATGGCTTAAGGCCATCTAATAACGATAACAGCGGAAGACTTGGAAGAATAGTGAGTCCATCAACTCCAGCGCATCATCGAGTATAGAACCACGACCTAAAGCACCTTACTCGTCGTCTGAAAAGTCTGCAACATGAAAGTTGCAGCCCGAAACGGGTCAGCACATGGAATATGCTGGCAATGTAACACATAGAGAATAATGAATGATAAGCCTGTACTACATGCATATGTGGCTGGTGGTAAAGCTCTACAGTTTCAGTTTTGCATAAAGCCAGTTTTTCCCTACTGCAAAGGAATAAATTTGTTTAACTATCATGGTGGTTGTTAAACATTGAGAATGGTTGACAAAGATCCTCAATCCCAATTAAAATAATCCTTAACAAACCCAACAATATTAAATTAGAGTAACATGTTGAGATTCACATGATATTCAAGTACTAGATACTCAAGATGTCCATAACCGGGGACACGGCTAATCATGATTAGTTTATACACTCTGCAGAGGTTTATGACTTTTCCCCACAAGACTCGATCGCCTCCGCTTGGCTTCTCGTCTCGCAGGTGTTTGAGAAACGGATGACCGAGACATAGTCTTTCGTAAGCGCTAGCACCTTACGATGGGTAGACCGCACACCTACATCCCCTACATCTGCTAGTCCACCACTATAAGAGTTCGCACGACTTAATCAACTATGCCAGAGCCCATAATGGCTTGTGGCTGCACACGGAAGTTACTAGTTTGAATAATCTCATGATCCCTTTGAGCTTGGGTGGCGGTCCGAAGAAAAACAGGCAAGTCCTGATGGAAACCAGGTGCCTCAATCCACCCAGATGTGTGTTTAACTTGCCACCTTAAATAAACCATTAATTTAACAATCTCACATCTGTCATGGATACACTCACCCAATCCACGTCTACTAGCATAGCATGGCAAATAAGCAAACGTAGAAGTAACTCCCAAAGGTTTGATAATAAAACAGGTAATAGGTACTACCTCAATCTACTTCCCATCCCACAATTTAATTAGATCCTAATCATGCAAGTGTTTGAGGTTTGCTCTAATGCATAAAAACTGGGTAGTAGAAAAGGTATGATCAAGTGTTACTTGCCTTGCTGATGATCCGCGAAACCTAGAGATTCAAGTAACAAGCGGCGACCGGTGATCAATCACGCACAAACAACAAGCATACAATAAGTACTCATCTAATGCACGGTAAATCTCGAATAAAAGATCTGACCAGAAATTTCAACTTAAGAACCCTGGTTGCAAAAGAAAACGAATCGAACAAAACAACGGAAAACAACCGGCGGAAGAAAACAGCTCGGTTCTAGCAAGTTGAAACTAGGTCAAATTTTACAGTAGCAAAACTTTGTTTAAGTTGATTAGTCGGAACGGCGGTTTCGAAACGAAACTCCAGGCGTTTGAATCACCTGATTCCGATAAACGAGCGAGAAGATAAACTAGAACGAAGATCGAATCTGAAATCGTGATCAGAAAGAATAGCGGAATAAATCTGATTAAAAGAAAAACGATGAACGGTTAAACGAACGGTCGTTCGTTAACCGGGAATAACCGGTGATCACGTTCGTTAAGACGAACGGTCCGGCGAACGCTCGCTAAACAACAAAACCGGAATTAAAACCGATCTAGGGTTTCAAAAAAGACCGAACAATAGAAACCGGAAATAAAACCAATCTAGGGTTTTGAAAAAAAAACCGAACAACGGAAAAAGAAAACCGGAACGGTTTTTATAAAAAAAACCGAACCGAGGGGAGGGTGGCGCGGCACGGCTACCTCGACGAGGCGGGCTCAAGCGCGGGCGGCTAGGCGGCGGGCGACGGCGGCGGCGATTAGGCGGGCGGCGGTGCGGGTTGGGGAGAGGAGAGGGGGTTGTGGAGGAGATGGGGGTGTTGGGGTATTTAAAGAGGGGGGAAGGGTGGCTTGGGGAGGGGCAAGCAAAGTAGGAGGAGGAGGAGAGAGTCCTCCTCGATTCGGCCGGCGGCGCGGCGGCGCTGGCTGGCACAAGGAAGCGGCTGGGCAGGCTGGGCCCTTGGCCCAAAGCGGCGCCATGCTTTTTTTAAATATATCGCAGAGAAAAACGAATAAAATAAAATCTAAACGAACTCCAAAATTTACAAAGTAAATTTTCCCCGACTCCTAAAAATGAGTCGAACAAAATGAACTTTACTCAGGGCCTAAAATGCAATTTTTTTGAAAACACGCATTTTCCCTAAGGCAAATAAACTTCGAAAAATCCAGAATTTGATTTATTTATTAAATCTTCATTTTTTTTTCCTAGTGTTTGGGAAAGTCATATTATTCCCTCTCATATTTTGATATTGGAAAAATTATTTGAAGATGAAATAACTAAAATCAAATGATCCTCTTTTTTCATAATTTGAGGAAACACAAATATGAAAATTTCGAAATCTCCAACTCTCTCCGAGGGTCCTTGAGTTGCGTGAAATTTCTAGGATCGGCAAAATGCAAGAAAATATGTAATGCATAATGATCTAATGTATAACATTCCAAATTGAAAATTTGGGATGTTACAAACCTACCCCCCTTAAGATGAATCTCACCTCGAGATTCGGGTTGGCTAGAAAATAGGTGAGGGTGATCCTTGAGCAAATCTTCTTCTTTTCCTGTGGCTTCATCCTCGGTGTGGTGGCTCCACCGAACCTTGCAAAACTTGATAACCTTGCTGCGAGTAACTCACTGGCATAATCGAGAATCTTGACCGGTTTCTCCTCATATGTCAAGTCATCCTTTAACTGAATTGCTTCAAGTGGCACTTGTATTCTTAGCGGTACCTCCGCCGCCTCGGAGTGACATTTCTTCACCGAGAAACATGGAATACATCATGAACTCCCGACAGTCCCTCCGCAATTCCAGTTTATAAGCAACTTCTCCCATGCGCTGTAAGATCCTATATGGTCCAACGAAACGTGGTGCTAATTTTCCTTTAACTCCAAAACGCTTAACTCCTCAAGTGGGGATACTCTAAGATAAACTCTGTTTCCAACTTCAGATTCTATCGCCTTATGCTTTTGAATCCGCATAGCTTTTCTGTCTAGACTGGCTACTTTGAGCCTATCGTGAATCAACTTAACCTTCTGCTCGCACTCCTTAATCAAATCTGGTCCAAACAACTAACGGTCTCCAACTTCGCCCCATGATAGCGGTGTCCTGCACCTCCTTCCGCATAAAGCCTCGAAGGTGCCATCTTCAAGCTGGTTTGGTAATGTTGTTATAGGAAAACTCTGCATACGGCAAGTTATCATCCCAACTAGATCCATAATCTAGTGCACAAGCTCTCAAAGATATCCTCCAAAATCTGATTGACTCTCTCGGTCATCCATCGGTCTGTGGGTGGAAAGCTGTATCAATTCCACCTGGTTCCCAATGTTTCGTGCAACCGATTCCAAAACTTTGAGGTAAATTGGGTTCCTCTATCCGATACGATACTCCTCGAACTCCGTAAACACACAATTCTGGTCATGTATATCTTTGCCAACTTAGCATCGCTATAGGTAGTCTTGATCGAATGAAATGAGCTACCTTTGTCAAGCGGTCGACTATAACCCAAATCGAGTCATAGCTCAAGGAGTCTTTGGCAAACCTGTGATGAAATCCATGCCTAGTTTATCCCACTTCCATTCGGTATCGCAATGGTTGCAACAATCCTGCTGCTTCGATGTTCTGCCTTCACCCTTTGACATACATCACAAACTGCTACATACTCGCAATATCCTTCTTCATTCCGTCCACCAAAACGCTCCTTCAAATCTAAATACATCTTGGTATTTCCGGTGAATCGAGTAGGGCGAATCATGTGCTTCTTGCAAAATCAACTTCCCGATCTCCGGTCATTTGGCACATAAACACGGTCCTCAAACCATAGGGTATCGTGCTCATCCTCACGAAATCCCTTTGCTTTTCCTTTGCTCATTTTCTCCTTTATAGAGGCAATTTCCTTGTCTGCCTTTTGAGCTTCTCTGATTTTGTCCATTAACGTAGATTGAATCTCCAAGGCTGCTACATAGCCTCTCGGGACTATTTCCAAACATAGCTCTTGAAGGTCCTCGGCTAACTCCTTGGGTATTCCTCCCATCATTAGTGTATTGACATGGCTCTTACGGCTCAATGCGTTTGCTACAACATTAGCCTTCCCGGGGTGATAATGCAATCTCATATCATAATCCTTAATAAGCTCCAACCATCTCCTCTGTCTGAGATTTAATTCCTTATGCGTGAAGATGTACTTCAAACTCTTGTGATCCGTGTACACCTCACAATGATTTCCAATGAGAAAATGTCTCCATGTCTTCAATGCATGCACAACGGCTACTAACTCCAAATCATGTGTGGCATAATTCAACTCATGAGGCTTCAGTTGTCATGAAGCATACGAAACAACTCTTCCTTCCTGCATAAGCACTGCTCCAAGTCCTCGACGTGAAGCGTCGCAATACACCTCATAATCCTTGGTCTGATCTGGCAAAATTAACACTGGTGAGGTAACCAATCTTTTCTTCAACTCCTGAAAACTTGCCTCACAATCCCCAGTCCATATGAACTTGGTATCCTTTTTCAGCAATTCCGCCATAGGCTTTGCAATCCTTGAGAAATTCTCAATGAATCTTCGGTAGTATCCTGCGAGTCCAAGGAAACTCGGATCTCTCCAACTGTCGTTGGTGCTTCCCATTTGGTTACGGTCTCAACCTTTGTGGGGTCAACTGCTATCCCTTCTCCGGATATAACATGTCCAAGAAATCCAACTTCCTTTAGCCAAAACTCACATTTGCTGAACTTGGCATATAACTCGATGTTCCCTTAGTTTCTCCAAACCAATCGCAATGTTCCTTATGTTCCTCTTCATTCTTCGAGAAACCAAAATATCATCTATGAACACCACGATTTAACTTATCCAAAAACTCCATAAACACTTTGTTCATCAGGTTCATGAAATAGGCAGTAGCGTTAGTCAGTCCAAATGACATAACGGTATATTCATACAATCCATATCTCATGGTAAATGCTGTCTTAGGTATGTCCCGCTCTCGAATCTTCAACTGATGGTACCTCGATCGCAAATCGATCTTGGAAAACACTTTAGCTCCTTGCAAACGATCAAACAGATCATTTATCATTGGTAGTGGGTACTTGTTCTTGATTGTTACTTCATTTAAACCACGATAGTCAACAACCATCCTTAACGATCCGTCCTTCTTCTCTACTAAAAGTACGGGTGATCCCCAAGGCGAAGAACTTGGGCGATATAACCTTTATCCAATAGCTCCTTAATCGCTTCTTGATTTCCGCCAAATCCTAAGGGCATCCCGTATGGTCGCCGATATTGGGCCCGCACTGCAAAAGCTCAATCAAAACTCAATGTCTCTATCCGTGGCATTCCCGCAATTCCTCAGAAATACATCGGGTAATCCTTCACCATCGCACCTCTTCCTCGCACAACTCCCGATAAGGAATTTACTTGATTCCTATTTGGTCCATGTCGCGATACATACCTAATCCTTCTTCCTTCCGTGTTGTGAGCAAAATCGTCTTACTTGCGCAATCGATGTTTCCATACATCGACAGCCAATCCATACCAAGAATCACATCCAACTTTGGGATTCCAAATGATCAAACCGTCGGGAACACATGCCTTCCTATACTTAATGGCACTTGAAAACATCCTTGTTCCGCCATATACTCCGCCTCCCGGTGAGCTTACTATCATAGGGTTTTAAGAATCTAAGTAGGCAGGCTATACTTTTCTACAAATCCCTTGATATGTATGAATGCGCTGCACCGGTATCGAAAAGAACTAGTGCAGTAAATGACTTAACCAAAACTTACCGACATCGTGATCGGGCTGATCTTCAACCTCCTCCACATCAATGTGGTTCACCTGTCCCTTGTTGAAAGGGTTTGGCTTCTTTCGTAGCTTCCATTTCCACCTTGGCCTTCGGACATTCATTTGCATAATGTCCGGTCTTGGAACACTTGTAACAGTGACGGGCTCAGGTCTTTCTTGGTTGGGGTTGATGGTGTGGTCCGTTCTCGCCGCTGCTTCCTCCATTCCCATTACCATTTTTGTGGCCATTATGGTTGTGCGAACTACCTCCTCCATGGGTATGTTGAAAACTGAACTCCCTGCTTAGGGGTATATCGGGCTTCATTGGCTCCAGAGTTATACTTCCCCTGCCCATACTTCCTCTTGCGATTCTCAATTTGCTGCTGCTTTCCTTCAATCATGAGGGCACGGTCTACCAACTCCTGGTAGTTATTGAGACTTGCTACCATCAACTGCATGCTTAACTCATCATTCAGTCCTTCTAGAAACTTCTCCTGCTTAGGTGCATCTGTAGCAACGTCATCTGGGGCATAACGTGCTAACTTACTAAAATCATCCACATACTGGCCAACAGTCCTTCCTCCTTGGCGTAAATTGCGAAACTCACGCTTCTTCATGGCCATAGCTCCTGGTGAGACATGGGCAATGCGGAAGGCTTGCTGAAACTGATCCCATGTGACCGTGTCTCAGTGGTAAGTGGCTGTAAAATTCTCCCACCATGTCACCGGGTCCTTCAAGCTGGTGTGCAGCAAACTTCACCTTTTCTCCATCTCAGACATCCCGCAGTGGTCAACTCCCTTCCTATCTTACGGAGCCAATCATCTGCTACAATTAGCTCGGTGCTACTGGAATACACCGGCGGTTGCAGCCTAAGGAAACGAGTCAAGTGATCCGCAGGTGGTGGTGGTGGTGGTGGGTTGTTGTTGTTGTTGCCTTGGTTCTGTACCAATGTTTGGATCAAAGTGTTCTGCTGCTGAATCAACTGGGTGATCTCTGGCGGGAAAACAAACCCGGGGTCGCGTCTCGGAGGCATCTGAAGGGTTTTAGAAAAGACAAGAAATTAAGAGTAGAGTGAGGTCTAAGGAGAAAACACTACCCAAATGCATATGAGCAAATGCACACAAAATCACTTCATTCATTTCAAACAAAGGGCTTACAACGATCTAACTATCGCAAAAGTGCGGTACTATGATGTTACATGGAGGTAATACTACTAGTATGTGGGGTCATCTATTAATTTGAACCGTGGAAAACTCCATGATGTCTGCTCCAGCTTCGCCTTCAAAGTCGGGTTCACTTGGATCTGAATCGGTGTCGCCGATGATGATGTAGTTGCTCGACACAATGGGCGATTTGTCTTCATTCTTGAGCGCTAATTTCTTCTTGAGTTCTTCAATCTCATACTTAAGATCGCTATTGTGCCTTACTACAGCTACGATCTCGCCCATGTAGTCCTTACGTAGACTTTAGTTCTCCTTCAAGTTCGATGATCCTTCCTTCGCATCCTTCAATTCGATCATATCGCAGACATCCGGTTCTCCCGCGCCGAATGTGCTGGTTTAACTCCTGGATGAAAGCTGCAATGGATCTATCCTTCTTGGTGCTAACTATCTCCCATTGTTCATCTCGTGTCCGCAAATCTGTAAATGGTGTCCTTGAGGTCTTCTTGGTAAACTTCGCCAATGCGCCCCATGGTGATATGAGCTGCCATGCTCTTTCCTGCACTCGTGTTGGTGCAATCAAAATACTATCTATAGGCTTGGTGATAGGGGCAAATGTCCTTCCCTAACGTGAGCTTGAATCTTCCAAATATTTTCTTCAGCAAGAGTGGCGTTGAAAGTCCCGTGAAGCTTGGTAGTCCAATGTTTAGGTACTTGGTGACTTCCTTCAAGTGAAATCCAAAAGGTGTGCCTTCATCTGGTTGGGCGAGTTGATCTTTGCGTCCGTCCATCCTAAAAGAGTAGAAAAGATGAGGAGTTAGAAAATGTGAAGAGAGTAGTGATCTATGGCTTTAACTTAGTGGTCGTGTCCAACAGCTTAGCGTGTGCTCGATACCATCTCTCAGAGCGACCCGACCAATGGATCAAGTCTCTATGCTCGGTGTCATCCTGGATCAAGAATGCCGACACCACACAAGATTTCAAGGATTTATAACAGAGTAGCAATCACACACTTATTACATCGTTGTCCAAAAGAGGACTTATTACAATAAAATGGCTTAAGGCCATCTAATAACGATAACAGCGAAAGACTTGGAAGAATAGTGAGTCCATCAACTCCAGCCGCATCATCGAGTATAGAACCACGACCTAAAGCACCTTACTGTCGTTCTAAAAGTCTCGCAACATGAAAGTTGCAACCCGAAACGGGTCAAAGACATGGAATATGCCGCAATGTAACACATAGAGAATAATGAATGATAAGCCCGTACTACATGCATATGTGGCTGGTGGTAAAGCTCTACGGTTTCAGTTTTGCATAAAGCCAGTTTTTCCCTACTGCAAAGGAATAAATTTATTTAACTATCATGGTGGTTGTTAAACATTGAGAATGGTTGACAACATCCTCAATCCCAATTAAAAATAATCCTTAACAAACCCAACAATATTAAATTAGAGTAACATGTTGAGATTCACATGATATTCAAGTACTAGATACTCAAGATGTCCATAACCGGGGACACGGCTAATCATGATTAGTTTATACACTCTGCAGAGGTTTATGACTTTTCCCCACAAGACTCGATCGCCTCCGCTTGGCTTCTCGATCGCAGGTGTTTGAGAAACGGATGACCGAGACATAGTCTTTCAAAAGCGCTAGCACCTTACGATGGGTAGACCGGTACACCTACATCCCCTACATCTGCTAGTCCACCACTATAAGAGTTCGCACGACTTAATCAACTATGCCAGAGCCCATAATGGCTTGTAGCTGCACACGGAAGTTACTAGTTTGTATAATCTCATGATCCCTTTGAGCCCGGGTGGCGGTCCAAGAAAACAGTAAGTCCTGATGGAAACCAGTGCCTCAATCCACCCAGATGTGTGTTTAAGTTGCCACCTTAAATAAACCATTAATTTAACAATCTCACATCTGTCATGGATACACTCACCCAATCCACGTCTACTAGCATAGCATGGCAAATAAGCAAACGTAGAAGTAACTCCCAAAGGTTTGATAATAAAACAGGTAATAGGTACTACCTCAATCTACTTCCCATCCCACAATTTAATTAGATCCTAATCATGCAAGTGTTTGAGGTTTGCTCTAATGCATAAAAACTGGGTAGTAGAAAAGGTATGATCAAATGTTACTTGCCTTGCTGATGATCCGCGAAACCTAGAGATTCGAAGTAACAAGCGGCGCACTCCGGGTGATCTATCGCACACAAACAACAAGCATACAATAAGTACTCATCTAATGCACGGGTAAATCTCGAATAAAAGATCTGACCAGAAATTTCAACTTAAGAACCCTGGTTGCAAAAGAAAACGAATTGAACAAAACAACGGAAAACAACTGGCGGAAGAAAACAGCTCGGTTCTAGCAAGTTGAAACTAGGTCAAATTTTACAGTAGCAAAACTTTGCTTAAGTTGATTAGTCAGAACGGCGGTTTCGAAACGAAACTCCAGGCGTTTGAATCACCTGATTCCGATAAACGAGCGAGAAGATAAACTAGAACGAAGATCGAATCTGAAATCGTGATCAGAAAGAATAGCGGAATAAATCCGATTAAAAGAAAAACGACGAACGGTTAAACGAACGGTCGTTCGTTAACCGGGAATAACCGGTGATCACGTTCGTTAAGACGAACGGTCCGGCGAACGCTCGCTAAACAACAAAACCGGAATTAAAACCGATCTAGGGTTTCAAAAAAAACCAAACAAAAGAAACCAGAAATAAAACCGATCTAGGGTTTTGAAAAAAAAACCGAACAACGGAAAAAGAAAACCGGAACGGTTTTTAATAAAAAAAACGAACCGAGGGGAGGTGGCGCGCGCTACTACTCGACGAGGCGGGCTCAAGGCGGGCGGCGGCTAGGGCGGCGGGCGACGGGCGGCAAGGGAAAGGGTTGGGTTGGGAGAGGAGGGGGTGTGGAGGAGAGGGGGTGTTGGGGTATTTAAAGAGGGGGAGGTGGCTTGGGGGGGGGGCAAGCAAAGGAGGAGGAGGAGGAGAGAGTCCTCCTCCGATTCGGCCGGGCGGGCGGCGCGGCTGGCTGCTGGCTGGCGGGGGCGGTTGGGCAGGGCTGGGCCCTTGGCCCAAAGCGGGCGCCATGCTTTTTTAAAATATATCGCGCGCAGAAAAACGAATAAAATAAAATCTAAACGAACTCCAAAATTTACAAAGTAAATTTTCCCCGATTCCTAAAAATGAGTCGAACAAAATGAACTTTACTGGGCCTAAAATGCAATTTTTTGAAAACACGATTTTCCCTAAGGCAAATAAACTTCAAAAATCCAGAATTTGATTTATTTATTAAATCTTCATTTTTTTCCTAGTGTTTGGGAAAGTCATATTATTCCTCTCATATTTTGATATTGGAAAAATTATTTGAAGATGAAATAAATAAAATCAATGATCCTCTTTTTCATAATTTGAGGAAACACAAATATGAAAATTTCGAAATCTCCAACTCTCTCCAAGGGTCCTTGAGTTGCGTGAAATTTCTAGGATCGGCAAAATGCAAGAAAATATGTAATGCATGATGATCTAATGTATAACAGTCCAAATTGAAAATTTGGGATGTTACAGCGTCGTACAACTCACCGGAGCTGCTCAAACGACGAAACTCTCTATCACAGCGGAGCAGTACCCAGGGCTCCATCTCCAGACGCCTAAGATATTCTTTCCCTCCTTCGACAGCCAAGTCAGCTTGAGCATCGTCACCGACTAACTCAATCACGCTGAGATCGACATGACTTCGCCAAAGAGGTTGTATACTTGTTACATCTCTTTTTTATTCAACATGTTATATATATTGTCCACTGAGCACACGTGGTAACGTGAAATTTGATCGTGGCAGGGTTTGGAGGGAGGCGTAGGCAGCAGCTCACACAGGGCCAGGCAGCACGGCCGGCATTGGCAGCGGTTCCAGGAGAAAGATGAAGAGTGCATATGAGTGAGTAGAAAAAGATGTCCAGCAGTCTGACAAAATCGACTGAGAGCGAAAAAAATAAATTCCCAAATGAACGAATCAACTGCCGGAAATAAAACGGCATGATTACTTGGAACATCTGCCAAGAAGAAGCTTACGTGCAGACTACATTCGAGTACAGTTTAACCGTGTGATCTGATCCGACAGCCAGGATATATAGGGCCCGACGGCCATGTGAGGCAAGCAGAAACCCTGCCCCGTTTACGCACCGGCCTGGACATGTCTACAGCGAGCTCCGCCCCCTCTGCTCGCTTCTCCTTCCGGATTCCCTCCTGTTGGGCCCAACCGGCCTCGCCGTCCCCGTGCTTGTCCGCCATGCATCCATCACCACCATAGGACCGCGCAGCGGCAGACGTACACGCCCAGGCCGATCGAAAACAAAAAGGATTAAGCGGCATGCGCACACCGTCGCGCGCGCGCACTGATCGGTCATAACTAGACAGATGACCGGCCAGCTAGCCGGCTCGCCCACCAACCCGGGTCGCGGTCGATGGACATATGGACGGAAAAGTTAACCCACGATATATCCGTCTCGGCGTGCTTTCTGGCTACGTAACCAGCAACGGCGAGTTGTCGAGTTTCCCGGCGGTTTTCGCCTCCGTCTCCGGGACGCACAGTTTGATAATTCATGCCATTTCGGTGTCACGTCACAAGGCCTCGCACTGGTTGGCGAAACGAAACCATCAGCTCATCAGTGCGGGAACGCTAGCTGGATCGCCATAGTACATAGGGATGGACAGGGGCCATGTCAGAAACACAGAATATATAACGGTGCTACCACAACCCGGATTACATCCTCGATCGCTTGGGTGCATCCAAAAATCCAGCACAGGAGGACAAATTGTGTCTGAGGCTTTTATTACTAGCGATCGCACCAGCCCGATTGATTGATTGTTTCATACTTCCATATGTCCCTGGTGACAACTGACAAGAAACCTAGGTGTGAGGCTAAGGTGATGGGATCGACGTACGATTGACTTGAGCTATCATTGAACCCTGCATATGCACACGCGTCTCCTTCTCTTTGGGACTCCCTTTCCGTTACACATCCCATCCAACCTTCATGGTTACATGTATACATTCGTACTCCCTCTGTAAAAATGTACATTTTGAGATACAAGGGGTGCTAATTATTATCCAACGGCAGATACCGAACTCTTACAAACATAACAGTAAAGGTGTTTCTCTTCATGCGTCTTCAAATTTTAGTTGAGAGAGCATATGTCCTCAGAGTAATAAATAATAAGACTACGAGAATATGATAAATTTTTAAGTCACTCCCTCTTCCTCCCCCCGTTCTCACAAGAAAGGCATTGAACAAATTCCTTAAGAAGGTTATAAAGAACAGCAAATAGCGTTCATAACACTTCCCAAACCACTCCCTTGATAAACAGAGCTAACTTCATCACTCACCAAGATATTAACCGCTTCCAAATGCTACCATCTGATTTGCAGCATCCGCATTAAATGAATAAATAAGGCAAGATGAGTACTCAATCATACTCGCAAAACTTACGTCAGATTTACACGAAGTATGCATCATTTTTAAGGCTACCTGTTATGAGAGGCAACAAGCATTAGCATTATACTATAGAGAAAGGTACAACTTGCGATTATCAGAGTTAAGGTAAGAGAGCAGATATGAGACATCTATCCTGACCACCACATCAATACACTACCTTGCATCCCCCTTCTCATCACCCACCGGGAAGGATCCTCAAGGCACTCACACCTAAGTTGTCAAGTTTTATTGATTATTAGATTATGAAGAGATGAGTGTAAAATGTTACACTGATTCAAACTCGTTGTATGTAGTTACATCGATGCAATCTTCATCATTAATAAGCAATTTTTTATTCAATAACGATATTGTATTATTCACAGAACAGTGGCACGATAAGTTAGAATCATTTCAAGTAGGTTACTGTGGCCAATTCTACAACAAAAGGTAAGTAATATCGCCGCTTCAGAAGCAACAAAGTAGGGTGTTTGGACTAAAGAGTTTATTTCTGAACATGATATGGTTTCAAATTGGCTATAGCTAATGAAACACTTTTGCGGATAGTGGTTCAATAGTTTAGTGTGAGGAGCCAAGTCCTACCCGTGATTCAAATATGCACAACGTCAGTTGTACACAATTTGTGAATTTTGTGAAAGCGTTGAGATGCGAAGATATGCAATATACACATAGACCTAAATTTGTCGATCATGTTTGATGAAGCAAAGCATATTTTATGTGTAAAGTGCATTAGCATTGGCTAGAATATTGTCTCTAGTACAAGTGAGAGACTGAAAGAAATATGCACTAGAGACAATAATAAATGTTATTATTTATTTTCATGATATATGATATTTAGAGGAAATCCTAGTTGCACATGCCAAAATGTAAACACCAAGAAGTTCGCTAGTCTCGCCTCTAAGACTAGATCATGTGTTGCATGATGATCCCGATTTCCTGATCATAGGGCATTGTTATAGGAATAAGAATGTCGGCAACAATGGGAGCACGTTGTTGGCAAAACAATGATGTTGGACAGACCTAACTAAATAATATACTTCGATATCACATCGTCACAATGTTATAAGTATAATCATGCAAGTGTTAACGTATACTCACTCCTTAGACCATGAGAGTATTAGTAACTTCATGTCGAACAGTGTACTTTGGGGTTCGTCAAACGTTGCCCGTAATAGGGTGATTATAACGGCAACTTTCAGGCCCATCGAAAAAGTATGTCAAGGGACTTGATAGTTCAAGATTGGGATTTTCTCGTCCGACGACGGAGAGATACTCTTTTGACCCTCTGGCATTATGTCATCCATCATTGTTTAGCCAGACACAACGTGATATGATTACGGGGATACCAAAATGTGAAAATGAGGAGAAAAAACCCCGGTAATGAGGATAAATTTGGTATTCCGATCAAATTGTTGCTTCACAAGGAACTGGATAAATTATTGCCTCGAGTTTTGTTATATTGTGAAGTAAATGGAATTGTGTACGTAAACAAATGTTCGCTCAATTAATAATTCACGTATGTTTAGGAGTCAATATGGATGCACAAATACCGCTATTGATTATTGACCGGAAGGAGTTCTAGGTCATGTCTACACATGACCGGACCTACGGGGTCACATGCTTAAGGTTCATCAATCTATTGAGTACTAGATGGTATATGGAGTGGGAGAATAATATATCAGATATGTTTCGGATATATTGAAAAGTTTTGTATATGAAGAAAGTGATTCAAAGAGGTTCTGAAAATGTTTCGGATGAAACCGCAAAATTTTGAGATTGCCGTGAATATCCCGAAGGCCCTGGAAAGTTCTATAGCTACCACCTTGGTGAGACCAAAGGGCAGCAGCCACTTGGGACACATGGACCCATGCGGTACACACCCTCTCTACCCAGCTTGAGGGCCAAGGCACCAAAAGGCGCAAGAGAAGGAAAGGATGGATCCTTCGGATCCCTTCCATACTTTGTGGGCACAAGGGAAGGATTGAGAGGACCCCTAGAGATCCTCAAACCTTGGTGCGACGAGACTAGGGGTTGCCCCTCTCCCAAGTCGCCCCCCTTGTCCTATTATAAATAGAGGGGACGGGCAGCCCCCCAAGGACACACAAGTTCCTGTAAGGTTGCACTCTCCCCTTCCTCTCTCTCTCTCTCTCTCTCTCTCTCTCTCTCTCTCTCTCTCTCTCTCTCTCTCTCTCTCTCTCTCTCTCTCTCTCTCCCTCTCTCTGTCGTCTTTCCATGATAGGTTGCTCCACCTCCACCCTAGTTCTTTGGGACTTCTTCATCCTGGACGGTGAAGCCCTACTAGATTGATGATCTCGTATTTGTGGATACAGGCAAAGGGGTCATTTCTTTTATCCTAGTTCGAGGGAGAAAAAATCTATGGTTGGGAAGTTTGATCCTAGCTACGGGAATATGCACCAATGATCTTCATCAACTCTTCTCTCTATTGCGTAGTTGATAAAGATAAGATCTAAACATGTCTTGCATCTTCATAGCGATCCTTGGCTTATACTTAGGTACAGGAAAAAAATTGTTTTCTACAATGTTTCCGAACATCCATGACCATCACCTTCTGAGATGGAAAGAAGGCCACTTCATGGCACGACAATTGGGCTGGCGTCGGGGCCTTGCCTCTGCATTACCTAAAGCTTTTCATGATTGCGTCTCAAAAAAACAGGATAGTGCACAACAAGTTTCTCAATGACAATTGGATCCATTCGATGGAAAGATTAAGCAGACCATAACAAGTGTGTGTCAGTCCATCGACTTGGCAACCATCATCTCCTCCACGGATCTGGACTCACAAATGACGGACTCCATCTCCTGGAGTTGGCAAGTCAATGGGGTGTATTCGTCCAGCTCCGCCCACATGGCGCAATTCATTGGCTCTCACTCAATATTCTCGAGCGACAAGATTAGACGACCCATTGTAGAACCAAAGTGCAGACTTTTCCCTTGGCTCGTCCTCCATAACAGGATTCTCATGGCCGGCCGCCTAGCAGTTCGGTGCTTGGTTGCATGACCCGGTCTGTCAGCTATGCCTTAGGACCCAGGAAACAACCACCCACCTTGAATTGCCCCTACACTTTTGTGATCAGACTGATAATGCTATCCTGAGTGGGCGACCATACACCTCTCCAAATGGCGCATGCCTCCCCCTTGGTCATTGAGGGAGTCCTGGATTAGGGGGTCCTTGGGTGGCCGGCCTATTCTATATGGGCCGGACTGATGGGCCGTGAAGATAATAGCAGAAGACAATCTCCCATGTCCGGGCAGGACTCATGTATGCGTGGACTACAAGTTTGGTGTCCGGATGTACTATTCCTTCCTTTGCAAACCGACGCTGTATAACCCTAGATCCCTCCGGTGCGTATATAAACCGGAGGGTTTAGTCCGTAGAGGCTATCAGAATTCGCATAGGCTAGACAGCTAGGGTTTAGCCATTACGATCTCGAGGTAGATCAACTCTTGTAACCCCTATACTCATCGAATACAATCAAGCAGGATGTAGGTTTTGACCTCCATTAAGAGGGCCAGAACCTGGGTAAAGATTATTCCCCACTTGTCCCTTGTTACCATCAATCCTCAGACGCACAGTTCGGGACCCCCTACCCGAGATCTGCCGGTTTTGATACCGACATTGGTGCTTTCATTGAGAGTTCCATCGTGTTGTCGACAGAGGGATCGATGGCTCGCCTTGTCATCAACAACGATATCACTTCTGGAAGGAGCCTGACTCCAGGATAGGTCCTCCAGATCGGCGGTTTCACCATGGGCGCCCGCACGGCCGTCAAGTCGATGGCGTCCCCCGCGATCGCTAAACATCACCTCCGCATCGGTCTCGAACACTCCGAAAAGATGGATCCTGCAGATATCTTGTCCTTGAACGAGCTGTTAGATCGCATCGCCGTCCTAGGGTTTTCAACAGATTATGATCGGATCAGGCTTAAACCCGACCAGAGGGAAATCAACTCCCCACCGATCACTCACCTGGTGGCGGTCGTCGAGGAACGAGACAAGAACACTTCTTTTCCTAAGTTGAAGACCAGCTATGTTTGAAACTCCGAACCTGCGGAACCGAATACTCCTCCTTTGGAGGAAACCCCACATCCATCGAGCTCAGGGTCGGACTTAGGGTCCGGGGAGCATTCGGATCTTCCTGGACCCGAACCGGTGACCTCGGAGATTTTACAAACTCCGAACACAATCTTGGGCAGGGACTCAAGTTTTAAACCACCCGCCCACCACAATCAATACTGTCCAAGCAATTCAGGCCCTCTTGACATATACGACCTAATGTATGTACGACAGCAACCTCAGGAATCGGTCCATCACTTTTGGGCCAGGTTTCTACTTGTCAAAAACAAGATTAAAGATTGTTGCGACGACGATCCAGTCTCGGTTTTTCATCAGAATTGCACCGATGAGGGAATAAAGAATTCCCTCGACCACCGTCACATACAGAATTTTACGGAACTATCGCACATAGTACGAAAGTACTGCTCGATGGAAAGTATATAGAAGGCCCAAAAAACCCAATTGGATCCTACTGCCTTTAAGCGGAATACTGCCCAGGCAAAACGGGTGCACCCTTACAAGGCATCCGATCATAAGTCCGCCGGCAAGAAAAATAAACCCTTCACAGGACACATGTCCGTTCTTGATGAACTACTTGACAAGCCATGTCAGATACATGCCACACCGAGCATCGATCCAACTCATAGCCTTTGGGCATGTTGGGTACTCCGGCAGGTCGCTAAAAGCGGTGAGGCTATCCTCACCATTGCTACTCCAAAGAAGTACTCTCCAGAGAATGACGACGTTAACGTCTTCATGGTCTTCGAGACCTTCTCCTCAAATAATCGGCGTAAAAGGGCACTCCGTGACCTCGCCGAAATCAACAAAGTAACCGCAATAAGCCCTTGGAACGACACGGCAATCACTTTCACCGCGAACGATGCACCAAGGGCCCGATCAGTCCGAGCACCAGCCGCCTTGGTCTTAAACCCAATGGTGGATGACTTTTGACTCACCAAGGTGCTCATGGACGGCGGCAGCAGACTTAACCTCATCTATGAGGACATGCTTCATAAAATGCAAATTGACAAGGCCCGCATTGAGCAAAGCAGTACCACCTTTCGAGACATCATCCCCAGTCGTGAAGCATGCTGTTCGGGTAAAATAAACTTGATGTGGTATTCGGCACACCTGAGAATTACATGTCCGAAGAGTTGCTTTTCCACGTGGCCCCCTTCAACAGCGGATATCACGCCCTTTTAGGGCGGGACGCCTTCTCATGCTTACAAGCCATACCCCATTACGGGTACATGAAGCTTCAAATGTCGGGGCCCAATGGAACAATCACTATCACAAGTGATCCAGATATAGCACCCCGCGCCGAAAACAAAACCGCATCCTTGGCCCTCGAGGCACTATCTGAAGCCCTTGCAGCCGAAGAACTAACCACCCTGCGATCCACGATGGACAAAGACGATGTGATCCTTGATAAGAGGACCAAATCTACCTCTTTCAAACTAGCAGATGAAATAGTTAAATTTCAAGTGCACCTGATGGATTCTAACAAAACAGCGTCGATTGGAGCACAGCTGGATCCGGCGGTCGACGCCGCCCTACGAACATTCCTGCGTGAAAATTTGGATATCTTTGCCTGGCACCCTTCGGACATGCCCGAAATCCCATGCAGACTGGCTGAACATAGCCTCAACATAATCAAGGGGTTCAAACCGATCAAGCAAACGCTACGGCGATTTTCCAAACCCAAACGACAAGCTATGGGGGAGGAGCTAGCTATGTTACTCGAGGCCAGGTTCATCAGAGAAATCAAACACCCGGATTGGCTAGCCAACTTGGTCATGGTACCAAAGAAAGATAAATCCTGGCGCCTTTGTGTCGATTTCAAAGACCTCAATAAGGCATGCCCCAAGGACCCTTTACCATTGCCCCACATTGACCAGATTATCGACGCAACCGCAAGACACGATTCATTGTGTTTCCTTGATGCTTACTCCGGATACCATCAGATTAAGATGAAGGAGTCCGACCAGGCCGCAACGGCATTCATTACCCCGTATGGTACTTTTTGTTTCAACACTATGCCTTTTGGGCTTAAAAACGCTGGTGCCACTTACCATCGCATGATTCAAACATGTTTGGAAAAACAAATCGGCAAGATAGTGGAGGCATATGTGGACAATGTGGTCATCAAGAGTAAACACGTCGAATCATTGGTGGACGATCTCCGCCTCACATTTGACAACCTCCGAACATATGACATAAGGCTTAATCCGGAAAAATGTGTTTTCGGTGTTCCAGCCAGAATGTTGTTGGGGTTCATAGCGAACCCAGCCAAAATCCGAGCCTTGT
This sequence comes from Aegilops longissima, assembly GCA_021605205.1. NCBI lineage: Eukaryota > Viridiplantae > Streptophyta > Magnoliopsida > Poales > Poaceae > Aegilops > Aegilops longissima. Next base: position 171,784,438 of record CM038676.1, read on the forward strand.
CACAATTGGTCATACCAACGGACTTAAAGCAGGTCCAAAAACTAGCATGGTGCGTGGCAACTTTGAGCCGCTTCATCTCCAGATGAGGAGAAAAAGCATTACCTCTTTATAGACTGCTCAGACGCACCAACCACTTCGAATGGACGTACGCGGCTACAGCCGGATTGGCAGAAATAAAAACCTTATTAGCAGGCAACCCAATCCAGCCGCACCAAGTGTTGGCGAGCCCATGTTTCTCTATATATCGGCAACTCACGAGGTAGTGAGCGTCGTACTCGTCGTCGAGCGAGAGGAAGCGGGACATAAATTCCCCATCCAGAAACCAGTATACTATGTGTCAGTGGTCCTTACACCATACAAATCCTGATACCCTCACTATCAAAAGATAGCTTACGCGGTCTTTATGGCATCCCTCAAACTCCGACACTATTTTCAAGAGTGTTCAATCATGGTGGCATCTGAAGTACCACTTAATGGCATTATAAATAATAGGGACGCCACCGGCCGCATAGCTAAATGGGCCATTGCGCTCTTGCCATTTGAAATTACATACAAGCCGCACCAAGCTATTGAATCTCAGGTGCTGGCTGACTTTGTCGCCGAGTGGACGGAAGTCGAGCTCCCTAAGGAGTACAGCTCATATTCCAACTGGATTATGTACTTTGACGGCTCTAAAATGTTAGTTGGACTAAGGGCTGGTGTCATATTGACATCCCCCACGGGGGACACAGTCCGCTACATGTTGTAGATCATGTATACGGACTCCAATAACGCAGCCGAATACGAAGCACTTCTACATGGTCTCTGAATGGCTGTCTCGATGGGCATACAACGCCTCGAGGTGCGTGGTGATTCAAACCTCACAATATCCCAGATAAATGGAGAGTTCGATGCAAAAGATCCTAAAATGGCGGTGTATCGGAACGTCGTATTAACAATATCGGCTCGGTTCGAAGGGCTCGAGTTTCATCACGTTGCTCGAGACAGCAACTAGGCGACAGATATCCTTGCTCGAATGGGCACCAAGCGCGACCACGTTCCACCGAATACCTTTGTGGAAAGGCTCTTCAAGCCATCCATAGTGTGGTAGGATGAGAGCGGAAATACTAGTCCGGACCTAGTCACGCCCCCCCGCAGACGAACACAATACAGATATCATCGGGGGTCCGGATACCGAAATAACACCCTCTACCCATGAAATCATGGCCATTATTGCTCCATGGACCGAACCCTTCCTGGCCTACCTTAATAGGCAGGAGCTTCCCGATGATCAAAATGAGGCCTGTCGCATAGTTCGACGTTCTAAAGCCTATAAAGTGCATGAAGGTGAACTATACAAGAAAAGTACTAGTGGAGTCCTTCAAAGGTGCATCGCCGAAGAGGAGGGACGGTAACTCTTGGCTGAAATACATGCTGGTCTGGGCGGCCATCACGCCGCAGCTTGGGCCCTCGTAAGCAAGGCCTTCCAAACAGGTTTCTTCTGGCCAATGGGCCGAGCAGACGCAAAAGCCCTTGTGCAACGTTGCGTAGGATGTCAGCTTTTCGCCAACCAAAGTCACATGCCTCCCACTGCCATACAAACAATCCCCATCACTTGGTCTTTTGCAGTCTGGGGGCTAGACATGGTCAGACCCCTTAAAGGGGGAAGCCACAAAAAGAAATATTTACTGGTCATGGTGGATAAATTCACTAAGTGGATAGAGGCCAAACCAGTAAAGACGGCTGAATCATGGCTAGTGATCGACTTTATATCCTGCATGGTACACCGCTATGGTGTCCCGCACAGCATCATCACTTATAATGGCTCCAATTTCACAGCCGACGAGGTAAAAAACTGGTGTGCTAACTTGGGCATTAAGCTCGACTATGCATCCGTCTACCACCCTTAAACGAACGGTCAGGTTGAACGGGCTAATGGCCTGATAATGAGCGGCATTAAACCTAGACTGGTGCGTTCCCTGCAGGAGTCGGATAAGCATTGGGTTGGGGAACTCGATTCCATGCTCTGGGGGCTGCGGACTACGCCTAATCGGACGACCGGATACACACCTTTCTTCATGGTGTACGGTGCAGAGGTTGTTTTACCCTGTGATATTATTCATGACTCACCTCGAGTGCGCATGTACGAAGAGCGAGAAGCCGAGCTCGATCGGCAGGATGACCTAGACGGCCTTGAAGAAGAGCGTGATATTGGAAAGGCCCGTTCCGCATTCTATCAGCAACAGGCCAGGCAATACCAAAGCAGGGAAGTGCGGGCCAAGACATACAATGTTGGCGGTCTCGTCTTACGTCTCCCAGAGAAGAAGAAGGACAAGCTCAAACCAAAATGGGAGGGTCCCTTCATCATAGATGATATTCTCACAGGGGGAGCCTATCGCCTTTGTAATGCATCGGATAATCGCCTTGAGCCGAACCCATGGAACGCTGCTCGGCTTCGATGGTTCTACGCATAGTTCGACCGCCTCCTTTATGTTCCTAGGCTCCTTTTCTTTCTCCTCTTCTTTCTTTCTCTTCTTTTTTATTTTTCCTTTTTTTATATCCCAGTGTATGTTCGGACCTACCGAATTGTTAGGGGTACACATCTTTAAATGTATACACCCCACTATGACTGGGGGCTTCTTTTACGAAGCTTCTTACTAAAAGCTTAAAGCTTACATTGCCTATGTCGTTTGTTACATACAATTCGCTGCCATTATATGCACCTCTATGACTTAAGTTTTTTTCCAAGCTGGGTTGCCTCACTCCTGTGTTTATACCCTACGTTCCCGATTGTTCGGCTAGGGTGTAAAGGGAGCACCTCTGCGATTGTTATAACCGTGTAATCCGGACTTGTACCTCAGACGGGTGAAGCCGAAAGCTTGCATTCTTAAGGAAATAATTGGTCGGCAAGCAACGACAGAATGAATACATTTCTGTAACTCTTCTCAGAAGGGAAATTATATGGGGTAGCCTCCCCGTAATTTGGATCAAAGCCTAGGCACGCATAATTAAGCATGCCAACCCAAGGAAAGGAACCCATAACGGAACTATTTTCCTTGGAAGATGTTTCTTACGTTAAATAAGTAATATAACATAACTACCCAAAGAAAAATTGGTCTGTTTGAGCAATATGGCCGGATTTCCTGGTTTCTAGACATAATGAATGTTTTTTACATTCTTACATGGTATCCGGAAACACTCCACCTTCCCAGTTCGGAGGTTGAAGCCGAAGGCCTACGATGACAAATTTTTGACATGTTCGGCTGGAGATAAGGTTGATCATAAAGTACATAGATACATTGAATCACATGCCTACTCCTTATTAATGTCATCTATAAGACTGTCTAAACTACAGTCTTCTTGCGAATACTTCGCGGCTATCATTACTTGGTCGTACATCAAGTTCACCTGAATTTCCTTCCCGTCTGGCCACTGTGGTCCAACTCGGGCCATATGATTTGGATCGATCTTGGTATAGCGTGTTTTCACCGTCGTCCATGCTTCTCGTGCACCTTCACGACATGTGGACGCCTTCCATAGCTCAAAGCGGCGCCGGGCACCTTTGAACAAGCTTGCCAACCCCTCCATACTTTCTGGCGGGGTATCGGATGGCCATAAAGCCTTGTCCATGCTTCTCATGGCCTTCCGGGCCTGCTCATGCACCACGAAGAGCTCCTTAAGCACGTCGCCTCGATATCCGGATACTTCCTCTTCAGGCCGACCAGTTAATAGACCTGCAGCAACAGAGTTATGACAATCCGAATTATGGAATAATATGAGTCTCTCTGATGGTGTTTATTCTTCTGACCAGTGGTCATTGCGGCCTTTTTCATCTCCACAAGTTCTGCGGTGACGGCATTCAGCTGTGTCTGGTTTGTTTTCAGTTCCTGGACAATGCATTGTTCTTCTCCTTGAGAACCTGCAGGTCATATCAATCCTTAAATCGGTTGGCCTCACTGCTTCAAGTCTCAGGGGCTATTGGCATATATCTATTAAATTTGCACAAACTTTTACGTGTATATCCTTTGAAAACAGTTGAGTAACTCCGGCAAGTCCGTCTCGAGCGGTTCGGATATATGCATCCATAGAGCTGAGTGCGGTAAATTCCTGTTCAAAGAAAGCTGGAGCGCGCATGGCCTCTTTCAGTCGACGGTGATTCATCACACTCTCCACCTCGGAATTCATGACGAATACGTCATCCGAATCCTCATGAGGGGGCAGATCTGGCATTGCATCAACCCTCGTCCTGGTTGATGAGTCCGGCGCCGGATTGCTGACATCCGGCTAGCAGGGTGTTTTCCCATTGTCTGCCGCGTGCTCCTCCTGAAACAAAGGTAGAAGGGAAATTTAACAATCCAAACTCATGCTTAGGCACATATCAACGGACATACCTCTTTGAAGGAGGAGAAGGCTCGACAGCGCTCCTAGTTTCTTTTTGTTTTGAACGATCACCCTGCGTAGGGCCGCTCTCAAGGGAGTGCGGCTTGCCGAGCGCAGATCCTATGAAATACGGTTTAGTACAATGGATAAAGTGCAAGTAGGGGTTTCTTTTTTAGGAAACTATTTGAATACTTACAATAGAGAAGGAGTAAGGGCGGGGGTAGTCGGCTGTAATAGCCACATCCAAGCCGTCAAGGCTCGCCTAATAAAATACTCCATCATTGAACTCTATGTATATATCCGGATCCTCGCAGAAGCCCGGGTCTTCGTTGCGATTGTGATCCTCTGGCTGTTGAGCAGGATAATGAATGTCCTCGATCATCTTCCTCCATGACTATTTTAAGACCACAAAGAACAATTTGATTAGCTTGCTGATGATGTTTGCCAATACTACGTCGTTGTTTCCCCCAAGAGGAGAGGATGATGTAGCACAGCAACGGTAGGTATTTCCCTCAGTAATGAAACCAAGGTATCGAACCAGTAGGAGAACCAAGCAACACAACATAAACAACCCCTGCACACAAATAACAACCACTCACAACCCGACGTGTTAAAGGGGTTCCCTTTCGGGTAACGGCGCCAGAAGGCACGTTGAAGGAGAAATTTGTAATAGATTGAAATAATAGATCAAAAATAAAATAAAATGCAGCAAGATAGTTTTGGTATTTTTGGTTTAATAGACCTGAATAAAAATGCAAAGGAAAAATAGATCGCAAGGCAAATATATGAGAAATAAGACTCAGGGCTGTAGGTTTCACTAGTGGCTTCTCTCGAGAAAAATAGCAAACGATGGGTAAAAAAATTATTGTTGGGCAATTGATAGAACTTCAAATAATTATGACAATATCCAGGCAATGATCATTACATAGGTATCACGTCCAAGATTAGTAGACCGACTCCTGCCTGCATCTACTACTATTACTCCACACATCGACCGCTATACAACATGCATCTAGTGTATTAAGTTCATGGAAAAACAGAGTAATGCAATAAGAATGATGACATGATATAGACAAGATCTGTTTATCTATATGGCGGTAGATATAGATCTCATCTTTTTATCCTTACTAGCAACGATACATACGTGTCGGTTCCCTTTCTGTCACTGGGATCAAGCACCGTAAGATCGAACCCACTACCGGGCACCTCTTCCCATTGCAATATAAATAGATCGAGTTAGCCAAACAAAACTCAAATATCGGGGAACAAATACGAGGCTATAAGATAACATGCATATAAGAGATCAAAGAAACTCAAATAAATTTCATGGATATAAAAAGATATGACTGATCGTAAACTCGAAGTTCATCAGATCCCAACAAACACACCGCAAAAAGACTTGCATCATATGGATCTCCAAGAGACCATTGTATTGAGAATTCAGCAAGAGAGAAAGCCATCTAGCTACTAACTACGGACCCGAAGGTCTACCAAGAACTACTCACGCATCATCAGAGAGGCGCCAATGGAAGTGGTGAACCCCTCCGTGATGGTGTCTAGATTGGATCTGGTGGTTCTGGACTCTAAGGTGGCTGGATGAATATTTTGTCGACTCCCCTAGGGTTTGTGGATTTTTGGGGTATTTATAGAGCAAAGAGGCGGTCCGGGGGGAACCCGAGGTGGGCACAACCCACCAGGGCATGCCTGGGCCTCCTGGCGCGCCCTGGTGGGTTGTGCTCCCCTCGGGGCACCCCCCAGGTGCAACCAAGGCCCATTTCCTTCCTTCTGGCCCATAAAAAATCATTGTGGAGTTTCGTGGCATTTGGACTCCGTTTGATATTGATTTCCTGCGATGTAAAAAACATGGAAAAGACAACAACTGGCACTTGGCACTATGTCAATAGGTTAGTACCAAAAAATGATATAAAATGACTATAAAATGATTATAAAACATCCAAAATTGATAATAAAACAACATAGAACAATCAAAAATTATAGATACGTTGGAGACGTATCACTTGCCTCGATGGCAAGGTACAACAGAATTGATAATCAAAATCTTACCCATTCAATGGGGTTGTACATGGAAAAGCCTTCTCGGCAGTTTAAGCGAAGGAAGTCTTCTTTTTCCCCCTTATACAGATCGGCCAGTATCATGGCTAGTTCGGCCGGAGTATCCGGACCCTTGCGTCGGTAACAAGATCCGTCGTCTTCTCAGTTGTAACACCATAAAGGAGTTACTCTGGACTGAAGGGGCTGAACACATCGTTTTATTGCAATGGCCATGAGTTCGATTGTCGGGAGATTGGTATGAGCTAGCAATCTTACCTTGCTGACCAACCTCTTTACTTCTGCACTGTCTTCCTCTTTGAGACTCCGGGGACGCCAGTTGAGGCGTTTCTTCAAAGGAGCACTAGAAAATTTGGGGAGTCCGCACCGAACTAGGTCCGTGAGTTGGACGTCGTCAATATAAAACCACTCCGAAGACCATTCTTGGGACACCTCTTTGGGAGTTCCAATAGGGTAGCTGGATCCGGCTATGCGCCATACTTCGGTGCCGCCCACTTCAAATATGGAGCCCCCTCGATGGCGAGCACGAGGCAGAAGAACTTTCTCCATAGTTCGAAATGGGCCTCGCAGCCCAGAAACAGTTTGCAGAGAGCAATGAAGCCTGAGATGTGTAGAATCGAACTTGGGGTGAGGTTGTGCAGCTGGATTCCGTAATACTCCAACAGACCCCTGAGAAAGGGATGGATCGAAAATCCTAAGCCCCGCAAGAGAAATGAAACGAAGCACACCCTCTCCTCCTTATTGGGGTTGGGGAAATTTTGTGCTAGTACATTGTTGCCAATCGACGCTAATCCCACTCGCACAGAGACTAGATCTGCGAGGGGGAGATACCCTTGCGTCTGGAGACGACTCAACTGAAAATGAGACACTGAGCAGCTCAGCCAATTACCCTTTTGAGGGCCATGAGGGTGCGAAGAAGAGCTAGGAGCACTAGCCATGTTTTGAAGTTTTTTGTGGCTGGTCTTGAAGTTCTCCGCTCGATGTAGATGGCATTTGGAGATCTAGCCTCTTTATATAGGCGCCATCCTTGTTGTTGGAAATATGCCCTAGAGGCAATAATAAAAGGATTATTATTATATTTCCTTGTTCATGATAATTGTCTTTTATTCATGCTATAATTGTATTATCCGGAAATCGTAATACATGTGTGAATACATAGACCACAATATGTCCCTAGTGAGCCTCTAGTTGACTAGCTCGTTGATCAACAGATAGTCATGGTTTCCTGACTATGGACATTGGATATCATTGATAACGGGATCACATCATTAGGAGAATGATGTGATGGACAAGACCCAATCCTAAGCATAGCACAAGATCGTAGTTCGCTTTTGCTAGAGCTTTTCCAATGTCAAGTATCATTTCCTTCGACCATGAGATCGTAACTCCCGGATACCGTAGGAGTGCTTTGGTGTACCAAACGTCACAACATAACTGGGTGACTATAAAGGTGCACTACAGGTATCTCCGAAAGTCTCGCGGGTTGAAACGGATCGAGATCGGATTTGTCACTCCGCATGACGTAGAGGTATCTCGGGCCCACTCGGTAATGCATCATCATAATGAGCTCAAGGTGACCAAGTGTCCGGTCACGGGATCATGCATTACGACATTTAGTAAAGTGACTTGCCCGTAACGAGATTGAACGAGGTATTGGGATACCGACGATCGAATCTCGGCAAGTAACGCACCGATTGACAAAGGGATTGTATACGGGTTGCTTAAATCTCGACATCGTGGTTCATCCGATGAGATCATCGAGGAGCATGTGGGAGCCAACATGGGTATCCAGATCCCGTTGTTGGTTATTGACCGAGAGCCGCCTCGGTCATGTCTCGTGTCTCCCGAACCCGTAGGGTCTACACACTTAAGGTTCGGTGACGCTAGGGTTGTAGAGATATGAGTATGCAGCAAACCAAAAGTTGTTAGGAGTCCCGGATGAGATCCCGGACGTCACGAGGAGTTCCGGAATGGTCCGGAGGTAAAGAATTATATATAGGAAGTGCAGTTTCGGCCATCGGGAGAGTTTCGGGGGTCACCGGTATTGTACCGGGACCACCGGAAGGGTCCCGGGGGTCCACCGGGTGGGGCCACCTATCCCGGAGGGCCCCGTGGGCTGAAGTGGGGAGGGGACCAGCCCCTGGTGGGCTGGTGCACCCCCCCCCCTTGGGCCCCCCTGCGCCTAGGGTTGGAAACCCTAGGGTCGGGGCGCCTCCACTTGCCTTGGGGCACTCCACCTCTCGGCCGCCCCTTGGGAGATCCCATCTCAGGGCGGGCGCCCCAGGGGCCTATATAAAGGGGGAGGGAGGCAGCCGCACCGATGTCTTTGGCGCCTCCTCCCCCTGCACACCTCTCCCTCTCGCAGGCTCGGCGGAGCTCTGCCGGACCTCGCCTGATCCACCACCACGCCGTCAGGTTGCTGGATCTTCTTCAACCTCTCCCTCCTCCTTGCTGGATCAAGGTGCGGAGACGCCATCCGCTCAGTGCGTGTGTTGAACGCGGAGGTGCTGTCCGCTCGCACTTGGTCATCGGTGATTTGGATCACGACGAGTACGAATCCTCAACCCCGCTCTCTTGAACGCTCCGCCGCGATCTACAAAGGTATGTAGATGCACTCCTATCACTCGTTGCTAGATGAACTCATAGATGGATCTTGGTGAAACCGTAGGAAAAAATTATTTTCTGCAACGCTCCCCAACAATGGCATCATGAGCTAGGTCTATGCGTAGTTCTCTTTGCACGAGTAGAACACAAATCTGTTGTGGGCGAGATGTTGTCAACTTTATTGCCGCACTAGTCTTATTTTGCTTCAGCGGTATTGTGGGATGAAGTGGCCCGACCGACCTTACACGTGCGCTTACGTGAGACAGGTTCCACCGAATCGACATGCACTAGTTGCATAAGGTGGCTAGCGGGTGTCTGTCTCTCCCACTTTAGTTGGAGCGGATTCGATGAAAAGGGTCCTTATGAAGGGTAAATAGAAGTTGACAAATCACGCCAGGCTTTTTTGTAGGTAAGAAAACGTTCTTGCTAGAACCCTATTGCAGCCACGTAAAAGATGCAACAACAATTAGAGGACGTCTAACTTGTTTTTGCAGCAATTGCCTTGTGATGTGATATGGCCAAAAGTTGTGATGAATGATGAATGATATATTGTGATGTATGAGATCATGTTTTTGTAATAGGAATCATGACTTGCATGTCGATGAGTATGACAACCGGCAGGAGCCATAGGAGTTGTCTTAATTATTGTATGACCTGCGTGTCATTGATTCAACGCCATGTAATTACTTTACTTTATTGCTAAACCGTTAGCTATAGTAGTAGAAGTAATAGTTGGCGAGCAACTTCATGGAGACACGATGATGGAGATCATGGTTTCATGCCGGTGACAATATGATCATGGAGCCCCGAAGATGGAGATCAAAGGAGCTATATGATATTGGCCATATCATGTCACTACTATATAATTGCATGTGATGTTTATTATGTTTATGCATCTTGTTTACTTAGAACGACGGTAGTAAATAAGATGATCCCTCATAATAATTTCAAGAAGGTGTTCCCCTAACTGTGCGCCGCTGCTAAAGTTCGTCGCTTCAAGCACCACGTGATGATCGGGTGTGATAGATTCCTACGTTCACATACAACGGGTGTAATACAGTTTTACACATGCAAAACACTTAGGTTAACTTGACGAGCCTAGCATCTACAGACATGGCCTCGGAACACAAAGACCGAAGGTCGAACATGAGTCGATGGAAGATACGATCAACATGGAGATGTTCACCGATGATGACTAGTCCGTCTCACGTGATGATTGGACACGGCCTAGTCGAATCGGATCATGTAACACTTAGATGACTAGAGGGATGTCAAATCTGAGTGGGAGTTCATTAAATAATTTGATTAGATGAACTTAATTATCATGAACATTAGTCTAAAATCTTTGCAAAATGTCTTGTAGATCAAATGGCCAACGCCATGTCAACATGAACTTCAACGCTTCCTAGAGAAAACCAAGCTGAAAGATGATGGAAGCAACTATTCGGACTGGGTCCGAACCCGAGGATCATCCTCATAGCAGCCAAGAAACAATATGTCCTAGAAGCACCGCTAGGTGAAGCACCCATCCTGAGAACCAAGACGTTATGAACGCTTGGCAGTCTCGTCTTGATGATTACTCCTCGTTCAAGCGGCATGCTTTACAGCTTAGAACCGGGCTCCAAAAGCGCTTTGAGCAACACGGAGCATATGAGATGTTCGAGGAGCTAAAATGGTTTTCCAAGCTCATGCCCGGTCGAGATATGAAGTCTCCGACAAGTTCTATAGTTGTAAGATGGAGGAAAATAGTTCATCGGTGATCACATACTCAAAATGTCCGGTTGCACAACCGCCTGTCCCAACTGGACATTAACCTCCTGGACGAGGCGGTCATTGACAGAATCCTTCATCCGCTCCCACCGAGCTACAAGAGCTTTGTGATGAACTACAATATGCAGGGATGGTGAAAACTATTCTGAAGTATTTTCAATGTTGAAGTCAGCAGAGGTAGAAATCAAGAAGGAACATCAAGTGTTGATGGTCAATAAAACCACTAAGTTCAAGAAGGGCAAGGGTAAGAAGAACTTCAAGAAGGACGGCAAGGATGTTGCCGCCCGTAAGCCAGCTTGCTCGAAGAAGTCAAAGAATGGACCCAAGCCTGAGACTGAGTGCTTTTATTGCAAAGGGAAGGGTCATGGAAGCATAACTGCCCCAAATACTTAGCAGACAAGAAGGCCGGAAACACTAAAGATATATTTGATATACATGTAATTGATGTGTACCTTACCAGTACTCGTAGTAACTCTTGGGTATTTGATACCGGTGCCGTTGCTCATATTTGTAACTCACAGTAGGAGCTGCGGAATAAGCGGAGACTGGCGAAGGACGAGGTGACGATGCGCGTCGGGAATGGTTCCAAGTTCGATGTAATCGCCGTCGGCACGCTACCTCTACATTTACCTACGGGATTAGTTTTAAGCCTCAATAATTGTTATTTAGTGCCAAGTTTGAGCATGAACATTGTATGGATCTCGTTTAATGCGAGATGGCTACTCATTTAAATCCCAGAATAATGGTTGTTCTATTTATATGAGAGATACTGTTTTATGGTCATGCTCCGATGGTCAATAGTTTATTCTTAATGAATCTCGAACGTGATGTTACACATATTCATAGTGTGAATACCAAAAGATGTAAAGTTGATAACGATAGTCCCACATACTTGTGGAACTGCCGCCTTGGTCACATTGGTGTCAAGCGCATGAAGAAGCTCCATGCTGATGGACTTTTAGAGTCTCTCGATTATGAATCATTTGACACATGCTAACCATGCCTCATGGGCAAATGACCAAGACTCCGTTCTCGAACAATGGAGCGAGCAACCAACTTATTGGAAATCATACATACCGATGTAAAAGCGGTCCAATGAGCGTTGAGGCTCATGGAGGATATCGTTATGTTCTCACCTCATAGATGACTTAAGTAGATATGGGTATGTCTACTTGATGAAACACAAGTCCGAGACCTTTGAAAAGTTCAAGGAATTTCAGAATGAGGTAGAGAATCAACGTGACCGAAAAATAAAGTTCTTACGATCAGATCGTGGAGGAGAATATTTAAGTCACGAATTTGGTACACACTTAAGGAAATGTGGAATCGTTTCACAACTCACGCCGCTGGAACACCTCAACAGAACGGTGTGTCCGAACGTCGAATTGCACTCTATTGGATATGGTGCGATCTATGATGTCTCTTACTGATTTACCGCTATCATTTTGGGGATACGCCTAGAGACAGCTACATTCACTTTAAATAGGGCACCGCCTAAACCGCTGAGATGACACCGTATGAATTATGGTTTGGGAAGAAACCTAAGCTGTCGTTTCTAAAAGTTTGGGGATGCGATGCTTATGTCAAGAAACTTCAACCTGAAAAGCTCGAACCGGTAAAATGCGTCTTCATAGGATACCCTAAGGAAACCATTGGGTATACCTTCTACCTTAGATCCGAAGGCAAGATCTTTGTTGCCAAGAACGGATCCTTTCGGAAAAGAGTTTCTCTCGAAAGGAGTAAGTGGGAGGAAAGTAGAACTCGATGAAGTACTACCTCTTGAACCGGAAAGTAGTGCAGCTCAGAAAATGTTCCTGGTGCCTACACCGATCGGAGAGGAAATTAATGATGATGATCAAGGTACTTGGATCAAGTTGCTACTTGAACTTCAGAGGTCCACAAGGACACGCTCCACACCGAGTGGTATGGCAACCCTGTCCTAGAAATCATGTTGTTAGACAACGATGAACCTTCGAACTATGAAGAAGCGATGGCGGCCTAGATTCCAACAAATGGCTTGAAGCCATGCAATCCGAGATAGGATCCATGTATGAAAACAAAGTATGGACTTTGACAGACTTGCCCGATGATCGGCGAGCGATAGAAAACAAATGGATCTTTAAGAAGAAGACGGACGCGATGGTAATGTTACCATCTATAAAGCTCGACTTGTCGCTAAGGGTTATCGGCAAGTTCAAGGGGTTGACTACGATGAGACTTTCTCACCGTAGCGAAGCTGAAGTCCGTCCAATCATGTTAGCAATTGCCGATACTATGATTATGAGATATGGCAATGGACGCCAAAACGGCATTCCTTAACGGCTATCTTAAGGAAGAACTGTATATGATGCAGCCGAAGGTTTTGTCGACCCTAAGAATGCTAATAAGGTATGCAAACTCCAGCGATCCATTTATGGGCTGGTGCAAGCATCTCGAGTTGGAACATTCGCTTTGATGAGATGATCAAAGCGTTTGGGTTTATGCGCACTTATGGAGAAGCCACGCTTACAAGAAAGTGAGTGGGAGCTCAGAGCATTTCTCATATTATATGTAGATGACATAATTTTGATGGGAAATGATATAGAAATTTTGGACAGCATTAAGGCCTACTTGAATAAGAGTTTTTCAATGAAGGACCTTGGAGAAGTTGTTATATATTAGGCATCAAGATCTATAGGATAGATCGAGACGCCTCATAGGTCTTTCACAAAGCACATACCTTGATAAGATATTGAAGAAGTTCAAATGGATCAGTCCAAGAAAGGGTTCTTGCCTCAGATTATAAGGTGTGAGATTGAGCTCGCTCAATGCCCCACCACGGCAGAAGATAAAGAAGAGATGAGTGTCATCCCTATGCTTCAGCCATAGGATCTATTATGTATGCCATGCTGTGTACTGCACTGATGTAAACCTTGCCGTAAGTTTGGTAGGAAGGTACCAAAGTAATCCCGCAAGGAACACCGGACAGCGGTCAAGAATATCCTGAAGTACCGAAAAGGACTAAGGACATGTTTCGTTTATGGAGGTGACGAAGAGCTCGTCAGAAGGGTTACGCCGACGCTAGCTTCGACACAGATCTGATGACTCTAAGTCACAAACCGGATACGTGTATATGTTGAATGGTGGAGCAGAAGCTGTTGCAGCTGCAAGCGAGCGTCGTGGCGGGATCTACATGTGAAGCGGAGTACATGGCAGCCTCGGAGGCAGCGCATGAAGCAATTTGGGTGAAGGAGTTCATCACCGACCTAGGAGTCATACCCAATGCGTCGGGGCTGATCAAACTCTTCCGTGACAACACCGAGCTATTGCACTTGCCAAGGAGCCCAGGTTTCACAAGAAGACAAGGCACATCAAACGTTGCTTCAACTCCATTCGTGAAAATGTTCAAGATGGAGACATAGAAATTTGCAAAGTGCATACGGATCTGAATGTCGCAGATCCGCTGACTAAACCTCTTCCATGAAAGCAAAACATGATCAACACCGTAACTCTATGGGTGTTCGATTCATCACAATGTAACTAGATTATTGACTCTAGTGCAAGTGGGAGGCTGTTGGAAATATGCCCTAGAGGCAATAATAAAAGGATTATTATTATATTTCCTTGTTCATGATAATTGTCTTTATTCATGCTATAATTGTATTATCCGGAAATCGTAATACACGTGTGAATACATAGACCACAATATGTCCCTAGTGAGCCTCTAGTTGACTAGCTCGTTGATCAACATATAGTCATGGTTTCCGACTATGGACATTGGATGTCATTGATAACGGATCACATCATTAGGAGAATGATGTGATGGACAAGACCCAATCCTAAGCATAGCACAAGATCGTAGTTCGCTTTGCTAGAGCTTTTCCAATGTCAAGTATCCTTTCCTTAGACCATGAGATCGTGTAACTCCCGGATACCGTAGGAGTGCTTTGGTGTACCAAACGTCACAACGTAATCGGGTGACTATAAAGGTGCACTACAGGTATCTCCGAAAGTGTCTGTTGGATTGACACGGATCGAGACTGGGATTTGTCACTCCGTATGACGAAGAGGTATCTCTGGGCCCACTCGGTAATGCATCATCATAATGAGCTCAAGGTGACCAAGTGTCTGGTCACGGGATCATGCATTACGATACGAGTAAAGTGACTTGCCGGTAACGAGATTGAACGAGGTATTGGGATACCGACAATCGAATCTCGGGCAAGTAACGTACCGATTGACAAAGGGAATTGTATACGGGGTTGCTTAAATCCTCGACATCGTGGTTCATCCGATGAGATCATCGAGGAGCATGTGGGAGCCAACATGGGTATCCAGATCCCGTTGTTGGTTATTGACCGGAGAGCCGTCTCGGTCATGTCTACGTGTCTCCCGAACCCGTAGGGTCTACACACTTAAGGTTCGGTGACGCTAGGGTTGTAGAGATATGAGTATGCAGCAAACCAAAAGTTGTTAGGAGTCCCGGATGAGATCTCGGACGTCACGAGGAGTTCCGGAATGGTCCGGAGGTAAAGAATTATATATAGGAAGTGCAGTTTCGGCCATCGGGAGAGTTTCGGGGGTCACCGGTATTGTACCAGGACCACCGGAAGGGTCCCGGGGGTCCACCGGGTGGGGCCACCTATCCCGGAGGGCCCCGTGGGCTGAAGTGGGGAGGGGACCAGCCCCTGGTGGGCTGGTGCGCCCCCCCTTGGGCCCCCCTGCGCCTAGGGTTGGAAATCCTAGGGTGGGGCGCGCCTCCACTTGCCTTGGGGGGCACTCCACCCCCTGGCCGCCGCCCCTTGGGAGATCCCATCTCCAGGGCCGGCGCCCCCCCAGGGGGCCTATATAAAGGGGGAGGGAGGGCAGCCGCACCCTGAAGTCTTGGCGCCTCCCTCTCCCCTGCTACACCTCTCCCTCTCGCAGAAGCTCGGTGAAGCTCTGCCGGAACCCTGCTGCATCCACCAACACGCCGTCGTGCTGCTGGATCTTCTTCAACCTCTCCCTCCTCCTTGCTGGATCAAGGTGCGGGAGACGTCATCCACTCCGACGTGTGTTGAACGCGGAGGTGCTGTCCGCTCGCACTTGGTCATCGGTGATTTGGATCACGGCGAGTCGACTCCCTCAACCCCGCTCTCTTGAACGCTTTCACCGCGATCTACAAAGGTATGTAGATGCACTCCTATCACTCATTGCTAGATGAACTCATAGATGGATCTTGGTCAAACCGTAGGAAAAATTTTATTTTCTGCAACGTTCCCCAACACTTGTGTGGTCAGGGGCATATTTGTAAAAAAATATTATTGTGAACCGTTCGCATTCGCTCGTCGCGTGGGAATCGAGGCAATGGCAGGAAGAGTCATAAAAGCAGAACGTGAAGGTCAGGGTTGGACTGTCATCAATCTGAAGTATGGAGAAGAACCCGCCTTGCAAAGACGAAGACATCAACCGGATACTACGTCGTCATTGAAGGCAAGTTCGTGGGCTACTGAAGGAGTCCTGGATGGGGTCCTCGCGTGGCCGACCTATTCTATACGGGTCGGACTGATGGGTCGTGAAGATTATAGATAAGACAATCTCCCGTGTCCGGGCAGGACTCCCGTATGCGTTGTGACGCCCTCGATTCAATCGTACACTAATCATGCACGCAAATGTGTACGATCAAGATCAAGGACTCACGGGAAGATATCACAACACAACTTACCAAATAAAATAAGTCATACAAGCATCATAATACAAGCCAGGGGCCTCGAGGGCTCGAATACAAGTGCTCGATCATAGACGAGTCAGCGGAAGCAACAATATCTGAGTACGCACATAAGTTAAACAAGTTTGCCTTAAGAAGGCTAGCACAAACCGGATACAGATCGAAGAGGAGCAGGCCTCCCGCTCAGGATCCTCCTAAGCTACTCCTGGTCGCCGCGGCGGGCTGCACGTAGTAGTAGGCACCTCTAGAGTAGTAGTCGCCATAGGCGGTGGCGTCGCCCCGGGCTCCATCGTCTGTTGCAGCAATCGAGTAGAGACAGGGGAAAAGGGGAACAAGGCAACCGTGAGTACTCATCCAAAGTACTGCAAGCAAGGAGCTACACTACATATGCATGGATATATGTGTAAAGGGCCATATCGATGGACTGAATCTGCGAATGCCGAAATAAGAGGGGATAGCTAGTCTTAACGAAGACTACGCTTCTGGACACCTGTCTTGCAACATACAGAAGAGGACAAACGAAAGTCCTCCAAGTAACATCACATAGCAATAATCCTACCCGGCGATCCCCTACTCATATCCCTGAGCGAGAGCGACCACCGTTGTATCCGCACTTGAAAGGGTGTGTTTTATCAAGTATCCGGTTCTAGTTGTCATAAGCTCAAGGTACAACTCCAAGTCGCCATGTTACCAAAGATCACGGCTATTCAATAGATTAACTTCCTGCAGGGTGCACCATCTTACCCAAAGACGCTTGATCCCATTTGGCCGGACACACTTTCTGGGTCATGCCCGCCGCGGAAGATCAACACGCCGCAGCCCCACCTAGGCACAACAGAGGCCAAGACGCCGGTCTAAACCTAAGCTGCCGCAGGGTCCGGGCCCATCGCCTGAGCACACCTGCATGTTGCGAGGGCGGCCGAAGCGCACCTAGCCTAACAAAGGCTCCAGTCCAATCCGGCCTGGCCTTCGCTCGTCGTGACGTCTGAAGTGCTTGGTGATACCACGACGCCGGATACCCATAACTACTCCCGCGTAGATGGTTAGTGCGTATAAGCTCAGAGCCAACTCAGATCAAATACCAAGACCTCGTTAAGCATGTTAAGTAACCGCGAACGCCCGAGCAGGCCAGGCCCACCTCTCTCCTAGGCGGTCTCAACCTGCCTGCCGCTCCGCCTCAAGATCCACTCATGGTGCTCCATCACCAACCCGACTTTAGTCTCCACATGTACCATGTATAAGTATATAGTATATACCGTGATCAACTCCCGAGTGATCACGGCCCGATAGTATAGCACGGCAGACGGACAAGTATGTAGGGCCACAGATGAATGTACTATCATCCTATACTAAGCATATAGGATTGCGTGTAAGGTAACAATGGTTACAAGGACAAAGCTATGCAAAGAAAGATAGGAGTATCTCAAAACAAGAATTCGCTATACTACTCTAATGCAAGCAGATAGAGAAGAGTACGCGATATCTGGTGATCAAGGGGGGCTTGCCTGGTTGCTCTGGCAAGAGAGAGGGTCGTCAACACCGTAGTCGAATCGCCAGAGCAGCGGCGTCGGTCTCGTAGTCTACCGGAGAGAAGAGGGGGAAGAAACAATGAATACCAAGTAAACAGATGCATATCGATGCATGACATGCCAAGAAGCGATGCTAGGCGTGCCCTAACGTGGTATAGGGGGTATTGGTTATGGAAACATCCGGAAAGTATTCCGGTGTTTTGGGTTTTCGCAGGAGCCGAGGGGAAAGTTGCAGGGTTCGATAGGTTAGGGGTGTGTGGTGGACGAACGGATCTGCGTATCCGGATTCGCCTCGCCGCTCGAGCAACTTTCATGTTGAAAATATTTTAATCCGAGTTACGGATTAAAAGATATGATTTTCTAAAGATTTTATTAATTTCTCGAATTTAATTAATTAATTAATTAATACGAAAAAATGTATTTATGACGTCAGCATGATGTCATGCCGACGTCAAGAATCAACAGGGTTGACTAAGTCAACCCCGACATGTGGGTCCCGTTAAATCATACTGCTTAACTAATTAACTTAATTAAGTTTAATTAATGTAGTTAATTAGGTTAATTAGTCATTAGGTTTAATTAATCGTGATTAATTAGATTAATTATTTACTTAATTAATTAATTAATTAATTAATTAGTTCTTATTCATTTTATTTAATTTTATTTAATTTTTCATTTTCCTTTTTATTTTTTTTTTAAACGTCCCTGTGGGGGGGCCCCATGTCGTTGTCGGTGGGGGGTGGACCCGGTCACCACTGACCGAGTCAACAGAGCGAGGGGCCCAGGCCCATCGATCGATGTGGCAAAGGGGCCCTGTGTGGCCACGTCGGGGGGGCGGAGTTGGCCAGTGGCTACCGCACCGCGGAGGGCGCGAACATCGCGGACTGCTCCCGTGGCCCAACAGTATGGCCGGCGTTCGGAAGAGGAAAGGCGCGCGTCCGGTGGGGGCAAGGGGTCGGCGGACTTGGTTGAACGGGCGCCGGCGAGCGGCGGAGGCGGCGAGGAGGTTCGGCCTCCGTTGAAGTGCTCTGGGGCCGGGAGGGGGTTAGCGGGCCTTGCCGAGCCACACGGAGCTCGGCCCGTGACCGCTTGGTCACGGGGCGCCGCTGTTGAGCTCATGGGCGCGGCGTCCGGTGCGGCGGAGGGGGAAAGCGCGCGCTTCAGCGCGGGAGGAGGGAGAGGAGGTGGGGGCAGGCGTGGCCACGGGCGGCGTGTGGCTGCTGTGACCGCAGGGGGCGGGCGGCGGAGCGGCGACGGGGCTCGGGGCGACGGTGGCGCCGGGAGGGGGACGAGGGGAGCGACGGGGAAGGGGAGGCCACAGAGGGTCGTGGGGTCTGAGGCGGGCTCGGTGGAGCCCGTGGCGACCGGCGAGGAGGCGGTCGGGGAGGCGGCCGCGTCTGGGGAAGATCCGGTGAGGCGGGGGGGGGGTCGGGGCGACCCAGCGGCAGTGCCCAGCGTGGGCGACAGTGGGGAGGGGGATCCAAGGAGGGTCGGGCGGCGGGGTCGCCCGGCGATGAGGGGGGACGAGGCTCGGCCCGATCTGGATCAGGGGGGAGAGGAAGGGATCGGGGAGGGGGGAGTGAGGCGAGGGCGGCTAGGGTTAGCCGACCCGGGGGGGGGAAAGGTGGCGGTTGGGCGGGCCGTGGGAGGGCTGGGCCAGTGGGGGTTCGGGCTACCGGGCCAAAGGGAGGGCTGGCCAGTTGGGCCAGTGGGGTTTCCTCCCCCCACTTTCTCTTTTGTTTTATTTTGTTGTTTTCTTATTTTTCTTCTTTTCTGTTTTAGCTTATTTAAAATGCCAAAGCACTTTACAAAATTTTGTGCACCCCTCCATAATTAGGTTTGTTATTTTTGACAACCCCCGAACATTTTAGTTTTAGTTTTTGAAAACTTATATCGTTTGCTTTTGTTTTGAATTTGATTTAACCGAGGTAATTACTGTTGCTTAACCATCCGGGTGTTACAAATCTCCTCCACTACAAGAAATCTCGTCCCGAGATTTAGGAGGTAGAAGAAAAGAGTGCGGGGTATTCATCTCGAAGACGATCCTCGCTCCCGTGTGGCTTCGTCTTGAGTGATTCACCATCGGACTTTGAGGAACTTGATCGCCTTTCGGCGTGTGCGGCGTTCAGCTTGGTCGAGAATGCGGACGGATGCTCTTTATAGGAGAGGTCTGTTGCAATTCGAGCACTTCATGGTCCACTTTGCGGATTGGGTCCTTGAAGCAGCGTCGGAGTTGTGACACGTGGAACACATCGTGAACTCGAGAAAGGTTCGACGGAAGCTCCAGCTTGATATGCCACTTTTCCACGCCTTTCCGTATAGTGAATGGGCCAATATAGCGAGGAGCTAGCTTGCCCTTGATTCTGAAGCGGTGAGCACCCTTCATTGGTGTAACGCGAAGATAGGCCTTTTCGCCAGGTTGATAGACCATGTCATTGTGATGACAGTCATAATTACTCTTTTGGCGTGACTGAGCAGTCTTGAGATTCTCGCGAATAATGCGAACTTGTTCTTCGGCATGTTGGATAATATCTGGACCGAAGAGTGGACGTTCCCCAGTTTCTGACCAGTTCAGAGGGGTTCGGCACTTTCGTCCATATAACACTTCGAAGGGGGCCATCTTCAGACTAGCTTGATAGCTATTATTATAAGAGAACTCAGCATACGGGAGAGATTCCTCCCATTTCTTGCCGAAGGAAACGACACAAGCTCGAAGCATGTCTTTGAGAATTTGGTTGACACGTTCAACTTGCCCTTGAGACTGCGGATGAAACGCAGATCTTGAAAGATAAATGAGTCCCCATAGCTTCTTGAAAACTTGCCCGTAATCTTGAAGTAAATAAGCTGCCACGGTCCGAACCGATAACCAGGGAATACCGTGAAGTGAAACAATTCGGACATATAGAGAGTTGCAAGCTGGCTAGCGGTGATCGCTTCTTTGACCGCCGTAAAATGTGCAACTTTAGAAAGCCGTCAATGACGACAAGAATTGCATCATTACCTTTCTGCGATTTGGGAAATCCAAAGGATTTAAGTCCATTTCAACATGGTCCCATTTCCATTCAGGAATAGAGATAGGTTGCGAGTTCCAAAGAGCCCTTTGATGTTCTGCTTTGATACGACGGCAAACGCCACACTCAAAGAACATAGTGAGCAATGTCTTGCTTCATATTAGACCACGGAATCTCGATTTAATGTCTTGATACATCTTTGTACTGCCGGGATGGATACATAGAGGCGTATCATGAGCTTCTTTCATAACCTTCGAGTCATATTCAGGTTTTCCTTCTTACACGACACCACTAGGCGGCCTTTGAAGTACAAGGCGCCATCATCAAGAATAGTGAAGGATGAGGATTTCCTTTTTGATGTCTTGCTTAATCTTGTAGACTTGAGTCAAATCCTGCATTGTCTTTATGGTGCCCACGAGATCGGGTTCAACAGCCGGGTATAGAGGAACCACGGGGAACAACTCGGACATTCATCTTGCGGAACTCCGGAGGAGGGGGAGCGAGTGCACCGGAGGAACAATATGGAGGTTCAGCTTTACAATTCATCAACAAGTGAGGGCTGAACTTTGTGAACTCAAGGTGGTTGCAGAAGACTTGCGCTCAAGGCATCAGCCATTACATTAGCCTTGCTCGGCGATAAGAAATACCCAAATCAAAGTCTCAGCATAGTCTCCATCCATCCTCTGCTGACGGAGGTTCAGGTCTGGCTGAGTAAACAGATACTTCAGACTTTGGTGGTCATGAAGATCTCGCAACGATTACCGAGAAGGTAATGTCGCCATCGCTTGATGGCATGAATGACAACAGCCAGCTCGAGGTCGTGAACTGGGTAGTTCTCTTCGTGAGGGCGCAATTGTCGAGAGGCATAAGCAACCACTTTGCGCTCTTGCATTAGGACACCGCCTAATCCTTGACGGAAGCGCCGCGATAAATGACGAAGTCCTTCTTAGTATCGTGGGAGCTAGCACGGGCGAAGTCAACTTGTCTTTGAGTGCCCGGAAACTTTCCCGACACTTATCTCGCCCATTGGAATTTGACGCCTTATGCAACAAAGTTAGTCGGAGGCTGGCAATCTTGGAGAAGTTCTCGGCGAATCGACGGCAATAGTCAAGCGAGACCGAGAAAACTTCGACTTGCTTAACGTTCTTCGGAGGAGTCCAATCGAGAATAGCCTGAACCCTTTCAGGGTTGACGGCAATACCATCCTTAGAAATGACATGCCCAAGATAGGTTACTTCGGGAAGCCAGAATTCAAATTTGGAGAACTTGGCATAGAGTTGATGCTCTCGTAGCTTTTCCAGCACAAGACGAAGATGTTCAGCATGCTCTTCTTCATTCTTGGAAAAGATCAGGATATCATCCAGATAAACCACGACGAACTTGTCGAGGTAATCCATGAATATATAGTTCATCAGGCGAGAGAAGGTGGCTAGAGCATTGGTTAAGCCGAAAGACATGACGGTGTACTCGTATGAACCATAACGAGTCACAAAGGCGGTCTTGGGGATATCCTCCTCACGAACACGGATCTGGTGGTAACCCAACCTCAAGTCGAAGTTTCGAGAACACCGATTTAACCAGCCGCTTGATCATAAAGATCATTGATCCGAGGAAGAGGATACTTATTCGAATGGTAGCTTGATTTATAGGACGGTAGTCTTGGACCAATCGGTTTGTCCCATCCTTCTTCTTGACAAAGAGAGAGGGTGCTCCCCAAGGAGAGCAACTTGGGCGAATGAAACCACTTTGAAGAGATTTGTCGATTTCCTCCTTTAGCTCAAGGAGTTCATGCGGCGGCATCTTGTAGGGTCGCTTGGCTATAGGAGTGGTGCTGGTTTTAAGTCGATGACGAACTTCGACAGCTCTAGCGGGGAATCCTGGAAGTTCTTCAGAAAACGTCCCGGAAATCGCGAACGACAGAATGTTTTCAATGCCCTCGAGTGGTGCGGCGCTCAATGCATTCAATGCATAGAGCCTTGCCTCGCATTTTGCACCGATGAGCTTGGTAAGTGACTATTTCATCCAAGGGTGTAGCAGATGGACGGTCTTTGTGGCGCAAACTATGGAAGCGATATGCGCCTTTAACCAATTCATTCCCGAATGAGGTCAATGCTACAAGACTTCAGACGATGGGAGAGACAAGGAATTCCAGTCCTTCGATTTCAACGGGACATCGTTGCAAATCATGGAGGTTCGACATTGGCCAGAGGTGTGTACTAATAGTGAAGCATTCATGTCTTCACTTTTAATGCCATGCATGAATGCAAAATCTTGAGACATGAATGAATGCGATGCCCTGTATCAAATAAAACACATGCTTTACTGAATTTACGAGAAGTGTACCCATCACAAGTGAGTTGGTCTTGAGCTTCGTTCGAGATCAACATGGTTGGCCCGAACTCGACCATAAGGTTTGGCTGTGTTGTTGCGGGGCTGGGTGTTTCCACCGCCACCTCTTTGGAAGGGCCAGCTGATTCTGGTTCTGGTTGCATTCTCTAGCACGGTGCCCTGGTTGTCCGCACCTGAAGCACAAACCATTATTAGGGGTGGGAACAGGAGCTTGGGGTGGTGGAGCTGGAAACTTTGGCTGCTTAGTTGTAGGCAGACGAGGTGCAGCATAGTTTTGCCTTGGAGCAGGTGCATTCGGCTGGTACATACTGTTGGAAATCCATATCTTGCGCTTTTGCGAGGACGGGCCCGAAGATGAGCCCGTGTCACGGTTGCGCCTATTAGAGCTCTGGTATTCCTGCAGACCAGTTTCGACATTAATAGCCTTGTTCACCAAGGTGGCGAAATCAGCAAAGTCGTGCACTAGAAGTGCGAGCTTGATGTCGACTTGAAGGCCGTCCACGGAACTTCTCTTGTCTGCGTGCATCGCTTGCAATGTCCTCTTCAAGATAGCGAGACAAGTCCAAGAACTCTCCGATAAGCTTCAACAGTCTTGTTGCCTTGGGTGAGGTTATGAACTCACGCTTCTTCCGTCCATGACCCTTGAGGGATGAAGCGGGCACGGAAGGCAGCTTGGAAGTCCGCCAGTGATAAGTGTTCCAACTGGCGAGTACGCTGTGGCTGTCCCACCATTGAGCTGCGGGTCCCTTCAGAAGAAGGAAGCAAAAGTGACATAGCTGGTGGGGGCTACATCAGCAGACTCCATCTCATAGGTGATGTCACGGAGCGACCATCAAGATCCAAATGGCTGGGTTGAGCTGCGGTACACGCCGGGTTCAGCGTATGAAATCTCGCAGAGTTGTTCCGTTTGGGTGCCGGGTTCATATTGGGGCGAGGAAACCGAGCCATCATGTTTTCCATGAACTGGCGATTCATCTCAAGCTGTTGGTTCATACCAGCCATGTACTCAGCGGTGGTGGGAAGTTGCCACCACGACCACGACCAGCTGGCCTAACCATCCCGCTATTATATAACAGGTAGTTCAAAGATTTGAGAAATTAAGCAAGAGACAGGAATCATTCATGATGAAACATGCATAATGAAAGCAGCATGATGGGAACTACATAGTAGTTGGCATATCTTACAAAAGGAATCATGCATAGAGTTCGATACATAGAGTCCAGTACATAGACTACTACATCATAGGCGGCACGCAGGCTCGCGGCGAATACATCAAACACTAACAGACAAGCCTACATCAGTCCCACGCGGTACTGCGGAGGTAGCTGTAGCCTGAAAGCTGGTAGTGCGGCAGCGGATAGTCCTCCACGCCGCTGACTGGGGCCGCGGATACTCAGTGCTGAATCCGACGTCCCGTGGCGAGAAAAAGGGCCAAGTGCGGAGAGTAGCCTCCCACGCCCGCCAACCGACATCCCGGGCATCACGGTCCTGGCTGGGTAGATCGCAGAACGCGGCAGCTCCGGATCGGACAAAGGGTGCATCAGCGTCGAGCACGGTAGAGGTGCCGACGGGTGATGTACAACTCGTGGCGAAGAGCTCGGTTAGCTCGATCCAGCCCATCGCATGCGTAACAAAGTTCGATGGTAGAAGGGCTCTCTGGTGACGATGGAGTAGGCAGCGGTGTAGTAACCTCCTCACCAACATCGACGCGATAGCAATGTGTCTCAAGGGGAGGTGTCCAACTCTCGATACTCAGACGAAGACGTGTCGAGCAGCATAAGCAGCATCGTGGACTGCCATATCGATAGTCACTCCAACACCATGTGCGATGTGCAGACAAGAGTGGACTCGTACTCCGAGAGTAGAGGTGGACGATGGCGCTGCATCGCTCCTCGGTTATAGTCCCGGTACTCCTCATAGACGGTGTACTCGGGGTGCCGCGATAACCCAGATAGGTCATCATCTCGGCTAGCACCGCAGGTGATCCCGAGGCACCAATGGTCGTTGTGTGGCGCACGACCTGCCTCGTGGGTTCCATCTGAAAACAAAGATGTTTCAAAGGAGTCAAATGACAGTGTGGAAATTGCTCAAATACAATTCCAAGAACAACTAGGGCTATATCCAACTTTGGGGTGAATGTGGTCACGGGATCCTAGTGTTAGTTAGTAAAATCGTTTAACCCGAGTAGAAGAGAGTTCAGAATCCCAGAGTAAAGATCGAGGAGTAAGAGATCCTAATACCACCCAATGGCGACGTGGGCCCATGGGCCGCACAGCCATGTTAGTAAAAGTTTTGTAAAGTCTAGACTCGACTTCGGCCAAGGAGTTGGAAGGGGGATTCCTACAGGCAGTCGGCTCTGATACCAACTTGACGCCGATTCAATCGTACACTAATCATGCACGCAAATGTGTACGATCAAGATCAAGGACTCACGGAAGATATCACAACACAACTCTACAAATAAAATAAGTCATACAAGCATCATAATACAAGCCGGGGGCCTCGAGGGCTCGAATACAAGTGCTCGATCATAGACGAGTCACGGAAGCAACAATATCTGAGTACGTACATAAGTTAAACAAGTTTGCCTTAAGAAGGCTAGCACAAACCGGGATACAGACGAAGAGGAGCAGGCCTCCCGCAGGATCCTCCTAAGCTACTCTCGGTCGCCGCCGCGGTCTGCACGTAGTAGTAGGCACCTCTAGAGTAGTAGTCGCCATAGGCGGTGGCGCCGGCCCCGGCTCCATCGCCTAGTTGCAGCAATCGAGTAGAGACAGGGGAAAAGGGGAACAAGGCAACCGTGAGTACTCATCCAAAGTACTGCAAGCAAGGAGCTACACTACATATGCATGGATATATGTGTAAAGGGCCATATCGATGGACTGAATGCAGAATGCCGTAATAAGAGGGGATAGCTAGTCTTAACGAAGACTACGCTCGACACCGTCTTGCAATGCAGTAAGAGGACAAACGAAAGTCCTCCAAGTAACATCACATAGCAATAATCCTACCCGGCGATCCCCTACTCATATCCCTGAGCGAGAGCGACCACCGGTTGTATCTGGCACTTGAAAGGGTGTGTTTTATCAAGTATCCGGTTCTAGTTGTCATAAGCTCAAGGTACAACTCCAAGTCGTCCTGTTATCAAGATCATGGCTATTCAATAGATTAACTTCCTGCAGGGTGCACCATCTTACCCAAAGACGCTTGATCCCATTTGGCCGACACACTTTCTCGGTCATGCCCGCCGCGGAAGATCAACACGCCGCAGCCCCACCTAGGCACAACAGAGAGGCCAAGACGCCGGTTCTAAACCTAAGCGCCGCAGGGTCCAGGCCCATCGCCTCGAAAGCACACCAAGACGTTATGTTCTGGCGGCCGAAGCGCACCTAGCCTAACAGCGCCCAGTCCAATCCGCGCGCGCCCGTCACCGACGTCTGAAGTGCTTCGCCGATACCACGACGCCGGGATACCCATAACTACTCCCGCGTAGATGGTTAGTGCGATAAGCTCGTAGCCAACTCAGATCAAATACCAAGACCTCGTTAAGCGTGTTAAGTAACCGCTGAACGCCAAACAGGCAGGCCCACCTCTCTCCTAGGCGGTCTCAACCTGCCTGCCGCCCGCCTCAAGATCCACTCATGGGTGCTCCATCAGCCGACCCGACTTTAGTCTCCACATGTACCATGTATAAGTATATAGTATATACCCGTGATCAACTCCCGAGTGATCACGGCCCGATAGTATAGCACGGCAGACGGACAAGTATGTAGGGCCACAGATGAATGTACTAGCATCCTATACTAAGCATATAGGATTGCGTAAGGTAACAATGGTTACAAGGACAAAGCTATGCAAAGAAGATAGGAGTATCTCGAAACAAGAATCTGCTATACTACTCTAATGCAAGCATATAGAGAAGAGTAGGCGATATCTCGTGATCAAGGGGGGCTTGCCTGGTTGCTCGGGCAAGAGAGGGTCCTCAACACCGTAGTCGAACCGGCAAGCAGCGTCGGTCTCGTAGTCTACCGGAGAGAAGAGGGGAAGAAACAATGAATACCAAGTAAACAGATGCATATCGATGCATGACATGCCAAGAAACGATGCTAGGCGTGCCCTAACGTGGTATAGGGGGTATTGGTTAAGGGGAAACATCCAGAAAGTATTCCTGTTTTGGGTTTTGGCGAGAGGAGCCGAGGGGAAAGTTGCAGGTTCGATAGGTTAGGGGTGTGTGGTGGACGAACGGATCGCGTGATCCGGATTTGTCTCGCTGCTCGAGCAACTTTCATGTTGAAAATATTTTAATCCGAGTTACGGATTAAAAGATATGATTTTCTAAAGATTTTATTAATTTCTGGAATTTAATTAATTAATTAATACGAAAAAATGTATTTATGACGTCAGCATGATGTCATGCTGACGTCAGCAGTCAACAGGGTTGACTAAGTCAACCCTGACATGTGGGTCCCGTTCGTCATACTCTGTTAACTAATTAACTTAATTAAGTTTAATTAACAGTAGTTAATTAGGTTAATTAGTCATTAGGTTTAATTAATCAGGATTAATTAGATTAATTATTTACTTAATTAATTAATTAATTAATTAATTAGTTCTTATTCATTTTATTTAATTTTATTTAATTTTTCATTTTCCTTTTTATTTTTTTTAAACGTCCTGTGGGGGGCCCCATGTCGTTGTCGGTGGGGGATTGGCCACCGCTAACCGAGTCAACAGAGCGAGGGGGGGCCTGGCCCATCGGTCCATGGCAAAGGGCCCTGTGGCTACACGCTGGCGGGGCCGAGTTGGCCTTGGCTACCAAGGCGGAGGCGCGAGCATCGCGGACTTTCGCCCGGTGGCTCAACAGGCGGGCCGCTGCTCGGAAGAGGAAAGGGCGGCGTCCGGTGGGGGCAAGGGGTCGGCCGGACTTGGCGGAACAGCGCCAGCGAGCGGCGGAGGCGGCGAGGAGGTTCGGCCTCCGTCGTGTGGGTGCTCTGGGCCGGGAGGGTTAGCAAGCCGCGCCACACGGGAGCTCGGCCCGTGACCGCTTGGTCACCGGGCGCCAGGCGTTGAGCTCCAGGGCGCGCGGCGTCGGTGCGGGGCGGAGGAAAAGGCGCCCTTCGGCGCGGAGGAGGAGAGGAGGTGGGGAACAGCATGGCGGGCGGGCGTGGCTGCTGTGACCGCGAGGGAGGGGGGCGGCCGAGCCAGCGACGGGGCTCGGGCGACAGTGGCGCTTGGGAGGGGGGACGAGGGGAGCGACGGGGAAGAGGGAGCGCTCACTGAGGGTTGTGGGGTCTACGAGGCGGGCTCGGTGGAGCCCGGTGGCGACCGGCGAGGAGGCGGTCGGGGAGGCCGCCGCGCGCTGGGGAAGATCCGGTGAGGCGGGAGGGTCGGTCGACCCTGGCTGGCAGTGTGGCAGCGTGGGCGACGCAGGGATCCGGGAGGAGGGGGTCAGGCGGCGGGGTCGCCATGCGATGAGGGGGACGAGGCTCGGCCCGATCTGGATCAGGCGGGGAGATGGAAGGATCGGGAGGGGGCGAGTGAGGCGCGGGGGCGGCTAGGGTTAGCCGACCCGGGGGGGAGGGGGGGAAAAGGTGGCCGGTTGGGCCGGGCCGTGGGAGGGCTGGGCCAGTGTGGGGTTCGGGCGGTGGGCCAAAGGGGAGGGCTGGCCTGTTGGGCCATGGGGTTCCTCCCCACTTTCTCTTTTTTTTTATTTTGTTCTTTTCTTATTTTCTTCTTTTCTGTTTTAGCTTATTTAAAATGCCAAAGCACTTTACAAAATTTTGTGCACCCCACCATAATTAGGTTTGTTATTTTTGACAACCCCCGAACATTTTAGTTTTAGTTTTTGAAAACTTATATCGTTTGCTTTTGTTTTGAATTTGATTTAACCGAGGTGATTACTGTTGCTTAACCATCCGGGTGTTACATGCGTGGACTACAAGTTTGGTGTCCGGATGTACTATTCCTTCCTTTGCAAACCGACTCTGTATAACCCTAGATCTCTTTGGTGCGTATATAAATCGGAGGGTTTAGTCCGTAGAGGCTATCAGAATTCTCATAGGCTAGACATCTAGGGTTTAGCCATTACGATCTCGAGGTAGATCAACTTTTGTAACCCCTATACTCATCGAATACAACCAAGCAGGACATAGGGTTTTACCTCCATTAAGAGGGCCAGAACCTGGGTAAACATTGTGTCCCATTTGTCCCTTGTTACCATCGATCCTCAGACGCACAGTTCGGGACCCCCTACCCAAGATCTGCCGGTTTTGACACCGACAGTCATTGCATGGTGGGAAGGATATTTGATGCATTTTGACAATGACCAAAATAGACCCTTGAGCAATTACCTCATCTAGATCATGTGGAATGACTGGAAGGAGCGAAACCGCCACATTTTCTATGACATTCATATTACATGCATCAAGTTTGCTCACCTTGCTTTTGAGGACATTACGTAGAGGGACAAGGCTTTCCAGTCAAGAGTATGCCAGAAGCATTAGTAGTTAGCATGCAGTGCTTGGGTGTGTTTTGAAAGGGGATGGGGGTTTGGCTTATATTTATTTTGAAACATCGCAAACATTTACACATTTATGTGTTCTTGCTGAAAAGGCAACAAAATAGTGAAAGTACCTCGTTGAATAGATAGCCATGTGACTGTCCAAATTAAGTAAGACCACACTTCATTTGTTTGGGAATTGGTCATGGGTTGCACCGGCATGAACCCTGACTTCAATGACAATGCATATAATATGTCACGTGTACATATAATTTTGCCAACAGCTGTAGAATAATAGCTTTATGGTGTTTTTTCTATATTAAAATCCAAATTTCCCCTAAAAAAATCCTAATTATGTACAGATACTTACAAGGAAGGAAAATGGGAAAACAGAAAAGACAATGCTACACATCGGTCGGCTCAAACTAGAACAGATCCACCACCTCGTCCACCGTTGGATCAATGCATCAACAAAATTCGATTCCCTCAACATCATAATGCCCCGCCTTGTCCTCTCACAAATGCTTTGCAACATGAGACATGTTGCGATCCACGAGTTTGCAACATACCCCATGAAACCGGATGGCTCGGTGTACAACATGGGCCATGTTGTGCTCAGGAGTGGCAACATGACCTATGTTGTGCTTGCTTTGGACGAGTTTGCAACATGAACTATGTTGCGCTAGGGGGATTGCAACATGACCGATGTTGCGGTGGCAACGGCGGCTTGCAAGCGGCAGCAGTTGGTAACTGGCTTGCCGACTCATCGTCTCGGAGGGCACAGCTCTTGGGCGCCAGCGGCGACCCATTGCGGCACTTACCTCGCCTCTTGCAGCCCTGGCAGCAATGACTGTTGCCATCGATGGCGAC
Organism: Aegilops longissima; assembly: GCA_021605205.1. Taxonomy (NCBI): domain Eukaryota; kingdom Viridiplantae; phylum Streptophyta; class Magnoliopsida; order Poales; family Poaceae; genus Aegilops; species Aegilops longissima. The sequence continues at coordinate 171,815,185 of CM038676.1, forward strand.
CGAAGCATTGGCCTTGCCCTCTTTGTTGCACCGTGGTAAGTGGTCACGTCCTGGAGAGGCATTGATCGACTTGCAGGTGGTAGCCCCTTCCGGAGCCGTAGATGGCGGAGGGGGACGGGACAAATAAGAAATAACGGTCGGTTCATGAAGGATTGGTAGAAAGAGAGAGCGCGCCATGGGAAGGAATTGGAATAAGCTGGACTTTTGGTTTCACTGGCGTGAGGAAGAGGATAAGGGCGACGCGATTTTTCTCTGGAAGGACGATGGGCTGGCGGGTCCAGGGAAGTACGTGGCACGTGTCGCTAGAAGGAGGCGGTTGACGTTTCTAGTGGAATCAGCCGTGTGAAAGACACATAGATGTTCAGATCAAACCACGTGAACTACATGGTAACTCACGCCAGAACTTGATGTTCCGTTATGGAACGTATCTTCAGGTCGACCAAACCTATTGAAAGACCTGATTGCAAGTCCAGGAAAAGTCTTACCACATTCTGCATAATTTTGTAGCACTCTCAAGCTGCACAATATGGGTTAGTTGAGCTATGAGATCTAAACTTATGCTGGCTCATAGTGCCTGCGATTCAGTCAAAATGGTAATGTTCCATGTAATCTGAACCTGGTCTCTGAGATCTGGAATTTGTGCCATCCCAAAGGCAGGGTTTCATGGCTCGCCGACCACCAACCCACCGTTCCCGATCAACGACGGTGGCGGCGGCACGGAAGTCGACAATTGGGACGAAAGTGAAACCACATGGATAGGTGGCACTGAGAGGAGCTATCAATTGTACTAGTCCGACCCGTTCGCATGCAAGTTTGTTTCCTATCCCTTTCAGCTTTAGATGCCCCAGCCCCGGCGCTCAAAAGGCCTCCCCATTCACCCTGGCAATTGGCTACCGCACTTTAATTCCATTCTTTGCAGCATTCACGCACCCAGCAAGCTGGGAAAACGCAGTGTATACTTCTAGCTCCAGCTGCGTGAAACAAGCAAGTTCTTCTGTCAACTTTTATACTACAAAGTCTTGCAGGAGATGCAAGTGGTTGCTGCAGTATTGGGTAATACTATCACGGAATGAGATCCCCATTCGATGTGACTCCTTGGATCTTGATGATATACTCAGCTCCTTCCCCGCCAACTGCACCTCCTTCCCAATGAAATATCTTGGGCTGCCGTTGTCAACCAAGAGGCCCAAAACAATCCATTTTCAGCCTCTCAAGATAAGATTGCTCCTCAACTTACCCCTTGGATGGGCAAGCATGTTATGAGCTGGACGGGCTGTGTTGGTCAAGTCGGTCATCACAGCAATTGCCATTTACTACTTGATTCGCGCTTAGACCTACCTGCTCGAGTTATGAAGAAGATTGACTCCCTTAGGCGTGCCTATCTTTGGGCAGGTTGTGACAAGGTCACAGTGGCAAATGCAAGATCAATTGGGACCAGGTGTGCAAATCAAAGTGCATGGTGGGTTGGGCATTCTAAATCTGAAAAATTTGCAGCGCCCTCGAATTAGTTGGTTGTGGGCTGCTTGGACGGATCCGCCAAACCTTGGGTCAACTTGGGAAACCCTTGTGTACAAAAGGACAAAGATATTTTCGCCTCCGCCACAAAGGTTGTTGTTGGAGACGGTCGTCGAGCATCATTTTGGGACTCTTCCTGGCTGGATGGTATGAGACCCAAGTATATCGCGACCAAGATCTTTGAACTTTCTACAAGAAAAAACTGCTCTGTGAAGAAGGCCTTGCACAATAACTTCACGGGTTTCTAAGGTGGATATTGGTGGGAACCTCACCGTTAGCCACATATCTGAGTTCGTCAATCTCGGGAAAGCTCTCGCTGGTCAATCTCAACCAGAGGAGACCGATTCAATTACGTGGAAGCTCGCCAATGATGGCCAATATTCAGCGGCGCCGCTTATAATACACAATTCCTTGGGCTAGTGGACACGGACATGCCTCTGTTAGTGTGGCGAACTGGCTCCTCCCAAATGCAAATTTTTGCTTGGTTGGTCATCAACAACGAGTTTGGACGGCCGACAGGCTTCAATAAGGGTTGGCCAAATTGTAATCTTTGTCCTCTTTGCAAGCAAACTCCGAATCGGCGACACCTTCTTTTCCAATGCCGCTACACCATCCGTGTGTGGGAATGATTAAATCTTGGCTCGGTTTACAAGATGTACACCCAATAATCGGGGTGGTTTGACTTGGTCAAAGAGTGGTGGCGCCCAATGCTTCCGGGACCTCACGACCACGAAGGGCACCGACTTCCATCATGCTACTGACTTTTGGGAAATATGGAAAGAGCGAAATGCACGTGTGTTCCGTAACAACGCAATTCCAATGGGTGTGCTCGGGGCGGCCCGAGGGGTGGCGAGGCGGCCAGGGGCCCCCAAAATCTAGGGGGCCCCTCCAGGGTTCGCAAGGAGCCCATGGCCCAGACCATAAGTAGGCAGCGACCTAGACGCACGTAGTCCACGAGTAGTCATGTTTTCCTTCTTTCCAACGCAAGTTCGCCGCTTCGCGACGATACTATTCCCCCGAGGGCCCCGATCGTGAGACGCGCCGCCGATGTAGATCGCTCTCCGCCATGCGACCGGCGGTCTTCCTCCAGGTCCCCGGGCCCGTTGTGTTATCCCGCGTTCGTGAGATGTCTCTCATGTGCAAGACGAAGCCACCCCACTTATAAGGTCATCCCTAACCTCCTCTTTCTAGTTGGTCACGTTCATATGGTGCAGCAGCAGTCAGATCTTAGAAGGTCTCGCATATGATGCAGTACAAAATTTTGATTTCGTGTGCCCGTTGCTCTATTTCTTACTTCAATCTGTACTTTGTCAACACGACACCAATCGCCTTATCTATTGAAAAAATTGCCTGCTATGTGTTGGATTGTCGGTCTTTGCATTCTCTCTCCAAATCATCATGACTGCAAATTTAACTTAAAAATTGGAAGTAGTTCTCTGCTATTCTTACACGCATAACTTCAATCCAAGCATGGTTATATAATAAAGCCACTCAGACTCCCATAGCCATCGGGTAGGTAAATGATCTTTTATTGTTGCAAATGAAGCTTTTAAACTTTATAAACCTTTCATGTTGATGTTTGTCCTCTATCAGGTATTCGGTTTGTCTAATTAAGTAAAGGAATACACCATTTACAATTTTTATTTTATTTTGGAACAATAGACAATAATAAGTTAAGTAAAGGAATGAACTAAAAAAATAAGATTATTATTTTGACCTTTATAGTATGGGCCCCTGGTTGTAATTTCGCCCTGGGCCCCCGAAATATCAGGACCGGCCCTGGGTGTGCTTGTTGCTCGAATCAAAGAGGAAGCCTCATGGTGGTGCCGTGCCGGGGCAAAATATTTGTGTAATGTAATGCCGCGAGAGTGAGGATTGTAACTCGGCCGCTGACCTCAACTCTAAAACCTTCTTCTTATTCAATGAAAATGACAAATCTTTTGCCTTGTTTCAAAAAAAAATCACGGAATGAGATGTGGGAAGATCTGCATTGTTCCACGGCAAGAGGAAGCACAAGTTGGCGTGAGGAAACGGGGATCTCAAGGGCATGTAGAGAGTCCCTGAAGCTGGTTGCAGTGTAGCTTAACCTGATGTTTTGGTACAGAGGGCTAGTGGCCGCTTTCTTCTCAGTGCTTAGCTACGCTAAGTAATTTTATTTGGAAATGCTATCTGGCATTTCCAAGCGAATGCATCGGCAGCCGTCCGATCTTCTGAAACGAATCGCAGTGGCAGGGAGTTTACCACTTGGGCCGAAGCTGTCTTGTGAACATTGTAGTAGAAGTTGCTAGATATACTTTGAAGGTTGTTTAAATTTGATTTTCATTTTTTTAATCCAAATGTCCCAATTTATTTTCATTTTTGAAAGAACAAAAATCCCTATTTTGTAGACGGGGTTTTTCCTAAACTTGCCGTGTGCATTTTTATTTATAGGTAGCATGGCAAATTCTTTTCAATTTGGTTAATAAGATGGCCGTATGCATCTTTCTGATGCAGAGGCCGGGGAGCCCCCCTTTTCGAAAGAAAAAAAACCAAGTCAATTTTTTTTCTTCCAAAACATGGCATTTTTACTTTCTCACATGACATTTTTTATATTAAGAGCATGGCATTTTCATAATTAATAACATGGCATTTTCATAATTAATAACATGGCATTTTCATAATTAATAACATGGCATTTTTCCTTTTTCAAATGGCATTTTCATTATTATTAAGAGCATGGCATTTTAGTAATTAATAACAGCGCATTTATTTAATAAGAGGACGGCAGTTTTATTATTAAGAGCAAGGCATGTTAATAATTAGTGACATGGCATTTTATTAATAAGAGGATAACAATTTATTATTAAGAGCATGACATCTTAATGGTCATAGTCAATAATATGGCATTTTTATTTTTAAGAGGATGGCATTTTATTAGTAAGAAGGTGGCATTTTATTTTTTATGGCAGGACAATTTTTTATTTTTTGATTATGGCAATTCCTGTGTGTGACTTTTTATGGTTTTGGAAATCAAAATATAGAATCTAATATGGGGCTTAGAGAGATAAAAAATATCAAGAGAATGGCAGTTTTAAAATTTTAGCAAGGCAATTTTATTTTGTCTAGATCACATGACCATTTTTTCTTTTGATCATACTCATTTTAAATTTATAAATTAGATTAACTGTAGTTTGATAAAGTAGCATGCCATTTTTTATAGTTCACATAATGGCAATTAGGGTCTCTTTTTGTTGATTGCATTCTTTAAAAAAAGAAATGTTAACTAGACCTATGGGCCAGATTGAACGAATTGTTGTATGGGCCCACCCATTTTTTGAATTTCATCGGCTTTGAGAAAGGTTCTAGAACCTTCCCTGAACCGCTTTAATTGTTTTTCTTTCTTTCTTTTTCTTTTTTTACTTTTCCCATTCTTTTTCATTTTCTTTTTCTTTTTAGTTTTCATATTTTTATTTTCAGTTCATCTTTCAAATTCGCAAACATTATTTTGAAATCGTGAACATTGTTTTTCAAATTCATGAACATTTTATAAATTTGGTGAAATTTTCACAAATTCGTTAACATTTTTTAAAATCATGAATATATATTTTTAAACTGCGTACATTTTGGAACTCATGAACAAAATTTTAAATTGTGAACATTTTCTAAAATTTATGAACATCTTTCAAGAATTAGTTTTGATGATTTTTTTAGTTCATGATTAGTTCTTGAATCTGTGAGCATTTTTTGAATTTTGTGAACATTTCTTAAAATTTGGGAACAAATTTCGAAATTCCAAAACACTTTTGAATATTTTGACAATTTTCAAAAAAATGTTCATTTTAAAATATTCATTAACATAGTTTAAAATTGTGGACATTTTATGAATACACGAACATTGTTTTGATATCACGAACATTTTTTGAATCTGCGAACTCTTGTCATTTCCTGAACAGTTTTTAAATCATGAACATTTTTTAATAGACGAATTATTTTTAAAAGGAAAAAATGGAAAACAGAAAAAGTGCGGCGGGGAGGGGGGGCTTCCCGCCGTGCACATCGGCCGGCCCATGATTGCACGCTCCAAAGAAATCTGGCGCGTAGGTCGCCATATAGGAGGCCCCCTCCCCCAGCGAACTATTGCTAGGGATTAGGGTCCTATTTTTTCAAACTAATTTCTCCTGTATACTATAGTATCCCTAAGAGAATCATAATCCCCTGAAAAGATAATGTGGATGAAAAGAACAACTTGAGAAAGGAGTCATGCATGCGTGACGTGCGTGCAAGTGTAATTCTAGCTAGAAACAAGATTAGAACAGACAGAAAGGAACCAACAGCTGAGCCGACGCATGTCCGTGAGAGGTTGGAATGGAGAACTGTGAGATGCAACCATTGGATTTCCGTCATCATGGAAAGAAGGGGAAAGCGATTCTTTACAACCTCTACAATTACTTGGTCGAATTACTTCAGTTTTCATGTAAAAACATCACTTCAGTTTCAAACATCTACTTTTGGTTGGTCGCACACTACGCGAAGATTCGGAATTGAAAAGCATCCCCGCTCCGCCTGGATCTGGCGATTTGGCTATCGCCATCACCAAACACTAGCCCAGCCGCCTTTCCTCGCTCTATTCTTGCCGCGTCGCCACTGACCGAAGCCCGTGCGGCTGGCTGCAGCAAAGGGGCTCTTCCGGGCGGCGGCTTGCGCCTTAGTTGGGTTGTGGATTCGAGAGGCGCATCGGCGCGCGTTGGGCTCCTGGGCTCCAGTGATAGATGGTTGAATGCAGCATCCACTAGCAGGGCGTGAGCTATGGCTACCAGCGGTGTGGCATCCTTGAGCTACGTCAGGGGTGCATGGAAGGTGTTGCGGCGATGGTTGGACCAGGACACAGCCTATATATGACGGTGCAATGATACTCGGACGGTGGTGTGCGGCGCCATCCGTGGGCATGGTACTCAGATTCATCTCCACTTCACTTTGGGGCCGCGTACATCGGATACGATCTTGAGTTTGGTGTTGTTGCTCCGGAGGTGCGATCTGTGGATGGTGACTTAAGGCAAAGAACATGGGTCTGCAGTGTCGGCCAAGGATTTTTTGACCGAGTTGGCAGCCTTTGTTGGTGAGACGCCGGTAGCGACGATTGCATCTGCAAGTATGCGGACGACAACATATGGTTGTTTCTTTCTGATATGACAATTCTCTACTCGGGCGCACAAGTGACAGCATGGATCGGTGTTGTTGGTGGCGACCGATTCTTGTCGCGGCATGACCGTTTGCTTGTGCAAGCATGGTCTTAACTTGCATGGCCTCTTACGTCAAGGCCATGCTATTCATGTAGTTGGTGATATTGCGGAAAGGCGTGGTCATGATGACTTTGATTTGGTGGTTCTTCTCAAGCATCAGTCTCGAGCTTCGGGGTGCACACACGAGGTCTGACTCTTATTTGTTATACTTAGGAATAATGGTGTTTCTTGTGTTGTTTCCTTGTTGAAGGCAATGCTTGAATTTGCTCGGGCTTGTTATTCAGGGTGTAAACTATGATCTGACCTTAGCTTTGTCACTACCTTATATAGTTTGGATGTTTACTTTGGTTTGTGCTTTATCTTTAAAGCAAGACGAAAGCCTGTTTTGAGAAACTACGAAATAGCAAGAGCAAAATAATCAACACCTTGTCCGATTAATTTCTTGCTCGTTCTCGGAGCAGCAACCGCTGCGGAATTCCCTATTTCTTGCACGCTGTGGCAAATAGCTGAACATTCACACACGAGAGCTTGAGATGAGCCGGCCCATGTGTAGCCAGCAGTTTTTTAGGTTTCGCTGTTTGGTTTTTCATTGGTTTTAGGAACAATCTTGAAGCTTTGGTTCTTTTCGTTTTCCTATTTCAATTTTTACTATTATTTTTAGCTTTTCTACTAGCACATATGCCCGTGCGTTGCAACGGGGAAAAATTGATGTTTTGTACAAACATAATATTCCACAACACCGGATTCACTATGAAGAACATATTGCAACGCAACATCCTTCTACAAAATGAATATAAAAAATACATTGCAATTGAGCCGTGTTCATATTTTCTTTGCCGGGCATAATCTCTCACTAATTCCATTTAAGTACAATCCTTTTTAGTGTCATTTAAGTATAATTCTTTTATTAATTAGCCATATCCGTTTAAACATTCTATTTAAACCCACAATCCTTTCTTTATTAGTTCACTCGCTTAATTAGCTCGCCTTAAACATGATGACTGTCACTCGTATATTTAGAGCGAGTTGGGTTAGTAAATGTGAAAGGCGCATAAGTCGTTAGTTGTTACATCAAAAAGCTAGACAGGAGGTCCTTTGTTAAATTCCCACAATGATGATTTATTTTGACTCAATTATTTTTCGCGGTCTCTATGAAAGCCTATAAAAGGCCCATCAACATACAAGTACCTGGCCCAGATCGCTTAGCGTGTGTAAACCAAACGAAAAAGACCAAACCAAACCAAGAATACCTATTCCCTTTAATAGTAGGTATAGATTTCATTTCATTTATCTTTTTTTCTGTACCTTTTTATTTTTTATTATTCTTTTTTTTCACTCATGTTTTCAAAGTTTGTTCATTCTTTCAAAAAAAATTGGGGGCATTAAAAAATTGTTAACATTTTCAAACTTTCTTCATGTTTCTAAAAAATTTCACAAGTTTCGGAAATGTGAAAATTTTCAAAATTGTTCACCAATTTAAGAAAAATCACATTTTCAGAAAATACTTAGGATTTAAAAAATGTTAATGTTTCCAAAAATTATTCATGTTTTCTAAATCTGTTCATGATTTAAAATCACAAATTCAAAAAGGATTCAAAAAACTCAAATCTTGTTCGCATTTCCAAAAAATTGTTTGTATTTCTAAAGTCATTCGTGTTTTTCAAAAAAAGTTTCAAAACCATTTGACATGTTCAGAAATTATTTGAAATTTAAAAAATGTGTATTTCAATAACTATTCCGAATAAAAAATACCACTTTTAATTTTTTAACAATATTCAAGAAATTTTAGAAAATTACGTTGGAAATTTGAAAAAAAATCACATTTGAACTTAAAGATATGTCGCTCGTAGCCCTTATGTTTTCGTGCTGCCTATTAAACACCAAAGCTTGTCAACTCAAGTGGCTAGGCTTGAGCGCGAGGTCCTAGGTTTGAATTCATGCACATTACTATTAATTTTTTGGGAATATTCATTGTACCACCCGCTTTTTTGTCGGCTCAATGGGGTGGGGGTGGGGGTGGGAGGTTGTGCGTGTCAATTTGACAAAAAAGAGCATCAAATACAGTCTCCAAGAAGCAAAAGAAATAGGTGTGAATCTAGAGATCTGCGAGATCATCCATTCATTGCTATCTGTTTATTTCAAAGCCCAACATTGAATTGGGTCAAAATACGGTCTCATTGAAGTATCGTGTACATCAGACAACTTGTTTTCCAGGGAGCTCCTCTTTGACGAGCTCCAATTTGGCGCTTATGCGCCGGTTCGCCAAACGGCGCTTGCAGGTGTTTCTAATTGGGCGGCTCGTTCTGTTCTTTTTTCCTGTTTTTGAAATGCAAAAATTGTGCGGCAACGGGGATTCGAACAAATGCCCACTTGTTGCACGGTCATGGCTATAGCTACCAGGGGCACTCCCCCGCAAGTGAATAGTTAGCTCGTTTTTCTCTTTTTTACTTCATTCTTCACTTTGATTTCCTGTTTTATTCTTTTATTTTACTCTTTTTATTTTTTTTTCCTCATCTTTCTTTGTTTTCTTTAGTGCACGGTTTCTTCAGATTCGTTGAACTTTTTCAGAATTGATGAACTTATTTTCAAATTCGATGGACTTATTTTAAATTGGATGAACTTCTTTCGAATTTGATGTAATTTTTTCCCAAATCGATGAACTTTTTCCAAAGCCCATTAACCTTTTTTCAGAATCAATGAACTTTTTTCAAAATCCATGAACGTTTTTCCAAATTTGATGATTTAAAAAATGATGAACTTTCTTTCAATATGATGAAGTTTTTTCAAACATTGATGAAACTGTTTTCAAATTCATGATCTTTTTTCCCAAATTAGTTAACTTTATTCAATTATTTTGAACTTTTTTTGTTTCACGGGAACTTTTTCAAATCTGTGAACTTTTTTCATACTCAGGAAATTTTCTTAATTAGTGATCTTTTTGAAATTTCGTGAACATTTTTCATTATTTGTGAACGTTTTTGAATACGTGAGCCTTTTCATTTTTGAAAAAAAAATCGCTAACTTTTTTTAATCTGTGATCTTTCACTTTTTTGGAACCACGCAGCCCATATTATCGTTACTGATGATCGAGGTAGTACTTACCTCAAGTACTAGGTAGCTTCAGTGGTTAGCATAGCCGGTTTAGAATGTAAAGGCGTGAGTTCGAATCCTCGCCGCGGCAATTCTTTTTAGGATATTTTTTTGTCCGCTGGCGCTACACGTTCGTGGGCCGGCCCAGCAAGGCGCTGCTGCGAGCGCCAGTTGATTACTCCTATTCGACGCCTTATGCGCCGCTTAGCGAACACAACACTCACGCGCCTCCACTCTTGGGTCGGCACAACCATTAGGCGAGCGCTTGCTCGTGATGTGTGGTTTATTCCAGTTCTTTGGTCGATTGGTTCACAGTTGACTGATCGCGGTTGACCGGTCGAAGTTCACCGTTCCACCACTGACCGATTGACTTTTTGAGAAAAAGTGTGATTCTGTCAATAAAAATCAGGATTTAATTTTTTTTTTCATGAATTTGAAAATATTCACGTGTTCAAAAAAAATTCACGAATTTTAAATAGTTTCAATAATTTGAGAAATAAAAAGTTCCAAAGATGAAAAAGTGATCAAAAAGGTTGAAAAATCAACAAATTTGGAACGGGTCATAACTTTTTTTTAAGTTCCGAAATGTGAGAAAAGTTCACAAACTTTTTAAAAAGTTCGAGACTTGGAAGGTTCGTAGTTTGGCAAAAGTACACAAAAATGGTAAAACTTCACAAATTTCAAACACAAGTTCTTAAAATATTAGACAAAAAATTGTAATTCAAAAAAGTTCACGAAATTAGAAAAAAGTTCATAAATTTTAAAGAAATCAAGAATTCAAAATAAAAAGGTTTAACCAAAAATATGAAAAAAGTTTCGAATTTGGAAAATTTCACTAAAACTGTGAAAAGTTCACGAGATTGATTAAAATAAAAATAGAAAAGCAAATAAAAACTCAAATAAAAAAGGGAAAAATAAAACGTAAAATAAAAACAAAATGAGAAATCGATGAAAATATTAACCTGCATGGGCCATTCCAAATAGGTAGCAATGAAGAGGTGGTGTGTCCACCGCTTTGCTGAAACGTTTATAAGCAAAATCATTAATGGAGGAGTACTTCTTGCAAAGATCACTCCCACTTCCTCAGGTTACGACAAGCGGTGCGCTGCATGTGCGGCACTTATCACAACCTGTGAGTTTTCCGTTTTTTCGTAGATCTGTTTGTACAACATTTTATCTCTTAAACCGTGAATCCAAATCTCCAACTGTTTTTACCGTTGGATTCCTCGTGTCGAAATCTTCAAAACTAGATCTCACGTTGATAGGTTTGAGGATTTTTTTCACGAAAAAATCAGACGAAGAAACTGAACCAGGAGAACGGTTTTTTTCCTTTCTGAAAGAGGTACGGCCGTGCCTCTCGTGAAAGCACAACAGTGCCTCTTGGGTGAGCAAATCCAGCCTCTCGCGAAAGGAAAAAAAAAACAAAACACGTTTTTTTTCATTTCCGTGAGGCTTGGCCGTGCCTCTCGCGGAAGAAAAAAAATGTGTTTTATTTTCGTTTCCGAGAGGCACGATCGCGCCTTTCGCGGAAGAAAAAAAAATAGAAAATGTGTTTTTTTGTTTCAGAGAGGCATGGTCGTGCCTCTCACGGAAGCAAAAACCGTGCCTCTTACGGAAGAAAAAAACAAAAAAGTATTTTTCTCCGTTCCGAGAGCACGGATGTGCCTCTCGCGAAAGCACAACCGTGCCTCTCATGAAAGAAAAAAACAAAAAATACGTTTTTTCGTTTTCAAGAGGCACGGCCTTGCGAAAGTAAAGTCGTGCCTCTCATGGAAGCAAAAAAATAGATGATTTTTTTGCGTGTAAAATTGATCCAAAAGCTAAAAAAGACCGGTAGAAAATCAAAAAGTCAAAAAAAAACTAGGAAAAAACCGGTTTTAAAAGCCGAAAACGTGTGCGAATTTTTTTAAAATACCCAGATGGAGGTCATAGAGCGTGACACGTGGCGTGCTATCAGCCCATCCGGAAGTGATCGTTGCGAGGCTTCCGAAGGAGCGCTCGTCAACTAGTTGCTCCCGCTTATAAGAGGCATAGCGGGCACCAAAAAGTATCCAGCCCATTTAACGTACTAGACGCGCGACGCACGCACGGAACCTTGTTGGCCTGGCCCATCTTTAACAATAGCAATATTAGGTTCTACTTTAACTTGCTCAGGAGGTGTATAAGTTCTAATATTGCTTTTACGAACAACAGTTGAAGTTTTAGCATGATCCTTTATTCTAACAGGGAAAGGTGGTCTCTTAACATACGAAGCAGGAACAATAGGATCATTATAAGTGACAGTCTTTTCTTCAAATTTAATAGGTGCAGCTACTTTTACTTCTATGGGAGGATGATATTTAAACCACTTCTCCTTGGGGAGATCAACATAAGTAGCAAAAGATTCATAGAAAGAAGCTACTATCTCAGAGTCAAGTCCATATTTAGTGCTAAACTTACGGAAAATATCGGTATCCATAAAAGATTTAACACAATCAAACTTAGGTGTCATACCTGACTCCTTACCTTCGTCGAGGTCCCAATCTTCAGAGTTGCGTTTAATTCTATCCAATAAATTCCATCTGAATTCAATAGTCTTCATCATAAAAGAGCCAGCACAAGAAGTATCGAGCATGGTGCGATTGTTTTCAGAAAGCCGAGCATAAAAATTATGAAGAATTGTCACTCTTGAGAGCTCATGATTGGGGCATGAATATAACATTGATTTAAGCCTCCCCCAAGCTTGAGCAATGCTTTCTCCTTTGCGAGGCCAAAAATTATATATATAATTGCGATCACGATGAACAAGATGCATAGGGTAATATTTTTGATGAAATTCCAATTTCAATCTTTTATAGTTCCATGATCTCGTATCATCACATAGCCTATACCATGTCAATGCGTCTCCCTTCAAAGATAAAGGGAAGACCTTCTTCTTAACAACATCATCGGGTATACCTGCAAGCTTAAATAGTCCATAAACTTCATCCACATAGAGTAGATGTTCATCGTGATGCTTTGTTCCATCTCCGTAAAAGCATTAGCTAGCAGTTTTTCCATCATACCGAAGGAAATTCAAAAGGAGTTTAATTTTCAATAGGTTCAGTAGGTTGAGGAGCAACTCTTTGCTCTCTTGGGACGGGTGAAGATACCTTAACACACCCCGAGAATTACTTTCCATAGTAACAAGTGACAATGAAATTTCAGCACACTATATAAATTTTACCTTACCAAATTCCACCTACCAAAGGGCTACACTCCCGGCAACGGCGCTTGAAAAAGAGTCTTGATGACCCACAAGTATAGGGGATCTATCGTAGTCCTTTCGATAAGTAAGAGTGTCGAACCCAACGAGGAGCTGAAGGAAATGATAAGCAGTTTTCAGCAAGGTATTCTCTGCAAGTACTGAAATAAGTGGTAACAGATAGTTTTGTGATAAGGTAAATTGTAACGAGCAACAAGTAACTAAAGTAAATAAAGTGCAGAAAGGTGTCCCAATCCTTTTTGTAGCAAAGGGCAAGCCTGGACAAACTCTTATAATAGGAAAAGCGCTCCCGAGGACACATGGGAATATCGTCAAGCTAGTTTTCAACACGTTCATATGATTCGCGTTCGGTACTTGATAATTTGATATGTGGGTGGACCGGTGCTTGGGTGTTGTTCTTACTTGAACAAGCATCCCACTTATGATTAACCTCTATTGCAAGCATCCGCAACTACAACAAAAGTATTAAGGTAATTCTAACCATAGCATGAAACATATGGATCCAAATCAGCCCCTTACGAAGCAACGCATAAACTAGGGTTTAAGCTTCTGTCACTCTAGCAACCCATCATCTATTTATTACTTCCCAATGCCTTCCTCTAGGCCCAAATAATGGTGAAGTGTTATGTAGTCGACGTTCACATAACACCACTAGAGGCTAGACAACATACATCTCATCAAAATATCGAACGAATGCCAAATTCACATGACTACTAATAGCAAGGCTTCTCCCTTGTCCTCAGGAACAAACGTAACTACTCACAAAGCATATTCATGTTCATAATCAGAGGGGTAATAATATGCATAAAGGATCTGAACATATGATCTTCCACCAAATAAACCAACTAGCATCAACTACAAGGAGTAATCAACACTACTAGAAACCTACTAGCACCAATCCCAGACTTGGAGACAAGAATTGGATACAAGAGATGAACTAGGGTTTGGAGATGAGATGGTGCTGGTGAAGATGTTGATGGAGATTGCCCTCTCCCGAAGAGAGGAGCGTTGGTGATGACGATGGTGATGATTTCCCCCTCTCGGAGGGAAGTGTCCCCGGCAGAACAGCTCTGCCGAAGCCCTAGATTGGTTCCGCCTCGTGGCGGCGGAGTTTCATCCCGAAAGGTTGCTTACTATTTTTTTCTCATCGAAAGACTTCATATAGGAAAAGATGGGCGTCGGAGAGCCACCCGGGGCCCACGAGGTAGGAGGGCGCGCCCCAGGGGGGGCGCCCCCCACCCTCGTGAGCAGGGTGTGGGCCCCCTGGCCTTCATCTTTGGCGACGATTTTTCTTTATTTATTTTAAGATATTCCATGGAGTTTCAGGACTTTTGGAGTTCTTGTGAACAGGTCTCCAATATTTGCTCCTTTTCCACCTGAATTCCAAATGCCAAGATTCTCCTCTTCATGTAAACCTTGTAAAATAAAAGAGAATAGCCATAAGTATTGTGACATAACGTGAAATAACAGCCCATAATGCGATAAATATCGATATAAAAGCATGATGCAAAATGGACGTATCAAGCCACCAGGAGCCTAACGCACATGCTAACTCGCCCTCCCGTGCACCACAGCGCCAATCCCGCACTCACCCGAACTCCAGCGCCGCCGCAAGCTCACTTCCGGCGAGCTCTGGCCGTCCCCGCTGCTGCCGCATGCTGCCCTGGATGCGGGCGAGCCCCAGCTCCCCACGCGTGCCCTCCGCTGCTCGATTGGGCGCCGGAGGAGCAATCCCGAGCCCTCCGCCGCGTTCGGCCTCGCCGACGGGTTGACCGCTTTGACCGCCGGTGGTTTAGCCCCGGTTGACCAGGGGATTTGACCTCCCCTGGGTCTATGACATGCGGGCCCCGCCCGGCTAATTAATCTAGTTTAAGTTAAAACTTAATTAGACTGACCCAGGTTAGTACTAACTAAACTAGATTAGTTTAGCTAACCACTGACACACGGGCCCCACTGGTCAGGTTTGACCCAGACCAGCCCTGTTGACTTGCTGAAATCTTTATGACATCAGGCTGACGCAGTAATTATTTTCTGGGAATTCAAAATAAATCAGAAATGATTTATTTATTTCAGAAAATATCCAAAACTTCTAAAATTCATAGAAAATCAACCGTAACTCCAAATCAAACAAATTATATATGAAAAATTATCAGAAAAATGCAACCTATCCATCTGTATCATTTTCATGCATGCTTGAGAAAGTTAACCTCACTGTTTAGGATGAAACATGATTAGGACAAATTTGATAATAGATTTGGAGTTGGAATTTGATCTAGTCTTGAATTCCACTCCAATCAAAATGACTTTCTATTGCATTAGCTCAAATCACAGCATATTGCCATGTCATGATCATGCATCATATTGTGCATTGCATTGATTGTGTTTCTTTCTCTGTTGCCGGTATTTGTCCCCTCTCGATAGACGTGGTTTCGACGATGAGATCGATGACACCGATGAAGAGCTATACTATCTTCAGAAGTGCCAGGGAAGCAAAAACCCCTTGTTCATTCCGATACAATCCCACTCTCTCGCTCCTGCTCTCTTTTACTGCATTAGGACAACAACGATTCAACTATTACTTGCTGCAATAGTTGAACCCCTTATCCTCTGCATGACCTGTCATTGCCACAGTAAATAGATGAAACCCACTAGCATGAGTAGGAGTTGTCTGAGCCCTGATGTGCCTACTCATTCATGCTTGTTTGTCGTGCCTACTATTGCTTACAGTTGTGTCAGGCCTGATTCATCGGGGATGAATCGGAGGTTTGTGAACATGTCCTACTGTTGAGAGCTAGGTGTGTGAACACGATTTGGTTAAGGTAGCGGTGAGAGGCCATGTAGGAGTACATGGTGGGTTGTCTCATTGAAACCGTCCTCAGGAACTGAGTTCTGTGTTTGTGATCCATGAACAGCTACTACCACGCATTGGGCCCGAAACCAATGGACCCTCTCGACTTATTAATCGCCTCGATCTCTGTCCAGGAGTTGCAACTAGTTTCTGGTGTTCGTAGGATATGTGTTGGAGGCCGTGCATAGCGCTGACCCTAGGGGTGGGCTATGATGCGGTAGATACACGGTGGCCCGGTGTACCGAGTCGCCCGTTTGGCGTCTCGGGAACCCTGCACACATCGTTTGGGGCTGTGAGCGAAACCCCGGCCGGATCTCCTCGTGGATGGAACCCGAATAGGCGATAAACCTGGACTAGAGACTTGTGTGGTTAGTCAGGTCGTGGCCGACTCCCTCGCCAGGCTTCCGCTTGATGGTTGCCGAGATACACAACGTGTACATGGTGGTAAGTGGGAGAGCGTGTGTGAAGAAGTACACCCCTGCAGGGTTATAAATGATCTATTCGAATAGCTGTGTCCGCGGTAAAGGACTTCTGGGTTACCTATATCAGTTCATAGACAAGTGAAAGTGGATACTCTAAAATGCGCAAGATAAGCGTGAGTGCTATCGATGGCCTTCTCGTAGGGAGATGGGAGCGGATCCATAGTGGTGTATTGATATGGTGAATATGTGGACTCGTGTGCGCCACCTCAAAGAGTTACTTGCATTCGTAGTTTAGGATAGCCACCGAGTCAAAGCTGGCTTGCTGCAGTTAAACTCCACCACCCCCTTTGTTGATACTGATGCATATGTAGTTAGTTATGATGTAAGTCTTGCTGGGTACATTTGTACTCACGTTTGCTTAATTTATGTTTGGTAGAGAGACTTCAGTCTCGCTAGTAGTTTCACGTGGACTTCGACCTTAGCTTGTTACCTCAGCTACGATCTTGTGCCCTCGGCAGGATCTGATAGATAGTCAGGCTTTTAAGCCTTTTTCATTTGTAGATGTCTGTACTCAGACATGTTAAGCTTTCGCATGTGCTTTGATTTGTATGCTCTGAATGTTGGGTCATGAGACCCATGTTTGTAATATCTCGCTCCTCGGAGCCTAATGAATAAATACTTGAGTCATAGAGTTATGTTGTGATGCCATGTTGTATTTACACATATCGAGCATATTGTGTGTATGATTGAAATGCTTGGTATGTGTGGGATCCGACAACCTAGTTGTTTATCCTTGGTAGCCTCTCTTATGGGGAAATGTAGTCTTGTGCTTCCATGAGCCATAGTAGTCCGCTACAGCCCGGTTCACCGGAGTCCTGCTAGCCCAAAGACTATCTGCTCCTAACACTTGACTGGCCGGCATGTGATTCACTTTGTTCCTGTGTCTGTCCCTTCGGGGAAATGTCACGCGGTGACATCTGGAGTCCTGCCTAGCCTACTACAGCCCGGGTTCCCGGAGTCCTGTTAGCCAAGTGCTACAGCCCGGATTCGCACGCTGCTGACCGACATGCTCGATGTTGATTCATGTATGCCTGTCCCTATAAGTTAGTGCCACTTTGGGTTCACGACTAGTCATGTCGGCCCGGGTTCCCTGTCATATGGATGCTAGCGACACTATCATATACGTGAGCCAAAAGGCGCAAACGGTCCCGGGCCATGGTAAGGCGACACCCATGGGAATACCGTGCGTAAGGCCGCAAAGTGATATGAGGTGTTACCGGCTATATCGATGTGACTTGGATTCGGGGTCCTGACAGCGTTGGTATCAGAGTCTGACTGCCTGTAGGATTACCAAGCCAAACCGGTCAAAATTGTGTCTAAAAATGCTTTAGTTATGTAAGGGAATTGATTGTGGAAGGGAACGTAAGGCTATTTTTACTCCTTATACCTCATGGCCTTCTGATCTAAGTCATCCTCTTCTCTTCTACGGGGATTAAGAACTAGGCCTTCTCATCTATCTATCAGGATGACGTGTTACTAATCCATAGACTTATAGAATTGATAGTTTCAAATCTCAGTTCAGTTTTTACCACTTCCGTATGTTCATAGCTGGTCTCAGAACCTTGATAATGTTGAGTGGTAATGCCATTATTTTGCAGGATGTCTCAAATTATTTTGAGCATTTACAGCCGTTATGCTGTCCGAGTCATCCCAGATTTCTAAATAGTCCGATGCATTTGCAAATCCCTTCTCTCCGTTGCTAATGTTCATTTGGGCCACATTAATCACACAAATTAGTGTGTTGAGGTACTCCGCTGCCTCGGCATATATGTTGGAGCTATTATTATGAACCTAGGTGTTTTAGGGAGTCACCTAGTAATCTAGCCATGTTTTGTGTTCCCCGTGTGATGATTCTGGCCATTATTCTCGAAAGCATCCTGTGATGCCATTTAGTAGTAGGTATTCTATTCCTGGGTTCTTGAACCCGAGATTCACCCTACTTACCTCCTGTTGATAGTGTTTGCTAGTTCCTTTAGGATATTAGTAACTTTATATAGTCCTCGAGGTCCGTGGTATTTCCTTCTTCCAAATACTATGAACCGCTTATGGCAGAAGTTCCTCGCTGAACCGAAGGATCACAATCAGAGTACTCTTGAGGAGTTCTCCATTCCTAATTGTGAATCTGCCAGTTCTACCTTTCCGCATGGGTTATCCGGAAGAAATGTTGAGCTTCGCTCGACATATTAATCTATGCATCCACAACTCAACAAAAAACATATGTTCCTTTGAGTTGTCCCTCTTTAGTTGTTTTCTGACCTCCATCTATCAATTGATAATCAAGAGTATGCGTGCATTCGTTCATCGATGCCTATTATTCTTGTGGTCTGTCAAGCAATTCTATTCTGGAATGACTAGGAGAAACAAACTCCAGTACCTTATCCTTATCCAGGATTGGGTCAAAGTAGTTGTATTCCGCAAATCAAATGCCAAACCAGCTTTTGTTCTGTCCTACCTTGGAGTATTACCCTATTCATGTCAAGAATATCATAGGAATTGCACCATCTCTTATGAATTCTTGACGTGGTGATACTTCTCACATTCATCATGCATTCCTCGGTCCTTGTGTTGTTGTAACCGGAATGCCGACAAGTGAATTGTGATGTGTGAAATCAATACTCAGAGCAACTCGTTGCTTGGTAGTAAATGGACAATAACCTCATTCTTAACGTGTTGGTTATTGAATCATCACCCTAAGGTTGATCGTGCCCCCTAGTCCCTAATTCCGGTGCACTCTTTGATCAATGAGTTAGGATTGTGTCAATCCCTTGCTCTTTTGATCATATCATCTTGCCTAAAAATCAAGGTTGTCCTCGAGCTTAGTAACATACAGGTGGTTCGTGATTTTTCGAATATCTTCTCAGAAGTATTACCAGGTTGTCCCCTGATACGTCTCCAACGTATCTATAATTTTTGATTGCTCCATGCTACTTTATCTACTGTTTTGGACTATATTGGGCTTTATTTTCCACTTTTATATTATTTTTGGGACTAACCTATTAATCGGAGGCCCAGCCCAGAATTGTTGTTTTTTGCCTATTTCAGAGTTTCGAAGAAACAGAATATCAAACGGAGTCCAAATAGAATGAAACCTTCGGAAACATGATTTTCTCACCGAACGTGATCCAGGAGACTTGGACCCTACGCCAAGAAACAACAGAGGCGGTCACGAGGTGGGGCGCCCCTAGGGCGCCCCGCCTCGTGGGCCCCTGTTGCTCCACCGACGCACTCCTTCCTCCTATATATACCTCACGCACTTCAAACAATCGAACAGGAGCCAAAACCTAATTCCACCGTCGAACTTCCCAGTATCCATGAGATCCCATCTTGAGGCCTGTTAGGAGCTCACCGAGGGGGCATCCACCACGGAGGGCTTCTACATCATCACCATAGCCCCTCCGATGAAGTGTGAGTAGTTTACCTCAGACCTTCGGGTCCATAGCTAGTAGCTAGATGGCTTCTTCTCTCTTTTTGGATCTCAATACAATGTTCTCCCCTCTCGTGGAGATCTATTCGATGTAATCTTCTTTTTGTGGTGTGTTTGTTGAGACCGATGAATTGTGGGTTTATGATCCAGCTTATCTATGAATAATATTTGAATCTTCTCTGAATTCTTTTATGTATGATTGGTTATCTTTGCAAGTCTCTTCGAATTATCTGTCTGGTTTGGCCAACTAGATTGGTAGTTCTTGCAATGGGAGAAGTGCATAGCTTTGGGTTCAATCTTGCGCGTCCTTACCCAAAGGATGTAAAGGGTTGCAAGGCACGTATTGTATTGTTGCCATCGAGGATAACAAGATGGGGTATTTATCATATTGCATGAATTTATTCCTCTATATCATGTCATCTTGCTTAAGGCGTTACTCTGTTTTTAACTTAATACTCTAGATGCATACTGGATAGCGGTCGATGAGTGGAGTAATAGTAGTAGATGCGTAATCGTTTCGATCTACTTGTCTCGGACGTGATGCCTATATACATGATCATACCTAGATATACTCATAACTATGCTCAATTCTGTCAATTGCTCAACAATAATTTGTTCACCCACCGTAGAATACTTATGCTCTAGAGAGAAGCCACTAGTGAAACCCATGGCCCCCGGGTCTATTCTCATCGTATCAATCTCCATCACTTTTATACTTGCTTTGTTTTTACTTTGCTTTTTACTTTTTGCTTTGCATCTATATACAAAAAATACCAAAAATATTATCTATCATCTCTATTAGATCTCACTCTAAGTAAGTGACCGTGAAGGGATTGACAACCCCTAATCGCGTTGGTTGCGAGTAGCTATCGCTTTGTGCAGTACGAGGGACATGTGCGTGGCCTCCTACCGGATTGATACCTTGGTTCTCAAAACTGAGGGAAATACTTACGCTACTCTGCTGCATCATCCTCTCCTCTTCGGGAAAACCAACGCAAGCTCAAGACGAGCAAGAAGGATTTCGGCGCCGCTGTCGGGAGTCTCACGCAAAAGTCAACATACCAAGTACCCATCACAATCCCTATCTCTCGCATTACATTATTTGCCATTTGCCTCTCGTTTTCCTCTCCCCCACTTCACCCTTGCCATTTTATTCGCCCTCTCTTTCCCAATATCCTCCTCTTTTTCCCGTTGCCTTTTCCTCGTCCGCTTGTTTGCTCGTGTGCTAGTTTGCTTGCTTGTCTTTATGTCTGAAATTGGGGAAATTATTGCCGATATGGGCGATAATAATATCATGGAAAATTCTGAAGCTCATGCTGAAGAATCCCCTACCTATCACACAAAAAGATTTTGAATCGGTAGTGGTAATATTATTGGAAAAGGAGTTATTCAAGATTTCTTTACTTGTGCTGGTGCTTTACCCTCTATGGGTGGTTCTATTCTCCATAGAACTAGTAGCCTTGCGGACGCTATTGCCATGCTTGCAATTTATGCATATGCACCCTTCTATACAGAGAATTTTCCTAGAATTTTCTAATATTCAACAATCCTCTGTTAAGCGTGCCGCTACTATCTTTTTGGCTCATGAATTCAGATTTATAATAAAAGAAGCCAAAGAAATCTTTGCGCATTATAGGGTGGACGATAGCCGTCCTCCCATAGAATCTATCCTTTTTGATCAAGAAGAAATAATGTGTTTTCAATCTATCGACTATGTTGTTTTCAATGAAAATCTTAGAAAAAAAGTGCCTACCAATATTTTAATTGATAGAATCTCTGAGCTTAATGATGATTTGGCTATTCAAAATAATGAGCTAGGATGCTCTCTTGAGTATAGGCTCACAAAGTTCTGTCAAAAGAACGCTTATAATGATGAAATGGTTGTGCAATACGAAGGGCCGAAAGAGGAACCTATGCCTCCTAAAATTGATCTCGGGGACTTTTGTCCTATTAAATTTAACCCTTTTGATTACTTTTGCTTGCCTCAAAGAAAACTTGCTGCCGAACATAGAGAATATGAAATGAGTTTCACCGATCTATCTTATTACTACGGCACCACTTAGATCTATCCTTGCTTTTATGCCTAGCTAGGGGCGTTAAACGATAGCGCTTGTTGGGAGGCAACCCAATTTTATTTTTGTTTTCTTTTGTTTTTGCTTCTGTATAGGAATAAATAATCCATCTAGCCTCTGTTTAGATGTGGTTTTATGTTTTAATAAGTGTTTGTGCCAAGCTAGACCTATTGGATCTTCTTGGATGATAGTTATTTGATCTTGCTGTAATTTCCAGAAACTTTGCGCTCAGTGCCCAAATTATTAAAAATCACCAGAACATGATAAAATACTGATTCCAATTGCTTCTGATCAATAAAAAAAATTTATAGGTCTTCTAATTTTGGTACAATTTTTGGAATTCCATAAGTTTGCGTTAGTTACAGATTACTACAGACTGTTCTGTTTTTGACAGATTCTGTTTTGCGTGTGTTGTTTGCTTATTTTGATGAATCTATGGCATGTAAAATAGTTTATAATCCATAGAGAAGTTGGAATGCAGTAGGTTTAACACCAATATAAATCAAGAATGATTTCATTACAGTACTTTAAAGTAGTCTTTTGTTTTCTTTCTCTAACGGAGCTCATGAGATTTCTATTGAGTTTTGTGTTGTGAAGTTTTCAAGTTTTGGGTGAATTCTTTTGATGGATTATGGAACAAGGAGTGGCAAGAGCCTAAGCTTGGGGATGCGCATGGCACCCCAAGATAATCCAGGGACACCAAGAAGTCAAAGCTTGGGGATGCCCTGAAGGCATCCCTCTTTAAATCCACTTCCATCGGTAATTTACTTGGAGCTATATTTTATTCACCACATGATATGTGTTTTGCTTGGAGCGTCTTGTATTATTGCGTCTTTGCTTGTTAGTTTACCACAATCATCCTTGCTGTACACAACTTTTGAGAGAGCCATACATAAATTGGAATTTGATAGAATACTCTATGTGCTTCACTTATATCTTTTGAGCTTGATAGTTTTGCTCATAGTGCTTCACTTATATATTTTGAGCTTGATAGTTTTGCTCATAGTGCGTCACTTATATCTTTTGAGCGTGATAATTTTTTGCTCTAGTGCTTAACTTAGATCTTTTAGAGCACGGTGGTGGATTTTTTTTAAAGAAACTTGATCTCTCATGCTTCACTTAGATTATTTTGAGAGTCGTTAATAGCATGGTAATTTGCTGAATGTTAATATACTTGGTATTCAAGATATGTGAAACTTTCTTGTGAGTGCGTTGAATACTAAGATAAGTTTGATGCTTGATAATTGTTTTGAGATATGAAAATGGTGATATTAGAGTCATGCTAGTTGAGTAGTTGTGAATTTAAAGAATACTTGTGTTGAAGTTTGTGATTCCCGTAGCATGCACGTATGGTGAACCGTTATGTGATGAACTAGGAGCATGATTTATTTATTTATTGTCTTCCTTATGAGTGGCGGTCGGGGACGAGCGATGGTCTTTTCCTACCAATCAATTCCCCTAGGAGCATGCGCGTAATACTTTGCTTTGATAACTTCTAGATTTTTGCAATAAGTATATGAGTTCTTTATGACTAATGTTGAGTCCACGGATTATACTCACTTTTTCCCATCCTTCCACCATTGCTAGCCTCTCTAATACCCGCACTTTTCGCCGGTATCATACACCCACCATATATCTTCCTCAAAACAGCCACCATACCTACCTATCATGGCATTTCCATAGCCATTCCGAGATATATTGCCATGCAACTTTCCACCGTTCCGTTTATTATGACACGCTCATCATTGTCATATTGCTAGCATGATCATGTAGTTGACATCGTATTTGTCGCAAAGCCACCGCTCATAATTCTTTCATACATGTCACTCATGTTTCATTGCATATCCCGTACATCACGGAGGCATTCATATAGAGTCATATTTTGTTCTAAGTATCGAGTTGTAAGAAAAATAAAAGTGTGATGATCATCATTATTAGAGCATTGTCCCAAGTGAGGAAAGGATGATGGAGACTATGATTCCCCCACAAGTCGGGATGAGACTCCAGACGAAAAATAAAAAAATGAAAAAAAGAGGCCATAAAAAAAAGAAAAGGCCCAAAAAAAGATGAGAGAAAAAGATAGAAGGGACAATGCTACTATCCTTTTACCACACTTGTGCTTCAAAGTAGCACCATGATCTTCATGATAAAGAGTCTCTCATTTTGTCACTTTCATATACTAGTGGGAATTTTTCATTATAGAACTTGGCTTGTATATTCCAATGATGGGCTTCCTCAAATGCCCTAGGTCTTCGTGAGCAAGCGAGTTGGATGCACACACACTTAGTTTCTTTTGTTGAGCTTTCATATACTTATAGCTCTAGTGCATCCATTGCATGGCAATCCCTACTCACTCACATTGATATCTATTGATGGGCATCTCCATAGCCCGTTGATACGCCTAGTTGATGTGAGACTATCTTCTCCCTTTTTGTCTTCTCCACAACCAACATTCTATTCCACCTATAGTGCTATATCCATGGCTCACGCTCATGTATTGCGTGAAGATTGAAAAAGTTTTGAAAATGCTAAAGTATGAAACAATTGCTTGGCTTGTCATCGGGGTTGTGCATGATTTAAATATTTTGTGTGGGGAAGATGGAGCATAGCCACACTATATGATTTTGTAGGGATAACTTTCTTTGGCCATGTCGAGAAGACATAATTGCTTAGTTAGTATGCTTGAAGTATTATTATTTTTATGTCAATATGAACTTTTGTCTTGAATCTTTCGGATCTGAATATTCATACCATGATTAAGAAGATTTACATTGAAATTATGCCAAAGTATCACTCCGCATCAAAATTCTCTTTTATCATTTACCTACTCGAGGACGAGCAGGAATTAAGCTTGGGATGCCTCGATACGTCTCCAACGTATCTATAATTTTGATTGCTCCATGCTACTTTATCTACTGTTTTGGACTATATTGGGCTTTATTTTCCACTTTTATATTATTTTGGGACTAACCTATTAACCGGAGGCCCAGCCTGTAATTGCTGTTTTTTGCCTATTTCAGTGTTTCAAGAAATGAATATCAAACGGAGTCCAAACGGAATGAAACCTTCGGAAACGTGATTTTCTCACCGAACGTGATCCAGGAGACTTGGACCCTACGCCAAGAAACAACAGAGGCGGTCACAAGGGTGGGGCGCCCCCTATGGCGCCCCCGCCACGTGGGCCCCTATTGCTCCAATCGACGCATTTCCTCCGATATATACCTCACGCACTTCAAACGATCGTAACAGGAGCCAAAACCTAATTCCACCGCCACAACTTCCTATATCCACGAGATCCCATCTTGGGGCCTGTTCGGAGTTCACGGAGGGGCATCCACCACGGAGGGCTTCTACATCATCACCATAGCCCCTCCGATGAAGTGTGAGTAGTTTACCTCAGACCTTCGGGTCCATAGCTAGTAGCTAGATGGCTTATTCTCTATATTTGGATCTCAATACAATGTTCTCCCCCTCTCTCGTGGAGATCTATTCGATGTAATCTTCTTTTTGTGGTGTGTTTGTTGAGACCGATGAATTGTGGGTTTATGATCCGGCTTATCTATGAATAATATTTGAATCTTCTCTGAATTCTTTTATGTATGATTGGTTATCTTTGCAAGTCTCTTCGAATTATCTGTCTGGTTTGGCCAACTAGATTGGTAGTTCTTGCAATGGGAGAAGTGCATAGCTTTGGGTTCAATCTTGCGGCGTCCTTACCCAGTGACAGAAAGGGTTGCAAGGCACGTATTGTATTGTTGCCATCGAGGATAACAAGATGGGGTATTTATCATATTGCATGAATTTATTCCTCTATATCATGTCATCTTGCTTAAGGCGTTACTCTGTTTTTAACTTAATACTCTAGATGCATCTTTGGATAGCGGTCGATGAGTGGAGTAATAGTAGTAGATGCGTAATCGTTTCGATCTACTTGTCTCGGACGTGATGCCTATATACATGATCATACCTAGATATACTCATAACTATGCTCAATTCATCAATTGCTCAACAGTAATTTGTTCACCCACCGTAGAATACTTATGCTCTAGAGAGAAGCCACTAGTGAAACCTATGGCCCCCGGGTCTATTCTCATCGTATCAATCTCCATCACTTCTATACTTGCTTTGTTTTTACTTTGCTTTTTTACTTTTTGCTTTGCATCTATATACAAAAAATACCAAAAATATTATCTATCATCTCTATTAGATCTCACTCTCGTAAGTGACCGTGAAGGGATTGACAACCCCTAATCGCGTTGTTTGCGAGTAGCTATCGTTTTGTGCAGGTACGAGGGACTTGTGCGTGGCCTCCTACTGGATTGATACCTTGGTTCTCAAAAACTGATGGAAATACTTACGCTACTCTGCTGCATCATCCTCTCCTCTTCGGGGAAAACCAACGCAAGCTCAAGACGTAGCATCCCCTGACTGTTATGTTGAGCTCGTGATCAAGTTGGTTTCTTGTGAACCACCCTTTCTCCAAGAATCTGTGTTGGATACCCCTGAGCTAGTTGGTTGAGCTAAACAACAACTTGGAGAGTTGGAAGATAAAAGCTTGTCCGACTTAGTTCATCACTAAGGGATATCCTTGAGTGTGCGTGTGTGCTGAAGAAAGATGATATCTTCATGGACTGATCCCCGTGATGAGTTGTTGAATCTACTGCCTTGTCAAAACTTGACTTGAGTATGGGCTATCGTCAAGTCAAATCAGAACCAACGATGTTCGCAATGTTGTCTTACTCGTGGGTGATCCCTCGAGCATATACCATTACATGTTTTGGTCTGACCAATGTTATCACCGTGTTCACATGATGGTGGAAGTCCAGTGATATGGAAATTCCGGTGAGTTGCTGTTGAGCCCATCAGCAGCATTTTGTCTTCCCCATGATTCATGTTGAAGATCAACCTAGTGTTGGAAACTTTGTAAGCAATGCCTTCGTGTTCCGTTCATGAAGCCTATGCTTGGATGGAAGAAGTGACTTCCTCGAATTCATGTGCATTTGGTGCAAGTTGCCGCCATGAATTTGAGAAAGGTTTGTTTTGCTTCCTTCGAATCATCCCAAGTCAGGTCATGCATTAGCATGCGAGGTATTCTATGGTTTGGTAGATTAATTACCTCCACTCCATTCGTATTCCCTAGCACACCAAGCCACTGATTGATTTGTTCAAGGAGAAGAAGTTCCTTCTTAAGAGCATGCCTTATGCAAGGACTTCAATATCCTCGTTGATGGTTCCCAACCAGAACTCAATAGTGTTTCATTGTAAGACTACCATGTGGTCATGCTTGTCTGGGACAACATGTTCACATGTTTGTAGCGGAACCCGCTCATGTTTTGGAGCTTGCTATCGTAGTTCATTTCCCGAGAATCTCGCAACATTATCTCGCTAATTTGAGTTGCAACTGTTCCTTCTCCAGACATGCTGTCTGAAATATCCTGTTAGCAACCAGATCTGAATCTCAGACAGATATGATGGTTGGAACTTCTCCAAGATCTATGATGTAGGTCCCGACAAGGTTGATGTTCTGGCCAACGCACCTAGCTGGAGGATCTATCACTATAGTATCTTGATTGGGCAATTTGTCCATCTTCTCCACGAGGATTTCATGCGGCTTATTATATAAGTTGTTCCTTAGGGATTCTTGTGCTCTTGGTTTCCCCGATAAGCTATAACCATTCAAATGGTGGAATCACTCGTTGAGTTATTCCCGCTACGTAATCATTCCCAAGATTTGCATTTTGTTTCCAGCTTGCACCTCAGTAACTACTGTTTAGGATCATATTCAAAAGTGGTCCTACCATGGGTCCCATCCATTTCCGATGATAAGCAAAATCATCCATTGCGTTGTCTTTAACAATGTAGTCCACATCATCCATTCTAGTCCGAGTATGTCATTCTTTCGAACTCCTTTAAATGATCGATTGTGATTGCCTTAGGCTGGTATAAAGAGTCTCAATGATCTCTATATCAAAAGTAATTATTTTTGCCACTTAAGGGAATATTTCTGCGGTTCACCTTCCTTAAGATGTCTCGTTATGGTATCATGGCAACTCAACTCCTCGCTACGTGGACAACCGTTCACCACCTTATTAAGTGTGGAATTGTGTCTACGTAGTGAACCTTCGTCATCTGTTACACTCCATCCCTCTGGATGTATGTTTCATGTCTCAACTCGAGAAATGTTCAATGTCTCATTCCGCAAGTTGAGATTGTATAGTTCGATCTTTGAAAATATCAATCCTAGTAGAGTTCCTTTCCGTCGTCATCGCGTGGATGAAGATCTCAAAAGCGAGGATGGCAAGATCAACGTATGCGACGAATCAACAACCTTATGAGGTGCAACCTGGATCATGAAGATTGTGTTTGTCTTGTGCCCCCTCTGTCTTCTTACCTCACGTCTTGAATCTCGGGACGAGATTTTTGTTTAGTGGGGGTGAGTTGTCACAACCCTAGAAATCTTCTTGTAATTAGTGGCATTGCATTCATGCATCATTTTCAATTTCTATTAATCTTGAAATGGGGATGCTTAAACCCTAGCACCAAATGAATTCAACTAGAGTCAAAAAATAAAATCTTTTTCATTGAACTCAAAATGCCCTCTGAAAATGTTCAACATTTCTGGATTGAGGTGGAAGCATCTACCAAAAATGGTTTACATTTTTGCAGGACATATTTGGGCTTTGAATTAATTCAAACATATTTGAACTGGAGCTATTTAAATGCTATATATATTTTAGATGCTCCAAAAATGTTGGAAGTTGTTATGGGTCACTGGAATAATTCAGACAGCACCGCTAATTATTTCCAGGATTTTATAAAATGGTTTAGTATTTTACTAAATCAAAACAAAATAGAATAAATAGAAAACAGAAAAGAGAGAGAGAAAGGAAACTAACCTGGTGCCACCTGGGCCTCACCTGTGCTGGCCCAGCCCACTTGGCCTGGCGCCAGTCATCCCTAACCTCTGCCGTAGGCAGAGGCAGGACAGCGCACGCGCACGCGAGGCGCCACGCCTCCTCCTGCTTGCCGCCGAGCCTCTGGACGCGTAGGTGAACGCCCCGGCGCCGTCCCAATCCGCCCGACCTCTCTCACTCTCCCCCTGCTCTCTCCCTCGCCTCCACACCCCAGACCCGAACACGTCCGTCGCCGCCGCTCACTGCCACCGCGCTCACCGCCCGTCCCTCGACCAACCGCCGTGTTCATCGGCTCCGCCTCGTCGTCCGCATCATTCCAGACAAGCCACGCCTCCTTGGGCGCTCTACAACATCGCCACCATCGTCGTCTTCGTCCTCGGCCGCCACGGTTCGTCGTCGTTGATCCGCCTCAACCTAAGCTTCCCCGAGCCATTGAGCTGCTCTGCGAGTCCGTCGTGATCCCCTCTTCCTCTCCCCTCCTCTCTCAAGCTCGTGCCCGTCCCGTAGCTCCATTTCCCACCGCATCCGAGAGCATCTCACTGCCGGCCATGGCACAGCCGTGGCCACAGCCGCGCAAGCTCACAACGGAGCGCGTCACCGCGCTCAGGAAGCCACCAGGAGCCTAAGCACATGCTAACTCGCCCTCCCGTGCACCACAGCGCCAACCCCGCACTCACCCGAACTCCGGCGCCGCTGTGAGCTCACTTCCGCCGAGCTCAGGTCGTCCCCGCTGCTGCCGCATGCCGCCCTAGATGCGGGCGAGCCCCAGCTCCCCACGCATGCCCTCCGCTGCTCAATTGGGCGCCGGAGGAGCAATCCCGAGCCCTCCGCCGCGTTCGGCCTCGCCGGCGGCTAAACGCCGGCGGGTTGACCGCTTTGACCACTGGTGGTTTAGCCCCGGTTGACCAGGGGATTTGACCTCCCCTGGGTCTATGACATGCGGGCCCTGCCCGGCTAATTAATCTAGTTTAAGTTAAAACTTAATTAGAATGACCCAGGTTAGTACTAAATAAACTAGATTAGTTTAGCTAACCATTGACACAGGGCCCCACTGGTCAGGCTTGACCCAGACCAGCCTGTTGACTTGCTGACATCTTTATGACATTAGGCTGACGCAGTAACTATTTTCTGGGATTTCAAAATAAATCAGAAATGATTTATTTATTTCAGAAAATATCCAAAACTTCTAAAATTTATAGAAAATCAACCGTAACTCCAAATCAAACAAAATATATATGAAAAATTATCAAAAAAATTCAACCTATCCATCTGTATCATTTTCATGCATGTTTGAGAAAGTTAACCTTGCTGTTTAGGATGAAACATGATTAGGACAAATTTGATAATAGATTTGGAGTTGGAATTTGATCTAGTTTTGAATTCCACTTCAATCAAAATGACTTTCTGTTGCATTAGCTCAAATCACAGCATATTGCCATGTCATGATCATGCATCATATTGTGCATTGCATTGATTGTGTTTCTTTCTCTGTTGCCGGTATTTGTCCCCTCTCGATAGACGTGGTTTCGATGATGAGATCGATGACACCGATGAGCTATACTATCTTCAGAAGTGCCAGGCAAGCAAAACCCCCTTGTTCATTCCGATACAATCCCACTTTCTCGCTCCTGCTCTCTTTTACTGCATTAGGACAACAACGATTCAACTGTTACTTGTTGCGGTAGTTGAACCCCTTATCCTTTGCATGACCTGTCATTGCCACAGTAAATAGATGAAACCCACTAGCATGAGTAGGAGTTGTTTGAGCCCTGATGTGCCTACTCATTCATGCGTGTTTGTCGTGCCTGCTATTGCTTACAGTTGTGTCAGGTCTGATTCATCGGGGATGAATCGGAGGTGTGTGAACATGTCCTACTGTTGAGAGCTACGTGTGTGAACACGATTTGGTTAAGGTAGCGATGAGAGGCCATGTAGGAGTACATGGTGGGTTGTCTCATTGCAACCGTCCTCAGGAACTGAGTTCTGTGTTTGTGATCCATGAACAGCTACTACCACGCATT
Organism: Aegilops longissima; assembly: GCA_021605205.1. Lineage (NCBI taxonomy): Eukaryota > Viridiplantae > Streptophyta > Magnoliopsida > Poales > Poaceae > Aegilops > Aegilops longissima. The sequence goes on from CM038676.1 coordinate 171,846,014, forward strand.
GGGCCCGAAACCAATGGTCCCTCTCGACTTATTAATCACCTCGATCTCTGTCCAGGAGTTGCAACTAGTTTCTGGTGTTTGTAGGATATGTGTTGGAAGTCGTGCGTAGCGCTGACCCTAGGGGTGGGCTATGATGCGGTTGATACACCGTGGCCCGGTGTACCGAGTCGCCCGTTTGGCATCTCGGGAACCCTGCACACATCGTTTGGGGCTGTGAGCGAAACCCCGGCCGGATCTCCTCGTGGATGGAACCCGAATAGGCGATAAACCTGGACTAGAGACTTGTGTGGTTAGTCAGGTCATGGCCGACTCCCTCGCCAGGCTTCCGCTTGAAGGTTGCCGAGATACACAATGTGTACATGGTGGTAAGTGGCGAGAGCATGTGTGAAGAAGTACACCCCTGCAGGGTTATAAATGATCTATTCGAATAGTCGTGTCCGTGGTAAAGGACTTCTGGGTTACCTATATCAGTTCATAGACAAGTGAAAGTGGATACTCTAAAATGCGCAAGATAAGCGTGAATGCTATGGATGGCCTTCTCGTAGGGATACGGGAGCGGATCCATAGTGGTGTATTGATATGGTGAATATGTGGACTCGTGTGCGCCACCTCAAAGAGTTACTTGCAGTCGTAGTTTAGGATAGCCACCGAGTCAAAGCTGGCTTGCTGCAGTTAAACTCCACCACCCCCTTTGTTGATACTGATGCATATGTAGTTAGTTATGATGTAAGTCTTGTTGGGTACATTTGTACTCACGTTTGCTTAATTTATGTTTGGCAGAGAGACTTCAGTCTCGCTAGTAGTTCTGCGTGGACTTTGACGTTAGCTTGTTACCTCAGCTACGATCTTGTGCCCTCGGCAGGATCTGATAGATAGTCAGGCTTCTAAGCCTTTTTCATTTGTAGATGTCTGTACTCAGACATGTTAAGCTTCCGCATGTGCTTTGATTTGTATGCTCTGAATGTTGGGTCATGAGACCCATGTTTGTAATATCTCGCTCCTCGGAGCCTAATGAATAAATACTTGAGTCGTAGAGTTATGTTGTGATGCCATGTTGTATTTACACATATCGAGCATATTGTGTGTATGATTGAAATGCTTGGTATGTGTGGGATCCGACAACCTAGTTGTTTATCCTTGGTAGCCTCTCTTATGGGGAAATGTAGTCTTGTGCTTCCATGAGCCATAGTAGTCCGCTTCTGCCCCAGTTCACGAGTCCTGCTAGCCCAGACTACTGCTCCGGAACACTTGACCGGCCGGCATGTGATTCACTTCCTTCACATATGCATCCTTCGGGAAATGTCACGCGGTGACATCCGAGTCCTGCCTAGCCTGCTACAGCCCGGGTTCCCGAGTCCTGTTAGCCAGTGCTACAGCCCGACCAAGACGCTGCTGACCAACATGCTCGATGTTGATTCATGTATGCCTGTCCCTATAAGTTAGTGCCACTTTGGGTTCACGACTAGTCATGTCGGCCCGGGTTCCCTGTCATATGGATGCTAGCGGCACTATCATATACGTGAGCCAAAAGGTGCAAACGGTCCCGTTCCATGGTAAGGCGACACCCGTGGGAATACCGTGCGTAAGGCCGCAGAGTGATATGAGGTGTTACCGGCTAGATCGATGTGACTTGGAATCGGGGTCCTGACATAGACCCTGAGTATTCACTCGTTGCTATTCTTGCATGTTATTTGGCTTTTTGTGTTTGTTTCTGCCCTCAAGTTTTCTTGGTTGGTTTATTTATAGTTGTTTACTTTGTTGTACTAAAGTTAGTTATTGTTGCACTTTAACTTACTTGTAGTCATTTACTTTTGTTGTACTATAAGTTGTTACTAGACCATGACGGTGCGTGTTACCGCGCCCGTCGTTTATGTAAATATAGGCGAAGTTATGATGAACTTTTTTTGTAACAATATAGAATAGATGTACTGGTTCTTAGGAGGATAATATAGATGAAATTTTCTTCTTTTACGATATAGAATATTGATATCTTAGGAAGGATAGTATAGATGAACTTTTCTCAGCAGGACAACATACGACAAATACAATTGTAAAGTTTAGTTACCAAACCCTGAGATCATAATTGTGTTCTAAACTTCTAATACCATAGGAGTTTCAGTTGCATCGCCACAATATTAATTGTAATGTTAGAACAGAATTCACCTGGAAGGGGGGAGGCACTTCACCGGCACCTCCGCCCAAGCGTGGTTAGGATGAGGAGGCGCTAAGAGGGAGACAGAGAGAGAAGTCGAAAGGAAGGGAGGAGGGCGTCGAGCGAAGGGAGCCTGGTGGCTGGCTCATTCCTTGTTTCCTCATTAGTTTTAAAAATGGGCCTCCCGAGAGAAGGAGGGCCCAATTAACCACGTGGATGCAATTTTGCTGCGGGAGCAGCTGCCCCAGCCTGTTAGCGATCCTTATTAGCGAACGGAGCTAGATTAGGCGGGATTCGCATCTAATCTGACAGTCAGAATGTCTCAAAAGTAATGGTCGGACAACTGGGAACGTTGATGGCCTGAGAGGGCGCGCGTTGTTGCGCCCGTGTATTATGATTTTTCTTCATATAGAGAGTGATTTTTTTGTAAATTGGTGACAGGATCCCAATGCTCTGCAACTTTGTCCTGTTATGGAGAATAATTTGCCTCCTGTCTTTCCTCAAGGAGATCCTGTGTCAGGTTCTGAGTCTGTTTTGGCAGCTGCAGTTGGTTCTTCTAACCAGGTATTTCAGTCAAGTCCTTCTCACATCAATACTCTCAGAGGAGGGCTGGATCCTGTCACCAGTTTTGAGAATCTTCAGTCTGGTTTGCAAGGTAAATGGGTAAATCAAATCAATGAGCATTTCAACATGGCACCCTCCCTCCTAGGTTTGAAATGTATTCAGCTTGCTGCTACTGCAGATAATGACAAAGTGATATCTGAAGAAGGTCTATTGCTGTGGAAGAAGTACTTTCAGGAGCAACCTGTGGATAAGCAAAGTTCTTTCTCTGCCAACATTCCTGTAAGTTGGTTTAATTTCATTGTCCACCTTCTATTGACTCCTGATAAGTTTGAATGGACTGTGAACATGCTTAAGTCTGGGATGTGGGAACTTTTCTCTGCTGTTGAGAACATGGAAAAAGCTATTCTGTTTCATATACCAGCTAAATGCCCTGCTTCACATGCTCCTATTTGTCAGGCCATTATACTGGAAAATCAGGTTGCAAAGGATAAGGGTAAGGAGAATGTTGAGGTGGCTTCCAACATGCAAGATTTGGAGTCTCAGGCCCTTCTGCAGCCTTTTGGCACTGACAACCTCAGGAAGAGAAGGAGTGGTAAAACTCCCCTAGTGGAAACTGAGGTAAGGAGAAGTGACAGAATTAAAAAAGTGAATGATGGATATAAAAGAAATTCCTGCTCAAATACTGGTTGACTACCTTGTCATGCTATTCCTCCTGTCATTCAAAACTCAGTTGTTAGAAACCTCACTGCATCTTTCTATAAGGTTGCTGATGGGGAGCTGGATAACAAGCTGGCCAAGAAGCCAAGAAGAAAGCTAGCTGAGGACTTGGTCAAGGTGCCCTTGGCCACTGGAGAGGATAACACACCAACATCTTCATGATGATTACTAGACATCACTGGACTAGTGGTTGGGGGGGGGGGTAGTTTGGATGTAATTTCATGTGCTCTTTTGGTTAATCTGAATTATGCTGTAATCTTTGAGTGTTGGTACATTAAGCAACTCTTTCCTCTGGAGATGATCTACCTTAATGGAACCTCTATGGTGTATGCTACTTGGATGTTTTGCTGGTTTTGTCATATGCTGTGGCCCAGAATCTCAGATAACCTTTTCTTCACTTTAATAATGTGTCAAGTGCTGGTGCTTGACCTCTGCTGCAGTTCACATCTTTGCCCCCATGAATAATACAAATAGAAGTTGGAACATTCTGAACTGGAACATTAGAGGGATGAATTCACAGGACAAATGGCTGGATTTAAGGCAGAAAATTGATGAGAGTGACTGCAATATTCTGTGCTTACAAGAAACTAAGAGAGAAAACTTTGATGCTACTTACATAAAAAATTTCTGTCCCAATAGAATCAATAAGTTTGCTTTCCTTCCTTCTATTGGAGCTTCAGGGGGTCTCCTAGTGGCTTGGAATGGCTCTCTCTTTGCTGGAGAAGTAATTTCTCAAAACAGATTTTCACTCTCCATCAAATTCACAAGTTTGCTCTCCAATCAGTCCTGGCTTCTCACAAATATCTATGGTCCTTGTGACCCACAGGACAAAATGGAGTTCATTGAGTTGTTTTTGAATATTCATATGCCTGATGATGTGGACTGGATTCTTATGGGAGATTTCAACTTCATGAGGGATCCATCGCATGAAAATAAACCTGGTGGAGATGTTAATGAGATGCTCATGTTCAATGAAGCAATTAGTAACCAAGGTTTAGTGGAGCTACCTCTGCATGGAAGGAAATTTAGTTGGAGTAACATGCAACAAAATCCTCTGCTGGTCAAGCTTGATTAGTTTTTCACTTCAGCCTCCTGGATGACCACATTCCCAAATACTTTGGTTCTACCTCTTGCCAAACCAATTTCAGACCATTTGCCATGTGTTATCAAAGTTGGCACCTCAATTCCCAAAGAAAAAGTTTTTAGATTTGAGAATTACTGGTTGCATCACTCAGACTTCAAACAGGTAGTTCATGCTGCTTGGAATGTTCCAGTAGGGAATCTGGATTCAGTCAAAAAGCTGAATGCAAAGTTTAAAAATTTGAGGAGAGCCTTGAAATTGTGGGCCAGATCTCTCCCTTGTCTGAAAACTCAAATTGCTAAAATCAATGAAATCATTTTCCTTTGGTACTTCTTTGAGGAATTTAGACCCCTGGACACTTATGAATAGAATTGTAGGATTCTCCTTAAAGAACATCTGCTAGTTCTATTGAAGAACCAAAAGATCTACTGGAAACAGAGGGGGAAAATTAAAGGGGTAAAGTTTGGGGATGAAAATACCAAATTCTTCCATACCAAGGCTTCTATTAATCACAGGCATAACCATATTGTTGTTCTGCAAAATAATGATCAAGTTGATATATCTGATCATGCTAGGAAAGCTGCAATACTATGGGACACCTATAAGAAAAGAATGGGGACTTCACACAAAACTTCCATGCACTTTGACTTACATTCATTGTTTCATACAAGACAGGATCCCACACTTTTTGAGTCATTGGAACTGCCTTTCTCTGAAGAAGAAATCAATGAAGTAGTGAAAGAATTACCTATGGACAAATCACCTGGTCCTGATGGCTTCAATAATAAGTTTTTTAAATCATGCTGGGACATAATTAAAGGAGATGTGCTCAACTTCATTTCGACTTCCATCTGGACAAATCTCTAGAAAGTTTGAACACCTCATTCATTACTCTTATTCCAAAAGGAAATTCTCCTCTCACAGAAATGATTACAGGCCAATTTCCTCCTCAATTGTTGTCTCAAGCTAGTCACTAAGCTGTTGGCAAACAGGTTCTGAAAAGTCATCCTAAAGCTGGTTCACATTAACCAATATGGCTTCCTCAAAGAGATCTATTCATGACTGCTTGGGTTGGGCTTATGAATACTTGCATCAGTGCCATAAATCAAAGGAAGAGATTATTGTACTGAAACTGGACTTTGAAAAAGCATTTGACACCATTGAACATCAGGCAATCTTGGATATTCTAAAAGCTAAAGGATTTGGTGATAGATGGATTAATTGGATCAAAATGTTGTTCACTTCTGCCTCATCTGCCATTCTGCTCAATGGTGTGCCTGGTAAAAAATTCTATTGCCTCAGAGGTGTGAGACAAGGAGACCCTCTGTCACCACTACTGTTTGTACTTGCTACAGATCTTCTTCAGACAATCCTCAACAAGGCCATGCAAATGGGCTTACTTTCCTCACCTCTGCAAGTGAATTCCTGCCCTGATTTCCCAATAGTTCAATATGCAGATGACACTTTGGTCCTCCTTCAAGCAGATGCCAAACAACTACATTGCCTCAAAGCCCTCCTCAATACTTTTGCAGATGCTACTGGACTGAAAGTCAATTATTCTAAATCTAGCCTCATCCCACTCAATGTACCTGAGGAGAAAGTTGAAATTCTGACTAATACTTTCCAATGCAAAAGGGAATCCTTTCCAATCCAATATTTGGGTGCACCCTTGGGTATTTATAAACCAACTGTTGAGCAATGTTTACCTATGGTCACAAGACTTCAGAAGAAACTTATGGGCCTATCTTGTTTTTTAACCATGGCTGGAAGACTATTGCTGGTAAAATCTGTGCTCAACTCCCTGCTGATTTATCTTATGGGGTGCCTAGATGTACCAGTCACCATTAAAGCTCAAGCAATTAAATTGTTAAGGCATTGCCTCTGGAGAGGCCCTGATTTGGAGGATCATAGGCCTGCCATGGTGGCATGGAGTACTGTGTGTAGGCCAAAGGACCAAGGAGGATTGGGAGTAATGGACATCTTTGTCCAAAACAAAGCTTTGCTCCTCAAGAACTTGCACAAGTTTTATAACAGACACAACATCCCATGGGTTAACTTGATCTGGAAGCATATTACAGTGCTGGTTCACCGCTCGCAACAATTGGATAGGATCCTTTTGGTGGAAGGCTAATCTTAAGCTCATTGAAAATTTCAAATCCATGGCCAGATGCCACATTGGAGATGGCAAAAGTGCCTTTTTTTGGTCAGACCTTTGGCACTCAGCCTGCCTTCAGGACATGTTCCCTCATCTCTTTTCTTTTGTGAAAAATAGAAACTCCACTATGCATTCCATTATTCACACTGATTATCTGGAAGATCTCTTTCACTTACCTTTGACTGTGCAAGCATTCCAAGAATTTGAAGCAATGGAAGACATATGTATAACTTTGAGGGGTTCTGAATATCTAGAATGCACAGACACCTGGAGCTATATTTGGGGAAGTGATCAATTCTCTGTTGCAAAGGCATATAAACTGATGATGGGAGTTAAAATAGTGCCACAACAATTTAACTGGATTTGGAATAGCTCTTGTCAACCCAAGCACAAGGTGTTTTTCTGGAGGCTACTACATGACAGACTCAATACCAGGAATATTCTTAGAAGAAAATCATTTCATTTGGACAACTACAATTGTGCTGTAAACAATTGCCAGCAGGAGGAAACACTGCAGCACCTCTTTTGGACATGTCCTTTTGCTGCACAGTGTTGGGACATGATTTGCCCCACTAGGCAGGCAAATGTCTCAGTTCTTGAAGCTTTTGCTGACCTAAAACTTAAACTTCATGTGCCTTTCTTCATGGAAATCATCATCCTAGCATCATGGGCCATCTGGATCTCCAGGAACAACCTCATTTTTCAAGACATCCAACCAAACATTCAGGGATGGAAAGTCATCATCTTGGAGGAGCTCAATATGCTTAGGTTCAGAATTAAGAAGAGCTATGCTAGAGCTTTCTGTCTCTGGCTTGATAATCTTGTCCTGTAATCTTTTGTTTCTTAGTAGCTGCTAGCTTCTTTTTTCCTTCCTTCTTTCTTCCTTTCTTTCTTTCCTTCTTTTTTCTTGCCTTCTTTCTCTGTGTTTTTTTGGCTTAACTCAAGCCTTTTGTACAGCTGGACCTCTTTGTTTTAATATAAAAATTGCAGTGGGGTTTTGCCCTACTGTGTATAGTCAAAAAAAAATTGTAAATACATGGAGACAACATAATCAATGGAAATGATAAAAATAGACTAAAATAACACATGTATGGCAATCGGTCACTACTAAGCAACAACAACAGAATCAGGAGATCAGCAATCGTAACAGGAAAATAAGATATGAACAACCATGGTTACTGCAACACTCTTACCTGGTTAGCTGGACGAAGTACACATTCAGTATGCAACACCATATCTTGCTGGATGTTGGGCCCTCCTGACACCCATGTGATGATCTTATTAAAACCGCATGAAAAGGAAATCAAGGTGGCAAATGCAAACACTAGAACCTACAGCAACATTACAGGCTAATATGCTTATGGTATTTGTCCCAATAATAAATCATATGGGTCTAGATAAACAATTTATGCTACACTTCTTCGAGAACCATAGTTACATGAAAGTTTTCATGTAGGAAGAGCCATAGACCTCATAAAAAACTTGCAGTTCTTGTTGTAGAGGAAAAGAAAGAAATGATGGAATGCTATGAAACAAAGATTTCCTATTGTGGTGCACAAGAAGACTTGCTATTATCCTCCGGATAAGCATGTAGTAACCAAATGCAATGTCCTAAAATGAAGAATTGCTATAGTCTTGCCCAAAAAACACTTGGTATAGTCCCACCAAAAAACACTTGCTATGGTTGTCCGGATAAAGTGTGTAGTAACCAAATGCAACGTTATGAAACAAAGTCTTGCTACAGCCATCTGGATAAGTATATAGTAACGAAAGAGGACGACTATATACATCCAGTTGTTCCACATAAACGTGAAGTAAAGAGTGTAAGTTGATTTTTTATGTACAAAGAGGTAAATGACACACTATCAATTCTAATGTTACATTTCTGTTTGGTCACTAATATTGAGAAGTATTTATATATTATTATGCTTTACTTTTTCCAAAGCCAAAAAGCAATATATAATAATCAGTGAATGATTTTACTTGTGGATGATAGAAATCTGTAAATTCTATGCATTGTGAATGGGAGAATGGGAAAAATAATTAAAACGTACATCTGAAAAACATTGGTGTTAGCAATGATAAAAAGAACTGCAGTTTACGGAAGTGCCGGCAACATCATAAGTATTCCTTCTACTCGTTTATTGCAAGCATATTCTAGAGTTTAGACCACAAAGCGATGCTATGCAACAAGAAATAAATCACATTGTTCACAATGTATGAAGAAATGTTTTTAATAGTATTCATTGATATAACCTACCCTGCTTGATTTTATATGGCCGGGGCAATGGATATGTAATATCGAGACTGGATCCTTGCAGATGTGTTAGCCGGTTTAGAAAAGGTTCTTGCGGCATTCTAGTCCCCTCAATTCTGTTTGTCAGGTGCAATATTATGCACTGAAAAATAGTGGACAACAGAGATAAACCATGCTTAGTCATCATCATGGTGAAAATTTACCCTGTTGTGATATCTAAAATATAGAAATTGAAGTCAGTACCTGCACAACGACCGTCCTGAGATGACGCAGGAGGAGATCTGTTGGGGAGAAGGAAGATCATGCAGCATAGCAATACCTCAGTTTTCTTCGTTTCTCTCCAGGAGATCATGGGGTGGAGTTTGATTCATTGTTCATCAAGAAATTGTGCCACATCAAGCCAGCAGGATAGAAGGAGGAGAGAAGAGGATGGACGACAACAACTAGGCGGGTAGGAGGGGACGCCGACATGTTGGACCGGGACCGGGGAGGGAAGGACGAGGCTGCATCTCTACCCATAAGAACGTGGGTGAGGGCAGGAGGAGGAGATTCATCTCCTGGGCCAAGAGGGTACTGCAGGGTCTGGCGGCGATCCGATGCGGCGGAGAAGTGGTGGCGAATCTGGATATCGTGGGCATGGAGGTCGAAGGGGTGAATGAGGAGGTTGTCGTGCCTGAACCATCGCCTCGCCTTCCATGCTATATTTTCCCTCAGTTGGACTAAAGCCTGTTAGGCCCAATTTCATGTCAGACTTCCAAAATTGTTACGGGAGCAGTGGCCCAATAGGTTAGTGCTCGGTGGTGGCGATCAGAAGCGATCAGGCACGGGATTCCAAGCTAATCGGACGACCGAAAACGACTGAAACTGACGATCGGATGGTCAGAAACGTTGATGGCTTGAGAGGGCAGGAAAAGTGCTCAGTTATAATATATCTAAATTATTGTTACCCTTTATCTTTCTTGCTAGCAGTATTATTACTAGAGATAGGTTGTAGTGATTTATTACTGTTGCTTGTTTACTTTTGTGCAAGGCTAATGTTGGAGGAGCACACCGTTACAGTATTGAACCAGAAACTAAGTAACAACCTCCTCCAGGTTGGGTAAGACAAATGTGTCAGGGAACTGAACTTACCCGTACAACCACATTTTCCTTTGTGGGAAGGCCTTATTTTGGTTTATAGTTATGTCTCTTTCGCGTGTCTCCAAAGAGGGAAACCTCGATGAGTAGTCTTCCTTCGCGAGGAAGTTGCCGTCCAAAGTTAGAGGGCCATCAAGGATATATCTGAGAGTGTAGTTTTATTCCCAGAGTGGAAGAGTAGGGCCGCGGGGTGGAAGATCCCAGATCCCCTTGACCCAGGGCTAGCCTGCGGGAGGTTGGAGACACTGTAAGAGTGTTATGCTGTAAACGGCATTTGTTAGACTAGGAGTTAATGGTGTGGGTAAAGTGTATAACCTCTACAGAGTGTGTGTTTAGAGAATAGCCGCGTCCTTGGTATTGGACACAGTTTGGGGAAGTCACCCAGGGATTATCAAGTCAGAGGTATAAACTTTAAGAACAAGAGTTGAGACGACAAAATATTGGTGCGCGCAGCCTGCATCGTGGATGTGAAAACTTGAACAATGCCTTGAGAAAGATGGTCGGGGGACCACAAGGAACATGAGATGATTGTTGTTCATGTTGTTCTTCTTCTTTTTGTTGTACTGTTATTATTTCAAGTTTTTACTAAGCAGTAGTATTGATCACACTCGCTGAGTAGACTTTAATTAGCACATAAGTGATCATACCTTCGGAGTACGACTTTGAGCTAGTGAGCTCAAAATTACAAATAATCGGTAAGATAACAAAGTGAATCATAGCAATAATAAAACCTGAAGTATTTGGAGGAATAAATTTAGTGATGATGACTTGGTATCTAGTAAGTGATCATGTCGAGGACAAACTTTAGCTTGTCATAGTTGTACTAGTTATTGTGGCTAGCTAAGCTTTGGAGTTGTAGTACCGTTGTACCTGAGTAGATAAGACTTGGTAGATGTTCGTACTAAGTTGTTGTTGATGTTTATTGGTGTTAGATCAGTTTCGTGCTTGAGTAACTTGGAGTATTTCTTGGGTGCTTTATGATACGAGATTTAGCCTGCGAGTATATTCAAACGTTCTTAGCGACTTTTAACATGGTCAGGTGTATATGAAGCAATTAAGGAAACCGAAGTTGATGCGACACTAGGCAAGAGAGCAACCCAGTCAGATCCCTATGAAGTGGAGCTGCGGTACGACCGTGCCGCTACCATATTGTAGAAGTTTCCTCTGTAGTCATCTCCAAAGTAGTCACCCCGACTACTCGGACGTTCTGACCTCGACACAATGTTGAGACTTGGAACCCTATATGTTAACTTTCTAAAGTGTATAGATCAATAAAGCATTCTTTTGTGGAATGGCTCTTACACTATTCCCCATGGATTGTAAAAGCATGCTCCATGTTGATTTCCTGGGTTGGCGTATGCGGCCTCTCCGCTAGATACAGTGGTAGGTCACTGTATACAAAAGGGGGTGCCACATCACCTTGCACCCTTGTCGGGGCATACACGCTTGTCTTGCCGTAGCAGGTCTACTGATGAACACCTTTCACCATGACATGTTGCTTGGGAGGTGTCACGCGCACAGGAAAAGGGGCGGTGAATCATCCACGCCCTCACCCGGACTGCCTCGTGGCAGCTTCTCCTTGCGTTAGGCTGCCGTGCACCACGGCATACCATGCCATGCCTACCGCCAGGCCCACCGTTGTATACCCGGGAGTAGTCTTCGCGGGAAGGGGCCGTTGGTGGGACGGTCCTCCAACGCGTGTTGCCAGGATGCTTGTTTCTAGGAAGGTGATGTCTTCTCTTGGTAATATTGGCCTTGACATTGTCAATGGTATCAAAGGACTCCTCCTCAGGGATGATGGTCTTGCCAGTGAGTGTCTTCACAAAAATCTGCATCATGAGGTTAAGTCTTGACGAAGATCTGCACACCATCGCGTTGTCGGGAGGCGGAGTGTGGTATGGACTCCTTCTAGATTTTGTAGTCAGCCAAGGGCTGCCATCCTCAAGATGCTTGCCAGCAGAGAGGCGCCAACCTCTTCCTTTGAGATAGATATCTGCTCTCTTAGATCTTGATAAAGATCTGCATGCCACCTTAGAAGAAGCATGGGTGAGCATTTCTGAGGGTTGGTTGATACCATCCCGCTAAGCAAAACCGCCATGGCCCACACTCGACGTATCCGTGGGACCCTTGTCTTTAAGGGGCCAACGCAGCCACGGGAGGCCCTCATGCAAAGGACGACATGAAAGACACTCTCGCCTGTGGAGACTCCCAGGAGATGAGTACTCCAGCTAAGAGCATCTCCACTCCCCCCCCCCCAACAGGCTGAAGGAAATATGCCCTAGAGGCAATAATAAAGTTGTTATTTATATTTCCTTATATATCATGATAAATGTTTATTATTCATTCTAGAATTGTATTAACCGGAAACTTAGTACATGTGTGAATACATAGATAAACAGAATGTCACTAGTATGCCTCTACTTGACTAGCTCGTTAATCAAAGATGGTTAAGTTTCCTAACCATAGACATGAGTTGTCATTTGATGAACGAGATCACATCATTAAAGAATGATGTGATTGACATGACCCATCCGTTAGCTTAGCACTATGATCGTTTAGTTTATTGCTATTGCTTTCTTCATAACTTATACATGTTCCTATGACTATGAGATTATGCAACTCCCGAATACCGGAGGAACACTTAGTGTGCTATCAAATGTCACAGCGTAACTGGGTGATTATAAATATGCTCTACAGGTGTCTCCGATGGTGTTTTTTGAGTTGGCATAGATCGAGATTAGGATTTGTCACTCCGATTGTCGGAGAGGTATCTCTGGGCCCTCTCGATAATACACATCACTATAAGCCTTGCAAGCAATGTAACTAATGGTTTAGTTGCGAGATGATGCATTACAGAACGAGTAAAGAGACTTGCCGGTAACGAGATTGAACTAGGTATGATGATACCGACGATCGAATCTCGGGAAAGTAACATACCGATGACAAAGGTAACAACGTATGTTGTTATGAGGTTTGACCGATAAAGATCTTCATAGAATATGTAGGAACCAATATGAGCATCCAGGTTCCGCTATTGGTTATTGACCGGAGATGAGTCTCGGTCATGTCTACATAGTTCTCGAACCCGTAGGGTCCGCATGCTTAACGTTCGATGACGATATATATTGTGAGTTATGTGATTTGATGTAAGGAAGGTTGTTCGGACTCCCGGATGTGCTCACGGACATGAAGAGGAGTCTTGGAATGACCGAGACATGAAGATTGATATATTGGAAGGTTATGTTTGGACACCGGAAAGGTTTCGGATAGGTTCAGGCATTTTCCGGAGTACCGGGGGGTTACTGGAACCCCCTGGGGGGTTAATGGGCCTTCATGGGCTTTAGTGGAAGAGAGGAGGAGGCGTCCAAGTGGGAGGCGCGTGCCCCCCAAGGCCAATCCGAATTGATGTGGGGGGGGGGGCTTTCCTTCTCCCCCTCTTCCCCTTTCCTTCCCCTCCCAGTTGGACTAGGAAAGGGGGGAACCTACTCCTAGTAGGAGTAGGATTCCCCCCCCTTGGGGCACACCCCATGAGGCCGGCCGACCCCTCCTCCACTCCACAGTTACACACCTCAGTCATATCATCGTGTGCGGTGCCCCCCTCCACAGTTACACACCTCGGTCATATCGTCGTAGTGCTTAGGCGAAGCCCTGCGCCGGTAACTTCATCATCACTGTCGCCATGACGTCGTGCTGACGAAACTCTCCCTCAGCCTCAACTAGATCAAGAGTACGAGGGATGTCATCGAGCTAAACATGTGCTGAACACGGAGGTGTGATACGTCTCCAACGTATCTATAATTTTTGATTGTTCCATGCTATATTATATTCTGTTTTGGACATTATTGGGCTTTATTATACACTTTTTTATTATTTATGGGACTAACCTATTAACCGGAGGCCCAGCCCAGAATTGCTGTTTTTTTTGCCTATTTTAGAGTTTCGCAGAAAAAGAATATCAAACGGAGTCGAGTCCAAACGGAATGAAACCTTCGGGAACGTGATTTTCGGAACGAACGTGATCCAGAGGACTTGGACCCTACGTCAAGACATCAACCAGGAGGCCACGAGGTAGGGGGTGCGCCTACCCCCGCGCGCCCTCCACCCTCGTGGGGCCCCTGTTGCTCCACCGACGTACTCCTTCCTCCTATATATACCTACGTACCCCCAAACTACCAGATACGGAGCCAAAAACCTAATTCCACCGCCGCAACCTTCTGTACCTCTTGCGGAGCTCCGCCGGAGGGGGCATCGATCACGGAGGGCTTATACATCAACACCATAGCCTCTCCAATGATGTGTGAGTAGTTTACCTCAGACCTTCGGGTCCATAGTTATTAGCTAGATGGCTTCTTCTCTCTTTTTGGACCTCAATACAATGTTCTCCCCCTCTCTCGTGGAGATCTATTCGATGTAATCTTCTTTTGCGGTGTGTTTGTTGAGACCGATGAATTGTGGGTTTATGATCAAGTTTATCTATGAACAATATTTGAATCTTCTCTGAATTCTTTTATGTATGATTGGTTATCTTTGCAAGTCTCTTCGAATTATCAGTTTGGTTTGGCCTACTAGATTGATCTTTCTTGCAATGGGAGAAGTGCTTAGCTTTGGGTTCAATCTTGCGGTGTCCTTTCCCAGTGACACTAGGGGCAGCAAGGCACGTATTGTATTGTTGCCATCGAGGATAACAAGATGGGGTTTATATCATATTGCATGAATTTATCCCTCTACATCATGTCATCTTGCTTAAAGCGTTACTCTATTCTTATGAACTTAATACTCTAGATGCATGCTGGATAGCGGTCGATGTGTGGAGTAATAGTAGTAGATGTAGGCAGGAGTCGGTCTACTTGTCTCGGACGTGATGCCTATATACATGATCATACCTAGATATTCTCATAACTATGCTCAATTCTGTCAATTGCTCAACAGTAATTTGTTCACCCACCGTAAATACTTATGCTCTCGAGAGAAGCCACTAGTGAAACCTATGGCCCCGGGGTCTATTTTCCATCATATTAATCTCCCATCAACAAGCTATTTCCATTGCCTTTTATTTTGCTTTTATTTTACTTTGCATCTTTATCATAAAAATACCAAAAATATTATCTTATCATATCTATCGATCTCACTCTAAGTAAGTGACCGTGAAGGATTGACAACCCTTATCGCGTTAGTTGCGAGGATTTATTTGTTTGTGTAGGTGCGAGGGACTCGTGCGTGGCCTCCTACTAGATTGATATCTTGGTTCTCAAAAACTGAGGGAAATACTTACGCTACTTTGCTGCATCACCCTTTCCTCTTCAAGGGAAAACCAACGCAGTGCTCAAGAGGTAGCAAGAAGGATTTATGGCGCCGTTGCCGGGGAGTCTACGCAAAAGTCAACATACCAAGTGCCCATCACAAACCCGCATTACATTATTTGCCATTTGCCTCTCGTTTTCCTCTCCCCCACTTCACCCTTGCCGTTTTATTCGCCCTCTCTTTTCCGTTCGCCTTTTTTCTTTCGCTTGCTTTTCGTTTGCTCGTGTGTTGGATTGCTTGCTTGTCTCGATGTCTCTACCAAGGTTTGGTGATCCCCACCTTAAAAGGCTAGAAGAGATCAAAAGAAATGATAGGAGTTTCATGGTCTTACAATTTGAACATAACAATTTCTTTAGAAACGAGCTTAAGGAACAAAAAAGCTTTATGAGTTATATGAATAAAGAGCTCGATGATATGTCTAAAGAATTTGATGGTTTGAGATCCCAAATTGCTCATATTTGAGAAGTTAATAGCTGAAATATCGGATAAGCAGGCCACCTTAGTCAATAAGATGGCCGCTAAGCCGGAAAACTTTAAAAATGAAGATGAAGATCTAAAAGTTATTGATGTGTCCCCTATTAAATCTTTGTTTTGCAATATGAATCTTGATAATGATGGGACTGAATATGATCCACCTTTACCTATAAGGCGTTCCAGAAATTCGGAGTTTTTAGATCTTGATGCTAAAATTGATAAAAGTGGGATTGAAGAGATCAAAACATTAGATATTAATGAACCCGCTATTTTGGATTTCAAGGAATTTAATTATGATAATTGCTCTTTGATAGATTGTATTTCTTTGTTGCAATCCGTGCTAAATTCTCCACATGCTTATAGTCAAAATAAAGCCTTTACGAAACATATCATTGATGCTTTGATGCAATCTTATGAAGAAAAACTTGAGCTAGAAGTTTCTATCCCTAGAAAACTTTATGATGAGTGGGAACCTACTATTAAAATTAAAATTAAAGACCATGAATGCTATGCTTTGTGTGATTTTGGTGCTTGTGTTTCCACGATTCCAAAAACTTTATGTGATTTATTAGGTTTCGTGAATTTGATGATTGCTCTTTAAACTTGAACCTTGCGGATTCCGCTATTAAGAAACCTATGGGAAGAATTAATGATGTTATTATTGTTGCAAATAGGAATTATGTACCCGTAGACTTTATTGTTCTTGACATAGATTGCAATCCTTCATGTCCTATTATTCTTGGTAGACCTTTCCTTAGAACGATTGGTGCAATTATTGATATGAAGGAAGGAAATATTAGATTCCAATTTCCGTTAAGGAAAGGCATGGAACACTTTCCTAGAAAGAAAGTAAAATTATCATATGAATCTATCATGAGATCCACTTATGGATTGCCTACCAAAGATGGCAATACCTAGATCTATCCTTGCTTTTATGCCTAGCTAGGGGCGTTAAACGATGGCGCTTGTTGGGAGGCAACCCAATTTTATTTTTAGTTTTTAGTTTTTTGCTTATGTTTAGGAATAAATATTTGATCTAGCCTCTGGTTAGATGTGTTTTTATGTTTAAATTAGTGTTTGTGCCAAGTTTAACCTATAGGATCTTCTTGGATGATAGTTATTTGATCTTGCTGTAAATTCTAGAAACTTTCTGTTCACGAAAACAATTGTTAAAAATCACCAGAATGTGATAAAATATTGATTCCAATTCCTACTGATCAATAAATAAATTGCCTAGGTCTTACTATTTTTTCTGAATTTTTGGAGTTCCAGAAGTTTGTGTTAGTTACAGATTACTACAGACTGTTCTGTTTTTGACAGATTCTGTTTTTCGTGTGTTGTTTGCTTACTTTGATGAATCTATGGCTAGTAAAATATTTTATAAACCATAGATAAGTTGGAATACAGTAGGTTTAACACCAATATAAATAAATAATGAGTTCATTACAGTACCTTGAAGTGGTCTTTTGTTTTCTTTCGCTAACGGAGTTTACGAGATTTTCTGCTGAGTTTTGTGTTGTGAAGTTTCCAAGTTTTGGGTGAAAGATTTGATGGATTATGGAACAAGGAGTGGCAAGAGCCTAAGCTTGGGGATGCAAATGGAACCCCAAGATAATATAAGGACACCTAAAATCCAAAGCTTGGGGATGCCCCGGAAGGCATCCCCTCTTTCGTCTACTTCCATCGATAACTTTACTTGGAGCTATATTTTTATTCACCACATGATATGTGTTTTGCTTGGAGCGTCTTGTATTATTTGAGTCTTTGTTAGTTTACCACAATCATCCTTGCTGTACACACCTTTTGAGAGAGTCACACTTGATTCGGAATTTATTAGAATACTCTATGTGCTTCACTTATATTTTTTGAGCTATATAGTTTTTGCTCTAGTGCCTCACTTATATCTTTTAGAGCACGGTGGTGGATTTGTTTTATAGAAACTATTGATCTCTCATGCTTCACTTATATTATTTTGAGAGTCTTAAAATAGAATGCAATTTGCTTTAATTAATATCATGAGAAATTTGATGCTTGATAATTTTTTTGAGATATAAAGGTAGTAATATCATAGTTGTGCTAGTTGAGTAATTGTGGAATTGAAAAATACATGTGTTGGAGTTTGTGATTCCCGTAGCATGCACGTATGGTGAGCCGTTATGTAACGAAGTCGGAGCATGAAGTATTTGTTGATTGTCTTCCTTTGTGTGGCGGTCGGGATCGCGCGATGGTTAACTCCTACCAACCCTTCCCCTAGGAGCATGCGTAGTAGTACTTTGCTTGAGGGCTAATAAATTTTGCAATAAGTATATGAGTTCTTTATGACTAATGTGAGTCCATGGATTATACGCACACTTACCTTTCCGCAATTTTCTAGCCTCTTCGATACTGCATTGCCCTTTCTCACCTTGAGAGTTGGTGCAAACTTCGCCGGTGCATCCAAACCCCGTGATATGATATGCTCTATCACACATAAACCTCCTTATATCTTCCTCAAAACAGACACCATACCTACCTATCATGGCATTTCCATAGCCATTCCGAGATACATTGCCAAGCAACTTTCCACCATTTCATTTATCATGACATACTCCACTATTGTCATATTGCTTTGCATGATCATGTAGTTGACATTGTATTTGTGGCAAAGCCACCGTTCATAATTCTTTCATACATGTCGCTCTTGATTCATTGCATATCCCGGTACACCGCCGGAGGCATTCATATAGAGTCATACTTTGTTCTAAGTATTGAGTTGTACTTCCTCCGTTCCCAAATAATTGTCTTTCTAGCCATCTCAAATGGACTACAACATACGGATGCATGTAGACATGTTTTAGAGTGTAGATTCACTCATTTTGCTCCGTATGTAGTCACTTATTGAAATCTCTAGAAAGACAATTATTTAGGAACGGAGGGAGTAAATCATGAGTTGTAAGTAAATAAAAGTGTGATGATCATCATTATTAGAGCATTGTCCCAAGTGAGGAAAGGATGATGGAGACTATGATTCCCCCACAAGTCGGGATGAGACTCCGGACTAAATATAAAAAAGGCCATAAAAAAAGAGAAAAGGCCCAAATAAAAAAATGAGAGAAAAAGAGAGAAGGGACAATGTTACTATCCTTTTACCACACTTGTGCTTCAAAGTAGCAGCGTGATCTTCATAATAGAGAGTCTCTCATTTTGTCACTTTCATATACTAGTGGGAAATTTCATTATAGAACTTGGCTTGTATATTCCAATGATGGGCTTCCTCAAATGCCCGAGGTCTTCGTGAGCAAGCAAGTTGGATGCACACCCACTTAGTTTCTTTTTAAGCTTTCATACACTTATAGCTCTAGTGCATCCGTTGCATGGCAATACCTACTCCTCGCATTAACATCAATTGATGGGCATCTCCATAGCCCGTTAATTAGCCTCGTTGATGTGAGACTTTCTCCTTTTTTGTCTTCCCACATAACCCCTACCATTATACCTTATTCCACCATAGTGCTATATCCATGGCTTGCGCTCATGTATTGTGTAAGAGTTGAAAAGGCTGAAGTGCGTTAAAAGTATGAACCAAATGCTTGGCCAAAACCGGGGTCGTACATGATATGAATATTTTGTGTGGGGAAGATGGAGCATAGCCAGACTATATGATTTTGTAGGGATAACTTGCTTTGGCTATGTTATTTTGATAAGACATAATTTCTTAGTTAGTAGGCTTGAAGTATTATTGTTTTTATGTCAACATTAAACTTTTATCTTGAATCATATCAAATCTGAACATTCATGCCACAATAAGAAGAATTATATTGAAATTATGCCAAGTAGCATTCCACATCAAAAATTCTGTTTTTATCATTTACCTACTCGAGGACGAGCAGGAATTAAAAATGGGGATGCATGATACGTCTCCAACGTATCTATAATTTTTTATTGTTCCATGCTATATTATCTTCTGTTTTGGACATTATTGGGCTTTATTATACACTTTTATATTATTCTTGGGACTAACCTATTAACCGGAGGCCCAGCCCAGAATTGCTGTTTTTTTGCCTATTTCAGAGTTCCGCAGAAAAAGAATATCAAACGGAGTCCAAACAGAATGAAACCTCCGGGAACGTGATTTTCGGAACGAGCGTGATCCTGAGGACTTGGACCCTACGTCAAGACATCAACCAGGAGGCCACGAGGTAGGGGGCGCGCCTACCCCCCCCCGCGCAGGCGCGCCCTCCACCCTCGTGGGCTCCCTGTTGCTCCACAGACGTACTCCTTCCTCCTATATATACCTC
Organism: Aegilops longissima; assembly: GCA_021605205.1. Taxonomy (NCBI): domain Eukaryota; kingdom Viridiplantae; phylum Streptophyta; class Magnoliopsida; order Poales; family Poaceae; genus Aegilops; species Aegilops longissima. The sequence goes on from CM038676.1 coordinate 171,866,129, forward strand.
GCACCCCAAACTACCGACACGGCCAAAAACCTAATTCCACCGCCGCAACCTTCATGCATTGTGAGATCCCATCTTGGGGCCTGTTCCGAGCTTCACGGAGGGGGCATCGATCACGGAGGGCTTCTACATCAACACCATAGCCTCTCCGATGATGTGTGAGTAGTTTACCTCAGACCTTCGGTCTGTAGTTATTAGCTAGATGGCTTCTTCTCTTTTTGGATCTCAATACAATGTTCTCCCCTCTCTCGTGGAGATCTATTCGATGTAATCTTCTTTTGCGGTGTGTTTGTTGAGACCGATGAATTGTGGGTTTATGATCAAGTTTATCTATGAACAATATTTGAATCTTCTCTAAATTCTTTTATGTATGATTGGTTATCTTTGCAAGTCTCTTCGAATTATCAGTTTGGTTTGGCCTACTAGATTGATCTTTCTTGCAATGGGAGAAGTGCTTAGCTTTGGGTTTAATCTTGCGGTGTCCTTTCCCAGTGACAGTAGGGGAAACAATGCACGTATTGTATTGTTGCCATCGAGAATAACAAGATGGGGTTTATATCATATTGCACGAATTTATCCCTCTACATCATGTCATCTTGCTTAAAGTGTTACTCTGTTCTTATGAACTTAATACTCTAGATGCATGCTGGGATAGGGTCGAAGTGGTGAAGTATAGTAGTAGATGCTGGCAGGAGTCGGTCTACTTGTCTCGGACGTGATGCCTATATACATGATCATACCTAGATATTCTCATAACTATGCTCAATTCTGTCAATTGCTCAACAGTAATTTGTTCACCCACCGTAAATACTTATGCTCTCGAGAGAAGCCACTAGTGAAACCTATGGCCCCGGGGTCTATTTTCCATCATATTAATCTCCCATCAACAAGCTATTTCCGTTGCCTTTTATTTTGCTTTTATTCTACTTTGCATCTTTAGCATAAAAATACCAAAAATATTATCTTATCATATATATCAGATCTCACTCTCGTAAGTGACCGTGAAGGGATTGACAACCCCTTATCGTGTTGGTTGCGAGGATTTATTTGTTTGTGTAGGTGCGAGGGACTCGTGCATGGCCTCCTACTGGATTGATACCTTGGTTCTCAAAAACTGAGGGAAATACTTACGCTACTTTGCTGCATCACCCTTTCCTCTTCAAGGGAAAACCAACGCAGTGCTCAAGAGGTAGCAAGGTGACGTACGTTCGGTGCTTGGATCAGTTGGATCGTGAAGACGTACGACTACATCAACCACGTTGATAAAATGCTTCCGCTTTCGGTCTACGAGGGTATGTGGACACACTCTCCCCGCTCGTTGCTATGCTTCTCCTAGATAGATCTTGCGTGATCGTAGGAATTTTTTTGAAATTACTGCGTTCCACAACAGTGGAATCCGAGCCAAGTCTATGCGTAGATGTTATATGCACGAGTCGAACACAGAGAGTTGTGGGCGATAATAGTCATACTGCTTACCAACATGTCATACTTTGATTTGGCGGTATTGTTGGATGAAGCGGCCCAGACCGACATTACATGACCACGTTCATGAGACTGGTTCTACCGCCGTGCTTCACACACAGGTGGCTAGTGGGTGTCTGTTTCTCCAACTTTAGTTGAATTGAGTGTGACTACGCCCGGTCCTTGTTAAAGGTTAAAACATCAAACTTGATGAAAAATCATTGTGGTTTTGATGCATAGGTAAGAACGGTTCTTGCTAGAAGCCCGTAGCAGCCACGTAAAACTTGCAACAACAAAGTAGTGGACGTCTAACTTGTTTTTGCAGGGCTTGCTGTGATTTGATATGGTCAAGACGTGATGATATATAAATTATTGTATGAGATGATCATGTTTTGTAACAGTTATCGGCAACTGGCAGGAGCCATATGGTTGTCGCTTTATTGTATGAAATGCAATCGCCATGTAATTGCTTTACTTTATCACTAAGTGGTAGCGATAGTCGTAGAAGCAATAGTTGGCGTGACGACAATGATGCTTCGGTGGAGATCAAGGTGTTAAGCCGGTGACGATGGTGATCATGATGGTGCTTTGGAGACGGAGATCAAAGGCATAAGATAATGATGGCCATATCATATCACTTATATTGATTGCATGTGATGTTTATCCTTTATGCATCTTATTTTTCTTAGTACGGCGCTAGCATTATAAGATGGTCTCTCACTAAATTTCAAGGTACATGTGTTCTCTCTGAGTATGTACCATTGCTGCAGTTCATCGTGCCGAGACACCACGTGATGATCGGGTGTCATAAGCTCTACGTTCACATACAATGGGTGCAAGCCAGTTTTGCACACGTAGAATACACGGGTTAAACTTGACGAGCCTAGCATATGCAGATATGGCCTCAGAACACTGAGACCGAAAGGTCGAGCGTGAATCATATAGTAGATATGATCAACATAGTGATGTTCACCATTGAAAACTACTCCATCTCACGCGATGATCGGACATGGTTTAGTTGATATGGATAATGTGATCACTTAGCTGATTAGAGGGATGTCTATCTAAGTGGGAGTTCTTAAGTAATATGATTAATTGAACTTTAATTTATCACGAACTTAGTACCTAATAGAATTTTCATGCCTATGTTGTTGTAGATAAATGGCCTGTGCTACTATTCCGTTGAATTTTAATGCGTTCCTAGAGAAAGCTAAGTTGAAAGATGATGGTAGCAACTACACGAATTGGGTCCATAACTTGAGGATTATCCTCATTGCTGCACAGAAGAATTACGTCCTGGAAGCACCGCTAGGTGCCAAACCCGCTGCAGGAGCAACTCCAGATGTTATGAACACCTGGCAGAGAAAAGCTGATGACTACTCGATAGTTCAGCGTGCCATGCTTTACCGCTTAGAACCGGGACTTCAACGACGTTTTGAACGTCATGGAGCGTATGAGATGTTCTAGGAGTTGAAGTTAATATTTCAAGCAAATGCCCGGATTGAGAGATATGAAGTCTCCAATAAGTTCTACAGCTGCAAAATGGAGGAGAATAGTTACATCAAGGAGCATATACTCGTAATGTCCGGGTACCACAATCACTTGACTCGGTTGGGAGTTAATCTTCTAGTTGATAGTGTCATTGACAGAGTTCTTCAATCACTGCCACCAAGCTACAAAAGCTTCGTAATGAACTATAATATGCAAGGGATGGATAAGACAATTCCCGAGCTCTTCGCAATGCTAAAGGCTGCGGAGGTAGAAATCAAGAAGGAGCATCAAGTGTTGATGGTCAATAAGACCACTAGTTTCAAGAAGAAGGGCAAAGGGAAGAAGGGGAACTTCAAGAAGAACGGCAAGCAAGTTGCTGCTCAAGTGAAGAAGCCCAAGTCTAGACCTAAGCCTAAGACCAAGTGGTTCTACTACAAAGGGACTGGTCACTGGAAGCGGAACTGCCCCAAGTATTTGGCGGAAAAGAAGGATGGCAAAGTGAAAAGTATATTTGATATACATGTTATTGATGTGTACCTTACTAATGCTCGCAATAGCGCCTAGGTATTTGATACTGGTTCTGTTGCTAATATTTGCAACTCGAAACAGGGGCTACGGATTAAGTGAAGATTGGCTAAGGACGAGGTGACGATGCGCGTGGGAAATGGTTCCAAAGTCGATGTGATCGCCGTCGGTACGCTACCTCTACATCTACCTTCGAGATTAGTTTTAGATCTAAATAATTGTTATTTGGTGCCAGGGTTAAGCATGAACATTATATCTGGATCTTGTTTGATGCGAGACGGTTATTCATTTAAATCAGAGAATAATGGTTGTTCTATTTATATGAGTAATATCTTTTATGGTCATGCACCCTTGATAAGTGGTCTATTATTACTAAATCTTGATAGTAGTGATACACATATTCATAGTATTGAAGCCAAAAGATATAAGTTTAATAATGATAGTGCAACTTATTTGTGGCACTCCGTTTAGGTCATATTGGTGTAAAGCGCATGAAGAAACTCCATGCTGATGGGCTTTTGGAATCACTTGATGCTTGCGAACCATGCCTCATGGGCAAGATGACTAAGACTCTGTTCTCCGAAACAATGGTGCCAGCAACAGACTTGTTGGAAATAATACATACTGATTTATGCGGTCCGATGAGTGATGATGCTCACTGCGGGTATCGTTATTTTCTAACATTCACAGATGATTTAAGCAGATATGGGTATATCTACTTGATGAAACATAAGTCTGAAACATTTGAAAAGTTTAAAGAATTTCAGAGTGAAGTGGAAAATCATCGTAACAAGAAAATAAATTTTCTACGATCTGATCGTGGAGGAGAATATTTGAGTCACGAGTTTGGTCTTCATTCGAAACAATGCAGAATAGTTTCGCAACTCACACTACCTAGAACACCACATCGTAATGGTGTGTCCGAACGTCGTAAACGTACTTTATTAGATATGGTGCGATCTATGATGTCTCTTACTGATTTATCGCTATCGTTTTGGGGTTATGCTTTAGAGACGGCTGCATTCACGTTAAATAGGGCACCATCTAAATCCGTTGAGATGACACCATATGAACTGTGGTTTGGCAAGAAACCCAAGTTGTCGTTTCTTAAAGTTTGGGGCTGCGATGCTTATATGAAAAAGCCTCAACCTGATAAGCTCGAACCCAAATCGGAGAAATGTGTCTTCATAGGATAGCCAAAGGAAACTGTTGGGTACACCTTCTATCGCAGATCTGAAGGCAAGGTATTCGTTGCTAAGAATGGATCCTTTCTAGAGAAGGAGTTTCTCTCGAAAGAAGTGAGTGGGAGGAAAGTAGAACTTGATGAGGTAACTGTACCTACTCCCTTATTGGAAAGTAGTTCATCACAGAAATCAGTTTTAGTGACTCCTACACCAATTAGTGAGGAAGCTAATGATGATGATCATGAAACTTTTAATCCAGTTACTACCGAACCTCGTAGGTCAACCAGAGTGGTACAGTAATCCTATTCTGGAGGTCATGTTACTTGACCATGACGAACCTACGAACTATGAGGAAGCGATGATGACCCAGATTCCGCAAAATGGCTTGAGGCCATGAAATCTGAGATGGGATCCATGTATGAGAACAAAGTGTGGACTTTGGTTGACTTACCCGATGATCGGCAAGCCATAGGGAATAAATGGATCTTCAAGAAGAAAACTGACGCATATAGATGTCATACCTAGTGCATCGGGTCCAATGAAAATATTTTGTGACAATACTAGTGCAATTGCCTTGGCAAAGGAATCCAGATTTCACAAGAGAACCAAGCACATCAAGAGACGCATCAATTCCATCTGCGATAAAGTCAAGGAGGGAGACATAGAGATTTGCAATATACATACAGATCTGAATGTTGCAGACCCACTGACTAAACCTCTCTCACGAACAAAACGTGATCAGCACCAAGACTCCATGGGTGTTAGAATCATTACAATGTAATCTAGATTATTGACTCTAGTGAAAGTGGGAGACTGAAGGAAATATGCCCTAGAGGCAATAATAAAGTTGTTATTTATATTTCCTTATATATCATGATAAATGTTTATTATTCATGCTAGAATTGTATTAACCGGAAACTTAGTACATGTGTGAATACCTAGACAAATAGAATGTCACTAGTATGCCTCTACTTGACTAGCTCGTTAATAAAAGATGGTTAAGTTTCCTAACCATAGACATGAGTTGTCATTTGATGAACGAGATCACATCATTAGAAAATGATGTGATTGACATGACCTATCCGTTAGCTTAGCACTATGATCGTTTAGTTTATTGCTATTGCTTTCTTCATAACTTATACATGTTCCTATGACTATGAGATTATGCAACTCCCGAATACCGGAGGAACACTTAGTGTGCTATCAAACGTCACAACGTAAATGGGTGATTATAAAGATGCTCTACAGGTGTCTCCGATGGTGTTTGTTGAGTTGGCATAGATCGAGATTAGGATTTGTCACTCCGATTGTCAGAGAGGTATCTCTGGGCCCTCTCGGTAATTGATGACCCACCAGTATAGGGGATCTATTGTAGTCCTTTCGATAAGTAAGAGTGTCGAACCCAACGAGGAGCAGAAGGAAATGATAAGCGGTTTTCAGCAAGGTATTCTCTGCAAGCACTGAAATTATAGGTAACAGGTAGTTTTGTGATAGGATAATTTGTAACGAGCAACAAGTAACAAAAGTAAATAAAGTGCAGCAAGGTGGCCCAATCCTTTTTGTAGCAAAGGACAAGCCTGGACAAACTCTTATATAGAGAAAAGCGCTCCCAAGGACACATGGGAATTATCGTCAAGCTAGTTTTCATCACGTTCATATGATTCGCGATCGGTACTTTGATAATTTGATATGTGGGTGGACCGGTGCTTGGGTGTTGTTCTTACTTGAACAAGCATCCCACTTAGGATTAACCTATATTGCAAGCATCCGCAACTACAACAAAAGTATTAAGGTAAACCTAACCATAGCATGAAACATATGGATCCAAATCAGCCCTTTACGAAGCAACGATAAACTAGGGTTTAAGCTTCATCACTCTAGCAACCCATCATCTACTTATTACTTCCCAACGCCTTCCTCTAGGCCCAAATAATGGTGAAGTGTCATGTAGTCAACGCTCACATAACACCACTAGAGGATAGACAACATACATCTCATCAAAATATCGAATCTAATACCAAATTCACATGACTACTAATAGCAAGACTTCTCCCATGTCCTCAGGAACAAACGTAACTACTCACAAAGCATATTCATGTTCATAATCAGAGGAGTATTAATATGCATATAGGATCTTAACATATGATCTTCCATCAAATAAACCATCTAGCATCAACTACAAGGAGTAATCAACACTACTAGCAACCTACAGGTACCAATCCCAGACTATGAGACAAGAATTGGATACAAGAGATGAACTAGGGTTTGAGAGGAGATGGTGATGGTGAAGATGTTGATGGAGATTGCCCTCTCCCGATGAGAGGAGCGTTGGCGATGACGATGGCGATGATTTCCCCCTCCCGGAGGGAAGTGTCCCCGGTAGAACAGCTCTGTCAGAGCCCTAGATTGGTTCCGCCAAGGTTCCTCCTTGTGGCGGCGGAGTCTCGTCCCGAAAGCTTGCTTATGATTTTTCTTCGGACGAAAGACTTCATATAGCGTAAGATTGGCACCGAGGGCCAACAGGGGCCCACGAGGCAGGGGCGCCCCCCACCCTCGTGGGATGCTTGAGGCCCCGACGATTTCTTCCGCTCGGTATTTTTATTATTTCCAAAAATAACTTTCGTGGAGTTTCAGGACTTTTGGAGTTGTGCGAATAGGTCTCTAATATTTGCTCCTTTTCCAGCCCAAAATTCCATTCCGCATTCTCCTCCTTATGTAAACCTTGTAAAATAAGAGAGAATAGGCATAAGTATTGTGACATAATGTGTAATAACAGCCCATAATGCAATAAATATCAATATAAAAGCATGATGCAAAATGGATGTATCAACTCCCCCAAGCTTAGACCTCTCTTGTCCTCAAGCGGAAGCCGATAACGATAAATATGTCCACATGTTTAGAGGTAGAGGTGTCGATAAAATAAAATACGGACATGAGGGCATCATGATTATTCTCATAACAGCAACATATATGGATATTTTCATATGATTTCTTATGCTCAAGTAATAATCTATTCACAATGCAAAGTATGAATCAGAAACTTTATTGAGAACTAACAAACTATAATCTCAGTCATTGAAGCAATTGCAATTTATCATAACATCAGAAAGAGTGTATGTCAGAGCTTTCTAGCAAGTCCACATACTCAACTATCATTTAGTCTTTCATAATTGCGAACACTCACGCAATACTTGTGGTTACGGAGTTTTAATCGGACACATAGAAAGATAGGGGCTTATAGTTTCGCCTCCCAACCTTTTACCTCAAGGGTAATGTCAACAATAATAGTTCATGCTAACTTACATCCAATTAGATATATATATATATCAGGATCTTTCCAACGCCTTGTGCTTGCAAAGGATAAAATGTAAAAAGGAAAGGTGAAGATCACCATGACTCTTGCATAAGGTAGAAGGTAACAATAAAAGACAGGCTCTTCGCAGAGGGAAGCAGAGGTTGCCATGCGCTTTCAGGGTTGGATGCACAAAATCTTGATGCGAAAGAACATCACTTTATATTGCCACTTGTGATATAGACCTTTATTATGCAGTCCGTCGCTTTTATTTCTTCCACGTCACAAGATCGTATAAAGTTTATTTCCTCCACACCAATCAATCATACATATTTAGAGAGCAATTTTTATTGCTTGCACTAATGACAACTTACTTGAAGGATCTTACTCAATCCATAGGTAGATATGGTGGACTCTCATGGCAAAACTGGTTTAAGGGTATTCGGAAGCACAAGTAGTATCTCTACTTGGTGCAAAGAATTTGGCTAGCATGAGGGGGAAAGGCAAGCTCAACATGTTGGATGATCCATGACAATATACTTTATCTCAGATATAAGAAAACATAACCCATTACGTTGTCTTCCTTGTCCAACATCAACTCTTTAGCATGTCATATTTTAATGAGTGCTCCCAATCATAAAAGATATCCAGGATAGTATATTTATATGTGAAACCTCTCTTTCTTTATTACTTCCTATTAATTGCAACGATGACCAAAGCTATGTTTGCCAACTCCCAATAATTTTTAATCATTGTGACGCCCTCGATTCAATCGTACACTAATCATGCACGCAAATGTGTACGATCAAGATCAAGGACTCACGGGAAGATATCACAACACAACTCTACAATAAAAATAAGTCATACAAGCATCATAATACAAGCCAGGGGCCTCGAGGGCTCGAATACAAGTGCTCGATCATAGACGAGTCACGGAAGCAACAATATCTGAGAACAGGACATAAGTTAAACAAGTTGCCATAAGATGGCTAACACAAACCGGGATACAGATCGAAGAGGAGCAGGCCTCCTGCCTCGATCCTCCTAGGTCACTCCTGGTCGCGTCGCCGGGCTGCACGTAGTAGTAGGCGCCTCGGAGTAATAGTCGCCATAGGCGGCGCGCTCGCTCCGGGCACCAACGTATGGTTGCAGCAATCGAGTAGAGGTAGGGGAAAAGGGGAACAAGGCAACCGTGAGTACTCATCCAAAGTACTACAAAGCAAGGAGCTACACTACATATGCATGGATATATGTGTAAAGGGCCATATCGGTGGACTGAATCGCAGAATGCCGTAATAAGAGGGGATAGTTAGTCTTAACGAAGACTACGCTTCGACACCTGTCTTGCAACAGGTAGGAGGAGGGCAATCAAGTCCTCCGTAACATCATATAGCAATAATCCTACCCGCAATCCCTGCTCATATCCCCGAGCGAGAGCGACCACCGTTGTATCCGCACTTGGAAGGGTGTGTTTTATCAAGTATCCGGTTCTAGTTGTCATAAGCTCAAGGTACAACTCCAAGTCGTCCTGCTATCAAGATCACGGCTATCCGAATAGATTAACTTCCTGCAGGGTGCACCATCTTACCCAGCAGACGCTTGATCCCATTTGGCGGACACACTTTCCGGGGTCATGCCCGCCGCGTAAGATCAACACGCCGCAGCCCCACCTAGGCACAACAGAGAGGCCAACACGCGGTCTAAACCTAAGCGCGCAGGGTCCGGGCCCATCGCCTGAGCACACACACGCTATGCGTCGCGTGCCGAAGCAGACCTAGCCCATCAGCGCTCCAGCCAATCCGGCGCGCCCTCCGTCACGACGTCTCAAGTATTTCGGTGATACCACGACGCCGGATACCCATAACTACTCCCGCGTAGATGGTTAGTGCATATAAGCTCGTAGCCAACCCAGATCAAATACCAAGACCTCGTTAAGCGTGTTAAGTAACCGCGAACGCCCGAACAGGCCAGCCCACCTCTCTCCTAGGCGGTCTCAACCTGCCTGCCGCCCGCCACAAAGATCCACTCATGGGTGCTCCATCACCGACCGACTTTAGTCTCACATGTATCATGTATAAGTATATAGTATATACCCGTGATCAACTCCCGAGTGATCACGGCCCGATAGTATAGCACGCGGACGGACAAGAATGTAGGGCCACAGATGAATGTACTAGCATCCTATACTAAGCATATAGGATTGCGTAAGGTAACAATGAAGTTACAAGGACAAAGCTATGCAAAGAAGATAGGAGTATCTCAAAACAGTAATATGCTATGCTACTCTAATGCAAGCAGTGTAGATAAGAGTAGGCGATATCCGTGATCAAGGGGGGCTTGCCTGGTTGCTCGGCAAGAGAGAGGGTCGTCAACACCGTAGTCGAACCGCCACCGCAGCGGCGTCGGTCTCGTAGTCTACCGGAGAGAAGAGGGGAAGAAACAATGAATATAAAGTAAACAGATGCATATCGATGCATGACATGTCAAGAAGCGATGCTAGGCGTGTTCTAACGTGGTATGAGGGGGTATGGTTAGGGGAAAACATCCGGGATGTTTTCCTGCCCGACGTCTGTCGATAAATGAACCGAGAGGAAAGTTTGCAGGTTCGATAGGTTAGAGGCGTGTGGCGGACGAACGGATCGCGTATCCGGATTCGCCTCGCTGCTCGAGCAACTTTCATGTTGAAAATATTTTAATCCGGATTACGGATTAAAAGATATGATTTTAAAAGATTTTATTAATTTCGGAATTTTATTAATTATTTAATTAATTTCGAAAATGCATTTATGACATCAAGATGATGTCATGCCGACGTCATCATCAACAGGTTGACTGAGTCAACCTGACAGTGGGTCCCGCATGTCATTCTCTAATATCTAATTACCTAATTAGATTTAATTAATCATTGATTAATTAGGTTAATTAGTGATTAGGTTAATTAATCGAAATTAATTAGATTAATTAATTACTTAATTAATTAATTAATTATTTAATTAGTTATTTAGTTTTAACTCATTTTCATTTTATTTTTATTCCCTTTTTCTTTTTATAAAACGTTCTGGCGCGGGGCATGCATGTATTACTGGCCCCCGGCCGGTCCAACCACCGGGCCGACCGGCCAACACGCCATGGGGGCTAAGCGGGGCCATTGGGGCCACCGGTCAATGACCAATGGGTGGCCCCAAGCGGTGCCACATAGGCGAGTCTTGGAGAGAGCTCTCCGCAAGCCTCTCTCTGGCACACTTGCGGAGATGGCCGAACCACGGGGGTTCGGTGGTCGACGGGGAAGGCGCGCATGCGACGGTGGCGTCCGGCGACGACGGCGTCGTCGACGGGGTTCGGGAGGGAGACCAAAGCGACGGCAAGGCGGTTCGGGACCGAGGGGACGAGGGCGCCGTTCGGTCGTGGTTTCGGACGGCCGGGCCGCGAGGGGGAGGGAGAGGAACAGGTTCGCGCGATCATGAGGTCGGGGGCGAGATGCGGGCGACGGGGAGAAGAGAGGAACGGGGGTCGGGCGTGCTGCTGGCGGCCAAGCCGGGCGACGGAGCCGGCAGACGGCTGGCCAAGGCGCTCGAGGCGGAGGAGGGGTTGGATCGATCATGGCGGCGGTCGCTTCGTGGCTTGGGGGCTCGGAGGGAAGGAGGGGGCCCTGTGGGTGGCGAGGAGGAGGAGGGGGTCCCGGCGGCGGGGCGGCGGGGCCAAGCGAGGTGGGGGCGACGGGTCTCGGTCGGGGTCTCCGCCCGATCCAGATCGAGCGAGGAGAGGGTGGGGGCGTGGGGGAAAGTGTGGGGCGGCTAGGGTTTGCAGGGGGTGGGGGTATGTGGCAGGCGCTGGGCCGATGGGCCGCCCAAGGGGAATGGGCCAGGGGCGAGGGGCGAGTAGGGAGGGGGGGGGGCTGGGCCAGGTGTTTTCCTCCCCACTTGTTTTGTCTTTCTTTTCTTTTATTAATTTTCTTTTCTGTTTTAGTTTATTTAAAATGCCAAAGCATTTTACCAAAATTAGTGCACCCCACCATAATTAGGTTAGCTATTTTAGACAACCCCTAACATTTTAGATTTTGTTTTGAAACTTTTATCGCTTTGTTTTAGTTTTGATTTTTGTTTTAAAACGGTTCGAATCAAAGAGAGGTTTGGCACAATGAATCGAGGTGATCACTGTTGCATAACCATCGTATGCTACAAATCTCCTCCACTACAAGAAATCTCGTCCGAGATATAGGAGGTAGAAGGAAAGAGTGCGGATATTCATCTCGTAGACGATCCTCGCGTTCCTGTGTGGCTTCGCTCTTGAGTGATTCACCATCGGACTTTGAGGAACTTGATCGCCTTCGACGTGTGCGGCGTTCAGCTTGGTCGAGAATGCGGACCGGATGCTCTTTATAGGAGAGGTCTGTTGCAATTCGAGCACTTCATGGTACATCGCCGGATTGGGTCCTTGAAGCAGCGTCGGAGTTGGGACACGTGGAACACATCGTGAACCCGAGAAAGGTTCGACGGAAGCTCCAGCTTGATAAGCCACTTTTCCACGCCTTTCCGAATAGTGAAAGGGCCAATATAGCGAGGAGCTAACTTGCCTTGATCCCGGCGGTGAGCACCCTTCATTGGTGTAACGCGAAGATAGGCCTTTTCGCCAGGTTGATAGACCATGTCTTTGTGATGACGATCATAATTGCTCTTTTGACGCGACTGAGCAGTCTTGAGATTCTCGCGAATAATGCGGACTTGTTCTTCGGCATGTTGGATAATATCCGGACCAAGAGTGGACGCCCCCGCTTTCTAACCAGTTCGAGAGGGTTCGCACTTTCGTCCATATAACACTTCAAGGGGCCATCTTCGACTAGCTTGATAGCTATTATTATAAGAGAACTCAGCATACGGAGAGATTCCTCCCATTTCTTGCGAAGGAAGCGACACAAGCTCAAGCATGTCTTCGAGAATTTGGTTGACACGCTCAACTTGCCCTTGGGACTGCGGATGAAAAGCAATCTTGAAAGATAAATGAGTCCCCATAGCTTCTTGAAAACTTGCCTGAATCTTGAAGTGAATAAGCTGCCACGGTCCGAATCGATAACCAAAGGAATACCGTGAAGTGAAACAATTCGACATATAGAGAGTTGCAAGCTGGCTAGCGATGATCGCTTCTTTGACCGCCGTAAAGTGAGCAACTTTAGAGAGCCGGTCAATGACGACAAGGATAGCATCATTACCTTTCTGCGATTTGGGAAATCCGGTGGACGAAGTCCATTTCAACATGGTCCCATTTCCATTCGGGAATAGAGATAGGTTGCAGAGTTCCAGCGGGCCTTTGATGTTCGCTTTGATACGCCGGCAAACGCCACACTCGTAAACATAGCGAGCAATGTCCTGCTTCATATTAGACCACCGAATCTCGATTTAATGTCTTGATACATCTTTGTACTGCCAGGATGGATACATAGAGGCGTATCATGAGCTTCTTTCATAACCTTCGAGTCATATTCAGGTTTTCCTTCTTACACGGCACCACTAGGCGGCCTTTGAAGTACAAGGCGCCATCCTCAAGAATAGTGAAGGATGAGGATTTCCTTTCTGATGTCTTGTTTAAGCTTGTAGACTTCAGAGTCAAATCCTGCATTGTCTTTATGGTGCCCACGAGATCGGGTTCAACAGCCGTGGTATAAAGGGAACCTCGGGGAACAACACGGAGATTCATCTTATGAACTCCGGAGGAGGGGGAGCGAGTGCACCCGAGGAACAATATGGAGGTTCAGCTTTGAATTCTTCAACAAGTGGGGCTGAACTTGGTGAACTCAAGGTGATTGCAGATAAGACTTGCGGCTCAAGGCATCAGCCATTACATTAGCCTTGCTCGGCGATAGGAAATACCCAAATCAAAGTCCGCAGCAGTCTCCATCCATCTCTGTTGACGGAGGTTCAGGTCTGGCTGAGTAAACAGATACTTCAGACTTTGGTGGTCGGTGAAGATCTCGCAACGATTACGAGAAGGTAATGTCGCCATCTGCTTAGTGCATGAATGACGGCAGCAAGTTCGAGGTCATGAACTGGGTAGTTCTCCTCATGAGGGCGAATCGCCGAGAGGCATAAGCAACCACTTTGCGCTCTTGCATTAGGACACCGCCTACTCCTTGACGAGAAGCGCCGCGATAAATGACGAAGTCCTTCTTAGTATCGGGAGGAGCTAGCATTTGGGCGACGTCAACTTGTCTTTGAGTGCCCGGAAACTTTCCCGACACTTATCCGCCCATTGGAATTTGACGCCTTATGCAACAAAGTTAGTCGAGGCTCGGCAATCTTGGAGAAGTTCTCGACGAATCGACGGCAATAGTGGCGTAGACCGAGAAAACTTCGACTTGATTAACGCTCTTCGGAGGAGTCCAATCGAGAATGGCCTGAACTCTTTCGGGGTTGACGGCAATACCATCCTTAGAAATGACATGCCCAAGATAGGTTACTTCGAAGCCGAATTCACATTTGGAGAACTTGGCATAGAGTTGATGCTCTCGTAGCTTTTCCAAAGACAAGACGAAGATGTTCAAGATGTTCTTCTTCATTCTTGAATAGATCAGATGTCATCCAGATAAACCACGACTTAACTTGTCGAGGTAATCCATGAATATATAGTTCATCAAAGCGAGAAGGTGGCTGGAGCATTGGTTAAGCCGAAGACATGACGGTGTACTCGTAAGAACCATAACGAGTCACGAATGCGGTCTTGGGGATATCCTCCTCACGAACACGGATCTGGTGGTAACCCAACCTCAAGTCGAAGTTTCGAGAACACCGACGAACCAGCCAGTTGATCATAAAGATCATTGATCCGAGGAAGAGGATACTTATTCGAATGGTAGCTTGATTTATAGGACGGTAGTCTTGGACCAATCGGTTTGTCCCATCCTTCTTCTTGACAAAGAGAGAAGGTGCTCCCAAGGAGAGCAACTTGGGCTAATGAAGCCGCTTTGAAGAGATTTGTCGATTTCCTCCTTTAGCTCAAGGAGTTCATGCGGCGGCATCTTGTAGGGTCGCTGGCTATAGGAGTGGTGCTCGGTTTCAAGTCGATGACTAATTCGACAGCTCTAGCAGGGGAATCCTGGAAGTTCTTCAGAAAGACGCCTTGGAAATCGCAAACGAGCAGAATGTTTTCAATTCCCTCGAGGGTGCGGCGTTCAATGCATTCAATGCATAGAGCCTTGCCTCGCATTTTGAACCGAACGAGCATTGTAGCTACGATTTCATCGTAAGGGTGTAGCAGATGGACGGTCTTAGTGGCGCAAACGATTGACGCCAGATGCGCTTTCAACCAATCCATCCCCAAAATGAGGTCGATGTTAGACGCCTTCAGATAATGGGGAGGCATAGAATTCCAGCCCTTCGATTTCCACGGGACGCCGACGCCAACCATGGAGGTTTGACATTGTCCCAATGGGGTTTTTACCACTATCAAGAGTTCATCTCTTCACACTTAACGTCGTGCTTGTATGCAAAGTCTTGACATGAATGAATGCGATGCTCTGAATCGAACAAAACAGATGCGTACTGAATTTACGAGGAGTGTACCCATCACAAGAGCAGCTGGTCTTGAGCTTCGCTCGGATCAACGTGGTTGGCCTGAGCTTGCCCATAAGACTTGCTGTTGTTGCGGTTCCGGTGTTTCCACGGCCAGCTGCGGGAAGGGCCGCTTGATTCTCGGTTCGGTTGAAGTCTCTAGCACGGTGCCCTCGCTGTCCGCACCAAGCATAAGCCATTATTGGGAGTGGGAACAGGAGCTTGGGGTGGTGGAGCTGGAAGCTTGCCGCTTAGTTGTAGGCGCACGAGGTGTAGCATAGTTCGCTTTGAAGCAGTGCATTCGGCCGGTACATGCTGTTGGGAATCCATATCTTGCGCTTCTGCGAGGACGGGCCCAAGATGAGCCCGTGTCACGGTTGCGCTGTTAGAGCTCGTATTCCTGCACCAGTTTCGACGTTGATAGCTTTGTTCACCAAGGTGGCGAAATCAGCAAAGTCGTGCACTAGAAGTGCGAGCTTGATGTCGCCTTGAAGACCGCCACGGAACTTCTCCCGCTCAAGGCATCGCTTGCAATATCCTCTTCAAAGATAGCGAGACAAGTCCAGAACTCTCCGATAGGCTTCAACAGTCTTGTTGCCTTGGGTGAGGTTATGAACTCACGCTTCTTCCGTCCATGACCCTTGAGGGATGAAGCGGCACGAAGGCAGCCTCGAAGTCTGCCAGTGATGAGTGTTCCAACTGGCAGAGTACGCTGTGGCTGTCCCACCATTGAGCTGCGGGTCCCTTCAGAAGAAGGAAGCAAAGGTGACATAGCCGGCAGGGCTACATCAGCAGACTCCATCTCATAGGTGATGTCACGGAGCCACCATCAAGATCCAAAGGCTGGGTTGAGCTGCGGTACACGCTGGGGTTCAGCGTATGAAACTCTGAGAGTTGTTCCGCTTGGGTGCCGGTGCATATTGGGGCGAGGAACTGAGCCATCATGTTCTCCATGAACTGGCGATTCATCTCGAGCTGTTGGATCATACCAGCCATGTACTCAAAGCGGTGGTGGGAAGTTGGCACCACGACCACGACCAGCTGGCCTAACCATCCCGCTATTATATAACAGGTAGTTCAGCATTTGAGAAAATAAGCAAGAGACAAGAATCATTCATGATGAAACATGCATAATGAAAGCAGCATGATGGGAACTACATAGTAGTTGGCATATCTTACAAAAGGAATCATGCAAAGTGTTCGATACATAGAGTCCAGTACATAGACTACTACATCATAGGCGGCACACAGGCTCGCGGCGAATACATCAAACACTAACAGACAAGCCTACATCAGCCCCACGCGATCGCGGAGGTAGTCAGAGCTCTGAAAGTCGATAGTGCGGCAGGGATAGTCCTCCACGCCGCTGACTGGGGCCGCGGATACTCGGTGCTGAATCCGACGCCCGTGTGGCGAAAAGGCCAAGTGCGGAGAGTAGCCTCCACGTCCGCCAACCGACACCCCGGGGCATCACGGTCTGGCTGGGTAGATCGCAGAACGCGCAGCTCTCCGGATCGGACAAAGGGTGCATCAGCGTCGAGCACGGTAGAGGTGCCGACGGGTGATGTACAACTCGTGGCGAAGAGCTCGGTTAGCTCGATCCAGCCCATCGACATGCGTAACAAAGTTCGATGGTGGAAAGGCTCTCGGTGACAAAGATGGTGTAGGCAGCAGTAGTAACCTCCTCACCAACATCGACGCGATAGCAATGTGCTCAAGGGGAGGTGTCCAACTCTCGATACTCGCACGAAGACGTGTCGAGCAGCATAAGCAGATCGTGGACTGCCATATCGATAGTCACTCCAACACCATGTGCGGTGTGCAGCACAGAGTGGACTCGTACTCCGAGAATAGAGGTGGAGGATGGCGCGGCATCGCTTCCCCGGTTATAGTCCCGGTACTCCTCATAGACGGTGTACTCGGGGTGCCAGCGATAACCCGGATAGGTCATCATCTCGGCTAGCACCGCAGTGATCCCGAGGCACCAATGGCCGTCGTGTGGCGCATTTACCTGCCTCGTGGGTTCCATCTGAAAACAAAGACGCTTCAAAGGAGTCAAATGACAAGGTGGAAATTGCTCAATACAATTCCAAAAACAACTAAGGCTATATCCAACTTTGGGGTGAATGCGATCACGGACCCTAGTGATAGTTAGTAAAATCGCTTAACCCGAGTAGAAGAGAGTTCGAGTCCCGAGCAAAGGTCGAGGAGTAAAAGATCCTAGTACCACCCGATGGCGGCGTGGGCCCGTAAGGCACACAGCCAAGTTAGTAAAAGTTTTGCAATGTCTAGACTCGACTTGACCAAGGAGTGTGGAAGGGGATTCCTACAGCAATGGCTCGATACCAACTTCAGACGCCCTCGATTCAATCGTACACTAATCATGCACGCAAATGTATGCGATCAAGATCAAGGACTCACGGAAGATATCACAACACAACTCTACAATAAAAATAAGTCATACAAGCATCATAATACAAGCCAGGGCCCTCGAGGGCTCGAATACAAGTGCTCGATCATAGACGAAGTCAATGAAGCAACAATATCTCGAGAATGACATAAGTTAAACAAGTTGCCATAAGATGGCTAACACAAACCGGGATACAGATCTAAAGAGGAGCAGGCCTCCCGCCTGGATCCTCCTAGGTCACTCCCGGTCGCCGCGGCGGGCTGCACGTAGTAGTAGGCGCCTCGCAGTAATAGTCGCCATAGGCGGCGCGTCGCCTCCCAGGCACCAACGTCTGCTTGCAGCAATCGAGTAGAGGTAGGGGAAAAGGGGAACAAGGCAACCGTGAGTACTCATCCAAAGTACTGCAAAGCAAGGAGCTACACTACATATGCATGGATATATGTGTAAAGGGCCATATCGGTGGACTGAACTGCAGAATGCCGTAATAAGAGGCGTTCCAGTCCAATCCGGCGCTACGCCGCCTCCGTCGTTGACGTCTCAAGTATTTCGGCCGATACCACGACGCCGGATACCCATAACTACTCCCTGCGTAGATGGTTAGTGCGTATAAGCTCAGTAGCCAACCCGATCAAATACCAAGACCTCGTTAAGCGTGTTAAGTAACCGCGAACGCCGAACAGGCCAGGCCCACCTCTCTCCTAGGCGGTCTCAACTCGCCTGCCGCCCGCCACAAAGATCCACTCATGGTGCTCCATCACCGACCCGACTTTAGTCTCACATGTATCATGTATAAGTATATAGTATATACCGTGATCAACTCCCGAGTGATCACGGCCCGATAGTATAGCACGGCGCATTTGACAAGAATGTAGGGCCACAGATGAATGTACTAGCATCCTATACTAAGCATATAGGATTGCGTAAGGTAACAATGGTTACAAGGACAAAGCTATGCAAAAAGATAGGAGTATCCAAAACAAGAAATGCTATGCTACTCTAATGCAAGCAAGTAGATAAGAGTAGGCGATATCCGTGATCAAGGGGGGCTTGCCTGGTTGCTCGCAAGAGAGAGGGTCGCCAACACCGTAGTCGAACCGCCACCGCAAGGCGTCGGTCTCGTAGTCTACCGGAGAGAAGAGGGGAAGAAACAATGAATATAAAGTAAACAGATGCATATCGATGCATGACATGTCAAGAAGCGATGCTAGGCGTGCCCTAACGTGGTATGAGGGGGTATCGTTAGGGGAAAACATCCGAAGTTTTCCGGTTCGACGCCTGTCGATGATGAACCGGAGAGGAAAGTTTGCGGTGTTCGATAGGTTAGAGGCGTGTGGCGATTTAACGGATCTGCGATCCGGATTCGCCTCGCTGCTCGAGCAACTTTCATGTTGAAAATATTTTAATCCGGATTACAAATTAAAAGATATGATTTTTAAAAGATTTTATTAATTTCTGGAATTTTATTAATTATTTAATTAATTTCGAAAATGCATTTATGACATCAGCATGATGTCATGCTGACGTCATCAGTCAACAGGGTTGACTGAGTCAACCCTGACAGGTGGGTCCCGCATGTCATTCTCTAATATCTAATTACCCTAATTAGATTTAATTAATCATTGATTAATTAGGTTAATTAGTGATTAGGGTTAATTAATCAGAATTAATTAGATTAATTAATTACTTAATTAATTAATTAATTAATTAATTAGTTATTTAGTTTTAACTCATTTTCATTTTATTTTTATTCCCTTTTTCTTTTTATAAACGCTTACGGGCGCTGGGCCCGCATGTAAGTGGCCTCGGCCGGTCCAACACCGGCCGACAAGCCAACACGCCATGGGGGCTAAGGGCCATTGGGGCCACCGGTCAATGACCAACCAGGGCCCCAGGCGGTCACATAGGCGAGTGCCGAGAGAGTTCTAAGAAGCCTCTCTCACAAGCGGCATTGCCGGAGATGGCCGGAAACGGCCGGGGGGGTTCGGTGGTCGACGGGGAAGGGCGCCGGCGACGGTGGCGTCCGGGGCGACGGGGCGTCGTCGACGGGGGGTTCGGGAGGGGGAGAGACCAAAGCGACGGCCGGGCGGTTCGGGCCGAGGGGGCGAGGGCGCTGTTGGTCGTGGTTTCTGGACGGCCGGGCCGGCGAG
This sequence comes from Aegilops longissima, assembly GCA_021605205.1. Taxonomy (NCBI): domain Eukaryota; kingdom Viridiplantae; phylum Streptophyta; class Magnoliopsida; order Poales; family Poaceae; genus Aegilops; species Aegilops longissima. The sequence goes on from CM038676.1 coordinate 171,886,177, forward strand.
GGGGGGAGAGAGGAACGGGTCGGCGATCATGAGGTCGGGAGGCGACGAGAGCGCCGGGCGACGGGGAGAAGAGAGGAACGGGGGAGGTCGGGCGTGAGCTGGCGGCCAAGCAGGACGGAGACGGCGCCGAGGCTCTGGCGTCAGACGGGAGAGAGGAGAGGGAGCGAGGGGGGGGTATGGTGGCATGGTGGCGGTGGCTGAGCTGCCGACGGGAGGGGGAAGAGAGGGAACCGGGGGGTCATGAGCTCACCGAGGCCACTGGGGTCTAAGCGAGCTGCGGTGGAGGGCGGTGACGACCGGCGAGGAGGCGGGCGGGCTGGCTCACGTTGGGGAGGCGGAGGGTGGGATCGACCAGCGGGCGGTCGCCGTGCTTGGGGCGTCGGAGGAAGGAGGGGCTCTCAGCCGTGGCGAGGAGGAGGAGGGGGTCCGGCGGGGGGGCGGGGGGGCGCCAGGCGGTGGGGGCGACGGGTCTCGGTCAGGGTCTCCTGCCCGATCCAGATCGGCGAGGAGAGGGGGGGGGGGGGGGAGTGCGGCTGGCTAGGGTTTGCCATGGGGTGGGGGTATGTGGTCGGGCGCTTGGGCGATGGGCCACCCAAGGGGAATGGGCCAGGGCGAGGGGCAGTGGGGGGGGGGCTGGGCCAGGTGTTTTCCTCCCCACTTGTTTTGTCTTTCTTTTCTTTTATTAATTTTCTTTTCTGTTTTTAGTTTATTTAAAATGCAAAAGCATTTTACCAAAATTAGTGCACCCCACCATAATTAGGTTAGCTATTTTAGACAACCCCTGAACATTTTAGATTTTGTTTTTGAAACTTTTTATCGTTTGTTTTAGTTTTGATTTTTGTTTTAGAACGGGTTCGAATCAAAGAGAGGTTTGGCACAGTAACCGAGGTGATCACTGTTGCATAACCATCCGGGCGTTACAATCATCATACCCTTTCTATGTGAAGTCATTACTCTCAATAAGATCAATATGATTTCTTTGTTTCTTTTTATTCTTTTCTTTTTTCTTTTATTCCCTCAAGATCATAGCAAGATAATCAAGCCCTTGACACTCAACACTAATCTTATTATATATAGCTCGTGGACTCGATTACATAGAGGAATCATAAAGCAAAACTCAAAACTAGATCATACCAAAACTTTTATTCTACTAGATCAAGAATACTACTAATAGGATCGAACTAAGAAAAACAGTAAAGATGGAGATGTGATGGTGATACGATACCGGGGCACCTCCCCCAAGCTTGGCAGTTGCCAAGGGGAGTGCCCATACCCATGTGATTATGTCTCCTTTGCTGGTGAAGAAGGTGGAGGTGATGTTGGATAGTCGCACAACGAGCGTAAGAGGTCCTCCAGCTTGCGGATAATGCCCTTGAGTGCAATGATATGCTCCTTCAACAAAAAATTTCACGTGTGAGATACTTGTTTTGTATACGAGCTAACTCAATAATCTTGAAATCTTCGATCTTAGTTGGGGTAAGAAGATTGTGATCAAGTTGAAGGATGTCTTCTGTTGCCGGAACTTGGTCCTCTGTGGCCTTCTTGATCCCTTCATCCTTGTTGATCTCCATGGGTTCTTGCCTTTTCAGCTCTATCTTAATTAGCCAATCATTGTTGTCACCATTGTTGGAGGAGGGGGACGACATGATGCCCGGCCTTGACAACCCTGACAGAAAATAGCTCGAAACAAGAACAGAGGATAATTGCGTGATACGGTGGTCAAAACGTTCGGGAGATTATATAATGAAATTTTACCGACCAAAATACATAATGTGCAAGAAAACGGAGTCCGGAGAGCACACGAGGTGCCCACAAGGTAGGGGGGCGCGCCCAGGGGGGTAGGGCGCGCCCTCCACCCTCGTGGAGCCCTCGTGTCCTTTCCGGACTGCTTCTTATTTTTCTATTTTTCTAAATATTCCAAAACGGAGAAATATTGCCATTAGAACTGTTTTGGAGTCGGTTTACTTACCATACCACATACCTATTCCTTTTCGGGGTCTGAAACGTTCCGGAAGGTATCCCTTATGTATTCCTCCGGGGTTACGGTTTCGATAACATTGGTTTCAACATTTATAGGATTACCTGAGATATAATGTTTGATTCTTTGACCGTTCACCACCTTCGGGTTTGTGCCTTCGAAGTTGTTGATTTTTATGGCACCAGAACGATAGACCTCCTCGATAATGTAAGGACCTTCCCATTTAGAGAGAAGTTTTCCTGTAAAAAATCTTAAACGAGAGTTGTATAGCAATACATAATCACCTACATTAAACTCATGCTTTTGTATTCTTTTGTCATGCCATCTTTTAACTTTTTCTTTAAACAACTTGGCATTTTCATAGGCTTGGGTTCTCCATTCATCAAGTGAGCTAATATCAAATAACCTCTTTTCACCGGCAAGTTTGAAATCATAATTGAGTTCTTTAATAGCCCAATATGCCTTATGTTCTAGTTCGAGAGGTAAGTGACATGCTTTCCCATAAACCATTTTATATGGGGACATACCCATAGGATTTTTATATGCAGTTCTATATGCCCATAATGCATCATCAAGTTTCTTGGACCAATTCTTTCTAGATCTATTAAGTGTCTTCTGCAAAATTAATTTGAGTTCTCTATTACTCAATTCTACTTGACCACTAGACTGTGGGTGATAAGGAGATGCAATTCTATGATTAACATCATACTTAGCAAGCATTTTACTTAAAAGCACCATGAATAAAATGTGAACCACCATCATCATTAAATATCTAGGGCTCCAAACCTCGAAAAATAACTTCTTTAAGCATATTAATAGAAGTGTTATGATCAGCACTACTAGTTGGAATAGCTTCTGCCCACTTAGTAACGTAATCAACAGCAACTAAAATATGTGTGTATCCATTGGAGGCAGGAAAAGGTCCCATATAATCAAAACCCCAAACATCAAACGGTTCGATAACAAGTGAATAGTTCATAGGCATTTCTTGACATCTACTAATATTACCTATTCTTTGACATTCATCACAAGATAGGACAAACTTACGGGCATCCTTGAAGAGAGTAGGCCAATACAAACCGGATTGCAATACCTTATGTGCAGTTCTATCCAGCATGGTGTCCTCCATAAGCCTCGGAGTGACACTTGCGTAGGATCTGTTCCTGTTCATGCTCAGGTACACAACGTCTAATAACACCATCTACTCCTTTATAAAGATGTGGATCATCCCAAAAGTAATGTCTCAAGTCATAGAAAAACTTTTTCTTTTGCTGGTATGTGAAACTAGGTGGTATAAATTTAGCAACAATATAATTAGCATAATCAGCATACCAAGGAGCAGTACGAGAAACATTTATGACATTTAATTGTTCATCAGGAAAGATATCATCAATAGGTAGTGGGTCATCAAGAACATTTTCTAACCTAGACAAGTTGTCTGCAACGGAGTTCTCAGCTCCCTTTCTATCAACAATATGCAAATCAAATTCTTGTAGCAAGAGAACCCATCTAACAAGTCTAGGTTTAGCATCTTTATTTTCCATAAGATATTTAATAGCAGCATGATCCATGTGAATAGTTACTTTAGAATCAACAATATAAGGTCTGAACTTATCATAAACAAATACAACTGCTAAGAATTCCTTTTCAGTAGTAGCATAATTTCCCTGGGCATTGTCTAGAGTTTTACTAGCATATTGAATACCATTTAATTTCTTATCAACTCTTTGCCCTAGAACAACACCTACAACATAATCACTAGCATCACACATAATTTCAAAAGGTAAATTCCAATCAGGTGGCTGAACAATAGGTGCAGAAATCAATGCTTTCTTAAGTATTTCAAATGCTTCTACAGAATCATCATCAAAAACAAATGGTATATCTTTTTGTAATAAATTAGTCAGAGGCCGAGAATTTTTTTAGAAGTCCTTAATGAACCTCCTATAAAACCCGGCATGACCGGGGAAACTTCTTATACCTTTGATGTCCTTGGGACATGGCATCTTCTCAATAGCATCAACCTTGGCTTTATCGACCTCAATACCTCTTTCAGAAACTTTATGCCCCAAGACAATACCTTCATTAACCATAAAGTGGCACTTTTCCCAATTCAAGACAAGATTAGTTTCTTCACATCTCTGCAAAACTTGATCAAGGTTTCTCAAGCAATCATCAAAAGAGGATCCATAGACGGAGAAATCGTCCATGAAAACCTCACAAATCTTTTCACAAAAGTCAGAGAATATAGCCATCATGCATCTTTGAAAGGTAGCAGGTGCATTGCATAAACCAAAAGGCATACGTCTATAAGCAAAGGTACCAAAAGGGCAAGTAAAAGTGGTCTTTGATTGATCATCGGCTGACACAGGTATTTGAGAGAAACCAGAATAACCATCTAGAAAGCAAAAGTGTGTATATTTGGATAATCTTTCTAGCATTTGATCGATAAAAGGTAAGGGGTAATGATCTTTTTTAGTGGCCTTATTTAATTTGCGGAAATCAATTACCATCCTATAACCTGTAATAATTCTTTGCGGAATCAATTCATCTTTATCATTAGGAACTACGGTAATACCTCCCTTCTTAGGGACACAATGGACAAGACTTACCCACTGACTATCAGCAACGGGATAAATTATACCTGCCTCAAGGAGCTTTAGTATTTCCTTTCTTACCACTTCTTTCATTTTAGGATTCAGTCGTCGTTGGTGATCACGAACTGGTTTGGCATCTTTCTCCAAATTTATTTTGTGTTGACATAAAGTGGGACTAATGCCCTTAAGATCATCAAGAGTATATCCAATAGCAGCGCGGTGCTTCTTCAGAGTTTTCAATAATCTCTCTTCTTCATGCTCTGAAAGGTTAGCACTAATAATAATAGGATATATCTTTTTCTTATCAAGATAAGCATATTTAAGAGTATCAGGTAACGGTTTGAGCTCAAACACAGGATCACCCTTGGGTGGAGGAGGATCCCGTAGGATTTCAACAGGCAAATTGTGTCTCAGGATGGGTTCCTGTTTAAAGAATACTTCATCTATTTCCCTTCTTTCATTCATAAACATATCATTTTCATGGTCTAGCAAATATTGTTCTAAAGGATCACTAGGAGGTACGACAATAGAAGAAAGACCAATTATTTCATATATACTAGGCGATTCCTCTTCACGGTGTTGTCTACGAAATTTAGAGAAATTAAACTCATGAGACATATCACCTAGACCAATAGTAACAACATCCTTTTCGCAACCTATCCTAGCATTAACGGTGTTCGAGAAGGGTCTACCAAATATAATGGGACAAAAGCTATCTTGTGGGGAGCCAAGAACAAGAAAATCAGCAGGATATTTAGTTTTCCCACACAAGACTTCAACATCTCTAACAATTCCAATGGGTGATATTGTATCTCTATTAGCAAGTTTGATGGTAACATCAATACCTTCTATCTCAGCAGGTGCAATTTCATGCATAATTTCTTTGTATAAGTCATGAGGTATAGCACTAGCACTGGCACCCATATCGCATAAGCCATGATAACAATGATCTCCTATTTTAACAGAAATAAGAGGCATGCCTACCACAGGTCTATGTTTATCTTTAGCACAAGGTTTAGCAATTCTAGAAGTTTCATCACAGAAATAAATAACATGCCCATCAATATTATCAGAAAAGAGATCTTTAACAATAGCAATATTAGGTTCAACTTTAATTTGCTCAGGAGGTGTATAAGTTCTAATATTGCTTTTACGGACCAACGTTGAAGCTTTAGCAGCCTATGATGTAGTAGTTCATGTATTGACTCTATGTATCAAACTCTATGCATGATTCCTTTGTAAGATATGCCAACTACTATGTAGTTCCCATCATGTCGCTTTCATTATGCATGTTTCATCATGAATGATTCTCGCCTCTTGCTTAAATTTCAAATGTCAACTACCCCCGTTATATAATAGCAGATGGTTAGGCCAGCAGTCGTGGTCGTGGTGCCAACTTCCCACCACCGAGTACATGGCTGGTATGGTCCAACATGAGATGAATCGCCACCATGGAGAATATGATGGCCTGCCTCGCCCCAATATGAACCAAAGACCCAAACGGAACAACTTCACAGGATTTCATACGCTCAACCCCAGCTGCAGGTACCGCTCAACCAAGCCATCGGATGTCGAGGATCGCCTGCGACATCACCTATGAGATGGAGTCTCACGATGTAGCCCCCGCCAACTATGTCACCTTTGCATCCTTCTTCCCAAGGGACCCGCAGCTCAATGGTGGACAGCCATCGCATTGATCGCCAGCTTGGAACACTCATCACCGCAGACTTCCGTGCGCTTCCGTGCCCGCATCCTCAAGGGGTCATGGACCGAAGAAGCGTGACCGCAACCTCACCCAAGGCAACAAGATCTGTTGAAGCCTATCACGAGAGTTCTGACTTGTTCTCGCATGTCAAGAGGACATTGCAACCGATGCACGCAGACAGAGAAGTTCCGTGATTTGTCTTCAAGTCACATCAAGCTCAGACTTAGTGCACGACTTTGCTGATTTCGCCACCTTGGTGAACAAAGCTATCAATGTTTAAACTGGTCCGCAGGAATACCAGAGCTCTAACAGCGAACTGCGGACACGGGCTCATCTTCGCCCGCCCTAGCGTTGCGAAGATATGGATTCAACAAAGTACCAGCCAATGCACTCGCTTCAAAGGCATGCTACACTGCCCCGCCACAACTAGCAGCCAAGCTTCCACCACCACCCCAAGCTCCTGCTCCCACTCCCAATAATGGCTTATGCTTCAAAAGTGACAAACCGTAATCAGAGAATGCAACCGTAACCGTAATCAATCGGTTTTCCAAAGAGCCGCCGTGGAAACACCTGTAACCGCAACAACACCGCAAGTCTTATGGGCAAGCTCAAACAACCACGTTGATCCTAATGAAGCTCAAGACCAACTCACATCGTGATGGGTACACTCGTGAATTCAAGACAAGATGCGCTTATTTGATACAGGCATCGGATTCATTCATGTCCAAGATTTTGCATTCATGCATGGTATTAAAAGTGAAGACATGAATGCTTCACTATTAGTACACCTCATGGGCCAATGTCGGACCTCTATGATTTGCAACGGCCCCTGCTGAAATCGGGAATGGAATCCTTGTCTCCCATCGTGTCAAGTCTTGTAGCATTGACCTCATTCTAGGAATGAATTGGTTGAAAGCACATACGGCGCCAATCGCTTATGCCCACTAAGACCGGCCCATCCGCTACACCCTTCGATGAAATAGTCATCAAGCTCATCTCGGTAAAATGCCGAGGCAAGGCTCTATGCATCGAATGCATTGAACGCCGCACCTCGAGGGAATTGAAAACATTCCCGCTGCTCATGATTTCCAAGACGCTCTTCCCAAGAACTTCCAGGATTCTCTAGAGTCGTCAATTTGCCATCGACTTGAAACCAGCACCACCCTATAGCTGTTTGACCATACAAGATGCCACCGATGAACTCCTTGAACTAAAGGAGGAAATCGACAAATCTCTTCAAAGCGGCTTCATTCGCCCAAGTTGCTCACTTGGGAGCACCTTCTCTTGTCAAGAAGAAGGATGGGACAAACCGATTGGTCCAAGACTACCGTCCCATAAATCAAGCTACCATTCGTAATAAGTATCCTCTTCTCGATCAATGATCTTTATGATCAATTGGCTGGTTCGTCGTTGTTCAAACTCGACTTGAGGTTGGGTCACCAGATCCGTGTTCGCGGAGGAGGATATCCCAAGACCATTCGTGACTCGTTATGGTTCTTACGAGTAACCGTCATGTCTTTCGCTTAACCAATGCTCCAGCCACCTTCTCCCACCGATGAACTATATATTCATGGATTACCTCCAAGTCTCGTGGTTTATCCGATGACATCCTGATTTATTCCAAGAATGAAGAAGAACATGCTGAACATCTTCGCTTTGTGCCGAAAAGCTACGAGCATCAACTCTATGCCAAGTTCTCCAAGTGTGAATTTGGCTTCAAGTAACCTATCTTGGGCATGTCATTTCTAAGGATGGTATTGCCAACCCCAAAGAGTTCAAGCTATTCTCGATTGACTCCTCCAAGAACGTTAAGTCAAGTTTTCGTCTCAGCTATTGTCACGATTCGCCGAGAACTTCTCCAAGATTGCCAGCCTCGACTAACTCATGTATAAGGGCCAAATTCCAATGGATGTGATAAATGTCGAAAGTTTCGTGCACTCAAAGACAAGTTGACGCCCTCAAAGGTTAGCTCCTCCCGACATTAAGAAGGACTTGCTATTTATCGCGACGCTTCGCCAAGGTTTAGGCGGTGTCCTAATGCAAGAGCGCAGTGGTTGCTTATGCCTTCTACGTTGCGCTCACGAGGAGAACTACCCAGTTCATGACCGAACTTGCTGCCGCCATTCATGCACTAAAGCAAAGGATGACATTACCTTCCGGTAATCGCTATGAGATCTTCACCGACCACCAAAGTCTGGTATTCTACTCAGCCAGACCTGAACCTCCGCCACAGAGATGGATGGAGACTGCAGACTTTGATTTGGGTATTTCTATACGCCAGTAAGGCTAATGTAATGGCTGATGCCTTGAGCCGCAAGTTCATCGAACCACCTTCGTGTTCACAAAGTTCAGCCTCTCTTGTTGAAGAATCAGAAGTCGAACCTCCATATTGTTCCTCCGGTGCACTTCTTCCTCCGAGTTCCGCAAGATGAATCTCCGTTGTTCCCCTGTGGTTCCTCTATACCTCGGGTGTTGAACCCGATCTCGTGGGCACCATAAAGACAATGCAGGATTTGACTCAAGTCTATGCTTAAACAAGACATCGTGAAAGGAAACCTCATCCTTCACTATTGCCGATGATGGCGCTTTGTACTTCAAAGGCCGCTTAGTGGTGCCGTAAGAAGGAAAATCTGAATATGACTCAAGGTTATGAAAGAAGCTCATGATACGCCTCTATGTATCCACCCCGCAGTACAAAGATGTATCAAGACATTCGCCGAGATTCTCGTGGTCTAATATGAAGCAAGACATCGCCGCTATGTTTCGAGTGACGCTTGTCAGATCAAAGGTAACATCAAAGGCCTGCTGGAACTCTGCAGCCTATCTCTATTCCCGAATGGAAATGGGACCATGTTGAAATGGACTTCGCCATCGGATTTCCCAAATCGCAGAAAGGTAATGATGCTATTCTTGTCGCCATTGACCGCTTTCTAAAGTTGCACATTTTCCGCGGTCAAAGAAACGATCATCGCTAGTCACTTGCAACGCTTCTATATGTCAGAATTGTTTCACTTCACGGTATTCCAACGGTTATGGCTCTGACCGCAGCTTATTCACTTCAAGATTCGGGCAAGTTTTCAAGAAGCTATGGGGACTCATTTATCTTTCAAGATCGCTGCTTCATCCATAGCCTCAAGTTGAACGTGTCAACCAAATTCTCAAGACATGCTTCGAGCTTGTGTCGCTTCCTTCGCAAGAAATGGGAGGAATCTCCGATAAGTTCTCTTATATAATAGCTACTGCTTAGTCCAAGATGGCCCCTTCAAGTGTTATATGGACGAAAGTGCCAACCCTCCGAATCTGTCAAATCGGGAACGCCCACTCTTCGTCCGGATATTATCCAACATGCCAAGAACAAGTCCGCATTATTCAGAATCTCAAGACCGCCACCAAAAGAGTAATTATGACCGCTATCACAAAGACATGGTCTATCAACCCGGAAAGGCCTATCTTCGCTACACCAATGAAGGGTGCTTCAGCCGATCAAGGGCGTTAGCGCCGCTATATTGGCCCTTTCACTATTCCGAAAGGCGGAAAAGTGGCTTATCAACTGAGCTCACGAACCTTTCTCGTGTTCACGATGTGTTCCACGTGTCCCAACTCCGACGCTGCTTCAAGGACCCAAACCAGCAAGGACCATAAGTGCTCGAATTGCAACAGACTCTCCTATAAAGAGCATCCGTCCGCATTCTCGACTAAGTGAACGCCGCACACGCCGTATATGCATCAAGTTCTCAAAGTCCAAAGGGTCGAATCACTCAAGACGGCCACCGGGAACGCGAGGATCGCCTACCAGATGAATATCCCGACTCTTTCCTTCTACCTCCTAAATCTCGACGAGATTTCTTGTAGTGGAGGAGATTTGTAACGCCTGATGGTTATGCAATAAGGATCACCCTTATCATCGGCTAAACCTCTCTTTGATTCAACCCGCTCTAAAACAAAATCAAAACTAAAACAAACGATAAAAGTTTCAAAAACAAAATCTAAAATGTTCGGGGTTGTCTAAAATAGCTAACCTAATTATGGTGGGTGCACTAATTTTTGTAAATGCTCGCCGCCCAACTCCCTCCTCCCCACCGCCCCGCCCCGGCCCATTCCTCTGGCCGCCCATCGCCCAGGCCACATCCCCCACCCCGCTGCAAACCCTAGCCGCCCCACACTGCCCCCCACGCGCTCCCCACCCCCTCTCCTCGCTTCGATCCGATCGGGGCGAGACCCCGACCGAAGTTTCTCCAAGGCCTCACTGCTCTCCGGCGGCCTCGGCGCCACCACCGCCTCTGACCCCCTCCTCCTCCTCTCCACCACTGGGTCCCTCCTCCTCCGCTGCCTCGAGCACGAGCACTACGCTGGTCGATCCCACCTCCGCCTCCCCGACGCCGGCGAACTCGCCTCAACCGCCTCCCTCACGGCTGCCACCGCTCCACCGAGCCGCCTCCCTAGTCCCCACGCACTCGACGTGAGCTCCTCGCCCTCTCCTCCTGACCGCGCTGTCACGCCGCCCGACCTCCGCGGGTCACGCCTCTGCTCCTCCTCGCTGTTCCTGGGTCTGAGGCCACGCACCCGCCACCAAACCTCTGTCCTCTCCATCATGTTCTGAACGCTTGCACGACTGAACTCCGTTCCTCCGACCGCCCCGCCGCTGCAGATGGCCTCTCTTTTTTCTGCCGACGAGATTCCTACCATCACGCTTCTCGCACTTCGACCACCCCCACTGCACGGCGCCGCCACCTCCGCTCACACGCCATCGGCCGCCTCGCCGCGCTCACGCCTCAAGGCCGCTTGCCTGCCTCCCTTGGCTGTGGTGCGTCCTCCGGCCACTGCCGTGCTCGGCCACAGCCGACTTGCTATTCTCGGCGGGCGCTAACGCCAAGCCTCCTCGGTCGCCACGGGCAGTATCACCAAGATGCCCAAGATGTTCAATGGCCTTGGCAATGATGGGGCCCACCTCCAAAAGAACGTTTTTATTAAAACAGAGATAAAATAAAATGAAAATAAATTAAACTAATTAACTAATTAATTAATTAATTAATTAATTAAGTAATTAATTAATCTAATTAATTTATTAATTAACCCTAATCATTAATTAACTTAATTAATTCAATGTTAATTAACCTCGATTAGGTTAATTAGGAGAGAATGACATGCGACCCACTGTTGTGGTTGACACAATAACTGTTGATCGCGATGTAAGATGACATCATGCCGATGTCATAAATGCATTTTCGAAATTAATTAAATAATTAATTAAATTCCGTAAATTAATAAAATCTTTTAAAATCATATCTTTTAAACCGTAATCCGATTAAAATATTTTCAACATGAAAGTTGCTCGTAACGACGAGACTAATCCGGACGCAATTGCTCGGCCCACCACACGCCTCTAACCTATCGAACTCAAAACTTCTCCGCTCATTCGATGACAGACGTCCTAACCGGAAAACTTCCTGATGTTTTCCAACCAGCACTTCATACCACGTTAGGGCACGCCTAGCATCGCTTGACATGTCATGCATCGACATGCATCTGCTTACTTTATATTCATTGTTTCTTCCCCTTCTTCCTAGACTACGAGACCGACGCAGAATGCCGGGCTCGATCACGGTGTTGATTAATTTCTCTTGCTGAGCAACTGTGCAAGCCCCCCTTCATCACCAGATATCGCTTACTCTTTTCTATACGCTTGCATTAGAGTAGTATAGCATGTTACTGCTTTCAGATATTCTTATATCGCTGTATAGCCCGTCCTTGTAACTTCGTTGTTACTTACCGTAATCCTATATGCTTAGTATAGGATGCTAGTATTTTCATCTTGGCCCTACTTTCTTGTCCGTCGTCGTTATATATCGGGCCGTGATCACCGAGTTGATCACGGTATACTATATACTTATATATGATACATGTGAGACTAAAGTCGGGTCGGCCGATGGAGCACCATGAGTGGATCTTTTGAGGCGGAGCATGTAAGGTGTTGAGACCGCCAGAGAGAGGTGGGTCTGGTCTCGCTCGGGCGTCTCATGATACTTAACACGCTTAACGAGGTCTTGGTATTTGATCCGGTTGCTACGAAGCTTATACGCACTAACCATCTACGCTGGAGAAGTTAGGTATCCCGCTGCGTGGTATCAAGTACTTCGGGACGTCACCGACGCGCTACGGATTGGACGAACGCCGTTAGGTTAGGTTCTGCTCGGCCAAGAACGTGGTGTGTGCTCAGTATGGGCGGGCCTGCACTACACGCTTAGGTTTAGACCGCGTTGGCCTCTCTCACAGTTTCTAGGTGGGGCACTGCTTGATCTTACGCTCGGGCATGACCCCTAAAGTGTGTCCGCCAAATGGGACAAGCGCGGCGGGTAAGATGGTGCAACCGCAGGAAGTTAATCTATTCGGATAGCCGGATCTTCGTAACAGGACGACTTGGAGTTGTATTTTGAGCTTATGACAACTAGAACCGGATACTTGATAAAACACACCTTCCAAGTGCCATACAACCGTGGTCGCCTCGCCGTGGATATGAGCAGGATTGCCGGGTAGGATTATTGCTATATGATGTTACTTGAGGACTTCCGCTGTCCTCTTCTCGCTCAAGGTAAGACCGTGTCCGTGGTTTAGTCTTCAAGACTAACTATCCCCTCTTATTCTCGCATTCTGCAGCTTCACCCACCGATATGGCCTTTACACATATATCCATGCATATGTAGTGTAGCTCCTTGCTATAGTACTTTGATGAGTACTCACTGTTGCCTTGTTTCCTTTTCCCTACCTCTACTCGATTGTCGCAACTGCATCGATGGAGCCTGGTGAGCGACGCCACCGCCTACCATTTACTACTACTCGAGGTGCTCTACTACACGTGAGCCCACCGACGACGCACCTGGAGTAACCTAGGAGGATCCTGTGCAGGAGGCCCCGCCTCTCTCGATCTCAGATCCCGCTTGTGCTAGCCATCTTATGGCAACTTGTTTAACTTATGTTTGTACTCAGATATTGTTGCTTCCGCTGACTGCCTATGATCGAAAGCACTTGTATTCGAGCCCTCGAGGCCCCTCTGGCTTATTATGATGCTTGTATGACTTATTTTATTGTAGAGTTGTGTTGTGATATCCTCCCGTGAGTCTCTGATCTTGATCGCATACATTTATGCATGATTAGTGTACGATTGAATCGGGGCGCTACACTAGATGGCTTTCTTCTTTTGGATCTCAATACAATGTTCTCCCTCTCTCGTGGAGATCTATTCGATGTAATCTTTTATGTGTGTTTGTTGAGATCGATGAATTGTGGGTTTATGATCAAGTCTATCTATGAATAATATTTGAATCTTCTCCAATTTTTTTATGTATGATTGGTTATCTTTGCAAGTCTCTTCAATTATCAGCTTGGTTTGGCCTACTAGATTGGTTTTTCTTGCAATGGGAGAAGTGCTTAGCTTTGGGTTCAATCTATGTGTCCTTTCCTATGATGTAAGGCAGCAAGGCACGTGATTGTATTGTTGCACGATGAGATAACAAGATGGGTTTTATCATATTGCATGAAACTATCCTCTACATCATGTCATCTTGCTTACAAGCTACTGCTTTTTAACTTAATACTCTAGATGCATGCCGGATAGCGTCGATGAGGAGTAATAGTAGTATATGCGCAGGTGAGTCGTCTACTTGTCTCGACGTGATGCCTATATACATGATCATACCTAGATATTCTCATAACTATGCTCAATTCTCACAATTGCTCAACAGAATTTGTTCACCCATCGTAGAATACTTATGCTTTTGAGAGAAGCCACTAGTGAAATCTATGGCCCCGGTCTATTCTCATCATATCAATCTCCATCGCTTATTATTACATTTTTACTTTGGCTTTTACTTTTCACATTGCATCTCTATACCAAAAATACCAAAATATTATCTATCTTCTATCGATCTCACTCCGAAGGACCGTGAAGGGATTGACAACCCTAATCGCTGGTTGCGTTGAGCTATTGTTTTTGTGCAACGAGGGACTCGCGGTAGCCTCCACGGATTGATACCTTGGTTCTCAAAAACCGAGGAAAATACTTACTTACTTTTCTCCGATCATCCTATCCTCTTCGGGAAATCCAACGAGTGCTCAAGAGGTAGCAAGAAGAATTTCTTGCACTGCTGACGGGAGGCTTACAAGGTCAAGTCAAGATTAGACTCCGACAACGAGCCATTTCTCGCGCCGCTGTGGGAGTCTCGTTAAAAGTCAACATACCAAGTACCCATCACAATCCCTATCTCCCATTACATTAGTTGCCATTTGCCTCTCGCTTTCCCTCCCCCACTTCACCCTTTCCGCTTTATTCGCACTCTTTCCATTTGCCTTTTCTCGCTTGCCTTTTGTTTGCTCGCGGTGTTGGATTGCTTGTTTGTCGCTATGTCTGAATTAGAAGTTATCACGATATGGGCTATAATAATATCATAGAAAATTCTGATGCTCCGCCAAGAACCCACTACCTATCATACAAAAAGATTTCGAATCGATAGTGATAATATTATTGAAAAGGAGTTATTCAAAATTTCTTTACTTGTGCTTGCTTTGTCCTCTATGGGCAGTTCTATTCTCCATAGAAATAGTAGTCTATGGACACTATTGCCATGCTTATCGTTGAACTTGAAAGGCAATTTATGCATATGCACCAATCTATACAAAGAATTTTCCTAGATTTTCTAATATCGAGCATTCTTCCGTTGCTTTGTCGCTACTATCTTTTTAGCTCATGAATTCAGATTTATAATAAAAGAAGCCAAAGAAATTCAGGCACTATAGGGTGGACGCTGGCCGCCCTCCCATAGAATCTATCCTCTTGATCAAGAAGAAATTATGCTTTCAACCTCGACTATGTTGCTTTCAATGAAAACCTTAGAAAAAGGTGCCTACCAATATTTTAATTGATAGAATCTCTGAACTTAATGATGATTTGGCTATTCTAAATGATGAGCTAGATTCTCTCTGATTTTAGGCTCACAAGGTTCTGGCAAAAGAATGCTTATAATGACTAACACAATACTTAAGGGCCAAAGAGGAACCTATACCTCCTAAAATTGATCTTGGGACTTTTCCTATTAAATTTAGCCCTTTTGATACTTTTTGCTTGCCTCAAATAAAACTTGCTACCTAACGAGAGAATATGAAATGAGTTTCACCGATCTATCTTATTACTATGGCACTACCTAGAGCTATTCTCGCTTTTATGCCTAACTAGGGGCGTTAAACGATAGCGCTTGTTGGGAGGCAACCCAATTTTATTTTTAGTTTTTTTTGTTTTTCTTATGTTTAGAATAAATAATCCATCTACATTCTATTTAGATGTGGTTTTATGTTTTAATTAGTGTTTGTGCCAAGTTAAACCTATATGATCTTCTTGGATGATAGTTATTTGATCTTGCTGTATTTCAGAAACTTTCGTTCACGAAACAACTATTAAAATTCACCAGAACGTGATAAAATAGTGATTCCAATTTCTTCTGATCAATAAACAAATTTCCTAGGTCTTACTATTTTTCTGAATTTTTGGAGTTCCAGAAGTTTATGTTAGTTACAGATTACTACAGACTGTTCTGTTTTTGACAGATTCTGCTTTCGTGTTGTTTGCTTATTTTGATGAATCTATGGCTAGCAAAATAGTTTATAATCCATAGAGAAGTTGGAATATTTTTAACACAAATATAAATAAATAATGAGTTCATTACAGTACCTTGAAGTGGTCTTTTGTTTTCTTCGCTAATGGAGCTCACTAGATTTCGTTGAGTTTTGTGTTGTGAAGTTTTCAAGTTTTGGGTGAAATCTTTGATGGATTATGGAACAAGGAGTGGAAAGAGTTTGCTTGGGGATGCCCATGGCATCCCCAATATAATCTAAGGACACAAAAAGTCAAAGCTTGGGGATGCCTCTAAGGCATCCCCTTTCGCTCTACTTCCATCGGTAATTTTACTTGAGCTATATTTTATTCACCACATGATATGTGTTTTGCTTGGAGCGCCTTTGTATTATTTGTGTCTTTGTTTGTTAGTGTGCACAATCATCCTTGCTGTACACACCTTTTGAGAGAGCCATACATGAATTGGAATTTGATAGAATACTCTATGTGCTTCACTTATATCTTTTGAGCTTTATAGTTTTGCTCTAGTGCTTCACTTATACCTTTAGAGCACGGTGGTGGATTTGTTTTAAAGAAACTATTGATCTCACATGCTTCACTTAGATTATTTTGAGAGTCTTTAATAGCATGGTAATTTGCTTAATAATAATATGCTTGGTATTCAAGATTTGTAAAACTTTCTTTTGAGTGCTGAATACTAAGAAAAGATTGATGCTTGATAATTGTTTTGAGATATGAAGATGGTGATATTAGAGTCATGCTAGTTGAGTAGTTGTGAATTGATAAATACTTGTGTTAAAGTTTCAGGATTCCCGAGCATGCACGTATGGTGAACCGTTATGTGATGAAGTCGAGCATGATTTATTTATTGATTTTCTTCCTTATGAGTGGCGGTCGGGACGAGCGATGGTCTTTTTCCTACCAATCCACCCCCTAGGAGCATGCATAGTTTGCTTTTGATAACTTTAGATTTTTGCAATAAGTATATGAGTTCTTATGACTAATGTTGAGTCCATGGATTATACGCACTTTTCTTCCTTCCACCATTGCTAGCCTCTCTCTATCACCGCACACCTTTCGCCGATCATACACCCACCATATACCTTCCTCAAAACAGCCATCATACCTACCTATCATGGCATTTCCATAGCCATTCCGAGATATACTGCCATGCAACTTTCCAACATACCATTCATCATGACATATCCATCATTGTCATATTGCTAGCATGATCATGTAGTTGATATCGATTTGTGGCAAAGCCACTGCTCATAATTCTTTCATACATGTCACTCTTGATTCATTGCATATCCTGCACACCCACGAGGCATTCACATAGAGTCATATTTTGTTCTAAGTATCGTTGTAATTGTTGAGTTGTAAGAAAATAAAAAGTGTGAGGATCATCATTTTTAGAGCATTGTCCCAAGTGAGGAAAGGATGATGGAGATTCATATCTCCGCACAAGTCGGGATGAGACTCCTGATAAAAATAAAATAAAAATAAAAAAGAGGCCATAAAAAGGCCCAAATAAAAAATGAGAGAAGAGAGAAGGGACAATGTTACTATCCTTTACCACACTTGTGCTTCCAAAGTAGCACCATGATCTTCATGATAGGGAGTCTCTCATTTTGTCACTTTATATACTAGTGGGAATTTTTCATTATAGAATCCTTTTATATTCCAATGATGGGCTTCCTCAAATGCCCTAGGTCTTCGTGAGCAAGTTTGTGTTGATGCACACCCACTTAGTTTCTTTTGTTGAGCTTTATATACTTATAGCTCTAGTGCATCTGCTGTATGTCAATCCCTCTCACCACATTGATATCTATTGATGGGCATCTCCATAGCTCATTGATACGCCTAGTTGATGTGAGACTATCTTCTCTTTTTGTCTTCTCCACAAGCACCATTCTATTCCACATATAGTGATATATCCATGGCTCACGCCATGTATTGCGTGAAAATCAAAAAAGTTCAAAATGTCAAAAGTATGAAACAATTGCTTGGCTTGTCATCGGGTTGTGTATGATTTAAATACTTTGTGTGGTGAAGATAGAGCATAGCTGCATTATAAGATTTTGTAGGATAATCTTCTGTAGCGACTCAGACCTCAAACAGTTCGATTCTATGCTCAAGGTCATCCCTCGATCAAGAATGACACCACAAGACTCAAGGATTTATAATGAGTAGCAATCACACACTTATTACAATCGAATGTCTCAAGAGAGAACTTATTAAAATAAATATGGCTTAAGGCCATCTAATACATAACAAAGTGAAGGCTTGGAAGAATAAGTTTAGTCCATCAACTCCAACGCATCACCGAGTATAGAACCATGACCTATGCACCTTACTGTCGTTCTAAAATTCTGCAACATGAAACGTTGCAGCCCGAGAATGGGTCACACATGGAATATGCCGCAATGTAACACATAGAGAAATAATGGAATGACAATCCTATACTACATGCATATATGGCTGGTGGAAAGTTTATGGTTACAGCTTTAGATAAAGCCAATTTATCCCTACCGCAAAGGAATAAATTTATTTAACTATCATGGTGGTTGTGAAACATTGAGAATGGTTACATCCTCAATCCCAACTAAAAGTACTCATTAACAAACCCAACAATATTAATTTAGAAGTAAATGATGAGATTCACATGATATCCAAGTACTAGATACTCAAGATGTCCATAACCGGGGACACGGCTAACCATGATTAGTTTTACACTCGCAGAGGTTTCATGACTTTCCCCACAAGACTCGACATCGTCTGCTTGGTTTCTCGTGACTACATGGTGTTTGAGAAACGGATGACCGAGACATAGTTTTTGCGCTTAGCACCTTATGTGTGGGTAGACCGTAATCAACCTACATCCCCTACATCAGCTAGCTAACCAAGAAGAGTTCTACAACTTAATCAACTATGCCAGAGCCCATAATGGCTTGTGGCTGCACACGGAAGTTTCTAGTTTGAATAATCTCATGATCCCTTTGAGCCCGGGTGGCGTCCAAGAAATACAGTGTCCTCGATGGAAACCAGGTGCCTCAATCCACCCGTATGTGTATTTGCCACCTTAAATAAACCATTAAATAACAATCTCATCCGCTATGGATTCACTCACCCAATCCACGCCTACTAGCATAGCATGGCATAATAAGCAAACGTAGAAGTAACTCCCAAGGGTTTGATAATAAAACAGTAATAGGTACTACCTCAATCTACTTCCCAAAACCCATAATTTAATTAGATCCTAATCATGCAAGTGTTTGAGGATAGATCTAATGCATAAAACTGGGTATGAGAAGAAGTATGATCAAAGTGTTACTTGCATTGATGATGATCCATAAACCTAGAGACTCAAGTAACAAAGGCGACTCGGTATTCTATCGCAGACAAACAAACAAGCATACAATAAGTACTCATCTAAAGCATGATAAAACTCAAATAGATCTAACCAGATAGTTCAACTTAAGAACTCCGCTTGCAAAAAGAATCAAATCAAACGTAAGCAACGAAGTCAAACGCTAAGAAAACAACTTCGTGTTACTAATCTCGATCTAGGTCAAATTTTACAGAAGCAAAACTTGTTTAAGTAGATTATTCGAAAGAGGGTTTGAGATCTAAACTCAGGCGCTGAATCGCCTTGATTTCGATAAACGAGCTTAAAAGTTATACTAAATCAAAATCGATCTCGAATCGCGATCGTAAAATCACGGATTAATCCGAGAAAAAGAAAACGAATGGTTAACAAACGACTCGTTAACTAAACTAATCAAAATGTTTAAACGAATCCAACGAACTAACGCTTTAATTAATAAACCGAAAAAATGTAAAACTAATAAAAAACGAAAATAATAATAATAAATCAAGAAAACCGCTGGTTTTTAAAAACCGCCATGAAAACGAGGCGGCGGCGAACCTCGGCGGCGGGCTTTAAGAATGGGGCGGCGGTTTCATGTACGGCGGCATGGGTGGCTACGGCTAGGTTTTATAGGTCATGCTGGTATTGGGTTTTGGGTTAAGGCGATAGATGTTTCAGTTGAGCTTATGACAACTAGAACCGATACTTGATAAAACACACCTTCCAAGTGCCGACATAACCGTGGTCGCTTCTCGCAGTGATATGAGGTGGGATTGCCGGTAGGATTATTGCTATATGATGTTACTTGAGGACTTCCGTTGTCCTCTTCTCGTCTGCTGGTAAGACCGTGTCCGTGGTTTAGTCTTCGTAAGACTAACTATCCTCTTATTCTCGCATTCGCAGCTCACCCATCGATATGGCCTTTACATATATCCATGCATATGTAGTGTAGTTCCTTGTTTAAGTAGTACTTTGGATGAGTACTCACGGTTGCCTTGTTTCCTTTTCCCTACCTCTACTCGATTGTCGCAACCGACGATGGAGCCCAGAGCCGACGCCACCGCCACGATTTACTACTACTCCGGAGGTGCCTACTACTACATGCAGCTCAACGACGCATTTACTCAGAGTAACTCTAGGAGGATCCTGTGAGGAGGCCCGCTCCTCTTCGATCTCAGATCCCGGCTTTGTGCTAGCCATCTTATGGCAACTTGTTTAACTTATGTCCAGATCAGATATTGTTGCTTCCACTGACTTGCCTATGATCGAGCACTTGTATTCGAGCCTCGAGGCCCCTCGCTTGTATTATGATGCTTGTATGACTTATTTTATTGTAGAGTTGTGTTGTGATATCCTCCCTGAGTCTCTGATCTTGATCGCATACATTTGCGGCATGATTAGTGTACGATTGAATCGGGGCGCCAAGTTGGTATCGTGAGCCGATCGCCTCAGAGGAATCCCCATCCACACCCCCACCAAAGTCTAGTCTAGACATTGCAAAACTTTTACTAACTTGGTCTGTGTGCTTACGGGCCCACGCCGCCATCGGGTGGTACTAGGATCTTTACCCCGACCTTTACTCCGACTCAACTCTCTTCTACTCGGGTTAAACGATTTTACTAACTATCACTAGGATCCCGTGACCGCATTCACCCCAAAGTTGGATATAGCCTTAGTTGTTTTTGGAATTGTATTGCCAATTTCCACACCTGCCATTTGACTCCTTTGAAACGCCTTTGTTTTCGATGGAACCCACGAGGCAGGTCGTAGGCCACACGACGCCATTGGTGCTCGGGATCATCGCCAGTGTGCTAGCCGAGATGATGACCTATCCGGTTATCGCTGCACCGAGTACACCGCCTATGAGGAGTACCAGACTATAACCAGGAGCAAGATCATCGCCATCGCCCACCTCTACTCGGAGTATGAGTCCACCATCGGGCTGCACACCGCACATGGTGTTGGAGTGACCATCGATATGGCAGTCCACGATGTTGCTTATGCCGCTCGACACGCCTTCGCGCAGTAGTATCGAGAGTTGACACCTCCCCTTCGTACATTGCTATCGCGTCTCGATGTTGGTGAGGAGGGTTACTACATCCGCCACACCATCGTTACCAGAGAGCTCTTCCACCATCGTAACTTTGTTCTCGCATGCCGATGGCTGATCGAGCTAACCGAGTTTTCGCCATTAGTTGTACATCACCCACAAGACTCTCTGTGCTTCCGACGCTGATGCACCCTTTGTCCGATCCCGAGAGCTGCCGCGCTCGCGATCTACCCAGCCAGACTGATGCCCTCAGGTGCCTAGTTGGGCTGTGACGATGGGAGGCTACTCCCCAAGACTTGGCCCTTTTCTCGCCACTCGGACGCCGGATTCAGCACCAGAGTATCCATGCCCCTGTGTCACCGACGGAGGACTATCCGCTGCCGCAGACTATCAGCTTTCAGTTACAGCCTACTCCCGTAGCATCTGCTGGGACTGATGTAGACTTGCTTGTTAGTGTTGATGTATTCGCCATGAGCCTCAAGTCACCCTATGATGTAGTAGTCATGTATTGACTCTATGTATCAAACTCTATGCATGATTCCTTTTGTAAGATATGCCAACTACTATGTAGTTCCCATCATGTCGCTTTCATTATGCATGTTTCATCATGAATGATTCTCTGCCTCTTGCTTAAATTCTCAAATGCTCAACTACCTCATATATAATAGCAGATGGTTAGGCCAGCAGGTCGTGGTCGTGGTGCCAACTTCCCACCACCGCCGCCGAGTACATGGCTGGTATGGTCCAACAGCTTGAGATGAATCGCCACCATGGAGAATATGATGGCTCAGCCCTCGCCCAATATGAACCAAAGACCCAAACGGAACAACTCACAGATTTCATACGCTCAACCCCAAATAAGTACCGCAGCTCAACCCAGCCACGGATGTCGAGGATCTGCCCGGACATCACCTATGAGATGGAGTCTCGCTGATGTAGCCCCGCCACTATGTCACCTTTGCATCCTTCTTCCCAAGGGACCCGCAGCTCAATGGTGGGACAGCCATCGCGATTTCCGCCAGCTTGGAACACTCATCACCGGCAGACTTCCAGTTGCTCTTCCGTGCCCGCTTCATCCTCAAGGGGTCATGGACCGAAGAAGCGTGAAGTTCGCAACCTCACCCAAGGCAACAAGATCATAGTTTCTATCAGAGTTCTGGACTTGTCTCGCTATGTCAAGAGGATATTGCAACCGATGCACGCAGACAGAGAAGTTCCGTGACGGCCTTCAAGTCGACATCAAGCTCGTGACTTAGTGCACGATTTTGCTGATTTCGCCACCTTGGTGAACAAAGCTATCAATGTTAAACTGGTCTGCAGGAATACCAGAGTTTTAACAGCGAACTCGCGACACGGGCTCATCTTCGGCCCGCCCAGCGTAAGCAAGATATGGATTCCCACAAGATGTACCACCAATGCACCTGCTTCAAAGCAGAACTATGCTACACCTCGTCTGCCATTAACTACAAGCCAAGCTTCCAGCCCACCACCCCAAGCTCCTGCTCCCACTCCCAATAATGGCTTATGCTTCAAAGGACAACCAGGCACCGTATAGAGAATGCAACCGTAACCAGTAATCAATCGGTTTTCCAAAGAATTGGTCCGGAAACACCTGTAACCGCAACAACACCGCAAGTCTTATGGGCAAGCTCAAAGCAACCACGTTGATCTGAATGAAGCTCAAGACCAACCTCACCGTGATGGGTACACTTCTCGAAATTCAGCATCAAAGATGCTTATTTGATATAGGGCATCGATTCATTCATGTTCAAGATTTTGCATTCATGCATGGTATTAAAAGTGAAGACATGAATGCTTCACTATTAGTACACACTTCGGGCCAATGTCGACCTCCATGATTTGCAACGACGCCCCTGTGGAAATCAAGGAATGGAATTCTTTGTCTCTCCTATCGTGTCAAGTCTTGTAGCATCGACCTCATTCTAGGAATGAATTGGTTGAAAGCACATACGGCGCAATCGCTTGCGCCACTAAGACCGCCCATCCGCTACACCTTCCGATGAAATAGTCACGCATCAAGCTCATCGGTGCAAAATGCCGAGGCAAGGCTCTATGCATGAATGCATTGAACGCCGCACCTCGAGGGAATTGAAAACATTCCTCGCTGCTCATGCATTTCCAAGACGCTCTTCCTCAAGAACTTCCAGTGATTCCCTCGCTAGAGCTGTTAATTCGCCATCGACTTGAAACCGTGCACCACTCCTATAGCTGCAAGCGACCATACAAGATGCCGCCAAGATGAACTCCTTGAGCTAAAGGAGGAAATCGACAAATCTCTTCAAAGCGGTTTCATTCGCCAAGTTGCTCACTTGGGAGCACCTTCTCTTTGTCAAGAAGAAGGATGGGACAAACCGATTGGTCCAAGACTACCGCCCCATAAATCAAGCTACCATTCGTAATAAGTATCCTCTTCCTGATCAATGATCTTTATGATCAATTGGCTGGTTCACAGCTGTTCTCAAACTCGACTTGAGGTTGGGTTACCACCAGATCCGTGTTCGTGAGGAGGATATCCCCAAGACCGCATTCGTGACTCGTTATGGTTCTTACGAGTACACCATCATGTCTTTCGGCTTAACCAATGCTCCAAACCACCTCTCCCTACCGATGAACTATATATTCATGGATTACCTCGACAAGTTCGCTGTGGTTTATCCTCGATGATATCCCGATTTATTCCAAGAATGAAGAAGAACATGCTGAACATCTTCGTCTTGTGCCGAAAAGCTACGAGAGCATCAACTCTATGCCAAGTTCTCCATGTGAATTTTGCCACCAAGTAACCTATCTTGGGCATGTCATTTCTAAGGATGGTATTGCCAACCCCGAAAGAGTTCAGCTATTCTCGATTGACTCCTCCAAGAACGCATAAGTCGGGTTTTCGGTCTCGCCACTATTGCCACGATTCGCCGAGAACTTCTCCAAGATTGCCGTGCCCCGACTAACCTCTTGCATAAGGGCGCCAAATTCCAATGGATGATAAATGTCGAAAGTTTCTGTGCACTCAAAGACAAGTTGACGCCTCCGCCCCAAAGGCTAGCTCCTCCCGACATTAAGAAGGACTTCACTATTTATCGCGACGCTTTCGTCAAGGATTAGGCGGTGTCCTAATGCAAGAGCGCAGTGGTTGCTTATGCCTTCTCGAGCACTTGCGCTCACGAGGAGAACTACCAGTTCATGACCTCGAACTTGCTGCCGCATTCATGCACTAAAGCAAGGGCGACATTACCTTCTTCGGTAATCGCTATAGATCTTCACCACCACCAAAGTCTGAAGTATCTGCTTACTCACCTGCACTGAACCTCCGCTGGCAGAGATGGATGGAGACTGCTATGCACTTTGATTTGGGTATTTCTATACGCCAGCAAGGCTAATGTAATGGCTGATGCCTTGAGTCAAGTCTTATCAAGAACCACCTTCAGTTCACAAAGTTCAGCCTCTCTTGTTGAAGAATTCAGAAGTCTGAACCTCCATATTGTTCCTCCGTGCACTTCGCCCTCCTCCGGAGTTCCGCAAGATGAATCTCCGTTGTTCCTCAGGTTCTCTATACCCTGGCTGTTGAACCCGATCTCGTGGGCACCATAAAGACAATGCAGGATTTGACTCAAGTCTACAAGCTTAAACAAGACATCGAAAGGAAATCCTCATCCTTCACTATTGCCGATGATGGCGCTTTGTACTTCAAAGGCCGCTTAGTGGTGCCGTAAGAAGGAAAATCTGAATATGACTCGTAGGTTATGAAAGAAGCTCATGATACGCCTATGTATCCACCCCGCAGACAAAGATGTATCAAGACATTCGCCGAGATTCTCGTGGTCTAATATGAAGCAAGACATCGCCGCTATGTTTCGAAAGTGTGACGCTTTTCGTCAGATCAAAGCAGAACATCAAAGGCCCGCCGAACTCTGCAGCCTATCTCTATTCCTCGAATGGAAATGGGACCATGTTGAAATGGACTTCGCCACCGGATTTCCCAAATCGCAGAAAGGTAATGATGCTATTCTTGTCGCCATCGACCGCTTTCTAAAGTTGCACATTTTCCGGCGGTCAAAGAAACGATCATCGCTAGTCAGCTTTGCAACGCTTCTATATGTCCAGAATTGTTTCACTTCACGGTATTCCACTGGGTTATCGGCCGGACTGCGGCAGCTTATTCACTTCAAGATTCCGGGCAAGTTTTCAAGAAGCTATGGGGACTCATTTATCTTTCAAGATCGCGCTTCATCCGCAGTCTCAAGGGCAAGTTGAACGTGTTCAACCAAATTCTCAAGACATGCTTCGAGCTTGTGTCGCTTCCTTCGCAAGAAATGGGAGGAATCTCTCCCAGATGCTAAGTTCTCTTATAATAATAGCTACTGCTTAGTCCAAGATGGCCCTTCAAGTGTTATATGGACGAAAGTGTCGAACCCTCCGAACTGGGTCGAAATCGGGAACGCCCACTCTTCGTCCGATATTATCCAACATGTCAAGAACAAGTCCGCATTATTCGCGAGAATCTCAAGACCGCTCGCCTCACAAAAGAGTAATTATGACCGCTATCACAAAGACATGGTCTATCAACTCGGGCGAAAGGCCTATCTTCGCTACACCAATGAAGGGTGTCAGCCGATCAAGGGCAAGTTAGCGCGCTATATTGGCCCTTTCACTATTCTCGAAAGGCGGAAAAGTGGCTTATCAACTGAGCTTCCGAACCTTTCGTGTTCACGATGTGTTCCACGTGTCCCAACTCCGACGCTGCTTCAAGGACCCAAACCGAGCAAAGGACCATGAAGTGCTCGAATTGCAACAGACCCTCCTATAAAGAGCATCCGTCCGCATTCTCGACTGTCGAACGCCGCACACGCCGTATACGCATCAAGTTCTCAAAGTCCAAAGGTCGAATCACTCAAGACGGCCACCGGGAACGCGAGGATCGCCTACAGATGAATATCCCGACACTTTCCTTCTACCTCCTAAATCTCGGACGAGATTTCTTGTAGTGGAGGAGATTTGTAACGCCTGATGGTTATGCAATGCTGGATCACCCTGCCATCGTGCCAAACCTCTCTTTGATTCGAACCCGCTCTAAAAAAAAAATCAAACTAAAACAAACGATAAAAGTTTCAAAACAAAATCTAAAATGTTCGGGGTTGTCTAAAATAGCTAACCTAATTATGGTGGGTGCACTAATTTTTGTAAATGCTCGCCCACCAAATCCCCCTCCCCACCGCCCCTCGCCCCCGCCCATTCCCTCGGGCCGCCCATCGCCCAGCCCGCCCGCCACATACCCCCTCACCTCAAGCAAACCCTAGCCGCCCACACTTGCCCCCCCCACGCGCCCCACCCCTCTCTCTCGCCTCGATTTCGATCGGGCGGAGACTCCGACCGAAGTCGCTTCGCCCCCACTGCTCGTCGGCTGCCCCGGCGCCCCACCGCCTCGGACCCCCCTCCTCCTCCTTCCACCACCGTCCCTCCTCCTCCTCGCCTCGAGCACGAAAGCACTACGCTGGTCGATCCCACCCTCCGCCTCCGACGCCGCGAACTCGCCTAATCCC
Organism: Aegilops longissima; assembly: GCA_021605205.1. Taxonomy (NCBI): domain Eukaryota; kingdom Viridiplantae; phylum Streptophyta; class Magnoliopsida; order Poales; family Poaceae; genus Aegilops; species Aegilops longissima. The sequence continues at coordinate 171,913,054 of CM038676.1, forward strand.
TCTCACGGTTGCCACCGCTCCACCGAGCCGCCTCCCTAGTCCCCACGCACTTCCGACGTGAGCTCCTCTCGCCCTTCTTCTCTTCCCGATCACGCTGCAGCTGCCGCCCGACTCTCACGCCGGTCACGCTGCCTCTGCTCCTCTCTCGCTGCTCGGCCGTTCCCGAGGCCACGACCTCGCCACCAAACCTCCTGGTCCTTCCCCACTCAGGTTTCGAACGGCGCTACGACTGAACTTTGCCTGCCTGATCGCCCTGGCCGCCAGATGGCCTCTCCTCTCTTTTTCTCTGCTGACGGATCTCCTAGGCGCCTTTATCGGCGCTCGCACTTCGACCGACTTCTACCGGCAAGGGCGCTGCCACCTCTCTCTACGCGCATCGCTGCCTCATTGTCGCCTCAACGCTTCACAAGGCTTTGCATTGTCAGCCTCGGCTCACAGCGCGCGGCCTGCCACTGTGTGGTTCGGCCACGCCGACTTCATATTCTCTAAGCGCTTAACCAAGAAGTTCTCGGTCGCGCCGAACGCACGCACGCATCATCGCATGCCCGTGATGTCCGAATGGCCCTCTGGCAACGACCTGGGCCCCACCCCCCAAAAGAACGGTTTTATTAAAACAAGAGATAAAATAAAATGAAAATAAATTAAAACTAATTAACTAATTAATTAATTAATTAATTAATTAAGTAATTAATTAATCTAATTAATTTCGATTAATTAACCCTAATCATTAATTAACTTAATTAATTCAATGTTAATTAACCTCGATTAGGTTAATTAGGTATTAGAGAATGACATGCGACCCACTGTGGGGGTTGACAAATAACCCCGTTGATCGCTGATGATAAGATGACATCATGCCGATGTCATAAATGCATTTTCGAAATTAATTAAATAATTAATTAAATTCCGTAAATTAATAAAATCTTTTAAAATCATATCTTTTAATCCGTAATCCGATTAAAATATTTTCAACATGAAAGTTGCTCGTAACGACGAGACTAATCCGGATACGCAATTCGCTCTGCCCACCACACGCTTCTAACCTATCGAACTCCTGCAAACTTTCCTCTCCTGCTTCATCTCGTCTCGACAGACGTCTCTAATCGGAAAACTTCCTGATGTTTTCCCTAACCAGCACTTCATACCACGTTAGGGCACGCCAGCATCGCTTCTTGACATGTCATGCATCGATATGCATCTGCTTACTTTATATTCATTGTTTCTTCCCTCTTCTCTCCGTAGACTACTTAGACCGACACAGAACTGCCTCGACCACGTGTTATGAATTCTCTCTCTCGCCAGAGCAACCAGCAAGCCCCCTTCATCACCAGATATCGCTTACTCTTCTCTATATACTCGCTTGCATTAGAGTAGTATAGCATGTTATCGCTTTCAGATATTCCTATATCGCTGCATAGCCCGCCTTGTAACTTCGTTGTTACCTTTACCGAATCCTATATGCTTAGTATAGGATGCTAGTATTTCATCTTTGGCCCTACTTTCTTGTCCGTCCGTGTACATATTATCGGGCCGTGATCACTCTGAGTTGATCACGGTATATACTATATACTTATATATGATACATGTGAGACTAAAGTCGGTCGGCCGATGGAGCACCCATGAGTGGATCTTTGAGGCGAGCGCATGTGGCAGGTTGAGACCGCTTAGAGAGAGGTGGGCCTGGCCTGCTCGGGCGCTCATGATACTTAACACGCTTAACGAGGTCTTGGTATTTGATCCGGTTGGCTACGAGCTTATACGCACTAACCATCTACGCGGGAGAAGTTATGGGTATCCCCGCCGTGGTATCACCAAGCACTTTCAGACGTCAATGACGGAGAGGGCTGCTACCGGATTGGACTCGAAACGCCTTAGGCTAGGTCTCCGCTTCCGCCGCCTCGCAACGCAGCGTGTGTGCTTGCATGGCGGCCTGCACTTCACGCGCTTAGGTTTAGACCGGCGGGCCTCTCTCACAGCTTAGGTGGGGCGGACGTGTTGATCTTACGCCACGGGCATGACCCCTAAAGTGTGTCCGCCAAATGGGACTGCGCGGTCGGTAAGATGGTGCACCCCGCAGGAAGTTAATCTATTCTGGATAGCCGTGATCTTCTAAGAATGTGACGACTTGGAGTTGTACCTTGAGCTTATGACAACTAGAACCGGATACTTGATAAAACACACCCTTCCAAGTGCCGATATAACCGGTGGTCGCCTCGCCTGTGGATATGAGTGTGGGATTGCCGGTAGGATTATTGCTATATGATGTTACTTGAGGACTTCCGTGTCCTTCTTCGTCAAGGTAAGACTGTCCGTGGTTTAGTCTTCGCTAAGACTAACTATCCCCTCTTATTCTCGGCATTCTCAGCCTCAGTCCACCGATATGGCCTTTACACATATATCCATGCATATGTAGTGTTTCTCACTTGCGTAGTACTTTGATGAGTACTCACGGTTGCCTTTGTTTCCTTTTTCCCTACCTCTACTGATTGTTGCAACTGCACGATGGAGCCCAGAGCTGACGCCACCGCTTACGCATTTACTACTACTACTCGAGGTGCTTACTACTACGCAGCTCCACGACGATTTACCTTCACCAGAGTAACCTAGAGGATCTCTGCAGAGGCCCCGCCTCTTTCGATCTCAGATCCCGCTTTGTGCTAGCCATCTTATGGCAACTTGTTTAACTTATGTTTGTACTCAGATATTGTTGCTTCCGCTGACTGCCTATGATCGAAAGCACTTGTATTCGAGCCCCGAGGCCCCCGGCTTGTATTATGATGCTTGTATGACTTATTTTATTGTAGAGTTGTGTTGTGATATCCTCCCGTGAGTCTTGATCTTGATCGCATACATTTGCGCGCATGATTAGTGTACGATTGAATCGGGGCGCTACACTAGATGGCTTCTTCTTTTGGATCTCAATACAATGTTCTCCCTCTCTCGTGGAGATCTATTCGATGTAATCTTCTTTATGTGTGTTTGTTGAGATCGATGAATTGTGGTTTATGATCAAGTCTATCTATGAATAATATTTGAATCTTCTCTGAATTTCTTTATGTATGATTGGTTATCTTTGCAAGTCTCTTCAATTATCGGTTGGTTTGGCCTACTAGATTGGTTTTTCTTGCAATGGGAGAAGTGCTTAGCTTTGGGTTCAATCTTCATGTGTCCTTTCCCAAAGGATGTATGGGGCAAGGCACGATTGTATTGTTGCCATCGAGGATAACAAGATGGGTTTTTATCATATTGCATGAAACTATCCTCTACATCATGTCATCTTGCTTACATGCTACTGCTTTTTAACTTAATACTCTAGATGCATGCCGATAGCGGTCGATGAGTGGAGTAATAGTAGTATATGCAAAAGGTGAGTCGGTCTACTTGTCTCGACGTGATGCCTATATACATGATCATACCTAGATATTCTCATAACTATGCTCAATTTCACAATTGCTCAACAGAATTTGTTCACCCACCGTGAGAATACTTATGCTCTTGAGAGAAGCCACTAGTGAAATCTATGGCCCCTGGTCTATTCTCATCATATCAATCTCCATCGCTTTATTATTACATTGCTTTTACTTTGGCTTTTACTTTTCACATTGCATCTCTATACCAAAAATACCAAAATATTATCTATCTTCTATCGATCTCACTCGTAAGTGACCGTGAAGGGATTGACAACCCTAATCGCTGGTTGCGTTTGAGCTATTGTTTTTGTGCAGTACGAGGACTCATGTAGCCTCCTACGGATTGATACCTTGGTTCTCAAAACCGAGGAAAATACTTACGCTTACTTTTCTGATCATCCTATCCTCTTCGGGAAATCCAACGAGTGCTCAAGAGGTAGCAAGAAGAATTTCTTGCACTGCTGACGGGAGGCTTACGCAAGGTCAAGTCAAGATTTGGACTCCGACAACGAGCCATTTCTCGCGCCGCTGTCGGGAGTCTCGCGTAAAAGTCAACATACCAAGTACCCATCACAATCCCTATCTCCGCATTACATTAGTTGCCATTTGCCTCGCTTTCCTCTCCCCACTTCACCCTTTCCGCTTTATTCGCACTCTCTTTCCATTTGCCTTTTCTCGCTTGCCTTTTGTTTGCTCGTGTGTTGATTGCTTGTTTGTCGCTATGTCTGAATTAGAAGTTATCGCCGATATGGGCTATAATAATATCATAGAAAATTCTGATGCTCCGCCTGAAGAACCCACTACCTATCATACAAAAAGATTTCAATCGATAGTGATAATATTATTGAAAAGGAGTTATTCAAAATTTCTTTACTTGTGCTTTGCTTTCCCTCTATGGGCAGTTCTATTCTCCATAGAAATAGTAGTCTTATGACACTATTGCCATGCTTATCGTTGAACTTGAAAGGCAATTTATGCATATGCACCAATCTATACAAAGAATTTTCCTAGATTTTCTAATATCGAGCATTCTTCCGTTGCTTGTCGCTACTATCTTTTTAGCTCATGAATTCAGATTTATAATAAAAGAAGCCAAAGAAATTGCAGGTGGCACTATAGGGTGGACGCTGGTCGTCTCCCATAGAATCTATCCTCTTGATCAAGAAGAAATTATGCGCTTTCAACCTCTCGACTATGTTGCTTTCAATGAAAACCTTAGAAAAAGGTGCCTACCAATATTTTAATTGATAGAATCTCTGAACTTAATGATGATTTGGCTATTCTAAATGATGAGCTAGGATTCTCTTTGATTTTAGGCTCACAAGGTTCTGTCAAAAGAATGCTTATAATGACTAATTGGTTGTGCAAATACGAGGGTCTTAAAGAGGAACCTATACCTCCTAAAATTGATCTTGGGACTTTTCCTATTAAATTTAGCCCTTTGATTACTTTTGCTTGCCTCAAATAAAACTTCATACCTAACGTAGAGAATATGAAATGAGTTTCAACCATCTATCTTATTACTATGGCACTACCTAGAGCTATTCTCGCTTTTATGCCTAACTAGGGCGTTAAACGATAGCGCTTGTTGGGAGGCAACCCAATTTTATTTTAGTTTTTTTGTTTTTCTTATGTTTAGAATAAATAATCCATCTACATTCTATTTAGATGTGGTTTTATGTTTTAATTAGTGTTTGTGCCAAGTTAAACCTATATGATCTTCTTGGATGATAGTTATTTGATCTTGCTGTAATTTCAGAAACTTTCGTTCATTTAAAACAACTATTAAAATTCACCAGAACGTGATAAAATAGTGATTCCAATTTCTTCTGATCAATAAACAAATTTCCTAGGTCTTACTATTTTTCTGAATTTTGGAGTTCCAGAAGTTTATGCTAGTTACAGATTACTACAGACTGTTCTGTTTTTGACAGATTCTGCTTTTCGTGTGTTGTTTGCTTATTTTGATGAATCTATGGCTAGCAAAATAGTTTATAATCCATAGAGAAGTTGGAATACATTATTTTAACACAAATATAAATAAATAATGAGTTCATTACAGTACCTTGAAGTGGTCTTTTGTTTTCGCTAATGGAGCTCACGAGATTTCGTTGAGTTTTGTGTTGTGAAGTTTTCAAGTTTTGGGTGAAATCTTTGATGGATTATGGAACAAGGAGTGGAAAGAGTTTGCTTGGGGATGCCCATGGCATCCCCAATATAATCTAAGGACACCAAAAGTCAAAGCTTGGGGATGCTCTCTAAGGCATCCTCTTTCGCCTACTTCCATCGGGTAATTTTACTTGGAGCTATATTTTTATTCACCACATGATATGTGTTTTGCTTGGAGCGCCTTGTATTATTTGTGTCTTTTGTTTGTTAGTGTGCCACAATCATCCTTGCTGTACACACCTTTTGAGAGAGCATACATGAATTGGAATTTGATAGAATACTCTATGTGCTTCACTTATATCTTTTGAGCTTTATAGTTTTGCTCTAGTGCTTCACTTATACCTTTTAGAGCACGGTGGTGGATTTGTTTTAAAGAAACTATTGATCTCACATGCTTCACTTAGATTATTTTGAGAGTCTTTAATAGCATGGTAATTTGCTTAATAATAATATGCTTGGTATTCAAGATTTGTAAACTTTCTTTTGAGTGCTGAATACTAAGAAAAGATTGATGCTTGATAATTGTTTTGAGATATGAAGATGGTGATATTAGAGTCATGCTAGTTGAGTAGTTGTGAATTGATAAATACTTGTGTTAAAGTTTGTGATTCCCTGTAGTATGCACGTATGGTGAACCGTTATGTGATGAAGTCGGAGCATGATTTATTTATTGATTTTCTTCCTTATGAGTGGCTGTGGGACGAGCGATGGTCTTTTTCCTACCAATCCACCCCCTAGGAGCATGCGTAATAGTTTGCTTTGATAACTTCTAGATTTTTGCAATAAGTATATGAGTTCTTATGACTAATGTTGAGTCCATGGATTATACGACTTTTCTTCCTTCCACCATTGCCTCTCTAATACCGCACACCTTTCGCTGCATCATACACCCACCATATACCTTCCTCAAAACAGCCATCATACCTACCTATCATGGCATTTCCATAGCCATTCCGAGATATACGCCATGCAACTTTCCAACATACCATTCATCATGACATATCCATCATTGTCATATTGCTAGCATGATCATGTAGTTGATATCGATTTGTGGCAAAGCCACCGCTCATAATTCTTTCATACATGTCACTCTTGATTCATTGCATATCCCGTTACATCCACGGAGGCATTCACATAGAGTCATATTTTGTTCTAAGTATCGAGTTGTAATTGTTGAGTTGTAAGAAAAAAAAAAAAGTGTGAGGATCATCATTTTTAGAGCATTGTCCCAAGTGAGGAAAGGATGATGGAGACTATGATTCCCGCACAAGTCGGGATGAGACTTCTGGATTTAAAAAATAAAATAAAAAAAAAAAGAGGCCATAAAAAGGCCCAAATAAAAAATGAGAGATAAGAGAGAAGGGACAATGTTACTATCCTTTTACCACACTTGTGCTTCAAAGTAGCACCATGATCTTCATGATAGGGAGTCTCATTTTGTCACTTTCATATACTAGTGGGAATTTTTCATTATAGAACTTGGCTTGTATATTCCAATGATGGGCTTCCTCAAATGCCCTAGGTCTTCGTGGGAGTGCTTGTTGATGCACACCACTTAGTTTCTTTTGTTGAGCTTTCATATACTTATAGCTCTAGTGCATCCGTTGTATGTCAATCCCTACCACACTCACATTGATATCTATTGATGGGCATTCCATAGCCCATTGATACGCTTAGTTGATGTGAGACTATCTTCCCTCTTTTGTCTTCTCCACAAGCACCATTCTATTCCACATATAGTGATATATCCATGGCTCACGCCATGTATTATGCTGAAAATCAAAAAAAAGTTCAAAATGTCAAAAGTATGAAACAATTGCTTGGCTTGTCATCGGGTTGTGCATGATTTAAATACTTTGTGTGGTGAAGATAGAGCATAGCCGCACTATAAGATTTTGTAGGATAATCTTCTCAGAGCCACTGCACCTCAAACACTCGATCTCTATGCTCAAGGTCATCCCCGGATCAAGAATGCTTATACACCACACAAGACTAAGGATTTATAACAGTAGCAATCACACACTTATTACAATCGAATGTCTCAAGAGAGAACTTATTAAAATAAATATGGCTTAAGGCCATCTAATACGTATAACAATGGAAGGCTTGGAAGAATAAGCGAGTCCATCAACTCCAACGGCATCACCGAGTATAGAACCATGACCTATGCACCTTTATCGTCGTTCTAAAAATTCTGCAACATGAAACGTTACAGCCCGAGAATGGGTCAGCACATGGAATATGCCGCAATGTAACACATAGAGAAATAATGGAATGACAATCCTATACTACATGCATATATGGCTGGTGGAAAGTTCTATGGTTACAGGGCTTTGTATAAAGCCAATTTATCCCTACCGAAAGGAATAAATTTATTTAACTATCATGGTGGTTGTGAAACATTGAGAATGGTTGGCAGATCCTCAATCCCAACTAAAAGTACTCATTAACAAACCCAACAATATTAATTTAGAAGTAACATGATGAGATTCACATGATATCCAAGTACTAGATACTCAAGATGTCCATAATGGGACACGGCTAACCATGATTAGTTTTTACACTGCAGAGGTTTCATGACTTTTCCCACAAGACTCGATCGCCCGGCTTGGTTTCTCGCACTACATGGTGTTTGAGAAACGGATGACCGAGACACGCCTCTTCGTGCGCTTAGCACCTTACATGTGGGTAGACCGCACTCAACCTACATCCCCTACATCAGCTAGCTAACCAAGAAGAGTTCGCACAACTTAATCAACTATGCCAGAGCCTATAATGGCTTGTGGCTGCACACGAAGTTTCTAGTTTGAATAATCTCATGATCCTTTGAGCCCTGGGTAGGTCCAAGAAATACAGTAAGTCCTCGATGGAAACCAGGTGCCTCAATCCACCTGCATGTGTATTTGTTGCCACCTTAAAATAAACCATTAAATAACAATCTCACATCCGCATGGATTCACTCACCAATCCACGCCTACTAGCATAGCATGGCATAATAAGCAAACGAGAAGTAACTCCCAAGGGTTTGATAATAAAACAGTAATAGGTACTACTCAATCTACTTCCCAAACCCATAATTTAATTAGATCCTAATCATGCAAGTGTTTGAGGATAGATCTAATGCATAAAACTGGGTATGAGAAGAAGTATGATCAAAGTGTTACTTGCATTGATGATGATCCGCTAAACCTAGAGACTCAAGTAACAAAGGCGACCAGTATTCTATCGCAGCATAAACAAACAAGCATACAATAAGTACTCATCTAAAGCATGAGATAAAACTCAAAGACTTTGATTTGGGTATTTCCTATACGCCAGGCAAGGCTAATGTAATGGCTGATGCCTTGAGCCGCAAATCTTACTGCAACCACCTTCAGGTTCACAAAGTTCAGCCCTCTCTTGTTGAAGAATTCAGAAAGTTGAACCTCCATATTGTTCCTCCGGGTGCACTCGCTCCCCCTCCCCCGGAGTTCCGCAAGATGAATCTCCGTGTTGTTCCCCGTGGTTCCTCTATACCTGGCTGTTGAACCCGATCTCGTGGGCACCATAAAGACAATGCAGGATTTGACTCAAGTCTACAAGCTTAAACAAGACATCGGAAAGGAAATCCTCATCCTTCACTATTGCCGATGATGGCGCCTTGTACTTCAAAGGCCGCCTAGTGGTGCCGTAAGAAGGAAAATCTGAATATGACTCGAAGGTTATGAAAGAAGCTCATGATACGCCTCTATGTATCCATCCCGGCAGTACAAAGATGTATCAAGACATTCGCCGAGATTCCGTGGTCTAATATGAAGCAAGACATTGCTCGCTATGTTTCGAGTGTGACGCTTGTCGTCAGATCAAAGCAGAACATCAAAGGCCCGCTGAACTCTGCAGCCTATCTCTATTCCTGAATGGAAATGGGACCATGTTGAAATGGACTTTGTCACTTTGGATTTCCCAAATCGCAGAAAGGTAATGATGCTATTCTTGTCGCCATTGACCGCTTTCTAAAGTTGCACATTTTCCGGCGGTCAAAGAAACGATCATCGCTAGTCAGCTTGCAACGCTCTATATGTCCAGAATTGTTTCACTTCACGGTATTCCACCGGTTATCGGTTTGGACCGTGGCAGCTTATTCACTTCAAGATTCGGGCAAGTTTTCAAGAAGCTATGGGGACTCATTTATCTTTCAAGATCTTGCGTTTCATCCATGATCTCAAGGGCAAGTTGAACGTGTCAACCAAATTCTCAAGACATGCTTCGAGCTTGTGTCATTTCCTTCGCAAGAAATGGGAGGAATCTCTCCGTATGCTGAGTTCTCTTATAATAATAGCTATCAAGCTAGTCTCAAGATGGCCCCCTTGAAGTGTTATATGGACGAAAGTGCGAACCCTCCGAACTGGTCAAATCGGGAACGCCCACTCTTCGTCCGGATATTATCCAACATGCCAAGAACAAGTCCGCATTATTCGCGAGAATCTCAAGACCGCTCGGTCTCGTCAAAAGAGTAATTATGACCGTCATCACAAAGACATGGTCTATCAACTTTGGCGAAAAGGCCTATCTTCGCGTTACACCAATGAAGGGTGCTCACCCCGGATCAAGGGCAAGTTAGCGCCTCGCTATATTGGCCCTTTCACTATTCTCGAAAGGCGTGGAAAAGTGGCTTATCAATCTGGAGCTTCCGCGAACCTTTCTCGGAGTTCACGATGTGTTCCACGTGTCCCAACTCCGACGCTGCTTCAAGGACCCAATCCGAGCAAAGGACCACGAAGTGCTCGAATTGCAACAGACCTCTCCTATAAAGAGCATCCGTCCGCATTCTCGACCAAGCTGAACGCCGCACACGCCGGAAATGCGATCAAGTTCTCAAAGTCCAAAGGTCGAATCACTCAAGACGGCCACCGGGAACGCGAGGATCGTCTACGAGATGAATATCCCGCACTCTTTCCTTCTACCTCCTAAATCTCGGACGAGATTTCTTGTAGTGGAGGAGATTTGTAACGCCCGGATGGTTATGCAACAGTGATCACCTCGATTCTTGTGCAAACCTCTCTTTGATTGAACCCGTTATAAAACAAAAATCAAAACTAAAACAAACGATAAAAAGTTTCAAAACAAAATCTAAAATGTTCGGGGTTGTCTAAAATAGCTAACCTAATTATGGTGGGGTGCACTAATTTTGTAAAATGCTCGCATTTTAAATAAACTAAAAACAGAAAAGGAAAGAGAAAAGAAAAGAAAAACAAGAAAAGAGGGGAGGAAAACACCGCCCAGCCAGCCCCCTCCCCACCCGGCCCCGCCCCTCGCCCATTCCCCCCTACTGGCCGCCCATCGCCCACCGCCCGCCACATACCCCCCCACCCCGCTTGCAAACCCTAGCCACCCCACTTGCCCCCCCCCACGCCCCCTCCCCTCTCCTCGCCTCGATCTGGATCGGGGCGAGACTCTCAACCGAGTCGCCTCACCCGCGCCCCTCACTCTCTCCGGCCCCCCCGCCCACCACCGCCTCGACCCCCTCCTCCTCCTCCTCCACCACTGGGTCCCTCCTCCTCCGTCGCCCCGAGCACGAGCACCTTGCCGCCCTGGTCGATCCCGACCCCTCCGCCTCCCCGCCGCCGGCGAACTCGCCCCAACCGCCTCCTCACGGCTCGTCCACGGCCTCCACCGAGCCGCCTCCCTAGTCCCCACGTACCCGACGTGAGCTCCTCTCGTCCTCTCTTCTCCTCCCGAATCGCGCCTCGTCGCTGCCCCGACCCTCCGCCCAGTCACGCCGCCTCCCCTTCCTCTCTCCTCCCTCGCTGCTCCGCCGTCCGAGGCCACGACCCCGCCACCGAAACCCCGGTCCCTCCCCATCATGGCCCCAACGGCGCCGTCGACCGAACTCTCCTTCCTGCCCGACCGCCCCGGCCACGATGGCCTCTCCCCCTCTTTTTCCCCCGACGGCAGCATCTCGGCGCCTTTATCGCGCCGCACCGACCGACTTTCAGACGGCGCTCGCCACTTCCCATCGTTCGCCCGCTGCCCGGCCCGCCCGTCGCTCAACGCCTCGCCTGCGCCGCTTTGCCGCCTCCTCCCAGCCGTGGGTGCGGCCCCTCCGCCACTGCGTCGTGGCTCGGCCGCCCGACCCCGTTGGCCTCGGGCGGGCGCCAACGCCGCAAGCCTCGGTCGCGCCCGAACGGGCACGGCATCGCCCGCATGCCCAAGATGCCCTTAATGGCCCTCAAGAATGACATGGGGCCCCACCCCCAAAAGAACGGTTTTATTAAAACAGTAGATAAAAATAAAATGAAAATAAATTAAAACTAATTAACTAATTAATTAATTAATTAATTAAGTAAGTAATTAATTAATCTAATTAATTCGATTAATTAACCCTAATCATTAATTAACTTAATTAATTAATGTTAATTAACTGATTAGGTTAATTAGGTATTAGAGAATGACATGCGGGACCCACTGTCAGGTTGACTCACCAACCCTGTTGATCGCTGATGTCGGATGACATCATGCCGATGTCATAAATGCATTTTCGAAATTAATTAAATAATTAATTAAATTCCGAAATTAATAAAATCTTTTAAAATCATATCTTTTAATCCGTAATCCGGATTAAAATATTTTCAACATGAAAGTTGCTCGAACAGCGAGACGAATCCGGATACGCATCCGCTCGTCCACCACACGCCTCTAACCTATCGAACCTGCAAACTTTCCTCTCCGGTTCATCCGTCGACAGACGTCCGGAACCGGAAAACTTCCTGATGTTTTCCCCTAACCAAGACCCCTCATACCACGTTAGGGCACGCCTAGCATCGCTTCTTGACATGTCATGCATCGATATGCATCTGCTTACTTTATATTCATTGTTTCTTCCCCTCTTCTCTCCGGTAGACTACGAGACCGACTGCGGTGGCGGTTCGACTACGGTGTTGGCGACCCTCTCTCTTGCCAGAGCAACCAGGCAAGCCCCCCTTCATCACCAGATATCGCTACTCTTCTCTATACTGCTTGCATTAGAGTAGTATAGCATGTTCTTGTTTTGAGATACTCCTATACCGCTGCATAGCCTTGTCCTTGTAACTTCATTGTTACCTTACCGTAATCCTATATGCTTAGTATAGGATGCTAGTATTTTCATCTTTGGCCCTACTTTCTTGTCCGTCTGCGCGTGCTATACTATCGGGCCGTGATCACTCGGGGAGTTGATCACGGGTATATACTATATACTTATACATGATACATGTGAGACTAAAGTCGGGTCGGTGATGGAGCACCATGAGTGGATCTTTGAGGCGGAGCGGCAGGCAGGTTGAGACCGCCTAGGAGAGAGGTGGGCTGGCCTGCTCGGCGCTCGCGGATACTTAACACGCTTAACGAGGTCTTGGTATTTGATCTGGGTTGGCTACGAGCTTATACGCACTAACCATCTACGCGGAGTAGTTATGGGTATCCCGGCGTCGTGGTATCACCGGCACTTCAGACGTCGTGACGGAGCGCGCGCGCCGGATTGGACTGGAACGCTGTTTAGGCTAGGTCTGCTTCGGCCGCCCGCAACGTCAGTGTGTGCTCGAGGCGATGGGCCTGCACTGCGGCGCTTAGGTTTAGACCGGCGTGTTGGCCTCTCTGTTGTGCCTAGGTGGGGCTGCGACGTGTTGATCTTACGCGGCCGGGCATGACCCCGGAAAGTGTGTCCGCCAAATGGGATCAAGCGTCTTTGGGTAAGATGGTGCACCCTGCAGGAAGTTAATCTATTCGGATAGCCGTGATCTTGATAACAGGACGACTTGGAGTTGTACCTTGAGCTTATGACAACTAGAACCGGATACTTGATAAAACACACCCTTCCAAGTGCCGATATAACCGGTGGTCGCCTCGCTCGGGGATATGAGCAGGGATTGCCGGGTAGGATTATTGCTATATGATGTTACTTGGAGGACTTCCGTTGTCCTCTTACATGCATTGCAAGACCGGTGTCCGTGGCGTAGTCTTCGTTAAGACTAACTATCCCCTCTTATTCTCGGCATTCTGCAGCTTCACCCATCGATATGGCCTTTACACATATATCCATGCATATGTAGTGTAGTTCCTTGCTTGCAGTACTTTGGATGAGTACTCACGGTTGCCTTGTTTCCCTTTTCCCCTACCTCTACTCGATTGCTGCAACTGCACGATGGAGCCTGGAGCGACGCCACCGCCTATGATTTACTACTACTGGAGGTGCCTACTACTACATGCAGCCCACGACGGCGACCAGAGTAACCTAGGAGGATCCTGCAGAGGCCTGCTCCTCTTCGATCTGTATCCCAGTTTGTGCTAGCCATCTTATGGCAACTTGTTTAACTTATGTCGTACTCAGATATTGTTGCTTCCGGCTGACTGCCTATGATCGAGCACTTGTATTCGAGCCCTCGAGGCCCTCGGCTTGTATTATGATGCTTGTATGACTTATTTTATTGTAGAGTTGTGTTGTGATATCTTCCCGTGAGTCCTTGATCTTGATCGTATACATTTGCGTGCATGATTAGTGTACGATTGAATCGGGGTCGCCAAGTTGGTATCGAGCCATCGCTGTAGGGAATCCCCTTCCACACTCCTTGGCCAAAGTCGAGTCTAGACATTGCAAAACTTTACTAACTTGGCTGTGTGCCTTACGGGCCCACGTCGCCATCGGGTGGTACTAGGATCTTTTACTCCTCGACCTTTACTCTGGGACTCTGAACTCTCTTCTACTCGGGTTAAACGATTTTACTAACTATCACTAGGATCCCGTGACCGCATTCACCCCAGAGTTGGATATAGCCTTAGTTGTTTTTGGAATTGTATTTAAGCAATTTCCACACTGTCATTTGACTCCTTTGAAACGTCTTTGTTTTCAGATGGAACCCACGAGGCAGGTCGTATGCGCCACACGACGGCCATTGGTGCCTCGGGATCACTGCGGTGCTAGCCGAGATGATGACCTATCCGGGTTATCGCGGCACCTCGAGTACACCGCCTATGAGGAGTACCAGACTATAACCAGGAGCAGCGACCCGCCATCGCCCACCTCTACTCTCGGAGTATGAGTCCACTCATCGTGCTCTTTGCACCGCACATGGTGTTGGAGTGACCATCGATATGGCAGTCCACGATGTTGCTTATGCTGCTCGACACGCCTTCGTGCGAGTATCGAGAGTTGGACACCTCCCCTTGAGCACATTGCTATCGCGTCGATGTTGGTGAGGAGGGTTACTACACCGCTGCCTACACCATCGTTACCAGAGAGCCCTTCCACCATCGTAACTTTGTTACGCATGCCGATGGGCTGGATCGAGCTAACCGAGCTCTTCGCCACGAGTTGTACATCACCCGTCGGCACCTCTACCGTGCTCGACGCTGATGCACCCTTTGTCCGATCCGGAGAGCTGCGGCGTTCTGCGATCTACCCAGCCAGACCGTGATGCCCCGGGGTGTCGGTTGGCGGGCGTGGGAGGCTACTCTCCGCGACTTGGCCCTTTTACGCCACCGGACGCCGGATTCAGCACCGAGTATCCATGCCCCCAGTGTCACCGACGTGGAGGACTATCCGCTGCCGCACTATCAGCTTTCAGCTACAGCTACCTCCGCAGCATCATGTGGGGTGATGTAGACTTGCTTGTTAGTGTTTGATGTATTCGCCATGAGCTGCGTGCCGCCTATGATGTAGTAGTCTATGTATTGGACTCTATGTATCAAACTCTATGCATGATTCCTTTTGTAAGATATGCCAACTACTATGTAGTTCCCATCATGCTGCTTTCATTATGCATGTTTCATCATGAATGATTCTGCCTCTTGCTTAAATTTCTCAAATGCTGAACTACCTGTTATATAATAGCAGGGATGGTTAGGCCAGCAGGTCGTGGTCGTGGTGCCAACTTCCCACCACCGCCGAGTACATGGCTGGTATGGTCCAACAGCTTGAGATGAATCGCCAGTTCATGGAGAACATGATGGCTCAGCCTCGCCCCAATATGAACCAGACCCAAACGGAACAACTCTGCAGATTTCATACGCTCAACCCCAGCGTACCGCAGCTCAACCCAGCCATCGGATGTCGATGGTCTGCTCCGTGACATCACCTATGAGATGGAGTCTGCTGATGTAGCCCCGCCACTATGTCACCTTTGCATCCTTCTTCTGAAGGGACCCGCAGCTCAATGGTGGGACAGCCACGGCGTACTCGCCAGCTTGGAACACTCATCACCGGCGGACTTCCAGGCTGCCTCCGTGCCCGCTTCATCCCTCAAGGGGTCATGGACCGAAGAAGCGTGAATTCGCAACCTCACCCAAGGCAACAAGACTGTTGAAGCCTATCATCGAGAGTTCTGGACTTGTCTCGCTATGTCAAGAGGACATTGCAACCGATGCACGCAGACAGAGAAGTTCCGTGACGGTCTTCAAGTCGACATCAAGCTCGCACTTAGTGCACGACTTTGCTGATTTCGCCACCTTGGTGAACAAAGCTATCAATGTCGAAACTGGTCTGCAGGAATACCAGAGCTCTAACAGCGCATAACCGTGACACGGGCTCATCTTCGGCCCGTCCTCGCGAAGCGCAAGATATGGATTCCCAACAGCATGTACCACCCGAATGCACCGCTTCAAAGCGAACTATGCTACACCTCGCCCGCCTACAACTAAGCGCCAAGCTTCCAGCTCCACCACCCCAAGCTCCTGCTCCCACTCCCAATAATGGCTTATGCTTCAAAGGGACAACCAGGCACCGTGCTAGAGAATGCAACGAACCGAATCAATCGGCCTTTCCAAAGAATGGCCGTGGAAACACCTGAACCGCAACAACACCGGCAAGTCTTATGGGCAAGCTCAGGCCAACCACGTTGATCTGAATGAAGCTCAAGACCAACCTGCTCTTCGTGATGGGTACACTTCTCGTAAATTCAGTACCAAGATCGTTTTATTTGATCTGAGGCATCGCATTCATTCATGTCTCAAGATTTTGCATTCATGCATGGCATTAAAAGTGAAGACATGAATGCTTCACTATTAGTACACACCCCCGCGGGCCAATGTCGGACCTCCATGATTTGCAACGACGTCCCCGTTGAAATCGAAGGAATGGAATTCCTTGTCTCTCCTATCGTGTTGAAGTCTTGTAGCATTGACCTCATTCTAGGAATGAATTGGTTGAAAGCACATACGGCGTCAATCGTTTGCGCCACTAAGACCGTCCATCTGCTACACCCTTCAGATGAAATAGTCACGTACCAAGCTCATCTGGTGCAAAATGCCGAGGCAAGGCTCTATGCATTGAATGCATTGAACGCCGCACCCCTCGAGGGAATTGAAAACATTCCTGTCGTTCGCGACTTCCAAGACGTCTTTCCTGAAGAACTTCCAGGGATTCCCCCTGCTAGAGCTGTCGAATTCGTCATCGACTTGAAACCGTGCACCACTCCTATAGCCAGCGACCATACAAGATGCCGCCGATGAACTCCTTGAACTAAAGGAGGAAATCGACAAATCTCTTCAAAGCGGCTTCATTCGCCCAAGTTGCTCACCTTGGGAGCACCTTCTCTCTTTGTCAAGAAGAAGGATGGGACAAACCGATTGGTCCAAGACTACCGTCCCATAAATCAAGCTACCATTCGAATAAGTATCCTCTTCCTCGGATCAATGATCTTTATGATCAATTGGCTGGTTCGTCAGTGTTCTCGAAACTCGACTTGAGGTTGGGTTACCACCAGATCCGTGTTCGTGAGGAGGATATCCCCAAGACCGCATTCGTGACTCGTTATGGTTCTTACGAGTACACCGTCATGTCTTTCGGCTTAACCAATGCTCCAGCCACCTTCTCCCGCCTGATGAACTATATATTCATGGATTACCTCGACAAGTTCGTCGTGGTTTATCTGGATGATATCCTGATCTATTCCAAGAATGAAGAAGAACATGCTGAACATCTTCGTCTTGTGCTGGAAAAGCTACGAGAGCATCAACTCTATGCCAAGTTCTCCAAGTGTGAATTTTGGCTTCCCGAAGTAACCTATCTTGGGCATGTCATTTCTAAGGATGGTATTGCCGTCAACCCTGAAAGAGTTCAGGCTATTCTCGATTGACTCCTCCAAGAACGTTAAGCAAGTCGAAGTTTTCTCGGTCTCGCCACTATTGCCGTCGATTAAGCCGAGAACTTCTCCAAGATTGCCGAGCCCCGACTAACTTTGTTGTATAAGGGCGTCAAATTCCAATGGATGATAAATGTCGTGAAAGTTTCCGGGCACTCAAAGACAAGTTGACGTCTGCCCGTGGCTAGCTCCTCCCGATACTAAGAAGGACTTCATCATTTATCGCGACGCTTCTCGTCAAGGTTTAGGCGGTGTCCTAATGCAAGAGCGCAAAGTGGTTGCTTATGCCTCTCGACATTCGCCCTCACGAGGAGAACTACCCAGTTCATGACCTCGAACTTGCTGCCGTCATTCATGCACTAAAGCAAAGGCGACATTACCTTCTCGGTAATCGTTGCGAGATCTTCACCGACCACCAAAGTCTGAAGTATCTGCTTACTCAGCCAGACCTGAACCTCCGTCGGCAGAGATGGATGGAGACTGCTGCAGACTTTGATTTGGGTATTTCCTATACCCGAGCAAGGCTAATGTAATGGCTGATGCCTTGAGCCGCAAGTCTTCTGCAACCACCTTGAGTTCACAAAGTTCAGCCCTCTCTTGTTGAAGAATTCAGAAAGCTGAACCTCCATATTGTTCCTCCGTGCACTTCGCTCCCCCTCCTCCGGAGTTCCGCAAGATGAATCTCCGTGTTGTTCCCCGTGGTTCCCTCTATACCCGGGCTGTTGAACCCGATCTCGTGGGCACCATAAAGACAATGCAGGATTTGACTCAAGTCTACAAGCTTAAACAAGACATCGTGAAAGGAAACCCTCATCCTTCACTATTGCCGATGATGGCGCCTTGTACTTCAAAGGCCGCCTAGTGGTGCCGTGTAAGAAGGAAAATCTGAATATGACTCGAAGGTTATGAAAGAAGCTCATGATACGCCTCTATGTATCCACCCCGGCAAGACAAAGATGTATCAAGACATTCGCCGAGATTCCGTGGTCTAATATGAAGCAAGACATCGCTCGCTATGTTTCGAGTGTGACGTTTGCCGTCAGATCAAAGCAGAACATCAAAGGCCTCTTTGGAACTCTGCAGCCTATCTCTATTCCCGAATGGAAATGGGACCATGTTGAAATGGACTTCGCCACCGGATTTCCCAAATCGCGAAAGGTAATGATGCTATTCTTGTCGTCATTGACCGGCTTTCTAAAGTTGCACATTTTCTGGCGGTCAAAGAAACGATCACTGCTAGTCAGCTTGCAACGCTCTATATGTCCAGAATTGTTTCACTTCACGGTATTCCACTGGTTATCAGTTCGGACCGTGGCAGCTTATTCACTTCAAGATTCTGGGCAAGTTTTCAAGAAGCTATGGGGACTCATTTATCTTTCAGTACTGCGTTTCATCCGCAGTCTCAAGGGCAAGTTGAACGTGTCAACCAAATTCTCGAAGACATGCTTCGAGCTTGTGTCGTTTCCTTCGGCAAGAAATGGGAGGAATCTCTCCCGTATGCTGAGTTCTCTTATAATAATAGCTATCAAGCTAGTCTGAAGATGGCCCCCTCAAGTGTTATATGGACGAAAGTGCGAACCCTCTGAACTGGTCAAATCGGGAACGCCCACTCTTGATCCGGATATTATCCAACATGCCAAGAACAAGTCCGCATTATTCGCGAGAATCTCAAGACTGCTCAGTCTCGTCAAAAGAGTAATTATGACCGTCATCACAAAGACATGGTCCAATCAACCTGGCGAAAAGGCCTATCTTCGTTACACCAATGAAGGGTGCTCACCGCCGGGATCAAGGCAAGTTAGCGCCTCGCTATATTGGCCCTTTCACTATTCTCGAAAGGCGTGGAAAAGTGGCTTATCAACTGGAGCTTCCGCGAACCTTTCTCGAGTTCACGATGTGTTCCACGTGTCCCAACTCCGACGCTGCTTCAAGGACCCAAACCGGCGATGGACCATGAAGTGCTCGAATTGCAACAGGACCTCTCCTATAAAGAGCATCCGTCCGCATTCTCGACCAAGCTGAACGCCGCACACGCCGGAAAGCGATCAAGTTCTCAAAGTCCAAAGGTCGAATCACTCAAGACGGCCACACGGGAACGCGAGGATCGCCTTACGAGATGAATATCCGCACTCTTTCCTTCTACCTCCTAAATCTCGGGCGAGATTTCTTGTAGTGGAGGAGATTTGTAACGCCTGGATGGTTATGCAACAAAGTGATCACCTCGATTCTTGTGCCAAACCTCTCTTTGATTCAACCCGTTCTAAAACAAAAATCAAAACTAAAACAAACGATAAAAGTTTCAAAAACAAAATCTAAAATGTTAGGGGTTGTCTAAAATAGCTAACCTAATTATGGTGGGGTGCACTAATTTTGTAAAATGCTCGCCCAGCCAGCCCCCCCCACCTCGCCCTCGCCCCGGCCCATTCCCCCCAGGCCGCCCATCGCCCACCGCCCGCCCACATACCCCCCACCCCCATGCAAACCCTAGCCGCCCCACACTTGCCCCCCACGCGCCCCCACCCTCTCCCTCGCCCGATCTGGATCGGGCGGAGACCTCGACCGAGTCGCCCAAGGCCCCACTGCTCGGGGCGGCCCCGGCGCCCACGCCGCCGCCTGGACCCCTCCTCCTCCTCTCCACCACTGGGTCCCCTCCTCCCTCAGCGCTCGAGCACGAGCACCACGCTGCCCAGGTCGATCCCGACCCCCTCCGCCTCCCGGCCGGGCGAACTCGCCTCAACCGCCTCCTCGCGGTCGTCACCGGCCTCCACCGAGCCGCCTCCCTAGTCCCCACGTGCCCGACGTGAGCTCCTCTCGTCCTCTCTTCTCCCTCGAATCGCGCCTCGTCGCCGGCCCCGACCCTCCGCGGTCACGCCGCCTCCCCGTTCCCTCTCCTCCCCCTCGCTGCGGCTCCGGCCGTCCAGCCACGACCCGCCACCGAACCCCCGGTCCCTCTCCCACATGCGGCCCCGAACGGCGCCGTCGACCGAACTCCTGGTTCGGCCCCGGCCGCCCCGCCGCCAGATCTCTCCCTCTCTTTTCCCCGTCGGCAGCATCTCCGGCGCCCCTATCGGCCCTCGCACTTCGACCGACCCACCCCCGCACGGCGCTCGCCACCTCCCCCCGCATCGCCCTGCCGCCCCGCCCGTCGCTCGAACGCCTCGCCGGCGCGCTTGCCGCCTCGCCTCCCGCGTGGGTGCGGCCCTCCGACCACCGTCGTGGCTCGGCCGCCGACCTCGTTGGCCTCGGTGGGCGCCAACGCCAGAAGCCCTCGGTCGCGCCTTGAACGGGCACGGCATCGCCCGCATGCCCGCATGCTCTCAATGGCCCTCGGCAAATGACATGGGGCCCCACCCCCCCAAAAGAACGGTTTTTATTAAAACAGAGATAAAATAAAATGAAATTAAATTAAACTAATTAACTAATTAATTAATTAATTAATTAATTAAGTAATTAATTAATCTAATTAATTCTGATTAATTAACCCTAATCATTAATTAACTTAATTAACTAATGTTAATTAACTCTGATTAGGTTATTTAGGTATTAGAGAATGACATGCGGGACCCACCTGTCAGGGTTGACTTAGTCAACCCTGTTGATCTTGATGTCGACATGACATCATGTTGATGTCATAAATGCATTTTCAAATTAATTAAATAATTAATTAAATTCCGAAATTAATAAAATCTTTTAAAATCATATCTTTTAATCCGTAATCCGGATTAAAATATTTTCAACATGAAAGTTGCTCAGAACGACGAGACGAATCCGGATACGCAATCCGTTCGTCCACCACACGCTCTAACCTATCGAACCTGCAAACTTTCCTCTCCGGTTCATCCGTCTGACAGACGTCCGGAACCGGGAAAACTTCCTGATGTTTTCCCCTAACCAAGACTTCATACCACGTTAGGGCACGCCTAGCATCGCTTCTTGACATGTCATGCATCGATATGCATCTGTTTACTTTATATTCATTGTTTCTTCCCCCTCTTCTCTCCGGTAGACTACGAGACCGACGCTGCAGCTGGCCAGTTCGACTACGGTGTTGGCGACCCCTCTCTCTTGCCAGAGCAACCAGGCAAGCCCCCCTTCATCACCAGATATCGCCTACTCTTCTCTATACTGCTTGCATTAGAGTAGTATAGCATGTTATTGCTTTCAGATATTCCTATATTTCTGCATAGCTTTGTCCTTGTAACTTCATTGTTACCTTACCGTAATCCTATATGCTTAGTATAGGATGCTAGTATTTTCATCTTTGGCCCTACTTTCTTGTCCGTCTGCGCGTGCTATACTATCGGGCCGTGATCACTCGGGAGTTGATCACGGTATATACTATATACTTATATATGATACATGTGAGACTAAAGTCGGTCGGTGATGGAGCACCATGAGTGGATCTTTGAGGCGGAGCGGCAGGCAGGTTGAGACCGCCTAGGAGAGAGGTGGGCTGGCCTGTTCGGCGTCATGGATACTTAACACGCTTAACGAGGTCTTGGTATTTGATCCGGGTTGGCTACGAGCTTATACGCACTAACCATCTACGCGGGAGTAGTTATGGGTATCCGGCGTCGTGGTATCGGCCGAAATACTTCAGACGTCACGACGAGCGGCGCTACCGGATTGGATCGGAACGCTGTTAGGCTAGGTCTGCTTCGGCCGCCCGCAACGTCTTGGTGTGCTCGAGGCGATGGGCCCAGCACCCCTCACGCGCTTAGGTTTAGACCGGCGTCTTGGCCTCTCTGTTGTGCCTAGGTGGGGCTGCGACGTGTTGATCTTCTGCGGCGGGCATGACCGGAAAGTGTGTCCGCCAAATGGGATCAAGCGTCTTTGGGTAAGATGGTGCACCCTGCAGGAAGTTAATCTATTCGGATAGCCGTGATCTTGATAACAGGACGACTTGGAGTTGTACCTTGAGCTTATGACAACTAGAACCGGATACTTGATAAAACACACCCTTCCAAGTGCCGATACAACCGGTGGTCGCTCTCGCTCGGGGATATGAGCAGGGATTGCCGGTAGGATTATTGCTATATGATGTTACTTGGAGGACTTCCGTTGTCCTCTTACATGCATTGCAAGACCGGTGTCCGAGCGTAGTCTTCGCTAAGACTAACTATCCCCTCTTATTCTCGCATTCTGCAGCTCAGTCCACCGATATGGCCTTTACACATATATCCATGCATATGTAGTGTAGCTCCTTGCTTGCAGTACTTTGGATGAGTACTCACGGTTGCCTTGTTTCCCCTTTTCCCTACCTCTACTCGATTGCTGCAACTGCACGATGGAGCCCAGAGCGCACGCCACCGCCTCGGCGACTACTACTGCGGAGGTGCCTACTACTACGTGCAGCCCGCTGACGACGACCAGGAGTAACCTAGGAGGATCCCAGGCAGGAGGCCTGCTCCTCTTTCGATCTGTATCCTAGTTTGTGCTAGCCATCTTATGGCAACTTGTTTAACTTATGTTTGTACTCAGATATTGTTGCTTCCGCTGACTCGTCTATGATCGAGCACTTGTATTCGAGCCCTCGAGGCCCCTGGCTTGTATTATGATGCTTGTATGACTTATTTTTATTGTAGAGTTGTGTTGTGATATCCTCCCGTGAGTCCTTGATCTTGATCGTACACATTTGCGTGCATGATTAGTGTACGATTGAATCGGGGGCGTCACACTAGATGGCTTCTTCTCTCTTTTTGGATCTCAATACAATGTTCTCCCCCTCTCTCGTGGAGATCTATTCGATGTAATCTTCTTTTTGCGGTGTGTTTGTTGAGATCGATGAATTGTGGGTTTATGATCAAGTCTATCTATGAATAATATTTGAATCTTCTCTGAATTCTTTTATGTATGATTGGTTATCTTTGCAAGTCTCTTCGAATTATCAGTTTGGTTTGGCCTACTAGATTGGTTTTTCTTGCAATGGGAGAAGTGCTTAGCTTTGGGTTCAATCTTGCGGTGTCCTTTCCCAAAGGATGTAAGGGCAGCAAGGCACGTATTGTATTGTTGCCATCGAGGATAACAAGATGGGGTTTTATCATATTGCATGAAACTATCCTCTACATCATGTCATCTTGCTTAAGGCGTTACTCTGTTTTTAACTTAATACTCTAGATGCATGCTTTGGATAGCGGTCGATGAGTGGAGTAATAGTAGTATATGCAAAGGCGAGTCGGTCTACTTGTCTCGGACGTGATGCCTATATACATGATCATACCTAGATATTCTCATAACTATGCTCAATTCATCAATTGCTCAACAGTAATTTGTTCACCCACCGTAGAATACTTATGCTCTTGAGAGAAGCCACTAGTGAAATCTATGGCCCCCGGGTCTATTCTCATCATATCAATCTCCATCGCTTTATTATTACATTGCTTTTTACTTTGGCTTTTACTTTTCACATTGCATCTCTATACCAAAAATACCAAAAATATTATCTATCTTCTCTATCAGATCTCACTCCTGTAAGTGACCGTGAAGGGATTGACAACCCCTAATCGCGTTGGTTGCGTTGAGCTATTGTTTTTGTGCAGGTACGAGGGACTCGCGTGTAGCCTCCTACTGGATTGATACCTTGGTTCTCAAAAACTGAGGAAAATACTTACGCTACTTTTCTGCATCATCCTATCCTCTTCGGGGAAATCCAACGTAGTGCTCAAGAGGTAGCAAGAAGAATTTCTTGCACCGTTGACGGGGAGGCTTACGCAAGGTCAAGTCAAGATTTGGACTCCCGACAACGAGCCATTTCTGGCGCCGTTGCCGGGGAGTCTGCGCAAAAGTCAACATACCAAGTACCCATCACAATCCCTATCTCCCGCATTACATTAGTTGCCATTTGCCTCTCGTTTTCCTCTCCCCCACTTCACCCTTTCCGTTTTATTCGCACTCTCTTTTCCATTTGCCTTTTTCTCGCTTGCCTTTTGTTTGCTCGTGTGTTGGATTGCTTGTTTGTCGCTATGTCTGAAATTGGGGAAGTTATCGCCGATATGGGCGATAATAATATCATAGAAAATTCTGATGCTCCTGCTGAAGAACCCACTACCTATCATACAAAAAGATTTCGAATCGATAGTGATAATATTATTGGAAAAGGAGTTATTCAAAATTTCTTTACTTGTGCCGGTGCTTTGCCCTCTATGGGCAGTTCTATTCTCCATAGAAATAGTAGTCTTGCGGACACTATTGCCATGCTTATCGTTGAACTTGAAAGGCAATTTATGCATATGCACCAATCTATACAAAGAATTTTCCTAGATTTTTCTAATATCGAGCATTCTTCTGTTAAGCGTGTCGCTACTATCTTTTTAGCTCATGAATTCAGATTTATAATAAAAGAAGCCAAAGAAATCTGTGTGCACTATAGGGTGGACGCTGGCCGTCCTCCCATAGAATCTATCCTCTTTGATCAAGAAGAAATTATGCGCTTTCAACCTCTTGACTATGTTGCTTTCAATGAAAACCTTAGAAAAAAGGTGCCTACCAATATTTTAATTGATAGAATCTCTGAACTTAATGATGATTTGGCTATTCTAAATGATGAGCTAGGATTCTCTCTTGATTTTAGGCTCACAAGGTTCTGTCAAAAGAATGCTTATAATGACGAATTGGTTGTGCAATACGAAGGGCCGAAAGAGGAACCTATACCTCCTAAAATTGATCTTGGGGACTTTTCTCCTATTAAATTTAGCCCTTTTGATTACTTTTGCTTGCCTCAAATAAAACTTGCTACCGAACGTAGAGAATATGAAATGAGTTTCACCGATCTATCTTATTACTATGGCACTACCTAGAGCTATTCTCGCTTTTATGCCTAACTAGGGGCGTTAAACGATAGCGCTTGTTGGGAGGCAACCCAATTTTATTTTTAGTTTTTTTTGTTTTTCTTATGTTTAGGAATAAATAATCCATCTACATTCTATTTAGATGTGGTTTTATGTTTTAATTAGTGTTTGTGCCAAGTTAAACCTATATGATCTTCTTGGATGATAGTTATTTGATCTTGCTGTAATTTCCAGAAACTTTCGGTTCACGAAAACAACTATTAAAATTCACCAGAACGTGATAAAATAGTGATTCCAATTTCTTCTGATCAATAAACAAATTTCCTAGGTCTTACTATTTTTTCTGAATTTTTGGAGTTCCAGAAGTTTGCGTTAGTTACAGATTACTACAGACTGTTCTGTTTTTGACAGATTCTGCTTTTCGTGTGTTGTTTGCTTATTTTGATGAATCTATGGCTAGCAAAATAGTTTATAATCCATAGAGAAGTTGGAATACATTATTTTTAACACAAATATAAATAAATAATGAGTTCATTACAGTACCTTGAAGTGGTCTTTTGTTTTCTTTCGCTAATGGAGCTCACGAGATTTCTGTTGAGTTTTGTGTTGTGAAGTTTTCAAGTTTTGGGTGAAATCTTTTGATGGATTATGGAACAAGGAGTGGAAAGAGCCTAAGCTTGGGGATGCCCATGGCATCCCCAATATAATCTAAGGACACCAAAAAGTCAAAGCTTGGGGATGCCTCGGAAGGCATCCCCTCTTTCGTCTACTTCCATCGGTAATTTTACTTGGAGCTATATTTTTATTCACCACATGATATGTGTTTTGCTTGGAGCGTCTTGTATTATTTGTGTCTTTGTTTGTTAGTGTGCCACAATCATCCTTGCTGTACACACCTTTTGAGAGAGCCATACATGAATTGGAATTTGATAGAATACTCTATGTGCTTCACTTATATCTTTTGAGCTTTATAGTTTTGCTCTAGTGCTTCACTTATACCTTTTAGAGCACGGTGGTGGATTTGTTTTAAAGAAACTATTGATCTCACATGCTTCACTTAGATTATTTTGAGAGTCTTTAATAGCATGGTAATTTGCTTAATAATAATATGCTTGGTATTCAAGATTTGTAAAACTTTCTTTTGAGTGCGTTGAATACTAAGAAAAGATTGATGCTTGATAATTGTTTTGAGATATGAAGATGGTGATATTAGAGTCATGCTAGTTGAGTAGTTGTGAATTGATAAATACTTGTGTTAAAGTTTGTGATTCCCGTAGCATGCACGTATGGTGAACCGTTATGTGATGAAGTCGGAGCATGATTTATTTATTGATTTTCTTCCTTATGAGTGGCGGTCGGGGACGAGCGATGGTCTTTTCCTACCAATCCACCCCCCTAGGAGCATGCGCGTAATAGTTTGCTTTGATAACTTCTAGATTTTTGCAATAAGTATATGAGTTCTTTATGACTAATGTTGAGTCCATGGATTATACGCACTTTTTCTTCCTTCCACCATTGCTAGCCTCTCTAATACCGCACACCTTTCGCCGGTATCATACACCCACCATATACCTTCCTCAAAACAGCCATCATACCTACCTATCATGGCATTTCCATAGCCATTCCGAGATATACTGCCATGCAACTTTCCAACATACCATTCATCATGACATATCCATCATTGTCATATTGCTAGCATGATCATGTAGTTGACATCGTATTTGTGGCAAAGCCACCGTTCATAATTCTTTCATACATGTCACTCTTGATTCATTGCATATCCCGGTACACTGCCGGAGGCATTCACATAGAGTCATATTTTGTTCTAAGTATCGAGTTGTAATTGTTGAGTTGTAAGAAAAATAAAAAAGTGTGAGGATCATCATTTTTAGAGCATTGTCCCAAGTGAGGAAAGGATGATGGAGACTATGATTCCCGCACAAGTCGGGATGAGACTCCTGACGAAAAATAAAATAAAAATAAAAAAAGAGGCCATAAAAAAGGCCCAAATAAAAAAATGAGAGATAAAGAGAGAAGGGACAATGTTACTATCCTTTTACCACACTTGTGCTTCAAAGTAGCACCATGATCTTCATGATAGGGAGTCTCTCATTTTGTCACTTTCATATACTAGTGGGAATTTTTCATTATAGAACTTGGCTTGTATATTCCAATGATGGGCTTCCTCAAAATGCCCTAGGTCTTCGTGAGCAAGCGAGTTGGATGCACACCCACTTAGTTTCTTTTGTTGAGCTTTCATATACTTATAGCTCTAGTGCATCTGTTGCATGTCAATCCCTACTCACTCACATTGATATCTATTGATGGGCATCTCCATAGCCCATTGATACGCCTAGTTGATGTGAGACTATCTTCCCCTCTTTTTGTCTTCTCCACAAGCACCATTCTATTCCACATATAGTGATATATCCATGGCTCACGCTCATGTATTGCGTGAAAATCAAAAAAGTTCTGAAAATGTCAAAAGTATGAAACAATTGCTTGGCTTGTCATCGGGGTTGTGCATGATTTAAATACTTTGTGTGGTGAAGATAGAGCATAGCCAGACTATAAGATTTTGTAGGGATAACTTTCTGTAGCGACCAGACCTCAAACAGTCTGATCTCTATGCTCGTGTCATCCTGGATCAAGAATGCTTGACACCACACAAGATTACTCGAAGGATTTATAACAGAGTAGCAATCACACACTTATTACAATCGAATGTCTCAAGAGAGAACTTAATAAAAATAAATATGGCTTAAGGCCATCTAATACGATAACAGCGGAAGGCTTGGAAGAATAAGCGAGTCCATCAACTCCAACGGCATCACTGAGTATAGAACCATGACCTATGCACCTTACTCGTCGTCTGAAAATTCTGCAACATGAAACGTTGCAGCCCGAGAATGGGTCAGCACATGGAATATGCTGGCAATGTAACACATAGAGAAATAATGGAATGACAATCCTATACTACATGCATATATGGCTGGTGGAAAGCTCTATGGTTACAGTTTTGCATAAAGCCAATTTATCCCTACTGCAAAGGAATAAATTTATTTAACTATCATGGTGGTTGTGAAACATTGAGAATGGTTGGCAGCATCCTCAATCCCAACTAAAAGTACTCATTAACAAACCCAACAATATTAATTTAGAAGTAACATGATGAGATTCACATGATATCCAAGTACTAGATACTCAAGATGTCCATAACCGGGGACACGGCTAACCATGATTAGTTTTTACACTCTGCAGAGGTTTGCGCACTTTTCCCCACAAGACTCGATCGCCTCCGTTTGGTTTCTCGCACTACATGGTGTTTGAGAAGCGGATGACCGAGACACGTCTTTGAAGCGCTAGCACCTTACATGTGGGTAGACCGTACCAACCTACATCCCCTACATCAGCTAGCTAACCAGTAAGAGTTCGCACAACTTAATCAACTATGCCAGAGCCCATAATGGCTTGTGGCTGCACACGGAAGTTTCTAGTTTGAATAATCTCATGATCCCTTTGAGCACAGGTGGCGGTCCAAGAAATCTGAGCAAGTCTGATGGAAACCAGTGCCTCAATCCACCCAGATGTGTATTTAAGTTGCCACCTTAAAATAAACCATTAAATAACAATCTCACATCTGTCATGGATTCACTCACCCAATCCACGTCTACTAGCATAGCATGGCATAATAAGCAAACGTAGAAGTAACTCCCAAGGGTTTGATAATAAAACAGGTAATAGGTACTACCTCAATCTACTTCCCAAAACCCATAATTTAATTAGATCCTAATCATGCAAGTGTTTGAGGATAGATCTAATGCATAAAACTGGGTATGAGAAGAAGTATGATCAAAGTGTTACTTGCATTGATGATGATCCGCGAAACCTAGAGACTCGAAGTAACAAAGCGCGACTCGTATTCTATCGCAGACAAACAAACAAGCATACAATAAGTACTCATCTAAAGCACAGATAAAACTCAAATAGATCTAACCAGATAGTTCAACTTAAGAACTCCGCTTTGCAAAAAGAATCAAATCAAACGAAGCAACGAAAGTCAAACGGCGGAAGAAAACAACTTCGTGTTACTAATCTGGATCTAGGTCAAATTTTACAGAAGCAAAAACTTGTTTAAGTAGATTATTCGGAAAGAGGGTTTTGAGACGAAACTCTAGGCGCTTGAATCGCCTGATTTCGATAAACGAGCGAAAAGTTATACTAAATCGAAAATCGGATCTGGAATCGCGATCAGAAAAATCACGGATTAAATCCGAGAAAAAGAAAAACGACGAATGGGTTAACAAACGGACGTTCGTTAACTAAACTAATCTGGCGAATGCGTTCGTTTAAACGAACTAACGAACGAACGTTCGTTAATTAGCCTAAACCGGAAAAAAAACAGAAACTAATAAAAAAACGAAAATAATAATAATAAATCAAGAAAACCGCTCGGTTTTATAAAAACCGCCATGAAAACGAGGCGGCGGCGAACCTCGGGCGGCGGCGGCTCTCGGCAATGGCGGCGGCTCGGCGGCGGCGCGGCGGCGGCGGCTAGGGTTTTGTCGGGGCGGGCGGGCGCTGGTGGGCTGGGCGGCGTGGCGTTTATAAAGGCGCCCGAGCGAGTCCCGCTTCGCACGCCCCGATATGTTCGCTCTCTTTTTTTAATAATTACGCAGAAAAAAAATAAAAAGAAATACTAAAGGACTCCAAAATCCCGAAATAAATTTTCCCGACTTCTAAATCAAGCGGATTTAATGAACATTTATTTGGGGCCTAAATGCAATTTTGAAAACGCGATTTTCCTAAATTCAAATAAAAGGCTTAAAAACTCCAAAATAAAATCTTATTTGATTTTATTATTAAATCTTCATTATTTCTTTATTTTGGGAAAGTCATTTTATTCCCTCTCTCATACTTTTGTAATAGAAATAATTGAAGATAAAATTATTAAAATCAAATGATCCTATTTTCAAAATTTGAGAAAACTCAAATATGAAAATAACGAAAATCCCCAACTCTCCCGGTGGGTCCTTGAGTTGTGTAGAATTTCTAGGATCGAGCAAAAATGCAATGAAAAAAATATGATATGCAATGATGCTCTATGTATAACATTCCAAATTGTAAATTTGGGATGTTACAAACCTACCCTTTAAGATGAATCTAGCCCTCGAGATTCGGGTTAACTAGAAAATAGGTGAGGTGGTCTTTAACCAAATCTTCCTCTCGCTCCCGGTGGCTTCATCCTCGGTGTGGTGGCTCCAATCGAACTTTGCAAAACTTAATGACCTTGTCATGGGTGACTCGGTGGCATACTCCGAATCTTAACCGGTTTCTCCTCGTAGGTCAAATCCTCTTTCAACTGAATCGCTTCCAGTGGCACTGTATCTCTCAGTGGTATATCGGCCATCTCTACGTCACACTTCTTCAACTGTGAAATATGAAACACATCATGAACTCCTGACAATCCTTCGGGTAATTCCAACTTGTACGCAACTTCTCCTATGTGTTCCAAAACACGATAAGGTCCTACAAATCGAGGTGCTAGTTTTCCCTTAACTCCAAAACGCTTAATTCCTCGAAGCGGCGATACTCGAAGATAAACTCTGTCTCCGACTTCGTATTCTGTCTCCTTGCGTTTTGAGTCCGCATAACTCTTCTATCTTGATTGGGCTACCTTGAGCCTATCGCGAATCAAATTTACTTTCTATTCAGACTCCTTAATCAAATCCGGTCCAAACAACTGGCGGTCTCCAACTTCATCCCACAACAACGGGGTCCTGCACCTCCTTCCGCACAAGGCTTGAAGGGCCATCTTGAGACTGGTTTGGTAATCGTTGTTGTAAGAAAACTCCGATATGGCAAGTTGTCATCCCAACTTGATCCATAATCCAAAGCACAAGCTCTAAGCATATCGTCCAAAATCTGGTTGACTCTCTCGGTTTGTCCATCATGCGTGGGTGCAAAGTCATGCTAAACTCGACTGGTTCCCAAAGTTTCGTGCAACCGCTTCGAACTTTGAGGTAAACTGGGTTCCTCTATCGACACGATACTCCTCGGAACTCCATGCAAGCATACAATCCTGGTCATGTATATCTTAGCCAATTTGGCACTGCTTTGTAGGTAGTCTTTATTTGGAATGAAATGAGCTACCTTCGTCAAGCGATCGACTACAACCCAAATCGAGTCATAGCTCGAACGAGTCCCGGCAATCCGTGATGAAATCCATACCTAGTTTATCCCACTTCCATTCGGGTATAGGCAATGGCTGTAACAATCCTGCTGGCTTCTGATGTTCTGCCTTCACCCTCTGACATACATCACAAATTGCGACGTACTCTGCAATATCCTTCTTCATTCCGGTCCACCAGAAAGTATTCTTCAAATCCAAATACATCTTGGTATTTCCTGGGTGAATCGAATATGGTGAATCATGTGCCTCTTGCAAAATCAACTTCCTGATCTCCGGGTCATTGGGCACATAAACACGGTCCTCAAACCATAAGGTATCGTGCTCATCCTCACGAAATCCCTTAGCCTTTCCTTCGCTCATCTTCTCCATTATAGAGGCAATCTCTTTGTCAGTCTTCTGAGCTTCCCTGATTTTATCCATCAAAGTTGACTGAATCTCCAATGCTACTACATAGCCTCTCAGAACTATTTCCAAACATAGCTCTCGAAGATCCTCGGCTAACTCCTTTGGTATTTCTCCCGTCATTAGTGTGTTGACGTGACTCTTACGGCTCAACGCGTCTGCTACAACGTTAGCCTTTCCGGGGTGATAGTGCAATCTCATATCGTAATCTTTGATGAGCTCCAACCATCTCCTCTGCCTGAGATTTAGCTCCTTCTGCGTGAAGATGTATTTCAAACTCTTGTGATCCGTATACACCTCACAATGATTTCCAATGAGGAAATGTCTCCATGCTTTCAACGCATGCACTACGGCTGCTAACTCCAAATCATGCGTAGCATAATTTAGCCCATGAGGATTAAGCTATCATGAAGCATAGGAAACAACTCTTCCCTCCTGCATAAGCACTGCTCCAAGTCCTCGAAGTGAAGCGTCGCAATACACCCTGTAATCCTTGGTCTGATCTGGCAGAATTAACACTGGTGAGGTAACCAAACGTTTCTTCAACTCTTGGAAACTAGCTTCACACTCCTCGGTCCAAATGAACTTGGTATCCTTCTTCAATAATTCAGTCATAGGCTTCGCAATCCTTGAGAAATTCTCAATGAATCTCCGTAGTATCCCGCGAGTCCAAGGAAACTCGGATCTCTCCAACTGTTGTTGGCGCTTCCCGATTTATTACTGGTGATAACCTTAGTGGGGTCTCTCGCTATACCTTCTCCGGATATAACATGTCCAAGAAATCCAACTTCCTTCAACCAAAACTCACACTTGCTGAACTTGGCATATAACCGGTGTTCTCTGAGCTTCTCGAGTACCAAACGCAAATGCTCCTTATGTTCCTCTTCATTCTTGAGTAAACCAAAATATCATCAATGAACACCACGACGAACTTATCCAAAAACTCCATAAACACTTTGTTCATCATGTTCATAAAATAGGCAGTCGTTAGTCGGACCAAATGACATAAGGTATACTCATACAGCCCGTGCACTGTGGTAAAAGCCGTCTTAGGTATATCCTGCTCTCGAATCTTCAACTGATGGTACCCTGATCGCAAATCGATCTTGGAAAACACCTTAGCTCCTTGTAATTGGTCAAACAAGTCATTGATCATCGGCAACGGGTATTTGTTCTTAATGGTCACTTCATTCAATCCACGATAATCAACAACCATTCTTAGTGATCCATCCTTCTTCTCCACTAGAAGTACTGGTGATCCCCAAGGCGAAGAACTTGGGCGAATAAAACATTTATCTAGTAACTCCTTAATCTGCTTCTTAATTTCCTCCAAATCTTGGGCTGGCATCCTATATGGTCTCTTAGATATCGGCCCAGTGCCTGGCAGTAGTTCAATCAAAAACTCAATGTCTCTATCCGGTGGCATGCCTGGCAACTCTTCTGGAAACACATCCGGTAAATCCCTTACCACTAGTACTTCCTCCTGCACAACTCCTGTTAAGGAATTTACATGTGCTCTCCTCGGCTCATGCCGTGATACATACTTGATTCTCCTTCCTTCTGGTGTTGTAAGCAAAATTGACTTACTGGCGCAATCTATGTTCCCTCCATACTTCGATAACCAATCCATGCCTAATATCACATCCAATCCTTGGGATTCCAGAACTATTAGGTCCGAGGGAAATACATAGTGTCCAATCCTTAAGGGCAGTCGATCACACCATATACTAGCCATGTATTCTGCTCCGGGTGAGGTTACTAGCATGGGTGACCTAAGGGCTTGGGTTGGTAATTTATACTTATCCACAAATCCCTTGATATGTATGAATGCGATGCACCAAGATCAAAAAGAACAACTGCGATAAATGACTTAACCAAAACTTACCTATTACTGCATCGGCTGAGCTTCAACCTCCTCCACCGTGGCGTGGTTCACTTGTCCTTTGTTGAAAGGATTCGCTTCTTTCCGAGCTTCCATTGCCATTTCCATTACGCCTTCGGACAATCGTTTGCATAATGCCCACCTGGCGGCATTTAAAGCAAGTGATGTGGCTCAGTCTACCTTGGATGGTGTTGACGGGTTGGTGCGGTTTTGTCCATTGCTTCCTCCATTCCGTTCCCATTCTTGGTGCCATTATGGTTGTCGAGCTACCTCCTCCATGGGTATGCTGAAATTGTCCTCCGGCTTGGGTAAAGCGAAGTTTCTGCTGAGCTCCAGAGTTATTCTTCCCCTGTCCATACTTCCTCTTGCGATTGTCAATCTGCTGCTGCTTCCCTTCAATCATGAGAGCACGGTCTACTAACTCCTGGTAGTTATTAAAAGTGGCTACCATCAACTGCATGCTCAGCTCATCATTCAGTCCTTCTAGAAACTTCTCCTGCTTAGCTGCATCCATAGCAACGTCATCTGGTGCATAACGTGCTAACTTGCTAAAATCATCCACATACTGGCCAACTGTCCGTCCTCCTTGGCGTAAGTTGCGAAACTCACGCTTCTTCATGGCCATAGCTCCTGCTGAAACATGGGCAGTACGGAAAGCTTGCTGAAACTGATCCCATGTGACAGTGTCTACAGGGTAAGTGGCTATAAAATTCTCCCACCATGCTGCTGCGGGTCCTTCAAGCTGATGTATGGCAAATTTCACCCTTTCTCCATCTATACATCCTGCAGTGGTCAACTCCCTCCCTATCTTACGGAGCCAATCATCTGCAACAATAGGCTCGGTGCTACTGGAAAACACCGGCAGATTCAGCCTTAAGAAACGGGTCAAATGGTCAACAGGTGGTGGTGGCGGTGGGTTGTTGTTGTTGTTGTTGTTGTTGCCATGGTTCTGTACCAATGATTGAATCAAGGCATTCTGCTGCTGAATCAATCGGTGAGTGATCTCTGGCGGAAAACAAATCCGGGGTCGCGTCTCGGAGGCATCGAGGGTTTAAGAAAAGACGAGAATTTAGAATAGAATGAGGTCTAGAGAGAAACACTACCCATATGCACATGAGACAAATCACACAATATCACTCCAATCAATTCAAACAAGGGCATACAACGGTCTATCTATCGTTACAAAGTCTGAAACTAAAACTAATATAACATGGGGTAATCTACTCTGTTATGGTGGTTAACTAGAAAACTGCTCCGATGAAGACTCCATGATATCTGCTCCAGCTTCATCTTCGTAATCATCATCACTAGGATCGGAATCGGTGTCGTCGATGATGATGTAGTTCTCTTGACAGGTGCTATCTTCATCTTCTCCTCCTGGTGCTGAATTTCCCATGAGTTCTTCAATCTTCTCCTTAAGATCGCTGTTTTGTCCCACTAGAGCTACAATCTCCTCCATGTCGTCCTTGCGAGTGGCCTTCAGTTCTCCTTCTAGTTCGATAATCTTGGCTTTTTCTGTCTTCAACTCCATCATGTCTGCGCACATCTGGTTTTCCTGGCGTCGAATGTGCTGGTTTAACTCCTGGATGAAAGCTGCAATGGACCGATCCTTCTTAGTGCCAACTATCTCCCATTGTTCATCTCGGCGCCACAAATCTGATAGATAGTATCCTTGAGGTCTTCTTTGTAAACTTCTCCAATCGCCCCATGGTTATGTGAGCTGCCATGCTCTTTCCTGACTCTGGTTGGTGCATTGAAAACACACTCTATAGGCTCCGTGATTGGCGCAAGCGTCCTTCCGGAACTTGAGCTTGAATCTTCCAGCTCCTCTTGGGTAAAGTGGAATTGTAGGTCCCGTGAAGCTTGGTAATCTGATGTTAAGGTACTTAGTGACTTCCTTCGGTGTCGTCCAAAGGGTGTATCTTCATCCGGTGAGTGAACTTGATCCTCGCTTAGTCATCCTAAAAGAGTAGAAAAGATGAGGAGTTAGAAATGAGAAGAGAGAGTAGTGATCTAGGGTTTTAGCTTAATGGTCGTGTCCCTACGATCAGCGTGTGCTCGATACCATCTTTGTAGCGACTGACCTCAAGCGATCGATCTCGTGCTCGGTGTCATCCTGGATCAAGAATGCCGACACCACACAAGACTCGAAGGATTTATAACAGAGTAGCAATCACACACTTATTACAATCGACTGTCTCAAGAGAGAACTTAATAAAAATAAATATGGCTTAAGGCCATCTAATACGATAACAGCGGAAGGCTTGGAAGAATAAGCGAGTCCATCAACTCCAACGGCATCACTGAGTATAGAACCACGACCTATGCACCTTACTCGTCGTCTGAAAATTCTGCAACATGAAACGTTGCAGCCCGAGAATGGGTCAGCACATGGAATATGCTGGCAATGTAACACATAGAGAAATAATGGAATGACAATCCTAAACTACATGCATATATGGCTGGTGGAAAGCTCTATGGTTACAGTTTTGCATAAAGCCAATTTTTCCCTACTGCAAAGGAATAAATTTATTTAACTATCATGGTGGTTGTGAAACATTGAGAATGGTTGACAGCATCCTCAATCCCAACTAAAAGTACTCATTAACAAACCCAACAATATTAATTTAGAAGTAACATGATGAGATTCACATGATATCCAAGTACTAGATACTCAAGATGTCCATAACCGGGGACACGGCTAACCATGATTAGTTTATACACTCTGCAGAGGTTTGCGCACTTTTCCCCACAAGACTCAATCGCCTCCGTTTGGTTTCTCGCACTACATGGTGTTTGAGAAACGGATGACCGAGACACAGTCTTTCAGAAGCGCTAGCACCTTACATGTGGGTAGACCGTACCAACCTACATCCCCTACATCAGCTATCCTACCCGTAAGAGTTCGCACAACTTAATCAACTATGCGAGAGCCCATAATGGCTTGTGGCTGCACACGGAAGTTTCTAGTTTGAATAATCTCATGATCCCTTTGAGCCTGGGTGGCGGTCCGAAGAAATACAGGCAAGCCCTGATGGAAACCAGGTGCCTCAATCCACCCAGATGTGTATTTAAGTTGCCACCTTAAAATAAACCATTAAATAACAATCTCACATATGTCATGGATTCACTCACCCAATCCACGTCTACTAGCATAGCATGGCATAATAAGCAAACGTAGAAGTAACTCCCAAGGGTTTGATAATAAAACAGGTAATAGGTACTACCTCAATCTACTTCCCAAAACCCACAATTTAATTAGATCCTAATCATGCAAGTGTTTGAGGATAGATCTAATGCATAAAACTGGGTATGAGAAGAAGTATGATCAAAGTGTTACTTGCCTTGCTGATGATCCGCGAAACCTAGAGACTCGAAGTAACAGGCGGCACACTCCGGGTATTCTATCGCAGACAAACAAACAAGCATACAATAAGTACTCATCTAATGCACAGATAAAATTCAAATAGATCTAACTAGATAGTTCAACTTAAGAACTCCGGTTTGCAAAAAGAATCAAATCAAACGAAGCAACGAAAGTCAAACGGCGGAAGAAAATAGCTTCGTGTTACTAATCTGGATCTAGGTCAAATTTTACAGAAGCAAAAACTTGTTTAAGTAGATTATTCGGAAAGAGGGTTTCGAGACGAAACTCTAGGCGCTTGAATCGCCTGATTCCGATAAATGAGCGAAAAGTTATACTAAAACGAAAATCGGATCTGGAATCACGATCAGAAAAATCACGGATTAAATCCGAGAAAAAGAAAAACGATGAACGGGTTAACTA
Source organism: Aegilops longissima (assembly GCA_021605205.1). Lineage (NCBI taxonomy): Eukaryota > Viridiplantae > Streptophyta > Magnoliopsida > Poales > Poaceae > Aegilops > Aegilops longissima. The sequence goes on from CM038676.1 coordinate 171,950,776, forward strand.
ACGGACGTTCGTTAACTAAACTAATCTGACGAACGCGTTCATTTAAATGAACTAACGAACGAACGTTCGTTAATTAGCCTAAACCGGAAAAAAATCGAAACTAATAAAAAACAAAAATAATAATAAAAGAAATCCGGAAAAAAACAAAAAAAACTGAAGAAAAACCGCTCGGTTTTTATAAAAAACCGCGCGAAAAACAAAGCGGCCGAACCTCGGCGTGGGCGGCTCATGCTCATGGCAAGGCGGGCGGGGTTAGGGTTTCGGCGGGCGGGCGCATGGTGGGCAGGGCGCCGGGTTGCGCTTATAAAGGCGCCCGAGCGAGTCCTCTCTGCACGCGCCCGTAAAGCGGTTCGCTCTCTTTTTTTTAATAATTACGCGCAGAAAAAAATAGAAATACTAAACAGACTCCAAAAATCCCGAAATAAATTTTCCCCGGCTTCTAAAATCAAGCCGGATTTAATGAACATTTATTTGGGGCCTAAATGCAATTTTGAAAAACGCGCATTTTTCCTAAATTCAAATAAAAAGGCGAAAAACTCCAAAATAAAATCTTATTTGATTTTATTATTAAATCTTCATTATTTCTTTATTTTGGGAAAGTCATTTTATTCCCTCTCTCATAATTTTGTAATAGAAATAATTGAAGATAAAATAATTAAAATCAAATGATCCTATTTTCAAAATTTGAGAAAACTCAAATATGAAAATAACGAAAATCCCCAACTCTCCCGGTGGGTCCTTGAGTTGTGTAGAATTTCTAGGATCGAGCAAAAATGCAACGAGAAAAATATGATATGCAATGATGCTCTATGTATAACATTCCAAATTGGAAATTTGGGATGTTACACTTTCTTTGGCCATGTTATTTTGAGAAGACATAATTGCTTTGTTAGTATGCTTGAAGTTTTTTTTTTATGTCAACATGAACTTTTGTCTTGAATCTTTTGGATCTGAATATTCATACCATGATTAAGAAGATTTACATTGAAATTATGCCAAGTAGCACTCCGCATCAAAAATTCTCTTTTTATCATTACCTACTCGAGGACGAAAGGTGAATTAAGCTTAGGATGCCCGATACGTCTCCAACGTATCTATGATTTTTATTGCTCCATGCTATACTATCTACTGTTTTGGACTATATTAGGCTTTGTTTTCCACTTTTATATTATTTTTTGGACTAACCTATTAACCGGAGGTCCAGCCCGAAATGTTGTTTTTGCCTATTTCAAAGTTTGAAGAAAGAATATCAAACGAGTCCAAACGGAATGAAACCTTCGGGAACGTGATTTTCTCATCAGATAAGACCCAAGAGACTTGGACCCTCCGTCAAGAAAGCCACGAGGCGGTAACGAGGGTGGAGGGCGCCCCCTTAGGGCATGCCCCCTGCCTCGTGGGCCCCTCGAAGCTCCATCGACGTACTCCTTCCTACTATATATACCTACGTACCCCCAAACGATCAGATACGGAGCCAAAATCCTAATTCCACCGCCGCAACTTTCTGTATCCACGAGATCCCATCTTGGGGCCTGTTCCGGAGCTCCGCCGGAGAGGGCCATCATCACGGAGGGCTTCTACATCATCATAGCCTCTCCAATGAAGTGTGAGTAGTTTACCTCAGACCTTCGGGTCCATAGTTAGTAGCTAGATGGCTTCTTCTCTCTTTTTGGATCTCAATACAATGTTCTCCCCCTCTCTCGTGGAGATCTATTCGATGTAATCTTCTTTTTGCGGTGTGTTTGTTGAGACCGATGAATTGTGAGTTTATGATCAAGTCTATCTATGAATAATATTTGAATCTTATCTGAATTCTTTTATGTATGATTGGTTATCTTTGCAAGTCTCTTCGAATTATCAGTTTGGTTTGGCCTACTAGATTGGTTTTTCTTGCAATGGGAGAAGTGCTTAGCTTTGGGTTCAATCTTGCGGTGTCCTTTCCCAGTGACAGAAGGGGCAGCAAGGCACGTATTGTATTGTTGCCATCGAGGATAACAAGATGGGGTTTTATCATATTGCATGAAACTATCCCTCTACATCATGTCATCTTGCTTAAGGCGTTACTCTGTTTTTAACTTAATACTCTAGATGCATCTTTGGATAGCGGTCGATGAGTGGAGTAATAGTAGTAGATGCAGCAGGAGTCGGTCTACTTGTCTCGGACGTGATGCCTATATACATGATCATACCTAGATATTCTCATAACTATGCTCAATTCTGTCAATTGCTCAACAGTAATTTGTTCACCCACCGTAGAATACTTATGCTCTTGAGAGAAGCCAGTAGTGAAATCTATGGCCCCCGGGTCTATTCTCATCATATCAATCTCCATCGCTTTATTATTACATTGCTTTTTACTTTGGCTTTTACTTTTCACTTTGCATCTCTATACCAAAAATACCAAAAATATTATCTATCTTCTCTATGAGATCTCACTCCCGTAAGTGACCGTGAAGGGATTGACAACCCCTAATCGCGTTGGTTGCGTTGAGCTATTGTTTTTGTGCACGTACGAGGGACTCGCGCGTAGCCTCCTACTGGATTGATACCTTGGTTCTAAAAAACTGAGGGAAATACTTACGCTACTTTGCTGCATCATCCTCTCCTCTTCGGGGAAATCCAACGCAGTGCTCAAGAGGTAGCACACATCACTATAAGCCTTGCAAGTAATGTAACTAATGGTTTAGTTGTGGGATGATGCATTACAGAACGAGTAAAGAGACTTGCCGGTAACGAGATTGAACTAGGTATGATGATACCGACGATCAAATCTCGGGCAAGTAACATACCGATGACAAAGGGAACACCGTATGTTGTTATGCGGTTTGACCGATAAAGATCTTCGTAGAATATGTAGGAACCAATATGAGCATCCAGGTTCCGCTATTGGTTATTGACCGGAGATGAGTCTCGGTCATGTCTACATAGTTCTCGAACCCGTAGGGTCCGCACGCTTAACGTTCGATGGCGATATATATTGTGAGTTATGTGATTTGATGTACCGAAGGTTGTTCGGAGTCCCGGATGTGATCACAGACATGGCGAGGAGTCTCGAAATGATCGATACATGAAGATTGGTATATTGGAAGGTTATGTTTGGACATCGGAAATGTTTCGGATAGGTTCGGGCATTTTCCGGAGTACTTGGGGGTTACCGGACCGACCCCCCCCCCCCGGGGGGGGGGGGGGTTAATGGGCCTTCATGGGCTTTAGTGGAAGAGACGAGGAGGCGGCCAAGTGGGAGGCACGCGCCCCCCAAGCCCAATCCAAATTGAGGGGAGGGGCGGCCCCTCTTTCCTTCTGTCCCTCTTCCCCTTTCCTTCCCCTCCTAGTTGGACTAGGAAAGGGGGGAACCTACTCCTGGTAGGAGTAGGATTCCCCCCCCCTTGGGGCGCACCCCATGAGACCGGCCGACCCCCTCCTCCACTCCTTGATATACGGGGGAGTGGGGCACCCCATAGACACAGAAGTTGATCTTTTAGCCGTGTGTGGTGCCCCCCTCCACAGTTACACACCTCGGTCATATCGTCGTAGTGCTTAGGCGAAGCCCTGCGCCGGTAAATTCATCATCACCGTTGCCACGCCGTCATGCTGACGAAACTCTCCCTCGACCTCAACTGGATCAAGAGTACGAGGGACGTCATCGAGCTGAACATGTGCTGAACACGGAGGTGCCGTACGTTCGGTGCTAGGATCGGTCGGATCATGAAGACGTACGACTACATCAACCGCGTTGATAAAACGCTTCCGCTTTCGGTCTACGAGGGTACATGGACACACTCTCCCCGCTCGTTGCTATGCTTCTCCTAGATAGATCTTGCGTGATCGTAGGAAATTTGTTGAAATTACTGCGTTCCCCAACACAGGCCCCCCAGGGCGCCTTTTTTAGTGCCGGCGGCGAAAAATCGGCCCAGTCACGCCCCCAGGTCGTTCTTTATTGCCGATTTGGGCTGAAATAACAACCAGCGAACCCGAGCAGAACCCAGCCCCCGGGGGTCGCTTGGGGCGCCGACCAAAGCGAAAAGGCGCGTGGGCCCTCACTATCGGCAACACCGCCGTTTTCCCGCCGTTTTCTCCCCCCTTTCCATCCATTTTCCCATTGCTTCCCCTTCTCTCCGGCCGCTCCCGCCATTCTCCTCATCAGATCTGGCCACCATGCCGCCGAAGAAGTATGTGGCCCCTCGCGCCGCCGCGGGGGATTCCACCCAGCCGAAGAAGAGGAAGCCAAGGGTGCCAATGGCAAGGCCACCTGGCGTCTCGAACGCCGAGTGGAGGGCGGATGTTCAGCGTCCGGAAGCGGTCACCGCCGACCGGCGAAGTAGGCTCATCGTCAAGAGGGCCAGGGACACAGCGGCGGCGGTGTTGGAGCAGGGAGAGGCGTCTCACGCGGGGATGAACCTTCCGCCCAGCCACTGTGCACAAGTCGCGTGGGGGAGCCAGCAGAGCGTCGCGTCGCCGGCCAACTTGCCGCCGCCCCCGCCACAGTGGGGGCACATACCCTTTCCTGGATACTCCGACGGCGACGCGCATGGCAGTTTCGACCCCAACATCACCTTCCCACATGGCGCGCTGCCGCGTGCCTCCCCCTCCGGCCTAAACCCTGACCAGCGCACTCCCTCCCCCGCGTTCACCGCCGGCCTCCACACACGGTACAGCTACTCGCCGCTGGCGTACTCAGTCTTGCCGACGCTGCCTCTGCGTCGGGGCGCCCTACCCTTCGCACACGGCTCATCGCCACAGTTCGGCAACAACGAGCGGCTCTATCACTGTCGCTTCCTGCCCTGGGTTCCACGCACAAGACGAAACAATGGACACCGCCGTCGACATGGACGATGAGCTCGATGATGCGGCTTGAAGCTATGTCGGTATTTCCCTAAAGAGGAAGAGATGATGCAGCACAGCGGCGGTAGGTATTTCCCTCAGTTATGAGACCAAGGTTATCGAACCAGTAGGAGAACCAAGCAACACAACGTAAACAGCCCCTGCACACAAATAACAAATACTCACAACCCGACGTGTAAAAGGGGTTGCCAATCCCTTTCGGGTAGTAGCGCCCCGAGATAGGCAAACGGACGTGAAATAAATTGTAGTAGATTGATAGATCGAACACCAAATAAAATAAATAAGAATAAATTGCAGCAAGGTATTTTTGTATTTTTGGTTTAATAGATCTAAAAATAAAAGCAAAGGAAAAGTAGACCGCAAAGGCAAATAACATGAGAAAGAGGTCCGGGGGCCGTAGGTTTCACTAGTGGCTTCTCTCGAGAAAAATAGCAAACAGTGGGTAAACAAATTACTGTTGGGAAATTGATAGAACTTTAAATAATCATGACGATATCCAGGCAATGATCATTATATAGGCATCACGTCCAAGATTAGTGGACCGACTCCTGCCTACATCTACTACTATTACTCCACACATCGACCGCTATCCAGCATGCAACTAGTGTATTAAGTTCATGGGGAAACAGAGTAATGCAATAAGAACGATGACATGATGTAGACAAGATCTATCTATGTAGAGATAGACCCCATCGTTTTATCCTTAGTAGCAACGATACATACATGTCGGTTCCCCTTCTGTCACTGGGATCAAGCACCGTAAGTTCGAACCCACTACAAAGCACCTCTTCCCATTGCAAGATAAATATATCAAGTTGGCCTAACAAAACCCAAATATCGGAGAAGAAATATGAGGGTATAAGCAATCGTGCATATAAGAGATCAAAGAAACTCAAATAACTTTCATCGATATAAAAAGATATATCTGATCATAAACTCAAAGCTCATCCGATCCCAACAAATACACAGCAAAAAGAGTTACATCATATGGATCTCCAAGAGACCATTGTATTGAGAATCAAACGAGAGAGAGGAAGCCATCTATCTACTAACTACGGACCCGAAGGTCTACAAAGAACTACTCGCGCATCATCGGAGAGTCACTAATGGAAGTGGTGAACCCCTCCGTGATGGTGTCTAGATTGGATCTGGTGGTTCTGGACTCTGCGGAGGCTGGAATTGATTTTCGTCGACTCCCCTAGGGTTTCTAGAATATTGGGGTATTTATAGAGCAAAGAGGCGATCCGGGGGGCACCAGAGGTGGGCACAACCCACCAGGGTGCGCCCGGGCCTCCTGGCGCGCCCTGGTGGGATGTGCTCCCCTCGGAGCATCCCCCAGGCGCTACCTTGGCCCGTTGGGTGTCTTCTGGTCCATAAAAAATCTCCGTGAAGTTTCGTTGCGTTTGGACTCCGTTTGGTATTGATTTTCTATGATGTAAAAAACATGCAGAAAACGGCAACTGGCACTTTGCACTATGTTAATAGGTTAGTACCAAAAATGATATAAAATGACAATAAAATGATTATAAAACATCCAAGATTGATAATATATCAGCATGGAACAATAAAAAATTATAGATACGTTGGAGACGTATCACTCGACAATACTGAGGAGGGGGAGGAGGAAGAACAGGCGGAGGAGGAGACAGAGTCGGTGCCGATGACAAAAGGGAGAAAGAAGAAACGGGCGGCCCGTGCCAGGTCGGGCGAGACGAGCGTCAAGTGGACGTCCAAGGAAGACCGTCAGTATCGACCTGATCACCAGCTTGAATCAGAACGCTGACACGTGCTGGAGAAGGATCAAGACGGCGTTCGATGAGCGCAAGCTGGTCGACCCCTACTTCGCCAACATCCACATGGAGGGTGGCGACGAGGCCATGGCAAACCATTGGGCGATCATCTAGACGGCCTGCAACAAATGGCATGGGATCATCGAGGAGGTCGCGGCTCGCCCGAAAAGCGACGCCAACGTCAAGGTCAGGTATGTCCAGCCGCCGGCTCACTTCTTTCGCCGTGTACATCACCGACACTTGTTCTTCGGCTGTGCAGATGGTTCAGATGTTCAACATGTATCGCCAGGACAACAACATCCAAGAGTTCAAGTTCCTTCACCTGTTCTCCCAGATCGAGTCATGTGAGAAGTGGAGGGAGGTCCGGCTCACCCTCGCCAAGGCCAAGGAGACGTACAAGCCGGACGCACCTGCCCCGGGGGCGACGGATGGGTGCCCCGATGGCAACAAAATTGCCAAGGCGGCAAGGGACACGACACCCACTGCTGAACGGTTGTAATCATTGATCGAGCAGTGCATCGCCAACGCCAAGAACAGGGTTGCAAAGAGGGAGGAGAAATCTGACGCGTGATGGTCGGTGTTGATGACGAAACAAGACATGAAGCTTGACCTTCTCAGGACCAACGGCGCCGCGAAGAAGAGGAACACCGTCCTGGCGTTCTTGATGGCGGCAGACATGTCGACGATGGACGAGCAGGTCAAGGCATGATACCTGGCGAAGTGAGGCCTCATCTTGAACTAGATGCCCGGGCCAGCGCCGACCACTGCCCCTACACCCACGCCGGCAACAACGCCGACGCTCAACCCGAGCGATGAAGCGGTGCCGACGCTGACCACCAGCCTGAGCACAGAAGCCACGCCGATACCAAGTACGCCTGCGTCCACGCTGACCCCGACCAGTCTCACGCCAGAGGAGCCCGACGTTTGATGCGTTTTGTTTCTATACTTCCTTCCTTTTGATCGTCGAACTTTCAGGCATGTTTGATCGCCGAACTATGGCATGATGATTGCTGACTTGTGGCATAGTGATCGCCGAACTTGTGGCATTTTTTGGTAGCGGAGAAGAAATACGAGGCTATAAGCAATCATGCATACAAGAGATCAAAGAAACTCAAATAACTTTCATGGATATAAAAAGATAGATCTGATCATAAACTCAAAGTTCATCCGATCCCAACAAACACACCGCAAAAAGAGTTACATCATATGGATCTCCAAAAGACCATTGTATTGAGAATCAAACGAGAGAGAGGAAGCCATCTAGATACTAACTACGGACCCGAAGGTCTACAAAGAACTACTCACGCATCATCGGAGAGGCACCAATGGAAGTGGTGAACCCCTCCGTGATAGTGTCTAGATTGGATCTGGTGGTTCTGGACTCTACGGCAGGTGGAATTGATTTTCGTCGACTCCCCTAGGGTTTCTAGCGCCCTGGTGGGTTGTGCTCCCCTCGGAGCACCCCCCCAGGCACTGCCTTGGCCCATTGGGTGTCTTCTGGTCCATAAAATATTTCTGTGAGGTTTCGTTGCATTTGGACTCCGTTTGGTTTTGATTTCCTACGATGTAAAATACATGCAGAAAACAGCAACTGGCACTTGGCACTATGTCAATAGGTTAGTACCAAAAAATGATATAAAATGACTATAAAATGATTATAAAACATCCAAGATTGATAATATTACAGCATGGAACAATCAAAAATTATAGATACGTTGGAGACGTATCAGCATCCCCAAGCTTAACTCATGCTCGTCCTCGAGTAGGTAAGTGCTAAAAACGGATTTTTTTATGTGAAATGCTGCCTAACATGTCATCTCATATTCTTTTCTTTATAGCATGGACATTTGGACTTTTATGTGATTAAAAGCAATAGTCTAGTTTTTACATGATAACTTAAATACTCAAGCATACCAACAAGCAACCATGTCTTTCAAAATATCAACGCTAAAATAAGCTATCCCTAGCCCATTATGCTCAATCATTGATCCATTCATGAAACACACTTGCATATTAACTACACCCATTGCTCAAGTACGATCATAGTGCCTCCTAGTTGGTGCTTTATAAGAGAAGATGGAGACTCAAATTCAAAATAAAAATTGCATAAAGTAAAAGAAAGGCCCTTCGCAGAGGGAAGTAGGGATTTGTAGAGGTGCCAGAGGTCAAAGCAAAAAACTTAGAGGTAAAAACATTTTGGGAGGTGTGTGTTTCCTACCAACGAAAACGATTTAGAGTTCTCAACACTTTCCATGCTAGATATATCATAGGAGGTTCCCAAACAGAAATTAAAGTTTATTCCTTTTTCAACCATACTTTCACTTTCCATGGCTGGCCGTATCCACGGTTGCCCTCCATACCAACACTTTCCAAGGAATTTATTATTTGACAACATAAAGTAAATTCATTTTTCATTTTGGGACTGGGCATCCCTAATATCTTTGCCTTACTCTCATGCAATGACAAGTGAATAAACACTCATCGTGAGAATAACATATCTAGCATGGAAAATATTAGCCACCCCTCAACGGCTTGTTAGCGGTACGAGCACACAAAAGAGAAATTTATTTTTAATATTAGAGATGGCACATACAAATTTCCTTAGAACGGCAAAAGAATACCGCATATAGGTAGGTATAGTGGACTCATGGGGCAAAACTGGTTTAAAGGTTTTTGGATGCACAAGTAGTGATCATACTTAGTGCAAAATGAAGGCTAGCAAAAGATTGAGAAGCGACCAACCAAGAAATGAATAATGTCACAAGCAAGAATTAAGCATAATTAACACCGAATAATGCACCACAAGTAGGATATAATTTCATTGCATAATAATTGACTTTCATGCTTGCATAGGGAATCACAAACCTTAACACAAATATTCTTACTAAAGCATATTTACTCATCAACATGACTCACATATCACATCATCATATCTCAAGACTATTACTAAGAATCAAGTTTATTTTGTCTAATGATCTTCATGAAAGTTTTATTATATCCTTCTTGGATATCTATCACTTTGGAACTAGTTTTCATATGTTGCTTTTGATAAGCTCAAACAAATATAAGTGAAGATCATGAGCATAATATTTCTTTCTCTCAAATTAATTTAAGTGAAGCAAGAGAGAATTTCTTGAAAATTTTACTAACTCTAAAATAAATCTAAGTGAAGCAAGAGAGCATTTCTTCAAAAAATACTAAAGCACACCGTGCTAAAAAAGGATATAAGTGAAGCACTAGAGTAAGTCCATAGCTCATAAAAAAATTAAGTGAAGCATAGAGAGCAATTCTAACAAGTCATGACATAATTTTGGTTCTCTCAAATAGGTGTGTCCAGTAAGGAATCAACACTTAAAACACAAAATAAAACAAGCAAAGACTCCTATCATACAAGATGCTCCAAGAAAAACACATAGTATGTGATGAATACAAATATAGCTTCGAGTAAAATACCAATGGTCGTTAGAAGAAAGAGGGGATCCACTCGGGGCATCCCCAAGCTTAGTTGCTTGCTCTCTTTTGGATAATAGCTTCGGATGCCGGGGCATCCCCAAGCTTAGGCTCTTCTTACTCCTTATTCCTTCATTCGTCGTAAGATAACCCAAAACTTGAAAACTTCAATCACACAAAACTCAACAAAACCTTCATGAGATCCGTTAGTATAAGAAAGCAAATCACTACTATAAGTACTTTAGCAAACCAATTCATATTTTGTTCTTGCATTATATCTACTGTATTCCAACTTTTCTATGGCAAAAACTCATCAAAGAAAACCATAGAGCCATCAAAACAAGCACACACAACGCAAAGAAAACATAATCTGTCAAAAACAGAACAATCTGTAGCAATCTGGATATTTTGAATACTTCTGAAACTCCAAAAATTCTTAAAAATTAGGACGACATGAGAAATTTGTATATTAATCTTCTTCAAAAAGAATTGGTATTTTATCTCGCTCTGGTAAAAACTGAGAATTGTTTTCGTGAGCGCAAAAGTTTCTGTTTTTTTCAGCAAGATCAAACAACTATCACCCAAGAAGATCATAAATGCTTTACTTGGCACGAACACTAATTAAAACACAAAAAACACAAACATAACAGTAGCATAATTGTGCAAACACTCAAGAACAGAAAGCAAAAAGCAAAAATAAATTTTATTCATTGGGTTGCCTCCCAACAAGCGCTATAGTTTTATGCCCCTAGCTAGGCATAGATTTCAATGATGCTTGCATGAAAGACAAAAATTGAAGCACAAGGAGAGCATCATAAAACATGTGGCAAACACACTTAAGTCTAACATACTTCTTATGCATAGGAATTTTATAAGCAAACAAATTATCAAGACAAGAAACATTCATCATATGCAAGGAAGGAAAATAAAACATTAACAATCTCAACATGAAGAGAGGTAATTTAGTAACATGAAAAATTCTACAACCGCATTTCCCTCTCTCATAATAATTACATGTGGAATCATATTCAAATTCAACAATATAGCTATCACATAACATATTCTCTATATGATCCACAAGCATGCAAAGTTGACACTCTTCCAAAATAGTGGGATTATCATCAAATAAAGTCATGACCTTTCCAAGCCTACTTTCATCAAAAGTTTCATAAGATTGAACACTCTCCAAATATGTGGGATTATTTTCACCTAAAGTTGACACTCTTCCAAACCCACTTTCAATACTATTGCAAAAATTATTATCAATAACATATTCATTATGAGGCTCAAATAAATTTTCAAGATCATAAGAATCATTATCACCCCAATCATGATCATTGCAATAAGTAGTGCACATAACATAACAAGCATCCCCAAGCTTGGGGTTTTGCATATTATTAGCACAATTGACATTAACAGAATTTATAGTAAAATCATTGCAATCATGATTTTCATTCAAGGAGCTATCATGAATAACTTCATAAATTTCTTCATCATAATTTTTAGATTCACGAATCTCAAGCAAAACTTCATAAAGATAATCTAGTGCACTCAAATCACTAGCAATTGGTTCATCACAATTGGATCTTTTGAAAAGATTAGCAAGTGGATGAGGATCCATATCATTAGATTTTTAGCAAGCGAAGATGCAAGCCAATAGAAGGCACATGGCAACACAAGTAAACATGAGACCTGACGAGAAAAAGGTGAACAAAAAAGAGGGTGAATAAAACGATAAATTTTTGAGAAGTGGGGGAGAGGAAAACGAGAGGCAAATAATGTAAATTGCGAGGAGATGAGATCTGTGATTAGGAACCTAGTATATGTTGAAGATGCTCCCCGGCAACGGCGCCAGAAATTCCTTTTGATGCGGCTTGAAGCTACGTCGGTATTTCCCCAAAGAGGAAGGGATGATGCAGCACAGCGGCAATAGGTATTTTCCTCAATTATGAGACCAAGGTTATCGAACCAGTAGGAGAACCAAGCAACACGACGTAAACAACCCCTGCACACAAATAACAAATACTCGCAAACCGGCGTGTAAAAGGGGTTGTCAATCCCTTTCGGGTAGCGGCGCCCCAAGATAGGCAAACAGACGTGAAATAAATTGTAGTAGATTGATAGATCGAATGCCAAATAAAATAAATAAGAATAAATTGCAGCAAGGTATTTTTGTATTTTTGGTTTAATAGATCTGAAAATAAAAGCAAAGAAAAAGTAGATCGCAAAGCCAAATAATATGAGAAAGAGACCCGGGGGCCGTAGGTTTCACTAGTGGCTTCTCACGAGAATAATAGCAAACGGTGGGAAAACAAATTACTGTTGGGAAATTTATAGAACTTCAAATAATCATGACGATATCCAGGCAATGATCATTATATAGGCATCAAGTTCAAGATTAGTAGACCGACTCCTACCTGCATCTACTACTATTACTCCACACATCGACCGCTATCCAGCATGCATCTAGTGTATTAAGTTCATGGCGAAATAGAGTAATGCAATAAGAACAATGACATGAAGTAGACAAGATCTATATATGTAGAGATAGACCCCATCGTTTTATCCTTAGTAGCAACGATACATACATGTCGGTTCCCCTTCTGTCACTGGGATCAAGCACCATAAGATCGAACCCACTACAAAGCACCTCTTCCCGTTGCAAGATAAATAGATCAAGTTAGCAAAAAAAAAAAACCCAAATATCGGAGAAGAAATACGAGGCAATAAGCAATCATGCATATAAGATATTAAAGAAACTCAAATAACTTTCATGGATATAAAAAGATAGATCTCATCATAAACTCAAAGTTCATCCGATCCCAACAAATACACCGCAAAAAGAGTTACATCATATGGATCTCCAAGAGATCATTGTATTGAGAATCAAACGAGAGAGAGGAAGCCATCTAGCTACTAACTACGGACCCGAAGGTCTACAAAGAACTACTCACGCATCATCGAAGAGGCACCAATGGAAGTGGTGAACCCCTCCGTGATGGTGTCTAGATTGGATCTGGTGGTTCTGGACTTTCCGGCGGCTAAAATTGATTTTCGTCGATTCCCCTAGGGTTTCTGGAATATTGGGGGTATTTATAGAGCAAAGAGGCGGTCCGGGGGGCACCCGAGGTGAACACAACCCACCAGGGCGCGCCCTGGTGGGTTGTGCTCCCTTCGGAGCACCCCCAGGCGCTACCTTGGCCCATTGGGTGTCTTCTGGTCCATAAAAAATCTCCGTGAAGTTTCGTTGCGTTTGGACTCCGTTTGGTATTGATTTCCTGTGATGAAAAAAATATGCAGAAAACAACAACTGGCACTTGGCACTATGTTAATAGGTTAGTACCAAAAAATGACTATAAAATGATTATAAAACATCCAAGATTGATAATATAACAACATGGAACAATCAAAAATTATAGATACGTTGGAGACGTGTCACTCGACAACACCGAGGAGGGGCAGGAGGAAGAACAGGCGGAGGAGGAGACAAAGCCGGCGCTGGTGACGAAAGGGAGAAAGAAGAAACGGGAGGCCAGTGCCAGGTCGGGCGAGCCGCGCGTCAAGTGGATGTCCAAGGAAGACCGTCAGCATTGACCCGATCACTAGCTTGAATCAGAACGCCGACACGTGCTGGAGAAGGATCAAGACGGCGTTCGATGAGCACAAGCTGGTCGACCCCTACTTCGCCAACATCCACATGGAGGGTGGCGACAAGGCCATGGCGAACCATTGGGCGATCATCCAGACGGCCTGCAACAAATGGTATGGGATCGTCGAGGAGGTCGCGGCTCGCCCGAAAAGCGGCGCCAACGTCAAGGGTCAGGTATGTTCAGCCGCCGGCTCACTTCTTTCGCCGTGTACGTCGCCGACACTTGTTCTTCGGCTGTGCAGATGGTTCAGATGTTCAACATGTATCGCCAGGACAACAGCGGCCAAGAGTTCAAGTTCCTTCACCTGTTCTCCTGGATCGAGTCATGTGAGAAGTGGAGGGAGGTCCGGCTCACCCTCGCCAAGGCCAAGGAGACGTACAAGCCGGACGCGCCTGCCCCGGGGGCGGCGGATGGGCGCCCTGATGGCAACAAAAGAGCCAAGGTGGCGTGGGACGCGGCACCCACTGCTGAATGGCTGCAATCATCGATCAAGCAGTGCATCGCCGACGCCAAGAACAGGGCAGCAAAGAGGGAGGAGAAATCCAACGCGAGCTTGACCTTCTCAGGACCAACGTCGCCGCGAAGAAGAGGAACACCGACCTGGCGTTCTTAATGGCGGCAGACATGTCGACGATGGACGAGCAGGACAAGGCATGGTACCTGGCGAAGCGCGGCCTCATCTTGAACCAGATGCCCGGGCCAGCGCCGACCACTGCCCCTACGCCCACGCCGGCAACAACGTCGACGCCCAACCCGAGCGATGAAGCGGTGCCGACGCCGACCACCAGCCTGAGCACAGAAGCCACGCCGACGCCGAGTACGCCTGCGTCCACGCCGACCCCGGCCAGTCTCACGCCAGAGGAGCCCGACATTTGATGCGTTCCGTGTCTATACTTCCTTCCTTTTGATTGTCGAACTTTCGGGCATGTTTGATCGACGAACTGTGACATGATGATTGCCGACTTGTGGCATGGTGATCACCGAACTTATGGCTTTTTTTGATAGCGGAAAGACAAGTTTATTTTTTGGACGTCTGGGAGCCGAAACCTGAGGGCGCGGCTGGGAACTCGATTGACTCCAGGGCGAAAAAACTGGCGGCGCAAATGCGAAAACTGATTCGCCGAATGCGCCGGGGCCGAACAAGAGGAGATGCTCTAATATCCACACCATGTGACAAGCCAAATTGGTACTACATCATCGAAAACCATGTGCACGTGTGACATGTCCATCTCTTCCAGCAAAAAAAAAGACTGTCCATCTCCACCAGAGATTGCTGCTCCCACGCTGCACGATTACATAGCAGTGGCGCTAGCAGTAGCACCACTGCGAGTCAAACGCAACCACCGCACAAGCACAAGGCAACGGTGCATACACGAGCCGATAACAAATGGAGAAGGCGACGCAGGAGTCTGAGCAGCAGGCATGGCAGGGTGCGGTGGAGGCCCTCCTCCCGTCCACGCCCGCCGCCGCGGCGTGGCCCCACCTTGCCAGCTTCTGCGCACTGCACCGGTATCTCTCCGGCGTCGACGTCTGCGAGCGCGTGGCCGGGGAGGACGGCCACCCGGGCTGCGTCCGCTACGTCGCCTCCCGCGCGGCGCCTGCGCCGGGAGAGGAGGACCAGGACCAGCAGGAGGCGGCGCCTGCCGCGATCGCGACATGGGCCCGCGAAGAGCTGCTCGAGCTGGACGACGCCGCGCGCCGGCTGAGCTACGCCGTAGTTGGCAGCAACATGGGGTTCGGCCGCTACGTCGCCACCATGATGGTTGTCGAGGAGGAGACGGAGGCGGCGGGTTGCAAGCTCGTGTGGGAGTTCGAGTGCGAGCCTGTGCAGGGCTGGAGCAGGGACGGGCTCGTCGGCTACCTCGAGACCACCGTCAAGGGCATGGCTGCGCGGATCGTGGAGGCCGCCGCCGATTAATGATGAGGCGTCGCTGGCTCGCTGCTGCTTGAAGGGAAGGACCAGCGTAACAAAAGCTAATAAGTACTCCCTCCATCCGAAAATACTTGTCATTAAAATGGACAAAAAAAGATGTACCTAAAACTAAAATACATCTAAATACATCCCCATTTATTCATTTTGATGACAAACGTAATTAAATTAATCGGTGAGATGAAACAAGATGGAAATGGATGTATTTGCTGTAGTCTGTTGCTTCCCGTTTGTTTTTTCTATTATGATGATTAGCGCCAAGAGTAGTGGCTCGCTTCCCATGTGCAATGAATAAATGTATTAGTACGTCTGATGTCTATACATGCCTATCCATCTGTGTGTTTAGTGTACAAAACTACAATTCCGATAAACATAGGCTGAGTGTGGAGTGTGGACTGGACGACGGCAAGTACCAACACTACGTCGTGTTCTGCTTCTACACGCGTGCGGCGTGCCACTTTTTCCTCACTTGTATGTTTGTCACTGCCTCACTGGACACTAGTGCTCGACTCTGTCATTCTCTGTGTAAGGTCATGTTTCATCTCACGCGAGTAGTGTACGACTCTCTCTCTCTCTCTCTCTCTCATGCTAAAACATTTCGTTGATGGGGAGTGGACCTTGAAAGAGAACCGAGATCTATTCCCTTGTCATGTGCCAGATGTGCATATGTTCCGCTAGGCCACTATCTATCGTTTGTAAGAATCCAAAACTTTCGAATCAAATGATGTGTAGGTCCACAAAGGAGAGAAGTTCAACAAGATTTATTCCTCTACTTTCCCTAGCAACCATAGAAAACATTTGCTTTTTTCTGGAATTTAGCTTCTTGGTTGATTCCAATCGTAAGAAACACTCTCCTACTTTATGTGTAGTATTATTTTGTTTGCAAAATGTTCAGAATGGATTATTTCGAATTTCACATTCTAGTATTAAACCCTAAACTCCCTCTCACCGTAGCTCCCCTAGGCGCAGCCGGCAGTGGCCCCCGGGGTCAACCGACAGCTGCGGCGGGGCCACCCTAGCGCCATCCGTCCCCATCCCTCCTCCTTTTTCTCCTGCGGTTTTTGTGATGAGAACAAAAATATTCATAATTTGTTGTTTGCATGCTCTACTGCTCCTATATGTGGAGTGCGATCTGCAATGTGATTGAGGTTGTTAACATAATAATAGGGCATCCTGCCCTTTTTTGCAAGTTAAGAGCTTTCATTCATTAACCAGCGGGGTTACAATCGTTTAGCAAGCAAGAGACTAAAAAGCTAGGTACATGATTGATCCATAAGCACCTTGTTCAACAAGCAAGAGATTAAAAAGCTAGGCACATGATTGATCCATAAGCACCTTCTTTTGCTCTCAGAGGCTTGCTTAGCACAAAGTTGCACCCCTTCATTGGCATCATGACCAACAAAAGGTAACTAGAAATCTTCCATATTCATGCTTAGCTCTTATATCTCCTGAAGTATGGATGATATCTCTGATCTACCTTCAGTACAGTTCCTCCATAGATTGACACTTCCTTTGCATCCGTCTCAATGATAATCTTGGAAAGACCTATGCCACAAGGTAATTTGATACCATCTCGAATAGCAAATGCCTCCATGATCAAAGCACTGGCAGATTGCCCATACCACCAGATTGCTTGACCCCTCACCAAAACTCCTTCATTGTCCTGTAGTATCACGCCTATAGAACCCTCATTGGTACAAGATATGAAGCTTGCGTCCACATTCATTTTCAACATTCCTTTCAGTGGGTAAAAGTCACAAAAAAATAAAAAAAAATTCATGAATTTTTAAAAGTTGAAGATTTTGGAAAAAAATATCACGAGTCTGGAAAAATTTAATGAATTTGAAATAAGTTCATGATTTTAAGAGAAAAGTTCACGAATTTAAGAAAAAAATTCACAAATTAGAAAAATAAAAACAAGCATGAAAAATAAAATGATAAAGGAGAAATTTAATGAATAGGAAATTTCATGGATAAGAAAACAAGTTCATGGGAAAGAAAATTCACGGATTTCCAAAAAAGTTCAAGAATACAAAAAAAGTTCACGGATTTAAAAAATTTCATGAATACATAAAAGTTCACGAATTTGGAAAGGTCAATGGAAAAAACATTAAGGGAGTTGAAAAAAAGTTCACAAATTTGAAAGAAAAAAGTTCATGTTTAGAAAAAAGTTCATGAATTTGAAACAAATTTGAAAAAGGTTCAAAATCCGTAAAAAGTTAATGGAAAATAGAAAAAACTAAAAACTAAAAAGGATAATGGAAAAAGGAAAGAAATGGGCCGGCAGCCCAGGTAGTCTAGTGAGCAGGAGGGTGCACGCGAAATCACTAATTGAGGAGTATCCAAAGATCACTTTCACCTCCCTAAGTTGCGACAAGTGGCGCGCATCATGCATGTGAGTTTTCCCTTTTTCTCGTATATCCGTTTATTCAAACATTTTATCTCCTAAACCGTGCGTCCAAATCTCAAACTGTTTTCACTGTTGGATCCCCCCGCGTCGAGATCTTCAAAACAAGATACCATGTTGATAGATTTTGACGAACTTCTTTTCATGAAAAAAACGAACGAAAAAACCGTGCCTCTCGTAAAAAAACGCCTTTTTCCTCTTTCTCGAGAGGCGCGGAAGCAAAAAATCGTGCCTCTCATGGATAAAAAAAGAGAGAAACCACGTGTTTTTTTGCCATTTTCGAGAGGCACGGCTGTGCCTCTCGCGGAGAAAAAAACGTGCCTCTGACGGAAGCAAAACGATGCCTCTCACAGAAGAAAAAACAAGAAAACATGTTTTTTTGCGCAAAAATAAAATATACCGATTTTTTTCCAAAAGCTAAGTAATGCCGCTGAAAAACCAAAAAGCCTAAAAAAACATCTAAAAAGCCAAAAATGTTTGTGAAAAAATAATTAAAAAATCCGAAATGAGCACCGAGAGCACGACACATGACGCGTTGAGAGCGCACAAGTGATGCGATCTGAGCCCATCCCCAAATAATCGTTGGGAGGCTCTCAAAGAAGCGCTCGTCAAGTATGTGCACGCCCTGTACCAAATACACACTATTTGGCGCGCCCAATAGGGTTTGGGCCCGCAAGGGGTAACCAATGCTCGCGTATTTTACACAGGCCGTAATCTACACCATTTGGGCCTCAGAACAACTAGAAGGTAGTCCTAAATCTGATATGGGCTTTGACTCCGTTTGGGCACACCTGAACATTTTAATTTAACGGGTTTAACCTACACAGAAAGTTGGCCCAGATCCTTCCGGGCTAAAGTTTGGGTAGGCCACGGGCTTGTGCGTGCCTACGCCGGCCGCTGACTCCCTCTCCTCTAAGCTGTCCGTCCCCGCCGCCGATCTTCGCTCGTCCCCCGGCGACCTATGTCTGCGGCTGTGATGCAGGCCACAGCGCCCGTAGAGCGCCGGGACTCCTCCAGCGGCGGAGCGGAGATTGCGTACGTTAGCTACGGCGGTGAGCAGCACCTCCCACTGGTGATGTCGCTGGTGGACGCGGAGCTCAGCGAACCCTACTCCATCTTCACCTACCGCTACTTCGTCTACCTCTGGCCACAGCTCACCTTGCTCGTACGCCTTTACTTTCTCTTTGCACTCTCCCTCTCACGCTGCTGAAAGTATGTGGGTTTGGTATATTCTTGATGGTTTCTTGGTTTGTCGTGGGGATTCGTCGGAAGGCGTTTGATGCCAATGATGGTAAGTGCGTGGGGACAGTGGTTTGCAAGATGGGGGAGCACAGAGGCGCCTTCAGGGGGTACATCGCCATGCTCGTCGTCCTCAAGCCCTACCGAGGACGAGGAATCGGTGAGTTCATTTAGATTTATATTTATAAAGAATCCTCTAATTTTCTGCTATAGTTCATCAATTGTTGCTAGGCGATGTGTGATCTTAGAATCTTGCTATGTATGTCTAAGGGTGGCAGTATTGACTTAGTAAGGTTTATGGAAACACAATCTTTCTTACTGAGTTTGCTAGTCGTAGAGATCTTACTTGTGTATATTTGTACTTCAAGGGTTTCATCTTGGGCAGTGTTTGTAACTGCTAAGACTCGGCTCACTCTCGTATAAGGGTGTGTTTTTCGTTTTTTATGTTTTCGCAAGGTTGCAATATTGAATCCTATAGTAGGAACACACAATTAATGGTTATTGCTTCCCAAAAGAAACGTCAGGTTTAGTGTTGTTACATAATCATTTGATTCATTGCAAGGCGTTGCGCTCTTTGGCTTGTTTCATTTAGTATTTTATTAGGGATAGGCATTGTGCTTACTGTGAAAAATGTCCAAACTTCTCTGGTTGTTTCATTTCTTTTGTTTGAATTGGAGCAATCTTTATGCTTGCAGTCAGATTTTATCTGCTTCGTCCATCTGGAAAGGAAAGTTTTTCTCTTTGCTTCTGATTATGTTCAAAAGAAGCACTGTAATTTCTGAATATGATGTTCTCTGCAACCCGAACCCATTTATGACTGACATGCTGCATGTTCCCTGCAGGCATCTGCAATCCTTCTCCCTCTTTATTCTAAAAGTGACTCTAATGCAGCACCTGTTTTAAGACACATCACCCTAAAAAGACCAGTCTTCACACTATAATCGAGGATCAATCAAGTCCGCTATATCTTGACAGTTAGCGCCTACGAAAAGTCATGTCCTTCGGTTAAATGACACACCGCCTGGTGAAATGTTGTCTCTTTGTGGAAAGACACATCCCTTGGTGAAAAGATGTGCTGGCGAAATGATGTCTCTTCTCGGAAAGACATTAAAAAAGAATAAAAAGAAGCATAATAATTGTTAGATTAACACATTACAAAATTCAGTTTTTAACTTCCCAGAAGATGCGACCATTGAAACTGCCTTAACTGTGCCAGAAAACTAATATATTAAAATTTAACGTTCCAATTTATTTACGCACTTGAACAAAATTTGAACTTTGCAATATGCTTAAAAAATGCAATTTCTTATATAAACATTTCAACATAAAGTCACTAAACAATGTAATAATATCCGTAGCAATGTGCGGGCATTACACTAGTTAAATAATAACTTAACTAACTTACAGACTCGGGATAAGGTGCCCTTTTTGGTCCCAGTTTGTCCAACAAGTATGGAGTGGCTGAGTTATCTTTTCTATGTAGTAGCAACCAACCATTTTTCATGGATTGCCATATGCTTTATTTCGCACATCAGTACAAGCTCTATCTATTGATTATGTAGAATTCGCTGGTTATTAAGGGTTACCGGCAGAAAACAGAGGGAATCCGTATGCTGTCCTTGACGTTCTTATGTTTTTGTGAGATCATGTTCCTTTTATTTGTTATGTTTGCATAAGTTTGTTTCATTAGTTATTATGACTAGCATGAGTTATTTTTCTCCAAATCCACCTTTTTTTTGTTGATCACTCTACGTATTTACCTTGCATTATAGAACTACATTTGGCTTAGTATTCTAATACAAACATGTTGGTTTAGCACCGTTTTCCTGCTCTTGTCCAAAGAATCCTTTTATCTGCTGTTAGTTTCAATATGAAAAAACATACGACCAACCAGGCACTAGCACCTGGTGGCATTGTCTAAAGAAGGACTGAAACACCACTCACTACTAGTAATTGTGTACGTGCAATGCACGTTAATATTAGGCAATTTATATTAATTGCATTGCACATTAATCATGTATGTGCATATTAGGCAATATATTAATTTCGTTGCACACTAATATTTGACAGGATCTTAATTACACATTGATATTAGGTACTCCCTCCGTTCCTAAATATAAGTCTTTGTAGTGATTCCACTGTGGACCACATACGGATGTATACAGATACATTTTAGAGTGTAGATTCATTCATTTTACTCCGTATGTAGTCCACAGTGGAATCTCTACAAAGACTTATATTTAGGAACGGAGGGAGTAGGATGTAATTAATTGGTTAGCGCTAGCATGGATGTTGGGTATGCCATTAATTAAGGGAGGATTGTGTGAGGGAGGTGGTGGCTACGTGACTGGAGCAGGATGTGCGTGGGGCTGTGGCAGAACATTGGATATGAGCCCTTGGATTGGATGGCAGACCACGGATGCAATACCAACTCTTAGATTGAATTAGATAGATTAGATCAAGGTGTGGGTTGTTCCGGGTGCACTAATTTTTGTGGCATTAGAAGAATTAGAACTCGCGCTTTTATAAGTAGTAGAGATAGAGATGGGGAATAAATTCCAGCCGACGGGAGTCGAACTCTGGTGGTCTGACTGGTGCTGGGCACAGTTTTAATATGTTGCTTGTGTTCTAGAATCTATTAATCTTGGTCCATTATTTATGAGTAGGCTCTTCTAATGCATTTGCTTATTTGCTTCTTTTATTTTTGTAGAAAGAAACAGCTAGCTACTTGCAACGGGCTGCCCTTTAATGAAATAGCTATATTAATTATTTTATTGTGCTTTTTTAACTTTGGGTCTGCTTCATTTGCAGAAAGAAAAGGCATATTTATTTGCTTAGTTCTTGGATGCTATGTTTATTTCTTGATGAATTGACATGTCTATGCTAGCCTTGCAAGGTTTCTTTCTTGACAATCGGCATGCTTTTTTGTGCTTCATTCTCTTGATCTATATAATGTTTGTTCATTAAGTGCTATCGTGATGTCATTTATTGCAATCGCTATGTGCATTATTATTTATGCAAGAACTTAGCAAACGTTGTTGGTTATCTGGTGTTACATACTGAACTTATATTCTGCACCATTTTTCATACGTTAAGTTTGTTTTGGAATAAATGGATTTCGTATGGTAGCTCAATCTCTGGCAAATCAGATATCAGTACATTGTTGCTAAATATAGCGAAGATGCTCAGTTGTCTAGCACTTAAAATATTCTAATGTAGTAATGTGTACCATATAGGACTAATCTTTGTCAACTCCTTGCAATTTCAGCCTTCCAGTTTATCTCCTTGCATAGGAATCGTCATACTTTTTACCTTACAGTTTAATGTGTTATATTGTATATTAGGCTGATCTTAGTCAGCTAACCTATATTTCCTCATGCTACAGCAACTGAGCTGGTTACTAGAGCCATTCGGGTAATGATGGAATCTGGCTGTGAGGAGGTAATTATACTACATTTCTGTTGGTCTGTCTTTTCTAACATTTCATTCGTTTGACATTTTGTCATCTGAGAAACATATCAGCTATTACATATCCTACTTTTGTGTTCGTTGTCTATTTGTTCTGGTTATGGATATGGCTCACACAGTCCCTTGATTGTCCTGCAGTTACCAGAATAACCTATTTGCCTTAAGAGTGTAAATGATTAGAGTATTTGACATCTGACTCGTGTGCAATCCAGGTGACGCTTGAAGCAGAGGTTACAAACAAGGGTGCCCTCGCTCTGTATGGCTGCCTAGGTTTTATCCGAGCAAAGAGGCTGTACAGATACTATCTAAATGGCGTGGATGCTTTTCGCCTCAAATTACTGTTTCCACGCCCCGATCTTGGTCTAGATCCAATGATGATGCTTGGTGACGAGAGGGATGGTCAACACATGGATTCGCCGTACTTGTGATAATACCCTGATCAAAAGCGGAAGATGTAAATCAAGCTGTTATTTTTGTTGTGTTCTTTTTCCTGTTTGATACTTTCATGTCTTCATTACATGCAGTAGCTATTTTCTTTTTTGAGAAACAAGTGGTTTTCGGCACTCCTGCTTCTGGTAATTTTGAAACCCTGAAGAGGGCATTAGAAGTTCCAAAAGTATCTGAATATCATTTCACGTGTAAACGTGAGAGTACCCTCTTGACGAAAAGTCTCATGGAACAATATTGTCATGGATATTTTTGTAACACAGTGCAAATGTAAATCGCCACCCAATCAGGGGGCCCTCCGATAGCTCGATATCGTTTATGACCTGCCTGAACCTGTTCATGGCACGCTTATTGATCCCTGTCGTTACTTTTTGTTGAAGTTGAATAGCCCACTGAAATCATATGTACATGTTTCAAACATATATTTTGATTCACCTGATTTTTCTTTTTCTTAAACCGTTCACTTGGGGTGGAATTCGAGTCGAGCCAGCATGACTCGACCCGTTAGAGCTCGGTAATATAACGAGTTAGCTCGGCTGACTCATTAACATAATAAACCCAGCTTGACTCATGTAACTCAGCTTGACTCATGTAACTCGCGAGCTAGCTTGCTTACCTTGTTAAACTCACTATGGACGTGAATAACAAAGGAGATTTGCGACCTTTTGATTGGAGAAAATTATGATGAGGGTCCACACCCCTGAAAATCAAGGGGGGATATGCCCTAGAGACAGTAATAAAGTTGTTATTTTATATTTCCTTATATCATGATAATTGTTTATTATTTATGCTAAAATTGTATTAACCGAAAAATTGATACATGTGTGAATACATAGACAAAATACCGTGTCCCTAATAAGTCTTTACTAGACTAGCTCGTTAATCAAAGATGATTAAGTTTCCTAACAATGGACATGAGTTGTCATTTTGATAACGGAATCACATCATTAGGAGAATGATGTGATGGACAAGACCCATCCGTTAGCTTAGTATGTTGATCGTTCAGTTACATTGCTATTGCTTTGATGTATGTCAAATACATATTCCTTTGACTATGAGATCATGCAACTCCCGGATACCGGAGGAATGCCTTGTGTGCTATCAAACATCACAATGTAACTGGGTGATTATAAAGATGCTCTACATGTATCTCCGAAGATGTCTTGTTGGGTTGGCATGAATCGAGATTAGGATTTGTCAATCCGAGTATCGGAGAGGTATCTCTGGGCCCTCTCGGTAATGCACATCATAAGAAGCCTTGCAAGCAGAGTGACTAATGAGTTAGTTGCAGGATGATGTATTACGGAACGAGTAAAGAGACTTGCCGGTAACGAGATTGAACTAGGTATGAAGATACCAACGATCGAATCTCGGGCAAGTAACGTACTGATGACAAAGGGAATAACGTAAGTTGTCATAACGGCTCGACTGATAAAGATCCTCGTAAAATATGTAGGAGCCAATATGAGCATCCAGGTTCCGCTATTGGTTATTGACCGGAGAAGTGTCTCGGTCATGTCTACATAGTTCTCGAACCCGTAGGGTCCGCATGCTTAACGTTCGATGACGATTTTGTATTATATGAGTTATTTGATTTGGTGACCAAATGTTGTTCGAAGTCCCGGATGAGATCACAGACATGACGAGGAGTCTCGAAATGGCCGAGAGGTAAAGATTGATATATAGGACGATGGTATTTGGACACCGGAAGTGTTCCGGAGGGTACTGGGTACATATCGGGTCACCGGTAGGGGTTCCGGGCACCCCCGGCAAAAGATATGGGCCTTATGGGCCAAGTGGGGAAACACACCAGCCACAAAGGGGTTGGTGCCCCCCCCCCCCCCGCATATGGGCTGGCCAAATTAGAGTATAAAAGGGGAAGGAGGAAACGAAAAAGGGAAAAGGATTCCACCTTCCTCTTCCCTTCCAACTCCGAATAGGAATAGGAAATGAGGGAGGCCGAATTGGGAGGACCCCAAGTAGGATTCCTCCTACTTGGGGCGCCCCCTTGGCTGCCTCTCCTCCCCTCCAACCTATATATATGTGGGGGAGGCACCGCTAGAAGATATACTAACGTTTGTTAGCCGTGTGCGGCGCCCCCCTCCACAGTTTACGCCTCCAGTCATATTCACGTAGTGCTTAGGCGAAGCCCTACGCAGATTACTTCACCATCATCGTCACCACGCCGTCGTGCTGACGGAACTCTCCATCGACACTTTGCTGGATCAAGAGTTCGAGGGACGTCATCGAGCTGAACGTGTGCAGAACTCGAAGGTGCCGTACGTTCGGTGCTTGATCGGTTGGAACGAGAAGAAGTTCGACTACATCAACCGCGTTGTCAAACGCTTCCGCTTTCGGTCTACAAGGGTACATGGACACACTCTCCCCCTCTCGTTGCTATGCATCTCCTAGATAGATCTTGCGTGAGCGTAAGAATTTTTTTTGAAATTGCATGCTACGTTCCCCTAACGGTGGCATCCAAGCCAGGTCTATGCATAGATGATATGCACGAGTAGAACACAAAGAGTTGTGGGCGGTGATAGTCATACTGCTTACCACCAACGTCTTATTTTGATTCGGCGGTATTGTTGGATGAAGCGGCCCGGACCAACCTTACATGACCACGTTCATGAGACCGGTTCCACCGACAGACATGCAACTAGTTTTGCATAAAGGTGGCTGGCGGGTGTCTGTTTCTCCAACTTTAGTTGAATCGAATTTGACTATGGCCGGTCCTTGTTGAAGGTTAAAACAACAAACTTAACGAAACACCATTGTGGTTTTGATGCGTAGGTAAGAACGGTTCTTACTAGACGCCTGTAGCAGCCATGTAAAACTTGCAACAACAAAGTAGAGGACATCTAACTTGTTTTTGCAGGGCATGTTGTGATGTGATATGGTCAAGACATGATGTGATATACGTTGTTGTATGAGATGATCATGTTTTGTAAAAGTTATCGGCAACTGGAAGGAGCCTTATGGTTGTCGCTTTATTGTATGAAATGCAATCGCCATGTAATTGCTTTACTTTATCACTATGCGTTAGCGATAGTTGTAGAAACAATAGTTGGTGAGACGACAACGACGCTACGATGGAGATCAAGGTGTCAATCCGGTGACCATGGAAATCATGACGGTGCTTTGGAGATGAAGATCAGAGGCACAAGATGATGATGGCCATATCATGTCACATATTTTGATTGCATGTGATGTTTATCTTTTATGCATCTTATTTTGCTTAGTACGCGGTAGCATTATAAGATGACCCCTCACTAAACATTTCAAGGTATAAGTGTTCTCCCTGAGTATGCACCATTGCGACAGTTCGTCATGCCGAGACACCACGTGATGATGGGTGTGATAAGCTCTACGTTCTCATACAACGGGTGCAAGACAGTTTTGCACGTGCAGAATACTCAGATTAAACTTGACGAGCCTAGCATGTACAGACATGGCCTCGGAACACTGGAGACCGAAAGGTCGAACGTGAATCATATAGTAGATATGATCAACATAGAGATGTTTACCATTGAAAACTAGTCCATCTCACATGATAATCGGACATGGTTTAGTTGATTTGGATTGCGTAATAATTTAGATGACTCGAGGGATGTCAATCTAAGTGGGAGCTCTTAAGTAATATGATTAATTGAACTTTAATTTATCACGAACTTAGTCCTGGTAGTATTTTGCAAATTATGTTGTAGATCAATAGCTCGCGTTATAGCTCCCCTATGTTTTTGATATGTTCCTAGAGAAAACTAAGTTGAAAGATGATAGTAGCAATGATGCGGAGTGAGTCCGTGATCTGAGGATTATCCTCATTACTGCACAGAAGAATTATGTCCTTGATGCACCGCTAGGTGACGTACCTACTGCAGGAGCAGATGCAGACGTTATGAACGTTTGGCAAGCTCAGTATGATGACTACTTGATAGTTTAGTGCGCCATGCTTTACGACTTAGAACCGGGACTTCAAAAACATTTTGAACACCACAGAGCATATAAGATGTTCCAAGAGCTGAAATTGGTATTTCAGACTCATTCCCGAGTCGAGAGGTATGATACCTCTAACAAGTACTTTGCCTATAAGATGGAGGAGAATAGCTCAACCAGTGAGCATGTGCTCAGAATGTCTGAGTACTACAATCGCTTGAATCAAGTGGGAGTTAATCTTCCAGATAAGGTAGTGATTGACAGAGTTCTCTGGTCACTATCACCAAGTTACTGGAACTTCGTGATGAACTATAATATGCAAGGGATGACGAAAATGATTCCCGAGCTCTTCGCGATGCTAAAACCGGCGAAGGTAGAATTCAAGAAAGAGCATGAAGTGTTGATGGTTAACAAGACCACTA
Organism: Aegilops longissima; assembly: GCA_021605205.1. Taxonomy (NCBI): domain Eukaryota; kingdom Viridiplantae; phylum Streptophyta; class Magnoliopsida; order Poales; family Poaceae; genus Aegilops; species Aegilops longissima. Next base: position 171,978,354 of record CM038676.1, read on the forward strand.
GTTTCAAGAAAAGGGGCAAAGGAAAAGAAAGGGAACTTCAAGAAAGAATGGCAAGCAAGTTGCCACTCCCGTGAAGAAACCCAAAGCTAGACCTAAGCCTGAAACTAAGTGCTTCTACTGCAAAGGGAATGGTCACTCGAAGTGGAACTGCCCCAAATACTTGGTGGATAAGAAGGATGGCAAAGTGAACAAAGGTATATTTGATATACATGTTATTGATGTGTACTTTACTAGTGTTCATAGTAACCCCAGGGTATTTGATACCGGTTCAGTTGCTAAGATTAGTAACTCGAAACAGGAAATTACAAAATGAACAGAGACTAGTTGAGGGTGAGGTAACGATGTGTGTTGGAAATGATTCCAAGGTTGATAAGATCAACACCGCATACTCCCTATACCTTCGGGATTAGTGTTGAACCTAAATAAATGTTATTTGGTGTCCGCGTTGAGCATGAATATGATTGGATCATATTTATTGCAATACGGTTATTCATTTAAGTCAGAAAATAATTGTTATTCTGTTTACATGAATAAAACCTTCTATGGTCATACACCCAATGTAAATGGTTTATTGAATCTCGATCGTAGTAATACACATATTCATAATATTGATGCCAAAAGATGCAAAATTGATAATGATAGTGCAACATACTTGTGGCACTGCCGTTTAGGTCATATTGGTGTAAAGCGCATGAAGAAACTCCATGCAGATGGGATTTTGGAATCACTTGATTATGAATCATTTGATACTTGCGAACCATGCCTCGTGGGCAAGATGACTAAAACTCCGTTCTCCGGAACAATGGAGCGAACCACTGACTCATTGGGAATAATACATACCGATGTATGTGGTCCAATGAGTGTTGAGGCTCATGAGGCGGGTATCGTTATTTTCTAACCTTCACAGATGATTGATGTCGCTTGAAGCTACGTCGGTATTTTCCCAAAGTGGAAGGGATGATGCAACACAGCGGTGGTAGGTATTTCCCTCAGAAATGAAACCAAGGTTAACGAACCAGTAGGAGAACCAAGCAACACAACATAAACAGCCCCTGCACACAAATAACAACACCTCGCAATCCGACGTGTTAAAGGGGTTGCCAATCCCTTTCGGGGTACGACGCCGGAAACGGTGCGTGGACGGGAGAAAGTTGTAATAGATTGGAATAATAGATCACAAATAAAATAAAGTGCAGCAAAGTATTTTTGTATTTTTGGTTTAATAGATCTAAATAAAAATTCAAAGTAAAAGTAGATCGCAAGCAAATATAAGAGAAAGAAGACCCGGGGACCGTAGGTTTCACTAGTGGCTTCTCTCGAGAAAAATAGCAAACGGTGGGTAAACAAATTACTGTTGGGCAATTGATAGAACCTCAAATAATTATGATGATATCCACACAATGATCATTACATAGGCATCACGTCCAAGATTAGTAGACCGACTCTTGCCTGCATCTACTACTATTACTCCACACATCGACCACTATCCAGCATGCATCTAGTGTATTAAGTTCACGGAAAAACGGAGTAATGCAATATGAACGATGACATGATGTAGACAAGATCCGTTTATCTATATGGCGGTAGATATAGATCTCATCTTTTTATCCTTAGTAGCAACAATACAAACGTGTCGGTTCCCTTTCTGTCACTGGGATCGAGCACCATAAGATCGAACCCACTACTGGGCGCCTCTTCCCATTGCAAGATAAATGGATCAAGTTGGCCAAACAAAACCCAAATACCGGAGAAGAAATACGAGGCTATAATAGATCATGCATATAAGAGATCAAAGAAACTCAAATAACTTTCATGGATATGCAGATATCGCCTCGGAACACTGAGACCGAAAGGTCGAGCGTGAATCATATAGTAGATATGATCAACATAGTGATGTTCACCATTGAAAACTACTCCATCTCACGTGACGATCTGACATGGTTTAGTTGATTTGGATCACGTGATCATTTAGACGACTAGAGGGATGTCTATCTAAGTGGGAGTTCTTAAGTAATATGATTAATTGAACTTTAATTTATCATGAACTTAGTACCTGATAGTATTTTGCATGTCTATGTTGTTGTAGATAAATGGCCCGTTCTACTGTTCATTTGAATTTTAATGCGTTCCTAGAGAAAGCTAAGTTGAAAGATGATGGTAGCAACTACACGGACTGGGTCCGTAACTTGACGATTATCCTCATTGCTGCACAGAAGAATTATGTCCTGGAAGCACCGCTAGGTGCAAGACCCACTGCAGGAGCAACGCCGGACGTTATGAACGCCTGGTAGAGCAAAGCTGATGACTACTCGATAGTTCAGTGTGCCATGCTTTACGGCTTAGAACCGGGACTTCAATGACATTTTGAACATCATGGAGCATATGAGATGTTCTAGGAGTTGAAGTTAATATTTCAAGCAAATGCCCGGATTAATAGATATGAAGTCTCCAATAAGTTCTACATCTGCAAAATGGAGGAGAATAGTTATGTCAGTGAACATATACTCAGAATGTCTGGGTACCACAATCACTTGACTCAACTGGGAGTTAATCTTCCTGCTGATAGTGTCATTGACAGAGTTCTTCAATCACTTCCACCAAGCTACAAAAGCTTCGTGATGAACTATAATATGCAAGGGATGGATAAGACAATTCCCGAGCTCTTCGCAATGCTAAAGGCTGCGGAGGTAGAAATCAAGAAGGAGCATCAAGTGTTGATGGTTAACAAGACCACTAGTTTCAAGAAAAAGGGCAAAGGGAAGAAGGGAAACTTCAAGAAGAACGACAAGCAAGTTGCTACTCAAGTGAAGAAACCCAAGTCTGGACCTAAGCCTGAGACTGAGTGCTTCTACTGCAAATGGACTGGTCAGTGGAAGCGGAACTGCCCCAAGTATTTGGCGGATAAGAAGGATGGCAAAGTGAAAGGTATATTTGATATACATTTTATTGATGTGTACCTTACTAATGCTCGTAGTAGCGCCTGGGTATTTGATACTGGTTCTGTTGCTCATATTTGCAACTTGAAACAGGGGCTACAGATTAAGCGAAGATTGGCTAAGGACGAGGTGACGATGCACGTGGGAAATGGTTCCAAAGTCGATGTGATCGCCGTCGGCACGCTACCTCTACATCTACCGTCGGGATTAGTTTTAGACCTAAATAATTGTTATTTGGTGCCAGCGTTAAGCATGAACATTATATCTGGATCTTGTTTGATGCGAGACGGCTATTCATTTAAATCAGAGAATAATGGTTGTTCTATTTATATGAGTAATATCTTTTATGGTCATGCACCCTTGATGAGTGGTCTATTTTTGTTGAATCTCGATAGTAGTGATACACATATTCATAGTGTTGAAGCCAAAAGATATAAGTTTAATAATGATAGTGCAACTTATTTGTGGCACTGCCGTTTAGCTCATATTGGTGTAAAGCGCATGAAGAAACTCCATGCTGATGGGCTTTTGGAATCACTTGATGCTTGCGAACCATGCCTCATGGGCAAGATGACTAAGACTCCGTTCTCTGGAACAATGGAGCGAGCAACAGACTTGTTGGAAATAATACATACTAATGCATGCGGTCCGATGAGTGTTGAGGCTCGCGGCGGGTATCGTCATTTTCTGACCTTTATAGATGATTTGAGCAGATATGGGTATATCTACTTAATGAAACGTAAGTCTGAAACATTTGAAAAGTTCAAAGAATTTCAGAGTGAAGTGGAAAATCATCGTAACAATAAAATAAAGTTTCTACGATCTGATCGTGGAGGTGAATATTTGAGTTACGAGTTTGGTCTTCATTTGAAACAATGTGGAATAGTCTCACAACTTACGCCACCTGGAACACCACAACGTAATGGTGTGTCCGAACGTTGTAACCGTACTTTATTAGATATGGTGCGACCTATGATGTCTCTTACTGATTTACCACTATCATTTTGGAGTTATGCTTTAGAGACGGCTGCTGATACGTCTCCAACGTATCTATAATTTATAAAGTATTCATGATGTTATTTTATCATTCTTGAGTGTTTTACAATCATTTTATAGCAATTTTATATCATTTTTTGGCACTAATCTATTGACCAGTGCCCAGTGCCAGTTGCTGTTTTTTACATCACAGGAAATCAATATCAAACGGAGTCCAAACACCACGAAACTCCACGGAGATTTTTTATGGACCAGAAGGAACCCATTGGACCAGAGCTGCACCTGGGGGTGCCCCGAGGGGGGCACAACCCATCAGGGCACGCCCAAGTGGGTTGTGCCCACCTCGGTGGCCTCCCGCACTCCTTCTTTGCACTATAAATTCCCAAATATTCCAAAACCCATCGAGGTTAACCTAGACCAGAAGTTCCGCCGCCGCAAGGCTCTGTATCCACCGAAAACCAATCTAGCTCCGTTCCGGCACCCTGCTGGAGGGGGGAATCATCTCCGGTGGCCATCTTCATCATCCCGATGGCCACCACGATGAGGTGGGAGTAGTCCACCCTCGGGGCTAAGGGTTTGTACTAGTAGCTATGTGTTTAATCTCTCTCTCTCTCTCTCTCTCTCTCTCTCTCTCTCGTGATCTATATCATGGGCTTTGTTAATATAGTCGGATCATATGATGTTTCTCCCCTCTATACTCTTGTTGTGATGGATTGAATCTTTACCCTTTGAAGTTTTGTCATGTCGGATTGAATATTCAGAGATGAGAACGCATGATATATATCTTGCGGTATGAATACTTGAGGTGAAAATTGGGGTATCTTATTGATTCACTTGATATATGTTATGACATTCAACTTGCGGATTCCCGCGGTGATATTGGGGTAATCTATGCATAGGGGTTGATGCACGTTTTTATCCGACGGAAGCTTCGGGGTCTCTTTATAGTTCTTTGTGTGGATTGAGTATTATGAATATGAATTTGCTTTGGTGTTATTCTAGTACGAACTCTAGGATAGATCGAACGAAAAAATAGCTTTGTGTTATTTTAGTACGAACTCTTGAATAGATCGAATGGAAAGAATAGCTTTGAGGTGGCCTCGTACCCTATAAACAATATCTATCTTTTGTTCTCCGCTAATAGGAACTCGGGAGTGATTCTTTATTGCACTTTGAGGGATAATCATATGATCCAACTATGTTAGCACTGTTGAGAGATTGCACTAGCGAAAGTACGGACCCTAGGCCTTGTTTTTAAGCATTGCAATACCGTTTTTGTGCCCGTTTACTAATTGCTACCTTGCTGTTTTTATTTATTCGGATTATAAAAATATATTTCTACCATCAATATTACACTTTTATCACCATCTCTTCGCCGAACTAGTGCACCTATAAAATTTGCCATTGTATTGGGTGTGTTGGGGACACAAGAGATTTCTTGTATTTGGTTGCAGGGTCTTTTTAGAGAGACCACCTTCATCCTACACCTCTCACGGATTGATAAACCTTAGGTCATCCACTTGAGGGAAAGTTGCTACTGTCCTACAAAACTCTGTGCCTGGAGGCCCAACACGTGTCTACAAGAATAAAGTTGCGTAGTAGGCATCAAGCTCTTTTCTGGTGCCGTTGACGGGGAGGTGAGTGCTTGAAGGTATATCTTTAGATCTTGCAATTGAATCTTTTAGTTTCTTGTTTATCACTAGTTTGGTCTATAAAATAAAACTACATAAAAAATGGAGTTTAGGTTGCATCATATTATTGATCATCTTTATAATATCTTTCTTGAAAATTATGATTGGAAAATTATGCTCAATTGTTAGAAGAAGAAGTCAATAAAATGTTTGGCACAAAATATTTGAATGACAAGCATGATTGCAATGTTCTTAGTATGAATTCTTTGAATATCCGTGATGCTAATGATATGCAAAGCTACAAGCTTGGGGATGCTATATTTGATGAAGATGATATTTTTAGTCCCCCAAGTTTTGATGAGAAAGTTTATTACGATGATTGCATGGCTCCTATTTATGATGATTATGGTGATGAGATGTATGTTATAGAGAATAATGATAACCATGAAACTTGTCATCGTGATTTCAATGCTCAAATTGATCATGCCAATGATAGCTATTTTGTTGAGTTTGCTCCCACTACTATTGATGGGAGAAATTTGCTTATGTGGAGAGTAATAAGTTTTCTATGCTTTTGTGTCATGAAAATAATGCTTTATGTGATGGTTATATTGTTGAATTTCTTCACGATGCTACTGAAAATTATTATGAGGGAGGAACTTATGCTTGTAGGAATTGCAATAATGTCAAGTTTCCTCTCTATGTGTTGAAAGTTTTGAAGTTATGCTTGTTTTGCCTTCCTATGCTAGTTGATTCTTGTTCCCATAAGTTGTTTGCTCACAAAATCCCTATTCATAGGAAGCGGGTTAGGCTTAAATGTGCTTCCATGTGATTCATTATGCTCTTGTTATGTTTCAATTCTTATCTTTTATGCGAGCATCATTGAAATCATCATGCCTAGCTAAAAGGCATTAAAGAAAAGCGCTTGTTGGGAGACAACCCAACACTTTTACCTACTGTTTTTGTGTGTTCGCATGATTATTCTACTGTATTAATCATGTTTTATAGCTTTTGTTTCAATAAAGTGCCAAGTAAAGCCTTTGGGATCATGTTGGGTGATGGTTGATTTGACTCTGCTGAAAAACAGAAACTTTTGCGATCACGAAAATGAGTCTCATTTTTAACAGAAGAGTGCTATCGAGCTGATTCTTTTTTCAGAAGTTTAATATACAAATTTCTCACGTGTTACAGTTTGCTTCATAATTTTTGGAGTAATATAAGTATGGTAGTTATCCAGATCATTACAGACTGTTCTGTTTTTGACAGATTCTATTTTCAATGCATAGTTTGCTTGCTTTCTAGTTTCTACGGCTTATATTGCTCAATATAAATTGTGGAAATGATATGCTACAATAGGCATTGTGTGAGAAAAATTATGAATCTTGTCTTTGGCAGTACCAAAAGTGAAATGGTTTGCTCTTTATCATACTAACCTATCTCACAAAGTTCCGTTAAGTTTTGTGTGATTGAAGTTTTCAAGTTTTGGTGAGATGTCGATATGAGGAGAATAAGGAGTGATAAGACCCTAAGCTTGGGGATTCCCAAGGCACCCCAAGGTAATATTCAAGGAATATCCAAGCAACTAAGCTTGGGGATGCCCCGGAAGGCATCCCCTCTTTCGTCTCCAACATTATCGTTAACCTCACTTGGAGCTATGTTTTCATTCGTCACATGATATGAGTTTTGCTTGGAGCGTTAATTTTGTTAGGATTTGCTTGATGTTATTTAGAATAATGTTTTGCGTCTTTTATTTTCATAAAAGTGGCATTGATAGCCATTGCCATGCTTATCTTGCAAGTATACATGTTGCTGTTTGAAAACAGAAAGTTTATCAATGTTGCAAAAATCCCCGAGGAAAGTCAGAATGTGATAAAATGTTGAAACTTTTTGCATAATAAGCTCTGATAAATTTTATATAGTGTGTTAGAATTTAATAATGTTTGGAGTTGAATAAGTATGATGAATCTTGCATTCTTTACAGACTGTACTGGTTTGGCAGATTGTTGTTATGTTTGCATTGTTTGCATATGCTTGCTTGTTTAATGATTCTATTTGAGGATAGGAGTATTAATATGCAAAGGCATTTAGTATGCAATGTTGAATAATAATTTTTTTGATTTGCTACAGTAGAGTATGATAAGGTTTTTGCATTAGTTTATACTAACTTATCTCACGAGTTCTTGTTGAGTTTTGTGTGGATGAAGCTTTTGAGATTTAGGAAACCGTGATATGAGAGAAATAAAGGAGACACAAAAGCTCAAGCTTGGGGATTCCCAAGGCATCCCAATATAATATTCCAAGAAGTCTCAAGCATCTAAGATTGGGGATGCCCCGGTAGGCATCCCACCTTTCTTCTTCAACAATTATCGGTTAGTATCGGTTGAGCCAAAGTTTTTGCTTCTTCACATGATGTGTGCTATCCTTGAAATGTAATTTTGTTTTGTTTTGCTTTCTGTTTTAATAAAATACTTAGATCTGAAAGTTTTTAATAAGAGAGAGTCCTCAAATAGCTACCTATTTACTTAACTACTCGCATGATCTTCACTTATATCTTTTTGGAGTAGTTTGTCATTTACTCTTGTGCTTCACTTATATCCTATGAGTAAATTGTTGAATGAATTGAATGGCATGAAGTTGAAATCATATCATCCTAGTGGTTGCTTCACATTGGGTTTAGAAAGTGAAATCTTTTGATGCTTGACATGTTGGGGAACGCAGTAATTTCAAAAAAAAATCCTACGCACACGCAAGATCCATCTAGGTGACGCATAGCAACGAGCAGGAGAGTGTGTCCATGTACCCTCGTAGTCCGAAAGCGGAAGTGCTATGTAACACGGTTGATGTAGTCGAACGTCTTCGTGATCCAACCAATCCAAGTACCGAACGCACGTCACCTCCGCGATCTGCACACGTTCAGCTCGGTGACGTCCCTCGTACTCTTGATCCAGCTGAGGTCGAGGGAGAGTTTCATCAGCACGACGGCGTGGTGACGGTGATGATGAAGTTACTGACGTAGGGCTTCGCCTAAGCACCACGACAATATGACTGAGGTGGAAATATGAGGAGGGGGGCACCGCACACGACTAAGAATCAACTTGTGTGTCTATGGGGTGACCCCCTCCCCCGTATATAAAGGAGTGGATGAGGGGAGGGCCGGCCCTCATAGGGCGCGCCCAAGGGGGGGAGTCCTACTCCCAGTAGGAGTAGGTTTCCCCCCTTCCCTAGTTTGAGTAGGAGAAGAAGGAAGAGGGAGAAGGAGAGAAGGAAAGGGGGGGCGGCCCCCCACCCAATTCGGATTGGGCTTGGGGGGGGGGCGCCCTCCACCTGGCCGCCTCCTCCTCTCTCCCACTAAGGCCCAATAAGGCCCATTGACTCCCCGGGGGGTTCCGATAACCTCCCGGTACTCCGCAAAATGCCCGAACTCATCCAAAACCATTCCCGTGTCCAAAAATAGCCTTCCAATATATCGATCTTTATGTCTCGACCATTTTGAGACTCCTCGTCATATCCGTGATCACATCCGGGACTCCGAACTACCTTCGGTACATCAAAACACATAAACTCATAATATCGATCGTCATCGAACGTTAAGTGTGTGGATCCTACGGGTTCGAGAACTATGTAGACATGACCGAGACTCACTTCCGCTCAATAACCAATAGTGGAACCTGGATGCTCATATTGATTCCTACATATTCTATGAAGATCTTTATCGGTCAAACCGCATAACAACATACATTGTTCCCTTTGTCATCGGTACGTTACTTGCCCAAGATTCGATCGCGGTATCCTCATACCTAGTTCAATCTCGTTACCGGCAAGTCTCTTTACTCGTTCCGTAATGCAACATCCCGCAACTAACTCATTAGTGACATTGCTTGCAAGGCTTATAGTGATGAGCATTACCGAGAAGGCCCAGAGATACCTCTCCGACAATCGGAGTGACAAATCCTAATCTCAATCTATGCCAATTCAACAAACACCATAGGAGACACCTGTAGAGCATCTTTACAGTCACCCAGTTACGTTGTGACGTTTGATAGCACACTAAGTGTTCCTTCGGTATTCCGGAGTTGCATAATCTCATAGTCATAGGAACATGTATAAGTTATGAAGAAAGCAATAGCAATATAACTAAACGATCATAGTGCTAAGCTAACGGATGGGTCAAGTCAATCACATCATTCTCTAATGATGTGATCCTATTCATCAAATGGCAACACATGTCTATGACTAGGAAATTTAACCATCTTTGATTAATGAGCTAGTCAAGTAGAGGCATACTAGTGACACTCTGTTTGTCTATGTATTCACACATGTAATAAGTTTTCGGTTAATACAATTCTAGCATGAATAATAAAAATTTATCATGATGTAAGGAAATATAAATAACAATTTTATTATTACCTCTAGGGCATATTTCCTTCAGTCTCCCACTTGCACTAGAGTCAATAATCTAGATTACATTGTAATGATTCCAACACCCATGGAGTCTTGGTGCTGATCATGTTTTGCTCATGAGAGAGGCTTAGTCAACGGGTCTGCAACATTCAGATCCGTATGTATTTTTCAAATCTCTATGTCTCCCTCCTTGACTTGATCGCGGATGAATTGAAGCATCTCTTAATGTGCTTGGTTCTCTTGTGAAATCTGGATTCCTTTACCAAGGCAATTGCATCAGTATTGTCACAAAAGATTTTCATTGGACCCAATGCACTAGGTATGACACCTAGATCAAATATGAACTCCTTCATCCAGACTCCTTCATTTGCTGCTTCCGAAGCAGCTATGTACTCCGCTTCACATGTAGATCCCGCCATGACGCTCTGCTTGGAACTGCACCAACTGACAGCCCCGCCATTCAATAAAAATATGTATCCAGTTTGTGACTTAGTCATCCAGATCAGTGTCAAAGCTTGCATCGACGTAACCGTTTACGACGAGCTCTTTTTCACCTCCATAAACGAGAAACATATCCTTAGTCCTTTTCAGGTATTTCAGGATGTTCTTGACCGCTGTCTAGTGATCCACTCCTGGATTACTTTGGCACCTCCCTGCCAAACTAATAGCAAGGCACACATCAGGTCTGGTACACAACGTTGCATACATGATAGAACCTATGGCTGAAGCATAGGGAATGACTTCCATTTTCTCTCTATCTTCTGCAGTGGTCGGGCATTGAGTCTGACTCAACCTCACACCTTGTAACACAGGAAAGAACCCTTTCTTTACTTGACCCATTTTGAACTTCTTCAAAACTATATCAAGGTATATGCTTTGTGAAAGTCCAATCAAGCGTCTTGATCTATATCTATAGATCTTGATGCCTAATATATAAGCAGCTTCACCGAGGTCTTTCATTGAAAAATTCTTATTCAAGTATCCTAAGTTGCATCGTATACAACTCTTCTTTAAGATATCCATTAAACAATGCAGTTTTGACATCCATTTGCCAAATTTCATAATCATAAAATGCGGCAATTGCTAACATGATTCAGACGGACTTAAGCATCGCTACGGGTGAGAAGGTCTCATCATAGTCAACTCCTTGAACTTGTCGAAAACCTTTCGCAACAAGTCGAGCTTTGTAGACAGTAATATTACTGTCAGGGTCAGACTTCTTCTTGAAGATCCATTTATTCTCTATGGCTTGCCGATCATCGGGCAAGTCAACCAAAGTCCATACTTTGTTCTCATACATGGATCCCATCTCAGATTTCATGGCCTCAAGGCATTTCATGGAATCTGGGCTCATCATCGCTTCCTCATAGTTCGTAGGTTCGTCATGGTCAAGTAACATGACCTCCAGAACAGGATTACGTACCACTCTAGTGCGGATCTTACTCTGGTTGACCTACGAGGTTCGGTAGTAACATGATCATAAGTTTCACGATCATCATCATTAGCTTCCTCACTTACTGGTGTAGGAATCACTCGAACTGATTTCTGTGATGAACTACTTTCCAATAAGGGAGCAGGTACAGTTACCTCATCAAGTTCTACTTTCCTCCCACTCACTTCTTTCGAGAGAAACTCCTTCTCTAGAAAGGATCCATTCTTAGCAACGAATATCTTGCCTTCAGATCTGTGATAGAAGGTGTACCCAACAGCCACCTTTGGGTATCCTATGAAGACACATTTCTCTGATTTGGGTTCGAGCTTATCAGGTTGAAGCTTTTTCACATAAGCATCGCAGCCCCAAACTTTAAGAAACGACAACTTGGGTTTCTTGCCAAACCACATATCATATGGTGTCGTCTCAACGGATTTATATGGTGCCCTATTTAACGTGAATGCAGTCGTCTCTAAAGCATAACCCCAAAATGATAGCGATAAATCAGTAAGAGACATCATAGATCGCACCATATCTAATAAAGTATGATTACGACGTTCGGACACACCATTACGCTGTGGTGTTCCGGGTGGCGTGAGTTGCAAAACTATTACGCATTGTTTCAAATGAAGACCAGACTCGTAACTTAAATATTCTCCTCCACGATCAGATCGTAGAAACTTTATTTTCTTGTTACGATGATTTTCAACTTCACTCTGAAATCCTTTGAACTTTTCAAATGTTTCAGACTTATGTTTCATCAAGTAGATATATCCATATCTGCTCAAATCATCTGTGAAGTTTAGAAAATAATGATACCCACCGCGAGCATCAACACTAATCGGACCGCATACATCAGTATGTATTATTTCCAACAAGTCTGTTGCTCGCTCCATTGTTTCGGAGAATGCAGTCTTAGTCATCTTGCGCATGAGGCATGGTTCGCAAGCATCAAGTGATTCATAATCAAGTGATTCCAAAAGCCCATCAGTATGGAGTTTCTTCATGCACTTTACACCAATATGACCGAAACGGTAGTGCCACAAATAAGTTGCACTATTATTATTAAAATTATATCTTTTGGCTTCAATAATATGAACATGTGTATCTCTACTATCAAGATTTAGTAAAAATAGACAACTCATCAAGGGTGCATGACCATAAAAGATATTATTCATTAAATAGAACAGCCATTATTATCTCATTTAAATGAATAACCGTCTCGCATCAAACAAGATCTAGATATAATGTTCATGCTTAACGCTGGCACCAAATAACAATTATTCAGGTCTAAAACTAATCCCGAAGGTAGATGTAGAGGTAGCGTACCGACGGTGATCACATCGACTTTGGAACCATTTCCCACGCACATCGTCACCTCGTCCTTAGCCAATATTCACGTAATCCGTAGCCCCTGTTACGAGTTGCAAATAGTAGCAACAGAGCCAGTATCAAATACCTAGGCGCTACTGCGAGCATTAGTAAGGTACACATCAATAACATGTATAACAAATATACCTTTCACTTTGCCATCCTTCTTCTCCGCCAAATACTTGGGGCAGTTCCGCTTCCAGTGACCAGTCCCTTTGCAGTAGAAGCACTCAGTCTCAGGCTTAGGTCCAGACTTGGGCTTCTTCACTTGAGCAGCAAGTTGCTTGCTGTTCTTCTTGAAGTTCCCCTTCTTCCCTTTACCCTTTTTCTTGAAACTGGTGGTCTTGTTGACCATCAACACTTGATGCTCCTTCTTGATTTCTACCTCCGCAGCCTTTAGCATCGTGAAGAGCTCGGGAATTGTCTTATCCATCCCGTGCATATTATAGTTCATCACAAAGCTTTTGTAGCTCAGTGGCAGTGATTGAAGAACTCTGTCAATGACACTATCAACTGGAAGATTAACTCCCGGTGAGTCAAGTGATTGTGGTACCCGGACATTACGAGTATATGCTCACCGATGTAACTATTCTCCTCCATTTTGCAGTTGTAGAACTTATTGGAGACTTCATATCTCTGAATCCGGGCATTTGCTTGAAATATTAACTTCAACTCGTGGAACATCTCATATGCTCCATGACGTTCAAAACGTCGTTGAAGTCCCAGTTCTAAGCCGTAAAGCATGGCACACTGAACTATCGATTAGTCATCAGCTTTGCTCTGCCAGGCATTCACAATGTCCGGCGTTGCTCCTGCAGCGGGTCTTGCACCTAGCGGTGCTTCCAAAATGTAATTCTTCTGTGCAGCAATGAGGATAATCCTCAAGTTACGGACCCAGTTCATGTAATTGCTACCATCATCTTTCAACTTAGCTTTCTCTAGGAACGCATTAAAATTCAACGGAACAACAACACGGGCCATTTATCTACAACAACATAGAAATGCAAAATACTATCAGGTACTAAGTTCATGATAAATTAAAGTTCTATTAATCATATTACTTAAGAACTCCCACTTAGATAGACATCCCTCTAATCATCTAAGTGATCACGTGATCCATATCAACTAAACCATGTCCGATCATCACGTGAGATGGAGTAGTTTTCAATGGTGAACATCACTATGTTGATCATATCTACTATATGATTCACGCTCAACCTTTCGGTCTCAGTGTTCCGAGGCCATATCTGCATATGCTAGGCTCGTCAAGTTTAACCCGAGTATTCTGCGTGTGCAAAACTGGCTTGCACCCGTGTAACGCCCCGGACACACCCGCCGGTGGTCGTAACTCCTGGCGGGATCTAGACTGGCCCCACAGATCAATACTAGTCTTTTCTGCGCACTTTGTCCTCACTCGTGCGCACCCGGGAGCAACTTCCCGGTCGGTCACCCATCCTGACACTACTCCAAGCTGAGCACGCTTAACTTTGGAGTTCTGTCCGAATGGGCTCCTGGAAAAGAAGGAATTCCTTATTGATATGAGTAGTCTATCATCCCTAATAAGCCAGGCTATCACATACACCCCCACTCAGAGGAACCAATGTCCTCATCGGGCCACAGGAACGTTCCCTCTTGGCACAAACGTCTGTGCTTCCAGTCCGGTACATGTGCCATGTCGGGTGCCACGACGGGTCACAAACGTCATGAACAACATGACCACGCACCTGTCCGCAACCATCCGTGTAACATGCGGGTCGGCTCTGATACCAACTTGTAACGCCCCCGATGCGGCTATATCTCCCACGTGTCGAGGCACGACTTAGAGGCATAACCGCATTGAAAGCAATGTCGCAAGTGAGGTAATCTTCACACAACCCATGTAATAATTAAGGGAAGATACATAGTTGGCTTACAGTCGCCACTTCACACAGTACATAAAAAAACATACATCATTCAGAGAACACTCAAGGTCCGACTACGGAACCAAAATAGAAGAAGATACCCCAAATGCTAACACAGATCCCCGAACCGTCCCAACTGGGCACCACTACTGATCATCTGGAAACGACACATAGTAACGACCACGTTCCTCGTCGAACTCCCACTTGAGCTCGGTGGAATCACCTGCACTGGCCTCATCGGAACCTGCAACTGTGTTTGGAAGTATCTGTGAGTCACGGGGACTCAGCAAATCTCACACCCGCGAGATCAAGACTATTTAAGCTTTAGGGAGGACAAGGTAGTAAAATTGAGCTGCAGCAAGCGACTAGCATATATGGTGGCTACATCGCAAAAGAGAGCGAGAAGAGAAGCAAAGCACGGTCGTGAAACTAGTAGTGATCAAGAAGTGATCCTGAACTACTTACGTCAGACATAACTCCAACAACCGTGTTCACTTCCCGGACTCCGCCGAGAAGAGACCATCACGGTTACACACGCGGTTGAGGTGTATTATTATTTGAGGTCAACTTTAGGTTATCTACAACCGGACATTAACAAATTCCCATCTGCCTCATAACCGCGGGCACGGCTTTCGAAAGATATTACCTGCGGGGTGTCCCAACAAGCCCATTATAAGCTCTCACGGTCAGCGAAGGATATTCCTTCTACCGGAAGACCCGATCAATCTCGAATCCCGGACTACAAGACATCTCGGCAGCAATAAAACAAGTCCAGCAAAGCCGCCGGATGTGCCGACAAATCCGATAGGAGCTGCACATATCTCGGTCTCGGGCACACCGGATCGTCAAGCTTCCTAGGTAGGCCAACCCGAGTTGCCCTGGTACACCGGCGGTGACAGTTTGGACCAACACTCGAAGGAGCACTGGCCGGGGTTAAAATAAAGATGACCCTTGAGTCTGCAGAACCCAAGGGAAAAAAAGGCTTAGGTGGCAAATGGTAAAACCAATGTTGGGCCTTCTGGAAAAGTCTTATTCAAAGCGAACTGTCAAGGGGTCCCATAAATCACCCAACCGTGTAAGGAACGCAAAATCAAGGAACATAACACGGTATGGCGGAAACTAGGGTGGCAAGAGTGGAACAAAACACTGGGCATAAGGCCGAGCCTTCCACCCTTTACCAAGTATATAGATGTATTAATTATAGCAGATATATATTGTGATATCCCCAACAAGTAAACATGTTCCAACAAGGAACAACATCTCCATGTTCAACAAGGAACAAACTTCAACTTCACCGCAACTAGCAACGCTATAAGAGGGCTGAGCAAAGCGGTAACATAGCCAATCAGCGGTTTGCTAGGAAAGGATGGTTAGAGGCTGACATGGCAATATGGGTGGCATGATATAGCAAGTGGTAGGCATCGTAGCATAGGCATAGCAAAAGAGCGAGCAACTAGCATAGCAAAGATAGAAGTGATTTCGAGGGTATGGTCATCTTGCGCAATGTTCTCGAGTTGTCGAAAGCTTGATCCTCGAAACGTTCTCAACAGGCTCCTCGTTCCGTACTCGTCTCCGACTCTACCCAAAGCAACAACACAAACAAAGGAACCACAATAAATCACGGTGCAATGCACAACCAACATGATGCAAAAACATGGCATGATATGCGAGATGCGGTATGCAATGCGTATATGCGCTCCGAAGGTAAATGATGAACCAGGCATCAACTTGGCAAACCAAGCATGCCACTGGAAAGATGAGATGATTTCGTTGAAATCGATATAAAGATCACCGAATCGGATGCACGGTTTGCAAATGGCAAGCAAAACAAGAATGGCGCAAATCTGCCATTAACAGCATGATGCCACTTAGCAAGCAACAAATAATTAAGCTACTGCACCCAAACGTAACAACAAAGCACATGGCAGTGATCTACACATGATGCTCGACAAAAGATGAGCACTGAGCTACGGCTAGTTCACATCATAACAGGTTCAAACAAGCATGGCAAAAATGCTCAAAGTAACAGGCTGGACATGGCAAAAACAGTAACAGGTTGCAATGTTCAGAGCATCAAAACTACATGCTACAGGAACTTAAAATAGCAAAACATGGCATGGCATGAATCTACTCAAAGCCTATTACAAAAGTCCCTTACTGACCATAAGCCAAAAAGGACTAGAAAATATAGTAACACTCATGTCAATATTGAAAGTCTTGTTAACAGATTCAGCAACTTGACATGTCAAAAACTGATAACGAGATGGCATGTTAACAAGCTCAATGCACTCACTACAGAGCCTCAAATGATAAACTAAGCATACATACATCAAGAAGACCTGACATAGAAGACATACATGGCAAGAACACTAACATAGCATATACGAGTCAACCACAACAAGCTAGGCAAAATTGAATAACACGTATACAATCTGCCAGGAATCATTTGTAGCAAAAGTAGAGCTCGATTGACTCAAGCTATGGCATCCCATAATTGCAAACAAAGGCATGGATGGATAGAGCAAGTCATGCTTTACAAAACACCCTTACTGAAGTATCTCAAAATATGCATAGATCTCTCGGTATCATCAAGCAAACATGGCATCAAAATCAGCTAAAACAGGGCTGAAATCAGCAACATTGGGACACCTACTTTGCATGCTTGTGCTAGTCACCACATATATCACAAAAATACATGGCATATACCACTGGAAAGATGAGATGGCATTTTACAAAACTCATGTAGGAATCAAATCCATAGGGTGCACATATTAATCATAGCAAAAATAACAAAAGTGCAACTCCTGATAAAAATCAGAAACTATCAGCACCATGCACTCTTCCAACAGCATTTCGGGCACCAAGATGAGCTCAAATGAAAATTATGCAATGGAATGAAATGATCTACTCTTGAGACGAACATTTTGACATATTATACGCGAAAAATGGATCTCGGATGCGAAGATATAGCATGTTGAATATTGCACGAAATTACAAATATTTAAAGACTTAGGAAAAGAGGGAAGGGAGAGAGGTCAACGGCGCGCTCCCGAGGCGGATCGGGCGGATCGGCGCGGGCGGCAGCCGAGGCTCGCCGGGAAGGAGGAAGGTCGCCGGGGTCGGGCGGCGGCGGTGGAGGACCTCGCCGGGAGTCCGGGCGGGCGGCGGCAGTCAGTGGCCACCACGGACGGAGGCGCCGAGAGCTTAGGCGGCGGCGTGGGCGGGCTCGGCGAGCTCGCCCGGCCGGAGGCGGGCCGGAGGCGGCTCGGCGGCGCGAGCGCCGAGTCGGAGGTGGAGGTGGAGGCGCGGCGCGGGCCAGGGGGCGGCAGGCCGGCTAGTGTGGCAGGAGGAGGGCCTCACAGGGCTCATGGGCCCAGCTGGTCAGCGGGCGGCGGCTCGCCCGCCACGTGGCGCGCGCGATAGGTCCGGGCGGGCGGGGATCTGTCCGGCCTGGCCGGACGTGTCCGGCCTTGAGGCAGTTTTTAGGGTTTCGGAAGAGGATGATCCGGAATTTGGGGAGGTTTGCTTAAATAGGCATAGAGGAGCTAGGAGAGTCCAAATGAGGTGTAGTTTTCGCCCACGATCGTGATCGAGCGGCGGAGAGCATGGAGGTGACTTAGATGGGTTATTGGGCTGTTTTGGAGGGTGTTGGGCTGCAACTTAAAAGAGGCCTTAGCGAGGGTGCGGTTAACCGTTGGGGTACCAAACGAGCTCAAATGACCGAAACTTGACCGGTGGTCTCCGGGTGTTATACCAAGGCCACTAGACAAACCTCGGTCCATTTCGAGACGGTTTAATACCCTTTACGGAAAAAGCGTAAAAGGACCGCGGGGGAGATAGGAGTGTCGGATTGCAAAACGGACAACGGAAAAATGCTCGGAATCATGAGGCGAACACGTATGCAAATCGATGCACATGATGACATAATATAAAATGCATGACATGGACAAAAGCAAAATGGAGAAAACCCAACCACGGAGGAATATCATATATCAATGCGAAAATGGCAAGAGTCGGAGTTACAAATATGGAAAGTTACTTCCGGGTGTTACAACACTCCACCACTACAAGAGGATCTCGTCCGAGATCTAGGACTGAAAGAACTCCGGATATTCGAGCGGAGGTGATCCTCGCGCTCCCGGTAGCTTCTCGGTGAATGGTGTGACCACTTCACTTTCAGGAATTTGATTGATTTGTTGCGAGTCTTGCGCTCGGTTTCTTCAAGAATAGCAGGGGTGCTCATGATAAGAGAGATCTTCTTGAAGGTCAATCTCTTGAAGTTGATAGTGCGTTCAGAGTCTTGAAGCACTTGCGAAGCTGTGACACGTGAAACACATCGTGCACGCTTGCAAAGTTGGATGGAAGCTCAAGTTGATAGGCGAGATCGCCTCTTTTCCCAATGATCTTGAAAGGACCCACGTATCTAGGGGCAAGCTTCCCTTTGATACCGAGCGGCGAGTACCTTTCATTGGAGAGACGGAGGTAGGCATGATCTCCGATTTCAAAAGTCACATCACGGTGCTTATCATCATAATAGCTCTTACGGCGCGATTATGCGGCTTTGAGATTCTCACGAATGACTTGGCACATTTCTTCCGCTACGTGATCAAGTCATTGCCAAGAAGTTAGCGTTCACATGTCTCGCACCAATTGAGAGGAGTGCGGCACTTTCGCCATAGAGAATTTCGAATGGGGCCTTGCCGAACTCGCTGGAAGCTGTTGTTGTAAGAGAACTTCGGCATAAGGAAGACAATCTTCCCACTTCATACCGAAAGAAATGACACAAGCCCCGAGCATATCTTCAAGAATTTGATTAACTCGCTCGACTTGGCCACTTGTTTGAGGATGGAAAGCTGTCTTTGAAACGAATCTTGGTGCCCATGGCCTTACGAAAAGAATCCCAAAACTTGGAGGTAAAGATGCTGCCACGGTGCAGAAGAGATCACTTGAGGAATACCGTGCAAGGAGACAATCTGAGGTGTATAGCTCGCCAACCGAGCTGCAAAGTGATGGATTCTTTGATAGGAAGAAAATGAGCCACTTTAGTAAGCTTGTCAATGACAACGAAGATAGCATCATTTCCACGCTTGGACTTTGGAAAGCCATCCACGAAGTCCATTTCAATGTGATCAAACTTCCATTCAGGAATAGCAAGAGGTTGAAGGAGACCAGCTGGTCTTTGGTGTTCCTTTCACTCTTCTGCGGACATCACACTCATTCACGAATTGAGCAATTTCTCGCTTCATTCGAGTCCACCAAAATGACCGCTTGAGGTCATGGTACATCTTCGTACTTCGGGATGAATGGATAGAAGCGAATTGTGAGCCTCGTTCATAATGACTTTTCTCAGATCACCCTTAGGAACCACAATCCGGTCCTCAAAGAACAGAGTGTCTTTGTCATCAACATGGAAGCACTTGTACTTGGGAATGCCTTTGTCAATACCACGTTTCACTTTCTTCACCATGGTATCCAGAAGTTGAGCCTCACGAATCTGATCTTCCAAAGTAGGAGATACTAAGAGGTTGGCAAGAAAGCCTTGAGGACAACTTGAAGATTCAGCTTGCGGAAAGATTCACAGAGATCCGGTGAAAGGGCTTGAGGATTAGGCATTGCGATAAGCTTTCTGCTCAAAGCGTCTGCAATGACATTGGCTTTACCGGAGTATACTCAATACTTGGGTTGTACTCTTGAATCATTTCGACCCATCGAGTCCGCTTCGAGGTTGAGGTTGGGCTGAGTGAAGATGTACTTGAGACTCTTGTGATCGGTGAAAATGTCCACTTTCCTTCCCAACAAGAGATGTCTCCATGTAATCAATGCATGCACAATCGCCGCCAACTCAAGATCGTGAGTGGGGTAGTTCTTCTCGTTGAATTCAAGCTGGCGAGATGTATAAGCCACAACTCTCTTCTCTTGCATTAACACAGCACCGAGACCTTGAAGAGAAGCATCACAGAACACTTCATATGGCTTGGATTCATCGGGAGGAGTCGAGCAGGAGCTGTGACGAGTTTCTCTTTGAGGGTATTGAAAGCAACGTCACACTCGGGAGACCGACATACTTCACCGCTTCGGAGAAGGTTGGAAAGAGGCTTTGCAATCTTGGAGAAGTTCTCAACGAATCTTGACAATAGCTTGCAAGACCAAGAAAGCTGCGAGCTGCTTCACATACGAGGAGGTTCCCAATTCACAATTGCGGACACCTTCTCGGGATCAACAATGATGCCCTTGGCGGAGATGATATGACCAAGATAAAGCACTTCATATTCAATCCCTACACCAATGAGTTCGTCTTGGTCTATCTTGATGATATCTTGGTCTTCTCCAAGAATAAGAAGGATCATGCCAAACATTTGCGATTGGTGCTAGACAAGCTCGGCTCGATACCAACTTGTAACGCCGGACACACCCGCGGTGGTCGTAACTCTGGCGGGATCTAGACTGCCCCACGATCAATACTAGTCTTTTCTGCGCTTTTGTCCTCACTGTGCGCACCGGGAGCAACTTCGATTGGTCACCCATCGACACTACTCCAAGCTGAGCACGCTTAACTTTGGAGTTACGTCCGAATGGGCTCTGGAAAAGAAGGAATTCCTTATTGATATGAGTAGTCTATCATCCCTAATAAGCCGGCTATCACATACACCCCCACTCGGAGGAACCAATGTCCTCGTCAGGGCCACGAGAACGTTCCCTCTTGGCACAAGCGTCAGGCTTCCAGTCCGGTACATGTGCCATGTCGGGTGCCACGACGGGTCACAAACGTCATGAACAACATGACCACGCACCTGTCGCAACCATCCGTGTAACGCGAGGTCGGCTCGATACCAACTTATACGCCCGATGCGGCTATATCTCCCACGTGTCGAGGCACGACTTAGAGGCATAACCGCATTGAAAGCAATGTCGCAAGTGAGGTAATCTTCACACAACCCATGTAATAATTAAGGGAAGATACATAGTTGGCTTACAGTCGCCACTTCACACAGTACATAAAAAAACATACATCATTCAGAGAACACTCAAGGTCCGACTACGGAACCAAAATAGAAGAAGATACCCCAAATGCTAACACAGATCCCGAACCGTCCCCAACTGGCACCACTCACGATCATCTGGAAGCGACACATAGTAACGACCACGTTCCTCGTCGAACTCCCACTTGAGCTCGGTGGAATCACCTGCACCGGCCTCATCGGAACCTCGCAACTGTGTTTGGAAGTATCTGTGAGTCACGGGACTCAACAAATCTCACACCCGAGATCAAGACTATTTAAGCTTTAGGGAGGACAAGGTAGTAAAATTGAGCTGCAGCAAGCGACTAGCATATATGGTGGCTACATCGCAAAAAAGAGCGAGAAGAGAAGCAAAGCACGGTCGTGAAACTAGTAGTGATCAAGAAGTGATCTGAACTACTTACGTCGACATAACTCCAACAACCGTGTTCACTTCCGGACTCACCGAGAAGAGACCATCACGGTTACACACGCGTTGAGGTGTATTATTATTTGAGGTCAACTTTAGGTTATCTACAACGGACATTAACAAATTCCCATCTGCCTCATAACCGCAGCACGGCTTTGAAAGATATTACCTGCGGGGGTGTCCCAACAAGCCCATTATAAGCTCTCACGGTCAACGAAGGATATTCCTTCTACCGGGAAGACCCGATCAATCTCGGAATCCCGGACTACAAGACATCTCGGCAGCAATAAAACAAGTCCAGCAAAGCCGCCGGATGTGCCGACAAATCTGATAGGAGCTGCACATATCTCGGTCTCGGGGCACACCGGATCGTCCAAGCTTCCTAGAGGCCAACCCGAGTTGCCCCGGTGGCACCGGCGGTGACAGTTTGGACCAACACTCGAAGGAGCACTGGCCCGGGGTTAAAATAAAGATGACCCTTGAGTCTGCAGAACCCAAGGGAAAAAAGGCTTAGGTGGCAAATGGTAAAACCAATGTTGGGCCTTCTTTGGAAAAGTCTTATTCAAAGCGAACTGTCAAGGGGTCCCATAAATCACCCAACCGTGTAAGAATAAAATCAAGGAACATAACACCGGTATGACGGAAACTAGGGTGGCAAGAGTGGAACAAAACACCAGGCATAAGGCCGAGCCTTCCACCCTTTACCAAGTATATAGATGTATTAATTATAGCAGATATATATTGTGATATCCCCAACAAGTAAACATGTTCCAACAAGGAACAACATCTCCATGTTCCAACAAGGAACAAACTTCAACTTCACCTGCAACTAGCAACGCTATAAGAGGGCTGAGCAAAGCGGTAACATAGCCAATCAACGGTTTGCTAGGAAAGGATGGTTAGAGGCTGACATGGCAATATGGGTGGCATGATATAGCAAGTGGTAGGCATCGTAGCATAGGCATAGCAAAAGAGCGAGCAACTAGCATAGCAAAGATAGAAGTGATTTCGAGGGTATGGTCATCTTGCCTGCAATGTTCTCAGAGTTGTCGAAAGCTTGATCCTCGAAAACGTTCTCAACAGGCTCCTCGTTCCCGTACTCGTCTCCCGACTCTACCCAAAGCAACAACACAAACAAAGGAACCACAATAAATCACGGTGCAATGCACAACCAACATGATGCAAAAACATGGCATGATATGCGAGATGCGGTATGCAATGCGTATGTGCGCTCCGGAAGGTAAATGATGAACCAGGCATCAACTTGGCAAACCAAGCATGCCACTGGAAAGATGAGATGATTTCGGTTGAAATCGATATAAAGATCACCGGAATCGGATGCACGGTTTGCAAATGGCAAGCAAAACAAGAATGGCGCAAATCTGCCATTAACAGCATGATGCCACTTAGCAAGCAACAAATAATTAAGCTACTGCACCCAAACGTAACAACAAAGCACATGGCAGTGATCTACACATGATGCTCGACAAAAGATGAGCACTGAGCTACGGCTAGTTCACATCATAACAGGTTCAAACAAGCATGGCAAAATGCTCAAAGTAACAGGCTGGACATGGCAAAAACAGTAACAGGTTGCAATGTTCAGAGCATCAAAACTACATGCTACAGGAACTTAAAATAGCAAAACATGGCATGGCATGAATCTACTCAAAGCCTATTACAAAAGTCCCTTACTGACCATAAGCCAAAAAGGACTAGAAAATATAGTAACACTCATGTCAATATTGAAAGTCTTGTTAACAGATTCAGCAACTTGACATGTCAAAAACTGATAACGAGATGGCATGTTAACAAGCTCAATGCACTCACTACAGAGCCTCAAATGATAAACTAAGCATACATACATCAAGAAGACCTGACATAGAAGACATACATGGCAAGAACACTAACATAGCATATACGAGTCAACCACAACAAGCTAGGCAAGATTGAATAACACGTATACAATCTGCCAGGAATCATTTGGTAGCAAAAGTAGAGCTCGATTGACTCAAGCTATGGCATCCCATAATTGCAAACAAAGGCATGGATGGATAGAGCAAGTCATGCTTTACAAAACACCCTTACTGAAGTATCTCAAAATATGCATAGATCTCTCGGTATCATCAAGCAAACATGGCATCAAAATCAGCTAAAACAGGGCTGAAATCAGCAACATTGGGACACCTACTTTGCATGCTTGTGCTAGTCACCACATATATCACAAAAATACATGGCATATACCACTGGAAAGATGAGATGGCATTTTACAAAACTCATGTAGGAATCAAATCCATAGGGTGCACATATTAATCATAGCAAAAATAACAAAAGTGCAACTCCTGATAAAAATCAGAAACTATCAGCACCATGCACTCTTCCAACAGCATTTCGGGCACCAAGATGAGCTCAAATGAAAATTATGCAATGGAATGAAATGATCTACTCTTCGAGACGAACATTTTGACATATTATACGCGAAAAATGGATCTACGGATGCGAAGATATAGCATGTTGAATATTGCACGAAATTACAAATATTTAAAGACTTAGGGAAAAGAGGGGAAGGGAGAGAGGTCAACGGGCGCGGCTCCCGAGGCCGGATCGGGCGGATCGGGCGCGGGCGGCAGCCGAGGCTCGCCGGGGAAGGAGGAAGGTCGCCGGGGTCGGGGCGGCGGCCGGTGGAGGACCTCGCCGGGGTCAAGGCGTGGCCGGTCGGCCACCCACCGGACGGGAGGCGCCGGGAGGAGCTTAGAGGCGGCGGGCGCTGGCGGGCTCGGCGAGCTCGCTGCCGGAGGCGGGCCGGAGGCGGCTCGGCGGGCGCCGAGTCGCCGGAGTCGGAGGTGGAGGCGGGCGCAGAGGCGCGGGCGGCGGCGGCGGGCGGCGTGGGTCGGAGGAGGCCCGCCACGGCTCCTCATGGCCTGGGTCGGTCAGTCGGCGGTGGTGCGGCTGCACGTGTGGCGCGATAGGTCCGGGCGGCGGCGGATCTGTCCGTGTGGCGCGGACGTGTCCGGCATGTGTGGCAGCAGTTTTAGGGTTTCGGGAAGAGGATGATCCGGAATTTCGGGGAGGTTTGCTTAAATAGGCATAGAGGGAGCTAGGAGAGTCCAAATGAGGTGTAGTTTTCGCCCACACGATCGTGATCGAACGGCGGAGAGCATGGAGGTGACTTAGATGGGTTATTGGGCTGTTTTGGAGGGGTGTTGGGCTGCAACTTAAAAGAGGCCTTAGCGAGGGTGCGGTTAACCGTTGGGGTACCAAACGAGCTCCAAATGACCCGAAACTTGACCGGTGGTCTCCGGGTGTTATACCAAGGCCACTAGACAAACCTCGGTCCATTTCGAGACGGTTTAATACCCGCACACGGAAAAACGTAAAAGGGACCGCCGGGGGAGATAGGAGTGTCGGATTGCAAAACGGACAACGGGAAAAATGCTCGGAATCATGAGACGAACACGTATGCAAATGCGATGCACATGATGACATAATATAAAATGCATGACATGGACAAAAGCAAAATGGAGAAAAACCCAACCACGGAGGGAATATCATATATCAATGCCGAAAATGGCAAGAGTCGGAGTTACAAATATGGAAAGTTACTTCCGGGGTGTTACAACCCGTTCTATGTGAACGTAGAGCTTATGACACCTGATCATCACGTGGTGTCTCGGCACGACGAACTGTAGCAACAGTGCATACTCAGGGAGAACACTTATACCTTGAAATTTAGTGAGAGATCATCTTATAATGATACGGTCGTACTAAGCAAAATAAGATGCATAAAGGATAAACATCAGATGCAATCAATATAACTGATATGATATGGCCATCATCATCTTGTGCCTTTGATCTCCATCTCCAAAGCACCGTCATGATCACCATCATCACCGGCTTAAAACCTTGATCTCCATTGAAGCATCGTTGTCGTCTCGCCAACTATTGCTTCTACGACTATCGCTACTACTTAGTGATAAAGTAAAGCAATTACATGGCGATTGCATTTCATACAATAAAGCGACAACTATATGGCTCCTGCCAGTTGCCGATAACTGTGTTACAGAACATGATCATCTCGTACAACAATTTATATAATCACGTCTTAACCATATCACATCAAAACATGCCCTGCAAAAACAAGTTAGACGTCCTCTACTTTGTTGTTGCAAGTTTTACGTGGCTGATACGGGCTTAGCAAGAACCGTTCTTACCTACGCATCAAAACCACAATGATTTTTTGTCAAGTTTGATGTTTTAACCTTCAACAAGGACCGGGCGTAGTCACACTCGATTCAACTAAAGTTGGAGAAACAGACACCCACCAGCCACATGTGTGCGAAGCACGTCGGTAGAACCAGTCTCGCGTCTGGGCCGCTTCATCCAACAATACCGCTGAATCAAAGTATGACATGCTGGTAAGCAGTATGACTATTATCGCCCACAACTCTTTGTGTTCTACTCGTGCATATAACATCTACACATAAACCTGGCTCTGATGCCACCGTTGGGGAACAAAGTAATTTCAAAAAAAAAAATCCTACGCACACGCAAGATCCATCTAGGTGATGCATAGCAACGAGCGGGAGAGTGTGTCCACGTACCCTCGTAGACCGAAAGCGGAAGCGTTATGTAATGCGGTTGAGGTAGTCGAACGTCTTCACGAACCAACCGATCCAAGTACCGAACGCACGACACCTCCGCGATATGCACACGTCCAGCTCGGTGACTTCCCTCGTACTCTTGATCCAGCTGAGGCCGAGGGAGAGTTTCGTCAGCATGATGGTGTGGTGACGGTGATGATGAAGTTACCGACGCAGGGCTTCACCTAAGCATCGCGACAATATGACCGAGGTGGAAATATGTGGAGGGGGCACCGCACACGGCTAAGAATCAACTTGTGTGTC
The DNA here is from genome assembly GCA_021605205.1 of Aegilops longissima. Taxonomy (NCBI): domain Eukaryota; kingdom Viridiplantae; phylum Streptophyta; class Magnoliopsida; order Poales; family Poaceae; genus Aegilops; species Aegilops longissima. The sequence continues at coordinate 172,005,354 of CM038676.1, forward strand.
TGTGGGGTGCCCTCCTCCCCCGTATATAAATAAGTGGAGGAGGGGAGGGCCGGCCCTCATAGGGCGCGCCCAAGGGGGGGAGTCCTACTCCCGGTAGGAGTAGGTTTCCCCCCTTCCCTAGTTGGAGTAGGAGAAGAAGGAAGAGGGAGAAGGAGAGAAGGAAAGGCCCCCCCCCCCCAATTCAGATTGGGCTTGGGGGGCGGGGCGCCCTCCACCGCCTCCTCCTCTCTCCCACTAAGGCCCAATGAGGCCCATTGACTCCCCGCGGGGTTCCGGTAACCTCCCGGTACTCCGAAAAATGCCCGAACTCATCCGGAACCATTCCGGTGTCCAAACATAGCCTTCCAATATATCGATATTTATGTATCGACCATTTAGAGACTCCTCGTCATGTCCGTGATCACATCCGGGACTCTGTACTACCTTCGGTACATCAAAACAGATAAACTCATAATACCGATCGTCATCGAACATTAAGCGTGCGGACCCTACGGGTTTGAGAACTATGTAGACATGACCGAGACTCACTTTCGGTCAATAACCAATAGCGAAACCTGGATTCTCATATTTGTTCCTACATATTCTACGAAGATCTTTATCGGTCAAACCGCATAACAATATACGTTGTTCCCTTTGTCATCGGTATGTTACTTGCCCGAGATTTGATCGTCGGTATCATCATACCTAGTTCAGTCTCGTTACCGGCAAGTCTCTTTACTCGTTCTGTAATGCATCATGCCGCAACTAACTCATTAGTCACATTGCTTGCAAGGCTTATGGTGATGAGCATTACCGAGAAGGCCCAGAGATACCTCTCCGACAATCAGAGTGATAAATCCTAATCTTGATCTATGCCTACTAAACAAACACCATCGGAGACACCTGTAGAGCATCTTTATAGTCACCCAGTTACGTTGTGACGTTTGATAGCACACTAAGTGTTCCTCCGGTATTCGGGGGTTGCATAATCTCATAGTCATAGGAACATGTATAAGTTACGAAGAAAGCAATATCAATAAACTAAACGATCATACACTATACAAAAAGACACATCCGTGACATTTTGGGCTGAACGAATTTTTTTCTTGTCATACATATGACACTTCTATGACGATAATTGTGACAAAACCCGGTATCATCATAGATGTGGTGGGCTCCTACTTCTATGACAAAAAATCATGACAGAAAATGGGCTTTTCGTCCTAGGTGGGCCGGAGACGCAGCTGCATGACATTCTTTGGGCCGTCCATGACGGAAAAAACCGTGGTAGAAGCGAGGGCGAGGAAAATTTCGGGAGTTCCGGTTACGGTGGGAGGTCGGGGCGAAGCGATCGTGTTTCTCTCGTACGTGCGCGCACGTGTGTGTGGCGTTGGCTCTAACTAAACTGGCGGGCGCTGGGCTCTAATCGAACCCGGCGATTGCCTGCGAGCTACGTGTTCATCGAACCCGGCGATCGATCGATGGTCATTAAATGAACCCGATCGGCGATTCGCCGCTCTCGCTGCTAATCGAAGCCGATCGATTGGATGAGCAGTGGCGTTGCGGGTGGGGGGGGTTGGATGAATAGTGGCGGTGGCGTTGCCTCTGGATGAACAGGACCACATGGTGTGGAGGCTGGATGAGCGATGAGCGGTGAAGGGGTGCCCGTGGAGAGGTGGTTGAGCAGGACCCGTGGTGTGGAGGGCTGGATGAGCAGTAGATGGTGGAGGGTGCCCGTTGAGGGTGGTTGAGCAGGACCCGTGGTGTGGAGGCTGGATGAGCAGTGAGCGGTGGAGGGTGCCCGTGGAGGGTGGTTGAGCGATGGCGGTGGAGTAGCGCGCGGTGGAGGCCGGATGAGCAGGAGCCCGTGGAGGTTGGAAGAGGTCGGCGATAGCAGTGGAGGCTGGGCGAGGTCGACGGTGGAGATGAACGGTATCCGTGGAGTCCGTTTTGCGACGCCACACCCTCCCGATGAACATGACCCCATTTCGACCGTAGGAGGTCCGTTTAAATCCGTTTTGCGGTACACCACACCCTCCCGATCAACGGGACCCCGTTTGACCGTGGGAGGCCCGTTTAAATCCGTTTTGCGATCGCCACACCCTCCCGATCAACAGGACCCCGTTTACGACCGTGGGAGGTCTGCTTCCTCCGTTTTGCGATCGCCACACCCTCCCGATCAACAGGGACCCGTTCGAGCGTAGGAGGTCCGTTTCCTTCGTTTTGCGGTACGCCAGGCCTCGTTTCCATCGCCTGTTCCGTCCAAACCCTCCCGATGAACACGACCACGCATTCCGTTCCGACCCAGCAGGTTGGCTCCCACGCGTTCCGTTGCCTCCCGATGAACACGACGCATTCCGTTGCCTCCCCATGAACACGACGCATTCCATTGCCTCCCCATGAACATGACGCATTCCGTTGCCTCCCCATGAACATGATGACGACGATGTTTCTCCGTTCCGACCCAGCCATGTACACGAGCCCTGGCCGTAAGTATGCGCGAGTAGGCGTTCGAGACCCCGCCCGTATGTACACATATGTGGCCATCTTTTCTTTCTTGCACCGTGGCCGCTGTACGTACGTGTACATGCTACGTGCGCGCCTCTACTACGACACGTGCGCGCCTCTACATCGACCCGGTATATGCGTAACGTTCGCGACCAGAATGACAACGCTTCGTGCGCTTCGACCGGTGGGTCTGAATGTCGAGCACTTCCTTACTGCGAAGATGTAGCTGGTGGGTCCCGGCATGATCGAAGCGAATCATTTTTTTGCCCGGACGCACTTCCTTGCGCGCGAAGATGTAGCCGGTGGGTCCCAGCGGTCGGCGAATCATTTTTTTGCCCGGACGCACTTCCTTGCGTGCGAAGGTGTAGCCAGTGGGTCCCAGCAATCGGTAATCGTTTTTTGCGGGACGCACTTCCTTGCGTGCGAAGATGAAGCTGGTGGGTCCCAAGCGATGTGGGAAATGTTTTTCCATGAAATCTGATGGCCCGTCAGGGGTCCCAGTTGTCGGTGGAGGAATCATTATTTTCCGCGTAATAAGGAGGCACTTCCTTGCTGCGGTATGGACCCGCTTGTCGGCCTCTCCACGCATGATCCACGTCCGATGGAAGTCGTTCCTTGACCATGTTCACCAGGCGGCGCCGAGAGCACCACGGCGGTGGGCGGCAATGAGTCTAGGAAGGGACAACGCGAGCCGGGAAGACGCGACAACGGAAGCCAGCGGAGAAGTACGAGGGTTCACTTGGTTGGCTGCGGTGTGAGGCTGCCGTCACCGCAGGCCTGGCCAGCGGTGGGAATAGTAGAGGCGGTGAGGCCTTGGCGGCAAAGACAGCCGCCACGGAGACAGGAGCATGCGGCATGACCGACGCTGCTTTGGTAATTTGGAGCAAGAAGACCAGAGGTTGAAGAAGCACTACGGTCGTTGGATGGACATCGTCACGGTCATTGGAGCTAGAATCGTTCGTATTGACTAAGTTGATAAAGCCCTCCGTCCCCGTCAACTTAGTTGGCCCTCAAGTCATCCTCCCACTATGGTGGGTCCCAGCTAGCAGGGGGGTATTCATTTTTTTGTGCGTAATAAGGAGGCACTTCCTTGCGTGCGAAGATATAGCTGGTGGGTCCGACATGTCAGCGGGGGGAACGTTTTTTTCGCGAAATACAGAGGCCCTTCCAGTGAATCCCAGCTGTCAGGTGGAGGAAACATTATTTTGGGCGTACGTCCACGACCGATGGATGTCGTTCGTTGACCACGTTGACCAGGCAGCGCCGAGAGCACCATGGCGGTGAACGACGGCGAGGCCTAGGAAGGGAACAACACGGGCAGGGAAGACTTCGGCAATGGTTGCCCATGCGATTAGAGTCTGAGGGTTTATGGTCCGGCTGCCGTCGCCGAAAAATAACGGGAGGTGTGGGTGAGTAGAGGAATGGCACGGCCAGACAATGAAGTAGGGTGGGGCGGTGCGGCCTATCGGCAACCTGACCGCCACGGAGGCGGAGCGAGCAGTCCTCACCGAGCTGGTTTGGTAGGCCGGAGCAAGAAGATCGAGATATTGAAGAAGCGACGGCCGTTGGATTAACATCCAACGGTCCTTCTTCTAGAATCGCTTGTGGACTAAGTTGACAAAGCCAAAGTACCGTCAACCTAGTAGACCCACAAGTCAGCCTCCAAATCTGTCCCAAACAGCATACAGACCGAAATTTCTAGCGATTCAAATTAATTTTAAATCTAAATATACCTTAATTTAAATTCAATGAAATTTTACCAGCATAAAAACAATGAAATTTAAAATATCAAAATCCGAAAGAAAACAGTATTTTGGAACTAATTGCCTGTTTGCTATATTTTTCATTTACACCCATTTATTATTACTTATAGCCCATTTCTTATTACCTATAGCCCATTTTACGGGCAAAATGCATCCCTCCTCATCTTGAAAGATTTCCATTGACAGAGAGCGTAGAAAAGTAAGTAGGCCTCGTTGGTTATTCGCAAAAACAAAATAGCTGGCTAGCCATTTTGAGAAAGGAAAAAAAACAAACTGGGCTGGTCATGTGCTAAACATATGAAATAAAAGCACAGGCTAGGCAGACCACGGGTCCCGCACAACCCAGATTGATACCCTTCTCCGTCTGAAAAAACAAAATTACTCAGCTAGCTCTTTGGGTCCCTCTTGTCGTCCTCGCCATGTACAGTCATCTCCTTATTCCTCTCGGTTGTTGACCATGTTGACAACACCGGAGGCGAGGCCTTGTGGCGCGAACCATGGCGGAGGGCGATGGTGAGGCCTCGGACGAGAAACGAGCAGGAGCAGGGAAGATCACAGCCAGCCGTGGGAGGCGGGAGCGGCGGTCCCGCCGGCGCTGGTTTGGCTTTGGCGGCTCGAGGAAGAAGAGGCGAAGAAAGCGCGACAGACGTTGAATGTCAATCCAACGGTCAAGGTTGGCTGTCGTTTGTTGACTAAGCGGACACCAAGTAGCATACTTTCTTATATATAGGAAGAAAACTGCGAGAAAATGCGTTAAATCGCCGTCCTCCTCACGAGGAACGTTAGCCACATAAGTGACTAGCACCCTTGGTTTTCAACCGAGAGGTCTTGGGTTTGAGTCCCGTGGAACTCTCAATTTTGTCCTCCTTCCTTCCTCGCAAAAAAGGGAAAGAAAATCAAAGACTTGGGAAGGCGTCTGAGAACAAGCTCTTGTACCCGATAGAAAGAGGCGTTGCGAGTTTTAGAAAAAGAAAAGGCGTGCTCACATGGCTGGTTCGAATCAAACCTAGACTATGACTATATATGGTGCTATGCTACTCGCAAGTAATGAAACCGACATATCCAACATTCGCTTCTCCTCTTCTCTACTTACTCGCCTAGCATCGAAGCTTTGGCCACAACAACCATGTCCACCGGCTGCTCGTCCACCGCTCTTCAAAGAGTAACAACCAGATATCGCCAAGTGCCACCCGTACCATCGCTTTGTGGGTCTCATCACACCCCAGCAGCACGTGCACCGCATCCGATTGCTCATCGCAACCCGCTGCCGTTGGTGTGGTGCCACTTCTTTGCAAATCACGCAGAGTCATCCGTCGCGTCTCAACCACAATCCGCAACCACGGCGAGTCTTCTTCAAATGCACGAATCATGGGGTAATAATATGTTTAAGTGTTGTTCTCTGCTTTCGGTTGCTGATTTTTTAATAGTTGGGTTGATGATCTTCCAATTTGATTCGTGCGTAAAAGGGAAGATTCGTGTGATTTGTATTTCTAGGAAGTTGTGATGTGGGGAATGCAACTATGATGATTATTTGGTTAGCGAGGAATCCCAATACCAGCAGGTTGGGGTGTTGGACAAATGGCGAAGGAGCGACGAAGAGGAAGATCAGAGCGAAGGTTAAAGATGCAGTTCCTCTTATCATGGCCAAGCAACAATCTGCTGAACGGCCTTGACAGACAATGAGGAGATGAAAGAGCTTGTGAAGATAATGGGCAAAATCGATGTGCTCTGTGGGATGATTGTCTCTTTATTTGCGGTGTATGTAGCACTCATGATGTATTCGATTAGCTACGACATGAGCACTTTCTTTGAAACTAGTAATGCATGAAACATGTGTAGCAGGCTGGGCGTAGTGTTGTGAACATCTAATGATTTCTATTAACGGAAATCAGGGGTATCCTTTGCTCATATAAATAAATAAATAGCGAGAGGCCTGTCGGGTCAGCTTTGTTCTCATTCGAAGACGTCGAGCAAATTGCAGTCCAACAGCAAACTATGTCATCAAATTCAAGTTTCACAGCCAAATATGAGTACAACTAAACAACAATGTCATCATGTTTTAGTGGTCATACAATCACCAAACACAAATCAGCATACATAACAAGTGATGTTCTCATAGCAAAATACTAAACAACATGTTCATCAGGTTTCAATTGTCATAGCAAACACAATTTCACATAGTAGATAAAAATGTCTTACGATAGGCAAATCGACAAAAGCAATGTAATCATCATCCGCAGCAAGAGCGTCAACATCTTCGCCATGTGTATCGGTCTGAATCGTAATTCCCCACGGTGTCATCTTCTTCTTCGTCCTCAACATCCTCGAGCGTTGGCTTCTTCTTGATCAACTCTTGTATGTCCACAAAGCCACGACGGGCAATCTTTTTCGCTGGCGTCATTGACATGATGTTCTCAAAGATATTAGGAACATCTGTGTTATCTTGTACATTAGGGCGATGTAAGCATCATCTTGTTGTGCAACTTCATTAAGCGAATTCCTCTGCTCAAACCTTTGCAATACTCTCCGATCATCGCTACATGCAAATGTGTCTTCCAAGAAAAAATATGTGTTGCTTGATTTGCCAAAATAAAAGGCTCGTTGGTGCAGTACGCCGCCTTGACATTGATGGATTTGAAATAATCATCAGCTCTGGGTTTTGCAATCACGAAAACGGTTATACAAACGACAACACAATGTAACCACACACGATGATCCTCGAAATCGAGATATCTGCAATCTGAACAATGTCATTATGTTAGCATACATTTCAGTTGTCTCTTTGTCATACGTATCCGTGCTCATGATGGCATTGTTTTGTGTCTTCCTGCCTTCGTCTCATGCAAGGGTGTTGTAGCGCACATCTCCAACAACGCAAGATTCATAATGTCTTACCCGAGTATCAGGACCCATTGCTAGTGAGTAAAGGGCATCATCAACTGCCTGCCCATTCTCCCGCATCTTCTTAACCTATGGTTAGAAAATAGACAAGCTGATCATCTTATGTACTCAATATATTAAAAAAAACTGACAGTGCACTTCAAAAGCTTACATGGTTCTTGAACCATTTCACAAATCCTGCCATAACCAGTTTGTCAATGTTTCTTGGATTTTGCGGCAGTAACTCCTCTTTGTAGATGCTGCACAACATAGTGATCGCGTCAAACATCTAAATATATAAGAATGTGCTGCAAGTTTAGTAGATTACGATGTATAAGCTGCAGTACTGCACTTACAAAATATAAGGTAGTATCTCAGGACAGTTATTCAACACATACCAAACCATTTTTTTCCAAATCTTTAGGTTTGTCCTCTTGTTGACTCTTCCCTGTAACTCGAACAGAATAATCGAAAACATTGAGCCCGGGATTGTCTTCACCCACCTCTTTGCTAAGCTGATCAGCTGTTTCAATGTATTTTGAGCAGAATGTCAACGCTTCTGTAGCTATGTAGGCCTCTGCAATGGAACCCTCGGGTCTAACTCTGTTCCTAACATAGCCCTTGAAAGTGCCTAGCCGCCTTTCAATAGGGTACATCCATCCATCTTGTCTTGGACCTCTAAGTAGTGCCTCATCGGTAGATGAACAGCCAAATGCACCATCACATCAAAGAAGGCTGGAGGATATATCTTCTCAAGGTCGCATAGGATAGTTGGTATCTTGTCCCTAAGGCGCTGCAAAGCATCTATCCCGATATTCCTCTCGCAGAGTTTCAAGAATTGTCCCAACTCTGCAACTGCTCTGATAAGTCGTCGGCCCAATCCTCTAAGGATAACAGTAAAACCCTTTGAAGTAGGGCGTGGCATTCATGAGTTTTCAACCCTTGTACCTTGTTTCCATCTGCACCGACTCTCCTTTCGTGGTTGGAAGCAAATCCATGTGGGAATCTCACACGTGTGGGACCTTGCAGAATTCTTTTCTTTTACCTTGTCCAAGGCGTACACAGTGCTGCCATATCCGTGGTTTACCTTCATCTTGCACCCGCAAATCCTTTACGATACCAGTGTGTCAAATCAATCCTAGATTTTAAGGTATCTTTCGTCTTGCCTTCAATATTAAGAAGTGTGCCGATAATGTTGTCACATATATTTTTCTCGATGTGCATCACATCAAGATTATGCCGCAGATCCAAATCTTTCCAATACTCCAAGTCCCACAAAGTGGACTGCGGGTAAACAATAATCTCTCTTCTACCTGCCACGCTTCCTTTTCCGCTACCATTACGGGATGGTTTCTGGTGTAATTTTCTAACCTTCTCTAATTCCACGTGCAACTCATCGGCGGTGAGCCTCTTTGGCGCATCACAGTTTTCATGCTTTGGATTGACCACATGTCTTCGGTATTTTCTAGGATGCGGCTTGTCCTTGGCAAGGAAACGGCGGTGTCAATGTAACAGATCTTGCTAAGTATTGCGTGTGACGGTGGATTCTGTCACAGCGAACACATGCATTGTAACCATGTGTCGTCGCCTCGACATAGTGCCCAAAGCGGATAATCATGGATGCACCAAATTATAACAAAGACGAGAAAAAAATCAGCTGGTGGGCTGCTATATAGGTCTCGAGTGAGAACACCCTTCCATAGCTGTTGAAGTTCCTCCACAAGAGGCTCCATGAACAAATCAAAATCCTTTCCAGGACTTTTTCGACCTGGGATGAGCAAGGCCATCATGTAGTTTGATTCTTTGGTGCAGGCATTTGGAGGCATGTTGTAAGGGGTAACAAGCACTGGCCACATGCTATATGTGGTGCTCTGGTGGCCAAATGTGTTAAATCCATCTGAAGCTAAGCCAAGTCTAATGTTTCTCGGGTTAGCAGCAAACTCTTTGTGTTTATCATTGAAGCTTTTCCACTCACTACCATGAGATGGATGGCTCATTGCATTATGATCTCTGTACTCCTGGTTCCTAGAATGCCACAATACATCCTCTCTTGTTTCAGCATCATGAAACAACCTCTGCAATCTTGGTGTAATTGGAAAATGTCTCAGAACATTATGAGGAATCCTCTTCACAGCATCGCCATCTTTCCAATGATTTGCATTTCGGGCATTCACTTAAGTTGGCATAATCCTTCCTGAACAGAACACAATTATTCTTACAAACATGGATCATATCATATCCAATTCCAACTGCACGAAGGAAATTCTTCATTTTACTGTAGGTGTGTGGCAGCTCAGACACATCTGGGAAAGATTTGCGAAAAGCAGCTGTAACGCCCCGGATTCGATGCGCCAGGTGTCCTTCAGTTATTCGTCGTCGTTGCCATGTCATGTGCTTGCGTGTTGCACTTTGCCATGTCATCATCTGCATTTCATATCATGTCATCATGTGCATTTCTTGCATATGTGTTCGTCTCATGCATCCGAGCATTTTCCCCGTTGTCCGTTTTGCGATCCGGCACTCCTATGTCTCCCGGCGCCCCCTTTTGCCTCTTTTCGTGTGCAGGTGTTAAACGGTCTCGGAATGGACCGAGGTTTGTCAAGCGGCCTTGGTATAGCACCGGTAGACCGCTGTCAAGTTTAGTGCCATTTGGAGGTCGTTTGATACTCCAACGGTTAACCGGGTAACCGCAAAAGCCCTCTTTTGTTGCAGCCCAACACCCCTTCCAAAGTGGCCCAAAACCCAGCAAACTCCTCTCCATGCTCTCGGTCGTTCGATCACGATCGCGTGGCCGAAAACCGCACCTCATTTGGACTCTCCTAGCTCCCTCTATCTATAAATACACCTTTCCCTCCGAATTCGCGGTCTAATTCCCCCGAAACCCTAGCCTAGCCTCTCCCCGCGCCGCCGGACGCGTCCGACTGGGCCTGGACATGTCCGCCGCCGCCCTCCGACCAATCCCCGCCAGCCACGTGTCCCCGCCGCCGTCCTCCTCTGCTGCCTTGCCCGCCCGCCCGAGGGAACCGGATCGGGCCCATGCAGACGGTCGGAGACGCCGCCGTCCCCGCCAAGCCCGCCTGCCCGCCGCCCGCGCAGCCCCGCCGCCGTGATCCGTCCACCGGCCCCTTGCCGCCTCCGCCCGGCCGCCGCCCGCCCCTCGCCCGGCGCCTCCGTGCCGACCTCGGCCCCGCGCCTCGGCTCGGCGCCCTCTCCGGCGCCTCGGCGCCGCCGCCTCGGCCCGCCCGGCCGCCTCGCCCTCGCCTCGCCCGGCGTCCTCCGGCGCCGCCCGCCCTCCGCCGTCCTCGCGGATCCGGCGAGATCCGCCTCGCCTCGAAAAACCCGTGCCCGTTGACTTTCTCCCGGGGTGAGAAATCCTCTAAGTCCTTGAGATTTTTGCATTATATGCTCATGTTCATGCCATCATATCTCTGCATCCGTAGCTCCGTTTTGCGCGTGTAATATGTCAAATTGTTCGCCTCGATGAGTACATCATTTCTTTCCATTGCATCATTTACATTTGAGCTCATCTTGATGCCCGAAATGCTGTTGGAAGAGGGCTATGTGATGTTAGTTTCAGATTCTTATCAGAACATGCACTTTTGTCATTTTTGCCATGATTGATGTGTGCCTCCTATGGACTTCAGTCCTACATGTGTTTTGTAATATGCCATGCCATCTTTACAGGGGTGTATGCCATGTATTTTTGTGATCTCTGTGGTGACTAGCACAAGCATGCAAACTAGGCTTCATGATGTTGCTGATTTCAGCCCTGTTTTGCTGATATTTTCATGCCATGTAAACTTGATGCTACCGAGAGATCCATGCTTATTTTGAGATACTTCAGTAAGGATGTTTTGAACATATGGTTATGCTCTATCCATCCATGCCATTGTTTGCAATTATGGAGTGCCATAGCTTGAGTCAATCGAGCTCTACTTTTGCTATAAAATGTTTCCTGGCAGGTTGTTTACATGTTATTCAATTTTGCCAAGGTTGTTGTAGTTGATCCGTGTATGCTATGATGTTGCTATTTCCATGTATAGCTTCTATGCCATGTCTTCTTACTGTGAGTTGCCTTTCCATGCCATGTATTGCTCTGTGGTGAGTGGTTCAAGCTCACCAACATGCCTACTTATTGTTGTTCCTGCCTTGTATGAATCTGTCATATAACTTGCCATGTTTACATGGGTGCCATCATATCTTCTGATCCTTTTTGGCTCATGGTCAGTAAGAGACTTTTGTTCTATGAAATTAGTAGATCCATGCCATGCCTTTGTTTTCCATGATAAGTTCCTGTAGCATGTTGTTTGATAGCTCTAAACATTGCAACCTGATGTTAATTTCTGAAAAGTCTGAACTGTTATTATTTGCAATCTTGCCATGTCATTTTGAGCATGTTCTAGTGATTTCTGGAGATAGCTCAGTGTTCATGTTTTGTCATGCTTTACCTGTACATCATGTCCATGCCTTTTGTTTTCATATTGAGGTGCTGTAGCATATTGTTTTGATGCTTGCATTATGCCTACTTGCTGTTTTGGACAGCTTGTCCTTTAAACTTGTTTCATGTGTATGTGTTGAACCGTTGCTCCGTTTTGAGTGTGCTCTATATGAAACTTGCTTGGTTTTGCATGTAGCTTCATATTATCATGTTGCATCCTTATTTTGAGGTGTTTGCTTGATGTTTGGATGCATTCTGCATCAATGCCATGGTTAACTTGTTTTGCTCATATTTTCTAGGCCGTAGCTCCGAATTAAATGAACTTTATATGTAACTTGACTAGAATTTTGTGTAGATCGTCGTGGTGCATCTTAACTTGCTGTTTAACAACTTGAACATAAGGTTTATTCAGATCTGGACCAATTTCGAAATTTGCATATGAGGACTTACCGGAATTGTTCTATGATTGTTTCCGGCCTCATTTAAACTTGCCTTGATGTGTTGTTCTTGTTTGCATCATCTCTTGCCATGAGTAGACCCATCTAGTTTTGTCATGCATCATGCTTGTTGTGCATCATGCCTTGTTCATGTGTGGTGTGTTTACTTTGTTGTGTGCTTCTTCTCGTTAGTTCCTGTTTCGTTGCGATCGTGAGGATTCGTTCGTCTACGCTTGGTTCGTCTTCGTGGCTTCATCTTCTTCATGGACTCGTTCTTATTCCTTGCGGGATTTCAGGCAAGATGACCGCTACCCTGGATCTCACTACTATCATTGCTATGCTAGTTGCTTCGTTCTATCGCTATGCTGCGCTACCTATTACATGTTTTTCAAGCCATCCCAAATTGCCATGTCAGCCTCTAACCTTTTGCACCCTTCCTAGCAAACCGTTGTTTGGCTATGTTACCGCTTTACTCAGCCCCTCTTATAGCGTTGTTAGTTGCAGGTGAAGATGAAGTTTGTTCCTTGTTGGAACATGGAGATGTTGTTCCTTGTTGGAACATGTTTACTTGTTGGGATATCACAATATATCTTATATTATTAATGCATCTATATATTTGGTAAAGGGTGGAAGGCTCGGCCTTATGCCTGTGTTTTGTTCCACTCTTGCCGCCTAGTTTCCGTCATATCGGTATTATGTTCCCGGATTTTGCGTCCCTAACGCGTCGGGTGATTTATGGGACCCCTTGACAGTTCGCTTTGAATAAGACTCCTCCAAAGAAGGCCCAACATTGGTTTTACCATTTGCCTCACCACCACCTATTTTCCCTTGGGAGTAATTAACCCAAGGGTCATCTTTATTCAGCCCCCGGCCAATGCTTGTCTAAGTGTTGGTCCAAACCAGAGCCACTTGCGGTGCCGCCCCTAGGCAACTTGGGGTATCGTCGGTTGTCCGTCGTAGTGTTCATCCGGTCGTGGCTCGAGACGAGATCTGCGCAGCTACTATCGAGGTGTCGGCGCGCCGGAGGTCTTGCTGGTCTAGTTTTATTCTTTGTCGAAATGTCTTGTAGCTGGGATTCCGAGACTGATCGGGTCTTCCCGGGGAGAAGGAATATCCTTCGTTGATCGCGAGAGCTTATCATGGGCTAAGTTGGGACACCCTGCAGGGTTTGAACTTTCGAAAGCCGTGCCGCGGTTATGTGGCGATGGGAATTTGTTAATATCCGGTTGTAGTAAACTTGAAGCAAACTCTTCTAAAATACACCAACCGTAATGCGTAACCGTGAGTGTCTCTTTTCGGGTTGATCGAGAGGAGAACACGGTTTCGGGTTATGTCGGCGTAAGTAGGAGTTCAGGATCACTTCTTGATCATTACTAGTTGACGACCGTTCCTTTGTTTCTCTTCTCGCTCTCATTTGCGTATGTTAGCCACCATATATGCTTAGTCGCTGCTGCAACCTCACCACTCTACCCCTTCCTTACCCATTAAGCTTTGCTAGTCTTGATACCCATGGTAATGGGATTGCTGAGTCCTCGTGGCTCACAGATTACTACACCACCGATTGCAGTACAGGTTTGCGATGATCATGACGCGAGAGCGATGTTTGCTTGTATTGGAGTTCTTCTTCCGCTTCTTCTTCGATCGGGGATAGGTTCGGTCGGCAGCCTGGGCTAGCAGTGGTGGATGTCGTTTGAGCTTCTGTTTATGTTTCTTCCGTAGTCGGATGTTGATCTTGTGTATGATGTTGATGTATTCTTGTGGCATTTGTGCCTTATGTATGTATCCCCATGTATTATGTAATGTTGATGTAATGATATCCACCTTGCAAAAGCGTTTCGATATGCGGGTCTATCCTTGGTGGGACCTTCGAGTTCCTTTTGGATAGGGTCGCATATTGGGCGTGACAGCAGCCAACATCGCATCGAATGATTTGTTGGGCATCCGCTCAGATGTCTTCACCTAAAGAAAGGTGACCATAGCTGAGAATACTGACAGCTTATTTCCTAGGGTGACAGCAACGTTGCATTGTTCCAACATGCGGGCCCACCGTTTTTCTTCTGCAGGTGAAAGTTCACGAAATGCACGAGCATTTCGTAGCATTGTTTCAATGTTGGTCAAACTCACTGGCTCCACCACCACCTCCTCCTCCTCCTCTTCCACCTGATCATCAGGCAGATCAAGATGGTGATCTGCTGCTTCCACGTAGTCAATAACATTGACGTTCACAGCTTCACCATGATGAACCCACCTAGTATATGTGACCGACATCCCATACAAGTGTAGATGATTTTGCACAGCTTGATCGGGGTCTTGTAACTGAATTCATAAAACTGCTACACGGCGAGAGCACATCTGATTTCGACCACCGTACTCAGCTCGATAAAGTTAAGTGAAGTTTTCAACCCCTCGACATATGCAGCGGAGAATCTTGAGCAGAAGTTATCCAAGTCCTGTCCATCTGTTAGACATACAAATTAGTTCTTCTACTAGATATTACAGGAAAAACATATATGCTTTTTTATGAAGTCCAGAAAAAATACCTAGGTCGATTTCTAAAGCTATGGCAAGATATTTGGACGAGCAGATCTAAGTAACAAAATATATGTAAAGCTAATTCAACAAACAGATTTGAGTGCCAAATTATGGCAGGCTGTTTCAACAGTCAATGAGGCTGAGCACACATCCATCGAACTATCGAAGGCCATCGCAGCAACAAAGATCGAGTATAAAACGGTGTAGAGCTATTTCACCTAACAGATTGGCTACTAGACTATGGCAATCTACGTCACAATAAATATATGGCAGGATATTTTAGCAACTAATCGGCCTTGGCATGCCATCTCAGCTAAGCAGATTGAGTGCGAGCAGGGCAAGGAAGCTTCTTAAGCGAGCATATTGACGATAAACTACTTGACAAGCAAAGAGATTAACAACGTCTATCGCCTAACATTCAGCGCTACACCGACATGAACGGGGCCTCAGTCTAGAATGTGCGTACCGTGGGAGAAGCTGACCGCCGTGCGTCTCCACATGAACGTTGCCAGCAGTGGCGGCGCTGACCTTCGTGCGCCTCCACAAGAACGTAGCCAGAGGTGGCGGCACGGCTAGAGGACGGCAGATCTCGAGCGCGCTTGTGGGAGCGAGAGGATCGCCGAACCGCGGCGCCGACGTATCGGCGCGGCGGGGAGGGCGGCTTTGGCGGAGCGAATGGAGTGGAGGGGGACAGGGGAAAGGGGGTTTGGGGAATATTATTGGCTAGTTGGCCGAAGGGCGGTTGAATCGGATTTGTGGGGAATTTTTGGGTGTGGGGGGGGGGAGGATTTTCGCGCGGTGGGCGGGGGAGTTTGGTGCATGGTCGGTTTCTCCAAGTGTAGTCCCACGTGTCAGTGAAGAGGCAAGACGGAGCGCGTTCTGTTTGCATGAGCCGTGTGCAGGAGCGAACGTGTGTGGGGTGCAATGCGACCGCGACATGAGCTATTTGTTTTGTGTAGGTACGAGGGACTCACGCATAGCCTCCTACTGGATTGATACCTTGGTTCTCAAAAACTGAGGGAAATACTTACTCTACTCTGCTGCATCACCCATTCCTCTTCAAGGAAATCCAATGCAGTGCTCAAGAGGTAGCACTCCCTTATTGGAAAGTAGTTCATCACAGAAATCAGTTCAAGTGATTCCTACACCAATTAGTGAGGAAGCACATGATGATGATCACGAAACTTCTGATCAAGTTACTACCGAACCTCGTAGGTCAACCAGAGTAAGATCCGCACTAGAGTGGTGCGGTAATCCTATTCTGGAGTTCATGTTACTTGACCATGACGAACCTACGAACTATGAAGCGATGATGAGCCCAGATTCCGCGAAATGGCTTGAGGCCATGAAATCTGAGATGGGATCTAGGTACGAGAACAAAGTATGGACTTTGGTTGACTTGCCCGATGATCGGCAAGCCATAGAGAATAAATGGATCTTCAAGAAGAAGACTGACGCCGACGGTAATGTTACTGTCTACAAAGCTCGACTTGTTGCGGAAGGTTTTCAACAAGTTCAAGGAGCTGGCTGCGATGAGACCTTCTCACCCGTAGCGATGCTTAAGTCTGTCCGAATCATGTTAGCAATTGTCGCATTTTATGATTATGAAATTCGGCAAATGGATGTCAAAACTACATTCCTTAAAGGATATCTTAAAGAAGAGTTGTATATGATGCAACCAGAAGGTTTTGTCGATCCAAAAGGTGCTAACAAAGTGTGCAAGCTCCAACGATCCATTTATGGACTGGTGCAAGCATATCGGAGTTGGAATATACGCTTTGATAGTGTGATCAAAGCATATGGTTTTATACAGACTTTTGGAGAAGCCTATATTTACGAGAAAGTGAGTGGGAGCTTTGTAGCATTTCCAATATTATATGTAGATGACATACTGTTGATCGGAAATGATACTGAATTTCTGGATAGCATAAAAGGATACTTGAATAAGAATTTTTCAATGAAAGACCTCGGTGAAGCTACTTATATATTGGGCATCAAGATCTATAGAGATAGATCAAGACGCATAATTGGACTTTCACAAAGCATATACCTTGATAAAGTTTTGAAGAAGTTCAAAATGGATCAAGCAAAGAAAGGGTTCTTACCTGTGTTACAAGGTGTGAAGTTGAGTCAGACTCAATGCCCGACCACTGCAGAAGATAGAGAGAAAATGAAAGTCATTCCCTATGCTTCAGCCATAGGTTTTATCATGTATGCAATGCTGTGTACCAAACCTGATGTATGCCTTGCTATTAGTTTAGCAGGGAGGTACCAAAGTAATCCAGGAGTGGATCACTGGACAGCGATCAAGAACATCCTGAAATACCTGAAAAGGACTAAGGATATGTTTCTCTTTCATGGAGGTGACAAAGAGTTCGTCATAAACGGTAACGTCGATGCAAGCTTTAACACTGATCCGGATGACTCTAAGTCACAAACCGGATACGTATTTATATTGAGTGGTGGAGCTGTAAGTTGGTGCAATTCCAAACAGAGCGTCGTGGCGGGATCTACGTGTGAAGCGGAGTACATAATTGCTTTAGAAGCAGCAAATGAAGGAGTCTGGATGAAGGAGTTCATATCCGATCTAGGTCCATACCTAGTGCATCGGGTCCAATGAAAATCTTTTGTGACAATACTGGTGCAATTGCCTTGGTACAGGAATCCAGATTTCACAAGAGAACCAAGCACATCAAGAGACACTTCAATTCCATCCACGATCAAGTCAAGGAGGGAGACATAGAGATTTGTAAGATGCATACAGATCTGAATGTTGCAGGCCCGTTGACTAAGCCTCTCTCACGAGCAAAACATGATCGGCACCAAGACTCCATGGGTGTTAGAATCATTACTATGTAATCTAGATTATTGAATCTAGTGCAAGTGGGATACTAAAGGAAATATGCCATAGAGGCAATAATAAAGTTGTTATTTATATTTCCTTATATCATGATAAATGTTTATTATTCATGCTAGAATTGTATTAACCGGAAACTTAGTACATGTGTGAATACATAGACAAACAGAGTGTCCCTAGTATGCCTCTACTTGACTAGCTCGTTAATCAAAGATGGTTAAGTTTCCTAGTCATAGGCATGTGTTGCCATTTGATGAACGTGATCACATCATTAGAGAATGATGTGATGGACAAGACCATCCATTAGCTTAGCATTAATGATTGTTTAGTTTTTCTGCTATTGCTTTCTTCATGACTTATACATGTTCCTCAGACTATGAGATTATGCAACTCCCGAATACCGGAGGAACACCTTGTGTGCTATCAAACGTCACAACATAACTGAGTGATTATAAAGATGCTCTACAGGTGTCTCCGATGGTGTTTGTTGAGTTGGCATAGATCGAGATTAGGATTTGTCACTCCGTGTATCGGAGAGGTATCTCTGGGCCCTCTCGGTAATGCACATCACTATAAGCCTTGCAAGAAATGTGGCTAATGAGTTAGTCACGGGATGATGCATTACGGAACGAGTAGAGATACTTGCCGGTAACGAGATTGAACTAGGTATGATGATACCGATGATCGAATCTCGGGCAAGTAACATACCGATGACAAAGGGAACACCGTATGTTGTTATGCGGTTTGACCGATAAAGATCTTCGTAGAATATGTAGGAGCCAATATGAGCATCCAGGTTCTGCTATTGGTTATTGACCGGAGATGTGTCTCGGTCATGTCTACATAGTTCTCGAACCCGTAGGGTCCGCACGCTTAACGTTCGATGACGATTTGTATTATGAGTTATGTGATTTGATGACTGAAGATTGTTCAGAGCCCCGGATGAGATCACGGACATGATGAGGAGTCTAGAAATGGTCGAGACATAAATATTGATATATTGGACGATATTATTCGGACATCAGATGAGTTCCGAGAGGTACCAGATAATTATCGAAGTGCCGGAGGGTTATCGGAACCCCCCGGGGAACTAATGGGCCTCGATGGGCCTTAGTGGGAAGAGAGGAAGGGCCAGGAGGGGCTCACCGCCCCCCCCCTTGGGTCCGAATTGTACTAGGGGAAGGGGGCGGCGCCCCCCTTTCCTTCCCTTCCCCCTCATCTTTCCTTCTTCCCCTTCTTTCTTAGGTGGAAACCTACTAGGACTTGGAGTCCTAGTAGGATTCCCCTCTCCTGGCGCGCCGTAGGACGCCCGGTCGGCCTCCCCTCCCCTCCTTTATATGAGGGGGCAAGGAGGCACCCTAGAACACACAAGTTTCTCTTAACTGTATGTGGTGCCCCCCTCCACAGTTACACACCTCGGTCATATCGTCGTAGTGCTTAGGCGAAGCCCTGCGCCGGTAACTTCATCACACTGTCGCCACGCCGTAGTGCTGACTAAACTCTCCTTCGGCCTCAACTAGATCAAGAGTTCGAGGGACGTCACCGAGATGAACGTGTGCTGATCGCGGAGGTGCCGTACGTTCGGTACTTGAATCGGTTGGATCGTGAAGACGTTCGACTACATCAACCACGTTACTAAACGCTTCCGCTTTTGGTCTACGAGGGTACGTGGACACACTCTCCCCTCTCGTTGCTATGCATCTCCTAGATGGATATTGCGTGATTGTAGGTAAAATTTTGAAATACCGCGATCCCCAACACCCCCCCATATGGGCTGGCCAAATTGGAGTAGAAAAGGGGAAGGAGGATAGGAAAAAGGAAATAGGATCCCCCCTTCCCCCTCTTCCCTTCCTACTCTGAATAGGAATAGGAAAGGTGGGAGGCCGAATTGGGAGGACCCCAAGTAGGATTCCTCCTACTTGGGGCGCCCCCTTGGCTGCCTCTCCTCCCCTCCAACCTATATATATATATATATATATATATATATATATATATATATATATATATATATATATATGTGGGGCGGGGGGGGCACCGCTAGAAGATACACCAATGTTTATTAGCCGTGTGCGGCGCCCCTCCACAGTTTACGCCTCCAGTCATATTCACGTAGTGCTTAGGCGAAGCCCTGCGCGGATTACTTCACCATAATCGCTGTCACGCCGTCGTGTCTTGACGGAACTCTCCTCGACACTTTCTGGATCAAGAGTTCAAGGGACGTCATCGAGCTGAACGTGTGCAGAACTCGGAGGTGCCGTACGTTCGGTGCTTGATCGGTCGGAACGAGAAGAAGTTCGACTACATCAACCGTGTTGTCAAACGCTTCCGCTTTCGGTCTATGAGGGTATGTGGACACACACTCCCCCTCTCGTTGCTATGCATCTGCTAGATAGATCTTGCGTGAGCGTAGGATTTTTTTTTTTTGAAATTGCATGCTATGTTTCCCTAACAGGGGGGTGGAGATTATTTAATGAAACATACCGCGTAATAGGCCCGTAAAAGTCCGTTGCTTTACAATTTTCGATAACAAAATAACTTTTGCTTCAGTACAATCACCTAAACACATCAACGAACGAGATCTATCTTTACCCCTTGATAATAAAGGGAGGATGGTCTTGAAGGAAATATGCCCTAGAGGCAATAATAAAGTTGTTATTTATATTTCCTATATCATGATAAATGTTTATTATTCATGCTAGAATTGTATTAACCGGAAACTTAGTACATCTATGAATACATAGACAAAACAGAGTGTCCCTAGTATGCCTCTACTTGACCAGCTCGTTAATCAAAGATGGTTAAGTTTCCTAACCATAGACATGTGTTGTCATTTGATGAACGGGATCACATCATTAGAGAATGATGTGATGGACAAGACCCATCTGTTAGCTTAACATAATGATCGTTTAGTTTTATTGTTATTGCTTTCTTCATGACTTATACATATTCCTCTCAATATGAGATTATGCAACTCCCGAATACCGGGGCATGTGCTATCTAACGTCACAACATAACTGGGTGATTATAAAGATGCTCTACAGGTGTCTCCGAAGGTGTTTGTTGAGTTGGCATAGATCGAGATTAGGATTTGTCACTCCGTGTATCGGAGAGGTATCTCTGGGCCCTCTCGGTAATGCACATCACTATAAGCCTTGCAAGCAATGTGACTAATGAGTTAGTTACGGGATGATGCATTACGGAACGAGTAAAGAGACTTGTCGGTAACAAGATTGAACTAGGTATGATGATACCGACGGTCGAATCTCGGGCAAGTAACATACCGATGACAAAGGGAATGACGTATGTTGTTATGCGGTTCGACCGATAAAGATCTTCGTAGAATATGTAGGAGCCAATATGAGCATCCAGGTTCCGCTATTGGTTATTGACCGGAGATGTATCTCGGTCATGTCTACATAGTTCTCGAACCCGTAGGGTCCGCACGCTTAACGTTCGATGACGATTTGTGTTATGAGTTATGTGTTTTGGTGACCGAAGTTTGTTCGGAGTCTCGGATGAGATCACGGACATGACGAGGAGTCTCGAAATGGTCGAGAGGTAAAAATTGATATATTGGAAGGTTATATACGGACACCGGAATGGTTCTGAAAAAGATCGGGGATTTTTCGGAGTACCGGGAGGTTACCGAAACCCCCCGGGAAAGTTAATGGGCTTATTGGGCCATAGTGGAGAGAGGAAGGCTGCCACAGGAGGTGCCCCCCCCCCCCAAGCCCAATCCGAATTGGATAAGGGGTGGGGTGCGCGCCCCCCCTTTCCCCTTTCCCCTCTCCGTTGGAAGGAAGGAGGGGGGGGGGGGCGAATCCTACTTGGACTAGGAGTCTAAGTAGGACTCCCCCCTTGGCGCGCCCCTCCTAGGCCGCCGGCCTCCTCCTCCCCCCTTTATATACGGGGGCGGGGGGCACCCCAAAGGCACAACAAGATTTGTCTTAGCCGTGTGCGGTGCCCCCCTCCACAGTTTACTCCTCCGGTCATAGCGTCGTAGTGCTTAGGCAAAGCCCTGCGCGGATAACATCACCATTGCCGTCACCGCACCGTCGTGCTGATTGAACTCTCCCTCGGCCCTCTAATGGATCAAGAGTTCGAGGGACGTCATCGAGCTGAACATGTGCTGAACTCGGAGGTGCCGTACGTTCGGTATTTGGATTGGTTGGATCTTGAAGACGTTCGACTACATCAACCGCGTTAACATAACGCTTCCGCTTTCGGTCTACGAGGGTACGTGGACACACTTTTCCTGTCTCATTGCTATGCATCTTCTAAATAGACCTTATATGATCGTAGGAATTTTTTTGAATTACTACGTTCCCCAACAGGTCTTTCTAGAAAATACAACGCGGAGATCTGTTACGTTCTATGCTTGCCTTAGGCTGGCCCATTAGTATTTACTGTAGCACGGATCGAAAATAAAAAAATCAGGCTTCGAAACCAAGACCTCCTACAGTTGTATACTTTCTCTGTTCTTGAAAGAGTGTACTTCCAACTTTATTGGGGTCAAACTATCTCAAAATTAGATCAAGTTTGTGCAAAAAATATGTCAATGCCTGTGAAACCAAATAGGCATATGACAACAATTTATTTTATCATGAATCTAATGCTACTAATTTGATGGCATAAATGTTGGTCTATTATTGTATAAATATGGTTAAATATAAAAAAAATTAACATTTATTAAAGTTGAAAGTACACTCTTTTAAGAACGGAGGGAGTACTTTAATAGCCAGGACAAACTCGACTTGGTTATCCATAACTAGCGTGGTATATTATCACAAAGAATGGCTGCACTGTTAGGAGATTTTTCTATAGAAAGGCTGTAGCAGATCGAAATTAGTACTGTACAACCGGGGCAGACACTGTAGCACGAATAGAAACACTATAGCATATCGAGATTATTTGACAGGGGGTATTGTAGCTAAAGTCTTTTTTTATAGCTCAAAAATACTAATGTGTTTTTTCATCATCAAAATATATTTTGAAAACATGAATATTTTAAAAAAATGAATATTTTTTTCAAAATTTGAACTTCTTTTGGAAACATGATTTTTTTTCCAAATTTGAGAACATTTTTTAGGAAACATATTTTGATTTTGTAAATATTTTTCAAATTTTAAGGACATTTTTCTGAAAGTGCAAGCATTTTTCCAAAAGTCAAGTAATTTATCAAATTTTTGAAAATTTTCTTGTAAATATAAAGAATTTTGTAAAATTACCGAACATATTTTTCAAAATGAAAACCTAATTTTCGAGCATTATTCGAAAAATATAAACATTTTTCAAGTTTACGAATGTTTTCTCAAATTTACTAACATTTTCTGAAAACATTTCTTATTTTCTAGGGCCTGAGCATTTTTTTTCATTTTTTTCGTTTTTCTACTCCTTTTGTTTATTCATTTTCTACTTTTTAAATTTATTATTCTTTCTGAAACTTTTTCAAAATTAAAATTGTTTGGCATAGCAGAAAATGTTCTTGTTTTCAAATATTCTTTGCAATTTTAAAATTGTTCTAGAATTTCATAAAACGTTCTTGTTGTCGATCTTTTTTTTTCACAAATTTAAGAAATTTATGGGTTTCAAAAAAGTTGATATTTTTTTTATAAAAGTACGGGGTTTGCAATTTTTGTTCAAAATTTTCATCATTTTTTTGGAAATTTGTTTACAATTTTAAAAAAGTATTCGAGTTTGTAAAATTTTCATGCACATTTTGAAGTTCCAAAATTGTTGGCAAATTTCAAGAAATTTTCAGGACAAAAGAAAATGCTCATGCTAATTGATAATGATATGAAATTATAAATACACTCATCTAAACTAGTGTTTTTAGGACTATGGATAATTGACCCACTTGTTGGAAATCTCAGGACAGACCCCAACTTTTGCAAGCAAGTTGGCATGCCCATTTTAGGCATCCATGTCTGTTTGAATGACTTCTGATACCGTATGCACGTTGTGACACGTTCTGCCATTAATCGGCCTTTTTTTATCGGGAAAACTTTAGAAATGCGAAACTCGGGAAAACCCAAAAAATTGGCATCGTGCCTTGAATTGGTCATACAAGACCATGAAAAAAAATGGGGTCACTTAAGGGATGTCGAGAAATTAGGTGCTCCCAAAACAGATCCTTCTGGTCTATCTGAACACTCTCCATTGAACATGGTATTTCTTTGAAAATATCAGGACTGGCCTATTTTTTGCAAGCAAGTGGGCATGCTCATGTTAGGCATCCCTGCCAGGTCTGAATGACTTCTGACACCGTATGCATGTTGCGACATGTTCTGCCATTAATTGTCCTTTCTTCGCCGAGAAAACTCCAGGAAATTTACAACTTGTTGAAACCCAAACAACTTGCCATGATGCCTTGAATTGGTCATATGAGGCCCTTGAAAATAATTGGGGTCATTTCTAAGGATGTCGAGAAACAACAAGCTCTCAGACGGAGCCTTCATTTGACATGGTCTACTTTCGTATATCTTTGAAATGATCCCAACTTTTTGCCATTAGGTGGGCATGTCCCTCATAGGCATTCATGACATGTTTGAACAATTTCTGACACCGTATTCAAGTTGCGACATGTCCAACCTTTTTTCCGCGTTTTCTGACTGAGAAAACTCCAGAAAAATATAAAAACTGTCGAAAACCAACACAACTTGTCATGATGCTTGAATTGGTCATACAAGGCCATGAAAAAATTAAGGCCATTTGAAGGATGTGGAAAAACCACGTGCTCTCAGACGGACCCTTCTGGCCAACCTGAACACCCTCCGTTGAACATGGTGTTTTTATGGACATCGTTGAAACTACCCTAAATTTTTCCACTAGGTGGACATGCCCATGGTAGGCATCCATGGCAGGTTTGAACGACTTCCGGCACAATATGCAAGTTGCGACACGTCTAGCAATTTATCCACTTTTTTTTATCGAGAAAACTCTAGAAAATGCAAAACTTGTCAAAAACCCAACCAACTTTGCTTGGTGCCTTGAATTGGTCATACAAGGCCATGAAAAAATATTGAGGGCGTAGATGCCTACCATGGACATGCCACCTGCTCGCAAAAGTTGGGGTCATTTCAAGAATGTCTAAAAAAACACCATGTTCAATGTAGCGTGCCCGTGTAGGCATCTAGGGCTGGAATTCGAGCCGAGCCGAGCCAGCTCGGCTCGACTCGCTAAAGCTCGTTTCATTAACGAGCTAACTCGACTCGACTCATTACTATAACGAGCTCAAATCCAAGATTGGCTCGACTCGTATAACTCGCGAGCTGGCTCGTTTAGCTTGTTAAGCTCATTAATGATATGAACATAAAAGCATATGAATATGATAAAGATGATTACTTGGGAATGTAAAATGTACATTTTAAACATGTACAATGTTAACAAACAATTGTAAGCATGTACAAGCTTAACTTACAATTGTCAGTGCCATCAAGTCAGCACAGTGTACATGACCATTGACCACAAACAATTTGACATGGCCAAAATGGTCAGCAAGTTAGTAACATCTACATGACCAAACAATTGTAATTTCCTTGAACGTATAGGCATTGTGTTGTGTGCCTGTGATGCAGGGTGCTTGGCTGATCTTTTGTACCGAGCCTAATGAGTTACACGAGTACTCGTAAGATCGCTCATTTAACTCGTTTTATAAACGATCTTAAACTAAAGCTTGGCTCGACTCGTTAATCTTCGAGTTCGAGTCGATTCGAGCCGAGTCACGAGCTACTCATTTAGCTCGCGAGCTTCGAGCTTTTTTTCCAGCCCTATAGGCATCCATGCTAGGTGTGAAGGAAAAAGGTGTTTAAAATCATAATTTATATAGGTAGTAATTGTCATTTTAATTTTTTGGCATAACTAATAAATACAAAATGATAAAATTGAAAAATAGCGAAAGCTTTTTTCTAAAAGCATTTAATAAACATTTAAAGAAAAAATAATTTAAAATCATAATTTTAGAACGGTTACTTAAAACTGTTATTTTGGTATTTCAATTTTTTGAAAAGGTTTCTAAAAGAATAATAAAGTTTAAAAAGGAGAAAAAAACAAATTAATGAAAAAAAGAAGAAAAATGAAAACATAGAGAAGAAAGAAAAAAAACTCAGGCCTTGGCCAACTAAACGGCGGCAGCACTCCTGTCGGGCGCCTATTGGAATTTGTTCAGAAATTCAAAAATGTTCCCATTTAGAAAAACAAATGTTCACAAATTCAAAAAATGTTTGGGAAAAATTTAGAACACCTTTTTGATTTCATCTTCTGTTTGCATTTCTGAAAAATATTTTGTAATTTAAATTTTTGTTCATGCTCTCCGAAAATGTTTGTTATATTTTTTCGAAGAAGGGACTTGTTTCATCGGTAACACGGAGAACACATCTCACAATTTACAGCCAAACACAACAACAACAGCAAAAAACCCAATCGATTTACTTGCCAATATACAACCAAGGATTACAATGTCCCCAACTCAGATCAAGACAGGCACACACGGCGTCAAAAAGATTGGAGGTCACCTTCCCGTGACACGGCCTATGTAACTTACTAAGCATATTACATACCAAAACACGCAGGCACACACGCACACGGAATTGTATGAAGGCGTGGTTCACACGTAGAGAAACGGACGTATGGTGTAGTTTTTAGTCATGGAGAATCATCATGTGTGTTAATAACAGTAGTTAAGTTAATAGACCATGTCGTCGCGGACGACGCTGGCGAGGGGCGGGTACGCGTAGGGGCCCTTGAGCCAGGTGTTGGCGATGAAGCGGTAGGGCGCCTCGGTGAGGTGGATGCCGTCCCAGCTGACGTGCGCGTCGGGGTCGTCGCACACGGTGGCGCCGGGCAGCCCGCACGACGAGCTCATGTTGTAGTTGTACGGGCCGCCGCCGCCGCAGCACGCCCTCAGGGCGCCCCTCTTGTACCCTGCATGCATCAGTTGCCCACATATCTTCATTATTACAACATTACTACACATTATCTTGGGCAATACTCTGTTCTTTCCGCTCTGCTTTACTTTAGTGATCTAAATGTTCTTATATTTCTTTAAGGGAGGGGTAGTACTTAATTAAAGTTGTCTTTGCGTAATGAGTGAGCGTGCGCCGTGTTAATCAGTACTAAGATCAGGTCAGTCAGGTAAAGCAGATGGCATTTGTGTCCCTACTAATGGGGCGGAGATTAAGCCGATGCAGTGCCAGGTTGGCCTGAGCATGGATGGAACCCGGTGTTAGTGTTGTGGCAAGCTAGCAGATACCAGCAGCAGTGCGTGAGGAACAGCTATGCGTGCGTGTTGCGTGTCGCGTGTTGGCAGGTGAAGTCACAACGATGTTGCTCTGGCCTCTGACACAGGCGTATCTACAACGCCATCACTCCCCACCGTCCTACTCCGAGGAAGGAACACCAGCCTTGTTGCCCTGGCCCTGCCCGAGATCTCCGCGCGACGCACAAAACTACCAAAAGGACGGTGCACACTGCTTCCCACAGTCACCGCCCGCGCCGGTCTGCGGAACTGACATGCTAGCGCGTGACCAGCCCTGAGAGGCTGAACCTGGAACTAACACCCACAAAGGTGGCCGGTGCCCCCTTCCCCATTGAAACAGAGGAGAGCAGAGCACCCACACGCTAGCAGCACCACCAGGAAGCAAGTAGTAGGAATCAATCAATCAATCAATCGATCAGAGGAGGCCGAGGCTGACCGTAGAGGTGAGGCGTGCGGGCGAACTGGATGTAGGGGGTGTAGTAGTCGGCGTAGATGATGCTGGCGTCCGGGCGGCGGCGCTGGAGCTGGTCGAGGGCGATGCGGAGCATGGCGTTGTGGTAGAGCGCCACGCTGTTGAACTTCTTGAGGCAGCCGGTGCGCGGGTCGTAGTCGCTGCGGTCCTCGGACGCGTACATGGTGAGCGTGATGGGGATGCACCCGGCGGGGAGGTTGCCCGGCACCACCACGTGCCTCGCGCCCTCGTCGAGGACCGCCTCGATGCCGCCGATCATGGACTCCACCACCTTGGGCACCATCTCCGTCTTCACCTTGTCCAGGCTCCACTCCGCCTTCCACGCGAAGCTGTAGTCGTTGCCGCCGAACTCGCCGAACACGAAAAGAGCCTTGCCGAAAAACTCCTTGCACTCTGCACAGAATGAGTTGTTTTTTTGTTGTTGTTTTCATTTCAAGAAACGGACAAGAAAACTGGAGCACAACCGATGTCTCCTTGTTGTTTACTAGCGGCGCTAATTACCATACCTTGCGGGGAGGAGCAGACGGTCTCCTTGACCTCTTGGAACCACTCGAGCTGGCACTTCATGGAGGTGTTGAACGGCGGGATGCTCCACACGTTGTTGTCCCGGAAGTACTTGAGCTCCAGAGCCGTGGCGCCCATCACCGCGAAGTTGGCGCCCTGGCTGAAGTTGGTGCCCTTGTTCGCCGATGGCGGCAGCAGCGGCACTCCCAGCGCCTCGGCTGTACGCACGCACACATCAATCCAATCGTCCAACCAGCAATTCACGTGTAAACAAACATCCGATCGATCGACGGCCGAGCAGGCGAGTACGTACCCAGGAAGTCGATGACGAGACGGCCGTTGGAGCAGCGGGCGTAGGGCGGCGGAAACTTGGGCATGTTGGGCAGCTTGCCGGAGTTGATGATGACGAAGTTGCCCGTGTCGGAGAAGGAGTCGCCGAAGCTGAATATGGCGTTGTAGTACTGCGGCAGCGGGGCCGCCGCCGCCACCACGGCCGAGGCGGCGGCGAGACACAGGAGGATGCACCACGACGGCGTCCTCTCCATGGTCACCACCAAAGTTGGCCCCTCACCAAACAGCGTGCGTGCGTGCGGGAGAAAGAAGAGAGAGAGAGAGAGGGGGGGGAGTGGGCATTGGACGGCTAAAAGAGAGTGCTTAGGGGATTGTTATATAGCACGGCACATGGATTACCACTTGCTACTACTACCACAAGGATGGTGGTGGTAATTATGCCGCCTTGTTTAAAAAACACCTTTCTCTTCTCGGTGGGTGGCCTATGATCTATGATGGGCTAGGCTATGGGAAGGAAGGAAGGATGGATGAATGGAGATTTATTTGTTTGTTTAGGTTGTACTTCCTGCGTTCGGAAATACTTGTCACCAAAATGAATAAAAAGGATTTTAGTTTTAGATACATCTCTTTTTGTCCATTTTGATGACAAGTATTTAGGGAAGGAGTATGTACGTGGCTTTGATGGGAAGATAGCAAGACATGGAACACATGCCTTGCTTGCTTGGTGGGTTTTTGAGGGCATGTGTCACCTGCTGACAGCTATGACTCACACGGAAGGGATATGTATGTTATCACCTTCTTCTTAACCATAATCCACTAGCCGTTAAGGGGGACAAAAACTATTTCGTCCCTGTTGGAGAAGCACATGCATCTTCATGTGCAAACTCAATATTTTTCTTGTACGCACAGTGGAGGAGAGCGGCGCACTATCTAGTACTGTTATACCTACAATCCCCTCTGTTTTGTAGTAGTGTCTATAATTTTTATGAAAAATCAAACTTTATGAATTTTGACCATGTTTGTGAAGGAAACAATTTATACGTACAGTACCATATATACAGTGTAAAAGTATGTCACGTATGATTTATCGATATGTATTTGCTTTTATTTAGATGTGGGCGTTTTTTTCCTATAAATAAACTTGGTTAAAGTTTGTAAATTTTTATCTTTTAAAAAATTGTGAACACTAAATTATGAAACAGAGACAATACTAAGCAAAAAAAAAAAACTCATCAAGATTCCTCCTAGTACTAGCATTATAAGTTTCTCTCCCATGTTCATCTGGCCAGGGCTGAGGGTTAGAGTCAAAGGGAAGAAGGCATCATAATCATACGCAGTAGAGAGAGGAGAGGAGAGGGGCAGCACTAACACTCCCCAGGTAGGCGCTACTCTAGAAAATTATTGAATGTTTGGCTACCTCCATAAACTCCACCCCATCCCTATCCACGCACGACGGTTCATGGCCAGCCACCACACCGTAACCGTATCCCCCCGTCATGCCGCGCAATCGAGTCGTATCGCGGCTGCCATTGACACCCAACTACCTGTACAAGGAAAGGTGTATGTCCTGTTGGTAGAGTAGTTACATCTGGGTGACGCCAACGCCTTTAGCCGCGCTTTGTACCGCTCGCCGGTAGAGATCGTG
Organism: Aegilops longissima; assembly: GCA_021605205.1. Taxonomy (NCBI): domain Eukaryota; kingdom Viridiplantae; phylum Streptophyta; class Magnoliopsida; order Poales; family Poaceae; genus Aegilops; species Aegilops longissima. The sequence continues at coordinate 172,034,916 of CM038676.1, forward strand.
AAAAAGGTTCACTTGACGACCAGCAAAGGTGGCGCAGTCGGAGTGGGAGCGTGGTCTGACCGTGAGATTCCGGCGGTGGAAACGGACAAGGAAGGTTACCCGCCTTTCATTCCTCAACGGCTCGCTAACTGCAACGTGTAAGTGATTGGGATGTGGGCTCTGTAGAAAGTGTCCAGTTATTCCGTTTGCAGCTGCGCTGATCGATGAGCTTGAGTGCTGATCAAATTGATGAGCAAAGGTGCGTGCGTACACATGATGATTGCTCGGCCAATCGCCCATCATAGCTTGGGAAAGAAGGGTACAGAAAAGTGTGGAACGGAAGGTATGAACTCACCCTGCTATTTGCTCCCACATGTTTCATCTCGCGAGATGATCACATTCGGAATGTGACCAACAAGAGAACGGTGATCTTTGTTGCACTCAGTGCATTCGTTTGCTTTGCGGAACATAGCAATCCAATCAAGGCCGGCTTTTGTTTCACCGTCCATGGAAAAGAGAACAAGCCAGTAGTAGCGACAGTACTCTACTCCACCGCACCGACAGTATTTAGCCGTCCAGAGACGACGCCGCGCTAAATAGTTTGTTAATCGCGGGCGCCATGAACTTTCGTGAGGATCCCCGCATGGTTCCGAGCCCCACAGTTCTTGGTTTCTACGATCCATCGATCATGTCTCCCGCATTGCGTGGTGCAGTAATTACCGCGCTCCCCGTCGATCAAACGGACCGTGATCTGGATGCGTTTAGCGCTTGATTAAGCAAGATTCCTCGTTGACCCCATGAAAAGAAAATCAGCATCGCTGACAGTTCTCCTTCTGAAGAACTATACTTACCGCAACTGCACCGGCTAGCCTTTTGACCTGCACAGCCCTGTGTTGATATTGCAAGGAATCTGAGATGTACTAGTAGTACAACTCTTTGCCTCGAATTGAATGTGGATCTCTAGTTCCAGCAGGCCACAACAGTTCTTTTAAACGGAGCAGACCATGACAATGGCAGGGTTGTATTCGGCTCACTTGCACTTGCCCTCTTCTGCTGTTGCCGCCTTGCGCGGAATGCCTCATTTTCTTGCAGGATGTGGCAAGTTTTGCATGTTGCACAACTGACTTGGATACAAAAAAAGAAGAGATTTTACAGTGCACTGTACTATGTGATGAAATGCATAGTAGCACATGGTCGATCATTTTTTCTTTTTGAGACAAACTGGGTGCCCGGAACAAACTGGGTCAGGCTTAGGCCCAAGAGCAAAACTGACTTCTGTCTAAGGGCATTGTTAGAAGGGAGAGAGGGATTGGTGGAATAGTTTTTTTGTATTGTTTGAGCCTCGCAAGATATATATAAAAGTACAATGATCTATTGGAGTCTGAGACAAGCACGTAACAAATCCTAGTCTATCTCGTCTTTCCTAATAAACATTATACTCATCATCCCCCTGCAGTCACAACGGGAGCCACGCAGACGATGAGACTGGAGAAGAATCTGAAGGCAAGCCGACGGACACCCCCCACAGTCGTAACGGTCGATGCATCGCTGAGTTGTGACTGCAGTGAAAACCGACGAGGATGCTCAAGCAGGCGGTAGCCCTTTGTGCCGTTTGTCGATGTAGCCGAGAGCGTGGGTGGTGGAGCCGTGGTCGAGGTAGCCGTATGAAGAATGCCGTGGTCGGCGTCGAGTCGGGTAGCCGGTGTCGAGGAAGTCGCAGGGAGCCGCAGCGCAAGGAGGCGCCGAGTTAGTCGTGGGCGCAGTGGTGTAGAAGTAGTGGTGCGCCAGGAAGTAGATGATGTTGACGACGCGTCGCGCCAGGGTTGCCAACCCCGGGACACATCGAGATGAATTCAGCGCCGGTGTTGCCAAAGACCGGCATGCGAGACGGACGAAGACGGTTGATGAAGCGCCGCACTGTGCTTGCCAGCCCGGGACACGCTATGGACGAAGGCACGATCGGTGTTGCCAGCACCGGGCATGCGTAGACAAGGACCTGAACGAGCTGTACGCCATGTCGGAGAGGCCAGCAGAGAGGACTCGACGACGGTTGCAGCGCCAATCAACGCGGGTCCGATGTCGCCCGCGGTTGTCGGAGTAGGCGAAGTTGTCGGTGTAGATGACGGCGACTGAGGGAGTCCCGGACTAGGGGGTGTCCGGATAGCCGGACTATCGTCACGGCCGGACTCCAAGACTATGAAAATACAAGATTGAAGAGTTCGTCCCGTGTCCGGATGGGACTTTCCTTGGCGTGGAAGGCAAGCTTGGCGATACGGATATGTAGATCTCCTACCATTGTAACCGACTCTGTGTAACCCTAACCTATCCGGTGTCTATATAAACCGGAGGGTTTTAGTCCGTGGGGCTAACAACAATCATACCATAGGCTAGCTTCTAGGGTTTAGCCTCTCTGATCTCGTGGTAGATCTACTCTTGTACTACCCATATCATCAATACTAATCAAGCAGGAGTAGGGTATTACCTCCATCGAGAGGGCCCGAACCTGAGTAAAAACATCGTGTCCCTTGTTTCCTGTTACCATCTGCCTAGACGCATAGTTCGGGACCCCCTACCCGAGATCCGCCGGTTTTGACACCGACATTGGTGCTTTCATTGAGAGTTCCTCCGTGTCGCCACCGATAGGCCCGATGGCTCCTTCCGATCATCAACAATGACGCGTCCGTGGTGAGACTTTTCTCCCGGACAGATCTTCGTGTTCGGCGGCTTTTGCATCGCGGGCCAATTCGCTGGCCATCCGGAGCAGATCGAAGCTACGCCCGCCATCAGTCAGATTTGGAAGTTTGAACTATACAGCCGATATCCGCGGAGACTTGATCTTCGACGGATTCGAGCCACAGCCAAGCGTGCCGCCTTGCCTCGATGGGCATGATCTAGCTCGCAGCCGAACAAAGGCCTCGAGGCCGCACTCAAAGATCCGCCCGACCCTTAATCCGGAGCCGGATTCCCGATCGAGGACGAGTGGTTGGACACCGCCGGGGCTATAATCTCTACGGCGAGCCGAACTCCATCCCTGTCGCTTGCGAAGACCTTGACTCTGGTGCTGGACTCCTCCCGGACCAACCTCCGCTACCGCCAATCGAATCCGATTGGGCGCCGTTATGGAGTTCATCGTCACGACATCTTTCAAAGACTCGCCTTTGGCGACATTCTGAATTCGCTAAAGTCTCTCTTTATCCGGAGAGCCCTGGTCGGATCATGCGACAGAAGGTTGGGATACGGACGACGAAATTCAACGCCCACCTACCACCCACTTTGTAGCCACTGTCGATGACTTAACCGACATGCTCGACTTCGACCAAGACGCCGACGGTATGGACGATTTACGCCGAGACGACCAAGACCCAGCGCCTACAGGGCACTGGAAGGGCACCTCGTCATATGACATATACATGGTGGACATCCCAAAAGATGGGAACGGCGATGGAACAACGGAGGATGACCCCTCCAAGAAACAGCCGAAGCGCCGACGCGAGCGGCGCCGCTCTAAATCCCGCCACAATAAAAATGGTGATTCCGCACGGAGATAATAACACCCGGACAAGGTGCGAAGAGAACCCCTCCAGCAGGACTCAGCGCAGGAGGAGGGAGAAGCAAGTCCGCACGACAATGTAGCAGAAAGAGAGGTCGAGGACGATAATTATGCGCCTCCCTCCGAAGATGAGGCAAGCCTCGACGACGACGAATTTGTCGTGCCTCGAGGACCCGCCAACAGGAGCGCTTTCAAACGCAGGCTTATAGCCACGGCAAGCAGCCTCAAGAAAAGCAGCAACAACTTAGAGCCGATCAAGACCTGCTAGTCGACAAATGGATCAAGTCCTTGCAGCCAAGAGTATGTACTCGAACGCCTCCAAAAGTTACCCCAAACGCAGGCCGTTACCTCGATCGGAGGAGGAAGCACCCAAGTCACCAACGACGACATGGCAGACCGCCACCCGTGGCGCGACGAGAGAAGCCTCTCGGCCCTCCGCCAAGCCACGCCCGACGCCGCTTAAAAGTACCAAGGCACGGAAAACGCGCGGACTTGCGAGATATATTGGAGGATAAGGCAAAACATACAAGATCGATCTACGGATCGCGTGGGCCTAACGACGCGGATGATTACCGCCACGCCGGATACAAAGAACCCGCCCGGCCGAACACAAGAGACAAAGCTCATATGAGCTACGCCGTGATATAGCCCAACACAGAGGCGCCAGACACCCACTATGCTTCACAGATGAAGTAATGGATCATCAAATCCCCGAGGGCTTCAAACCAGTAAACATCGAATCATACGATGGTACCACAGATCCTGCGGTCTGGATCGAGGACTATCTCCTCCATATCCACATGGCCCGCGGTGATGATCTACATGCCATCAAATACCTCCCACTCAAGCTTAAAGGACCAGCTCGGCATTAGCTCAACAGCTTGCCAGCAGAATCAATTGGTTGTTGGGAGGACCTGGAAGCCGCATTCCTTGATAACTTCCAGGGCACATATGTGCGACCACCAGACGCCGATGACCTTAGCCACATAATTCAGCAGCCGTAAGAATCGCCGCACAATTCTCGACACGGTTCCTAACAAAGAAAAATCAAATCGTTGATCGTCCGGATGCAGAGGCCCTTGCAGCCTTCAAACATAACATCCGCGACGAGTGGCTTGCCCGGCACCTAGGACAGAAAAGCCAAAATCCATGGCAGCCCTCACAACACTCATGACCCGCTTTTGTGCGGGAGAGGACAACTGCTAGCTCGAAGCAACAACTTGGCCAAACATCATGATAGTTCGGATACCAAGGACAGCAATGGCAGGTCGCGTCAAGAACAAGAATAAGCGCCCGCATTAACGGCGATAATATCAAGATACGGCCGTCAATGCCGGATTCGAGGCTCTAAACCCGATTAGCGAAAGAAGCCATTCAAAAGAAATACCCAGGCCCGTCCAACTTGGACCGAATACTCGATCGCTTGTGCCAGATACATGGCACCCCCAAAAAACTAGCCAATCACACCAACAGGGATTGTTGGGTGTTCAAGCAAGCAGGCAAGTTATGTGTCGAACTCAATGACAAGGGGCTGCATAGCGATGACGAGGAAGAGCCCCGCCACGAACAATAGAGGATGTAGGGTTTTCCTACACAAGTGCGGACGGTGAACATGATATACGCAACCCACATACCCAAAAGGGAGCGGAAGTGTGCACTAAGGGACGATATGCGATGGAGCCACCGCCTCAAGTTCAACCCATGGTCTTCCTGCCCGATCACCTTCGATCGAAGGACCACCCCACTAGCATCCGCCACGGCGGCTTTGCCGCATTGGTTCTTGACCCAATTATCGACGGATTTCACCTCACCGAGTCCCGATGGACGGCGGTAGCAGCCTGAACCTGCTTTATCGATACAAGGCGCAAAATGGGCATAGACCCTCAAGTATTAAACCTACAAAACGACCTTTAAAGGCGCCATACCGGGTGTAGAGGCCAGTTGTGCGGGCTCGCCACACTCAAAGTGGTCTTCGGATCCCGGATAACTTCCGGGCGAAGATTTAATCTTCGACATCGCCCCATTCCGCAGCGGCTATCATGCACCGCCGGACGAACCGTGACGGTAAAGTTCAATGTGGTGCCGCACCACGCATACCTCAAGCTCAAGATGCCAGCCCTCGAGGAGTAATCACGGTCAACGGAAACACCGAACGCCTCTCTCGAACGGAGGAGCACACGGCGGCCCTCGCGGCGGAGGTACAAAGCAGCCTCTCACAGCAATTCTTGAGTCCGCCATTAAGCGTCCGGACACCGCTGCGCGCCGAGTAACCTACAACAAGACCGCTCGCACGATTCAAGCATCGCCAGAGTAATCCGCCCCAACCCCGCCTCGCGAAATTGCGGTTAGTATTACGCGTATATAATTACGCCCGAGATACCATGGGCATATGGGGAGGGCAAGACCACGACACGCCAAGAATGCGGCTCAACCGCACTGTGGGCCCCGATTGTGTCATTCTTTTCCTTTTCCTTTTTCTTCCTTTTTCTTACTTTCAGACTCCGCCTTTGAGAAGTCCTGTCCGCACTTGCATCGCCGAACTCACGATGCAACAGCCGTGGAAGCGTAAAGCTACGTCGAGTGTTCAGGTGGTCTCTATTACGAGCATTATACCTGTTTTACATATCATCCCGCAGCCTACCCCTGGAGGAGGGACATATTAGATAGTCCCATTCCTTGCTTATCGCACTATTTGTATCGTCCTTCCTTCATTGCAGTACCTTTTTGAATAAACAATGCATAACTTTTGCCTATTATTGCACTCTTTTATTTATCCATATATATGTTCATTTCATGACATGTTGCACCCGTACACTTTGGTACGGCCAATACACCGTGGGCTTGAGTATCCCAAAATTATGGTGTGATAAGTCCAACACTTTCACAAGTGCGGCACCCGAACTTATAGCATTATACTAATTGGCTCGAATCATGTCTTGGGTCAATAGTTGGGTTTGCCTGCCCTGTGTTTTGGTACCTTACGCCCGCTATATCGGCTAAGGTAGCACGGGAGAACCATCGCGATTGTGCCCAGCTTGAGCTGGGTCGAGCACCTCAAAGGAGAAAGCTAAACTGACCGTCATGATAGGGAGAGAGCCGATCGCTGTTCGAGAGGTTTTTTCGGTCCCTAAAGACTTATGCCGCTTAGAGCGAGGAACCGAATTGTCCGCCAAGGCGTGATAGCGCCTAACTCGGTCTTCCGAATACTAGGGGCTTCACCAAATTTAAAATTATAGAATTCTATGGCTAAGTGAGAGTGTTCAAGCATTATAAGCCCGGTTGCCTTGTTCGTTGTGTTGAGCGCCTCCCTAGATGGACCCAAGAATGGGAACAAGAGTGCTCAAGTTTATCCCGAACACCCCTGCACTCGTGGCATGGGGGCTGAAGCCAATGACATGCCATCTCTCAAATTTGGTAAACGGCCGCACAGAAGGTAATATTTTAAATTAAAAAGCGTTGCTTAGCGCATATGAACAAGTTTTCAGCGTACAGGATAACAAATGCGAGTCTATTAAAAAATTACATCTCTGGAGCACTCATCCACTATTCGGCGGGCACCCTTCAGGAGGCCCTCATTGTACATCTCGGGCGTACGATGCTCATTGCCCTTCGGTGGCCCGTCCGTCACAAGCTTCTCCCCATCCAGCTTGCCCCAGTGCACTTTAGCACGGGCAAGGGCCCGACGGACACCTTCAATGCAGACGGAGCGCTTTGATGACTTCAATCAGGATGACGCCCACCACCGCTGCACCAAGCCAAGTAGCTCCTGTGCATGGCTTCCAATGGCCACAACCGCTTATAAGGCCCTTCATGGCCTGTTCGGCGACCTTGTGGAGCTCGACCAGCTGCTTCAGCTGGTCGCTCAGGCACTGATGTCCGCCTCAAAGATATCGAGACCGTAACACCTTTTTCGCCGAGCTCCCTCCTTGGCGCGTAGAATGCGGCAGCATCGCACACACCACGGGCAAATCTGCGGATGCTCCCGGAGAGCTCTGAATCCGGGTAAGTAATAGGTAATTCACTTTCACATGCTTGCTTTGCATAAAGAATGCCTTACCCGCTGCTATCTTCTTCAACAACTCAATTTCTTGGTGGGCTTTTTGGGCCTCGGCCTTAGCAGCTTTGGCACTCTCAAGAACCGAGGCGAGCTCGGACTCTCGAGTCTTTGAGTCACGCTCCAAACCCTCGTGTTTTTCCACGAGCTTGGAGCTCTTGCCGCATTTTTGGCCAGCTGCGCCCCCCTTCTCTCGCTGGGTGCGCCCATAGCCGCTTTGAGCCGGCCACGGACACCGCTTCCTTCGTGGTCGCCACCTCGCTCGTGGCCCCGCAGCACCCATGTTATTCCTGTTATTTTTGCAACCAAACCTTTTCTATAAGGTATTTCTTTAATAAGGTATTACTTACCTTCCTTGTCCTCGAGCTGCTTCTTGGCTTGTCCGAGCTCGTTCGGACCGCCGAGGTTCTCGCTTCAATGCATTGACCTTCGCAGCTTAGTGCGGCAGAGGTCGCCAGCGCAACTCTGCATTCCCATATTGACATACTTATGTTAGATTCCTCATATATCTTTTAGATCCTTAGTCCGGATTTTCTTCCAACACCGAACTAAGCATCGTGGGCTACCGTCTATGCGGTAATATTTTTACATATTCTAAACTTACCTCAAAGCCTCGTTAGAAGGCTGGTGCGAGCTGGGTCACCCGCTTTGGCGGATCGAATCGTCTCGATCACCGCACTCATAATAAAGGCGGTGCTCCTCCTCGATGGAAGCGCTGTTAAGCGCCCCAAGAGCTATCCGTGCCTCCGTTGGACGGAGGACACCGGCGTCTTACCTTCTTGCGAAGGATCCGCCGACCGGACTTCGAACCACTGATGGTTCCGGCATGGAGTCCGGACGAGGGTCGGGCTTAGAGCCCCGGGGTCTTGCCCCCACGCTGAGTCCGGAGGTTGCCTTGTGGCACCTCCTGCACCACCTCCTCTGACCAAGCCCCTTGGGGCCTCACCGCGCGCCGTCCGCAGCGTGAGGCGAGGAGGCGGTCGGAAGCGGTACTTCTCCATTTCCGACGAGCCTGTGGACCCGCCGATGAATCGCGAACTCGCCCTTGGGCGGACTGCACGATTGTTCGACATTAGAGAACACTCTGCAATAATAAAAAGCCATGGGTATCCGGACACTTACGATCTCGCCAGGGCTTGGCCCTTGTAGGACAATCCTCCTCGCCGTCGCCGACGCAGGTGGAGAAGTCCGGAGGAAGGGTTCTTCCTTCTGATTCCTCCGGCCTCCCGGCTTGGGGCGGCCTTCCTTTTCCTCTCCTCCCCGCTGGGGAGAAGCTTTTTCCTCCTCCTCGCCCTCGAGAAGATTCTGCTTCGTAATCTGATAGCACTCGGCGCCGGAGCTCCTTCGAGTTCCCGTGGCCTCCTTCTTGGCCTTCTTCTCCGGCACCACATGCGGCGCCGGGGCCAGCAGCCCCGTCAATCGGGCGTCCTCCGGTCTTCCGGCAAAGGAGCCGGACTACTAATCTGTCCGGACGTCTTCATCCAGTCCTGTCAAAGATTAGGGAGTTTTAGATCCCACATAGAGTCAATCTATAAAAAAGAGCCCCGTAAAGGGTAAAATAACTTACGTCGCCGGCTGGACGCCGCGAGCTGTATCCGCGATCCTTGTTAGCGGATGTTGGGGCTTCAGCGCCCTTGAACAACACCTTCCAGGCATCTTCGCACGTAGTGTCAAGAGCCGCTCAAGGTTCGTGCAGGCCGGATCGAACTCCCACAAGTTAAAGGCCCGTTGTTGGCATGGGAGAATCCGCGGATGAGCATCACTGGATTACGCCGACAAGCCCGAGATTCTTGTCCACCGTGTTTCGGACGCATGTTTGAGTCCGGATAGCTTCTTCCGAATTCCCCCACGCCAGTCCGCTCTTTCCATGACGAGCCGTGTGGGGAAGCCAGATCTGAATTGGGGCCGCCACCCATTCGGGTCGCGTGGCTCGGTGATGTAGAACCACCCCGATTTCCACCCCTTTATTGTCTCCACAAAGGCGCCTCGAGCCATAGGACCTTGGCCATCTTGCCGACCATGGCGCCCAAGACTCCGCTTGACGGCCGCCCACTACCTTCGCCCGACATTGAAGATCTTCAGCCATAGGCCAAGGGGGGCTGGATGCAGAGGAAGGTTTCGCACACCCACGATAAACGCCGAGATGTTGAGGATAAAATTCGGGCCAGGTCGTGGAAGTCTAGGCCGTAGTAAAACATGAGCCCCTGGACAAATGGGTGAAGTGGAAAACTTAGTCCATGGAGGAAGTGGGGAGAAACACCACCTCTCATGAGGCCTGGGGTTGGAATGAGCTGCCCCAATCCGGGCAGCTCAGGCGCTGATGTCGCCGGACAAGTATCCGCCTCCCGCAGTCTTGTGATGTGCCCTCCGTGACGGAGGAGGCCATCCACCTGCCTCCCGCCTCCCGACATGGTTGGAGAAGGTTGAGGTGGGATGTGCGGACTTGGGCGCCGGAGCTCGAAAAGGAAATGGATGAGCAAAGGAGGAAGAAGGCGAGGTGAAAAGGTGGATCCTTATCCCTTATATGGACGGACGAAGTTATGCGCCCCCCACCAGCCAGGTAAAACTCTCTTATCTCCCAAGCACCGTAATCAATGGCGCGGATGGGTTACCCACATCCGTATTGATGAGAATCCTGAATAAGGGGCACGGTCTATGCTTTGATAAGACGTGCTAAGGAAACCGCCTCGCTAAACGCGCTAAGGTGGAACGGTAAAAACGATTCATATAAAGGCTCGGCCAGGTGTGATGTCACACCGCTGAATACGCCACAGATCTGTGCAAAAATTATTCTCTACGGTATTATGTGGAACTTGTTTTGCGAGCCGACACTATCCTTGTGTTCAAAACCTTCTATGAAGTATTCGGAGGAGGAACCCGCCTCAATGCGAAGACAATCAACGCTACCGGACTCGCCGTCATTGAAGCCTGGTTCAGGGCTACCGAGGAGTCCCGGACTAGGGGTGTCCGGATAGCCGGACTATCGTCACGGCCGGACTCCAAGACTATGAAAATACAAGATTGAAGACTTCGTCCCGTGTCCGGATGGGACTTTCCTTGGCGTGGAGGCAAGCTTGGCGATACGGATATGTAGATCTCCTACCATTGTAACCAACTCTATGTAACCCTAACCTATCCGGTGTCTATATAAACCGGAGGGTTTTAGTCCATAGGACGAACAACAATCATACCATAGGCTAGCTTCTAGGGTTTAGCCTCTCGATCTCGTGGTAGATCTACTCTTGTACTACCCATATCATCAATATTAATCAAGCAGAGTAGGGTATTACCTCCATCGAGAGGGCCTGAACTCGGTAAAACATCGTGTCCCTTGTCTCCTGTTACCATCCGCCTAGACGACAGCTCGGGACCCCCTACCCGAGATCCGCCGGTTTTGACACCGACAGCGACGCTGGCGACGGGATGGTGCTGGACGAAGATGAAGGGGGTGGACGGGTGGCTGCGGCGGCTACAGGGGTAGCGGCGGTGGCAGCCTGACGGCGACGGCGGCGGCTAGGTTAGGAGTGCAGCGGCATTGCTCGAAGTAGGCGAAGAACCCTGACAGCAGTGATTTAAGACCGGCGCGGACGGTATGCTCCTCCGCCTAAAGGAGGTGAAAGCGGCGATGCCACAGAAGTCGACGCTACGAGGACGGCGGTGGATCATGGTCAAGGGCGCTACGGCCCAAATGTTGGAAATATGCCCTAGAGGCAATAATAAAAGGATTATTATTATATTTCCTTGTTTGTGATAATTGTCTTTATTCATGCTATAATTGTATTATCCGGAAATCGTAATACACGTGTGAATACATAGACTACTATATGTCCCTAGTGAGCCTCTAGTTGACTAGCTCGTTGATCAATGATAGTCATGGTTTCTGACTATGGACATTGGATGTCATTGATAACGGATCACATCATTAGGAGAATGATGTGATGGACAAGACCCAATCCTAAGCATAGCACAAGATCGAGTAGTTCGCTTTGCTAGAGCTTTTCCAATGTCAAGTATCTTTTCCTTAGACCATGAGATCGTAACTCCGGATACCGTAGGAGTGCTTTGGGTGTACCAAACGTCACAACGAATCGGGTGACTATAAAGGTGCACTACAGGTATCTCCGAAAGTGTCTGGGGTTGACACGGATCGAGACTGGGATTTGTCACTCCATATTACGGAGAGGTATCACTGGGCCCACTCGGTAATGCGGCATCATAATGAGCTCAAAGTGACCAAGTGTTTGGTCACGGATCATGCATTACGGTATGAGTAAAGTGACTTGCCGGTAACGAGATTGAACGAGGTATTGGGATACCGACAATCGAATCTCGGCAAGTAACATACCGATTGACAAAGGGAATTGTATACGGGTTGCTTGAATCTCGACATCGTGGTTCATCCGATGAGATCATCGAGGAGCATGTGGGAGCCAACATGGGTATCCAGATCCCGCTGTTGGTTATTGACCGAGAGTCGCCTCGGTCATGTTCAGATGTCTCCGAACCCGTAGGGTCTACACACTTAAGGTTCGTGACACTAGGGTTTTATGAATATGAGTATGCAGCAAACCGAATGTTGTTCGGAGTCCCGGATGAGATCCCGGACGTCACGGAATGGTCCGGAGGTAAAGAATTATATATAGGAAGTGCGGTTTCGGCCATCGGGAAAGTTTTGGGGTCACCCGGTATTGTACCGGAACCACCGGAAGGTTCCCGGGGGTCCACCGGGTGGGGCCACCTATCCCGGAGGGCCACGTGGGCTGAAGTGGGAGGGGAACCATCCCCTAGTGGGCTGGTGCGCCCCCCCCCTTTGGGCCCTCCCTACGCCTAGGGTTGAAAACCCTAGGGTGGGGGGCGCACCCCACTTGCCTTGGGGGGCACTCCACCTCTCGCCGCCGCCCCTTGGGAGATTCCCATCTCAGGGCCGGGCGCCCCAGGGGCCTATATAAGGAGGGGGAGGAGGGCAGCCACACCTAAGTCTTGGCGCCCCTTCCCCGCTACACCTCCTCCTCCTCCCGTAGTTGCTTGGCGGCCTCGCCGAGCCTCTGCTGCATCCACCACCACGCCGCTGCTCATGGATCTTCATCAACCTCTCCTTCCCCTTGCTGGATCAAGACGGAGGAGACGCCACGCTGACCATACGTGTGTTGAACGCGAGATGCCGCCTGCTCGGCGCTAGGATCTCCGGTGATTTGGATCACGGCGAGAACGACTCCTCAACCCCGCTCTCTTGAACGCTTCCGCACGCGATCTACAAGGGTATGTAGATGCATCTCTCTGTCTCGTTGCTGGATGAACTCATAGATGGATCTTGGTGAACGTAAGAAAATTTTATTTTTATGCAACGTTCCCCAACAGTGGCATCATGAGCTAGGTCTATGCGTAGTTCTCTATTGCATGAGTAGAACATAATTTGTTGTGGGCGTAGATGTTGTCAACTTTCTTGCCGTTACTAGTCTTATTTTGCTTCAACGGTATTGTGGGATGAAGCGGCCCGGACCGACCTTACACGACGCTTACGTGAGACAGGTTCCACCGATCGACATGCACTAGTTGCATAAGGTGGCTAGCGGGTGTCCGCTCTCCCACTTTAGTTGGAGCGGATTCGACGAAAAGGGTCCTTATGAAGGGTAAATAGAAGTTGACAAATCACGCTGTGGCTTTGTCGAGGTAAGAAAACGTTCTTGCTAGAACCCTATTGCAGCCATCGTAAAGATGCAACAACAATTAGAGGACGCCTAACTTGTTTTTGCAGCAATTGCCTTGTGATGTGATATGGCCAAAAGTTGTGATGAATGATGAATGATATATTGTGATGTATGAGATCATGTTCTTGTAATAGGAATCACGACTTGCATGTCGATGAGTATGACAACCGGCAGGAGCCATAGGAGTTGTCTTAATTATTGTATGACCTGCGTGTCATTGATTCAACTCCATGTAATTACTTTGCTTTATCGCTAAACCGTTAGCTATAGTAGTAGAAGTAATAGTTGGCGAGCAACTTCATGGAGACACGATGATGGAGATCATGGTGTCATGCCGGTGACAAGATGATCATGGAGCCCCGAAGATGGAGATCAAAGGAGCTATATGATATTGGCCATATCATGTCACTACTATATAATTGCATGTGATGTTTATTATGTTTATGCATCTTGTTTACTTAGATCGACGGTAGTAAATAAGATGATCCCTTATAATAATTTCAAGAAAGTGTTCTCCTAACTGCACACCGCTGCTAAAGTTCGCTGCTTCAAGCACCACGTGATGATCGGGTGTGATAGATTCCACGCTCACATACAACGGTGTAAAACAGTTTTACACATGCAAAACACTTAGGTTAACTTGACGAGCCTAGCATGTACATACATGGCCTCGAACACAAGAGACCGAAGGTCGAACATGAGTCGATGGAAGATACGATCAACATGGAGATGTTCACCGACGATGACTAGTCCGTCTCATGTGATGATCGGACACGGCCTAGTCGACTCGGATCATGTAACACTTAGATGACTAGAGGGATGTCAAATCTGGAGGGATTTCATTAAATAATTTGATTAGATGAACTTAATTATCATGAACATTAGTCTAAAATCTTTGCAAAATGTCTTGTAGATCAAATGGCCAACGCCATGTCACCATGAACTTCAATGCGCCCTAGAGAAAACCAAGCTGAAAGATGATGGCAGCAACTATTCGGACTGGGTCCGAACCCGAGGATCATCCTCATAGCAGCCAAGAAACAATATGTCCTAGAAGCACCGCTAGGTGAAGCACCCATCCCGAGAACCAAGACGTTATGAACGCATGGCAGTCTCGTCTTGATGATTACTCCCTCGCTCAGGGCGGCATGCTTTACAGCTTAGAACCGGGCTCCAAAAGCGCTTTTGAGCAACACGGAGCATATGAGATGTTCGAGGAGCTGAAAATGGTTTTCCAAGCTCATGCCCGGTCGAGATATGAAGTCTCCGACAAGTTCTATAGTTGTAAGATGGAGGAAAATAGTTCACAAGGAGCACATACTCAAAATGTCTGGGTTGCACAACCGCCGTCCCACTGGACATTAACCTCCCTGACGAGGCGGTCATTGACGGAATCCTTCATCGCTCCCACCGAGCTACAAGAGCTTTGTGATGAACTACAATATGCAGGGATGGTGAAAACTATTCTGAAGTATTTTCAATGTGAAGTCAGCAGAGGTAGAAATCAAGAAAGAATATCAAGTGTTGATGGTCAATAAAACCACTAAGTTCAAGAAGGGCAAGGGTAAGAAGAACTTCAAGAAGGACGGAAAGGATGTTGCCGCACCTGTAAGCCGCTTGCCGGAAGAAGTCAAAGAATGGACCCAAGCCCGAGACCGAGTGCTTTTATTGCAAAGGAAGGGTCATCGAAGCGGAACTGCCCCAAATACTTAGCGCATAAGAAGGCCGCAACACTAAAGGTATATTTGATATACATGTAATTGATGTGTACCTTACCAAGACTGTAGTAACTCCCGGTATTTGATACCGTGCCGCTGCTCATATATGTAACTCACAACAGAGCTGCGGAATAAGCGGAGATCGGCGAAGGACGAGGTGACGATGCGCGCCGAATGGTTCCAAGGTCGATGTGATCGCCGTCGGCACGCTACCTCTACATTTAACTACGGATTAGTTTTAAACCTCAATAATTGTTATTTAGTACCAAGTTTGAGCATGAACATTGTATCGGATCTCGCTTAATACGAGATGGCTACGCATTTAAATCCGAGAATAATGGTTGTTCTATTTATATGAGAGATATGTTTTATGGTCATGTCCGATGGTCAATGTTTTATTCTTAATGAATCTCGAACGTAATATTACACATATTCATAGTGTGAATACCAAAAGATGTAAAGTTGATAACGATAGTCCCACATACTTGTGGCACTCGCCGCCTTGGTCACATTGGTGTCAAGCGCATGAAGAAGCTCCATGCTGATGGACTTTAGAGTCTCTCGATTATGAATCATTTAACACATGCGAACCATGCCTCATGGGAAAATGACCAAGACTCGCTTCTCCGAACAATGGAGCGAGCAACCAACTTATTGGAAATCATACATACCGATGTAAAAGCGGTCCAATGAGCGTTGAGGCTCATGGAGGATATCGTTATGTTCTCACTCACCGATGACTTGAGTAGATATGGGTATGTCTACTTGATGAAACACAAGTATGAGACCTTTGAAAAGTTCAAGGAATTTCAGAATGAGGTAGAGAATCAACGTGACCGAAAAATAAAGTTCTTACGATCAGATCGTGGAGGAGAATATTTAAGTCACGAATTTGGTACACACTTAAGGAAATGTGGAATCGTTTCACAACTCACGCCGCCGAACACCTCAACAGAACGGTGTGTCCGAACGTCGTAATCGCACTCTATTGGATATGGTGCGATCTATGATGTCTCTTACAGATTTACCGCTATCATTTTGGGGATACGCCTAGAGACAGCTACATTCACTTTAAATAGGGCACCGCCTAAACCGCTGAGACGACACCGTATGAATTATGGTTTGGGAAGAAACCTAAGCTATCGCTTCTAAAAGTTTGGGGATGTGATGCTTATGTCAAGAAACTTCAACCTGAAAAGCTCGAACCCAAGTCGGAAAAATGCGCCTTCATAGGATACCCTAAGGAAACCATTGGGTATACCTTCTACCTTAGATCCAAGGCAAGATCTTTGTTGCCAAGAACGGATCCTTTCGAAAAAGAGTTTCTCTCGAAAGGAGTAAGTGGGAGGAAAGTAGAACTCGATGAAGTAATACCTCTTGAACCGGAAAGTAGTGCAGCTCAGGAAAATGTTCCCGTGGTGCCTACACCGACTGGAGAGGAAGTTAATGATGATGATCAAGGTACTTCGGATCAAGTTGCTACTAAACTTCGTAGGTCCACAAGGACACGCTCCACACCGTGAGTGGTATGGCAACCCTGTCCCGAAATCATGTTGTTAGACAACGGTGAACCTTCGAACTATGAAGAAGCAATGGCGGCCCAGATTCCAACAAATGGCTTGAAGTCATGCAATCCGAGATAGGATCCATGTATGAAAACAAAGTATGGACTTTGACAGACTTGCCGATGATCGGCGAGCGATAGAAAACAAATGGATCTTTAAGAAGAAGACGGACACGGATGGTAATGTTACCATCTATAAAGCTCGACTTGTCGCTAAAGGTTATCGGCAAGTTCAAGGGGTTGACTACGATGAGACTTTTTCTCCGTAGCGAAGCTGAAGTCCGTCTCAATCATGTTAGCAATTGCCGCATACTATGATTATGAGATATGGCAAATGGACGCCAAAACGGCATTCCTTAACGGCTATCTTAAGGAAGAACTGTATATGATGCAGCCGGAAGGTTTTGTCGACCCTAAGAATGCTAACAAGGTATGCAAGCTCCAACGATCCATTTATGGGCTGGTGCAAGCATCTCGAGTTAGAACATTCGCTTTGATGAGATGATCAAAGCGTTTGGTTTATGCACTTATGGAGAAGCCTGCGCTTACAAGAAAGTGAGTGGGAGCTCAGAGCATTTCTCATATTATATGTAGATGACATACTTTTGATGGGAAATGATATAGAACTTTTGGACAACATTAAGGCCTACTTGAATAAGAGTTTTTCAATGAAGGACCTTGGAGAAGTTGTTATATATTAGGCATCAAGATCTATAGGATAGATCGAGACGCCTCATAGGTCTTTCACAAAGCACATACCTTGATAAGATATTGAAGAAGTTCAAATGGATCAGTCCAAGAAAGGGTTCTTGCTCAGACATAAGGTGTGAAATTGAGCTCGCTCAATGTCCCACCACGACGTAAGATATAGAAGAGATGAGTGTCATCCCTATGCATCAACCATAGGGTCTATTATGTATGCCATGCTGTGTACCTGACTGATGTAAACCTTGCCGTAAGTTTGGTAGGAAGGTACCAAAGTAATCCCGCAAGGAACACCGGACAGCGGTCAAGAATATCCTGAAGCACCGAAAAGGACTAAGGACATGTTTCTCATTTATGGAGGTGACGAAGAGCTCGTCGTAAAGGGTTACGCCGATGCTAGCTTTGACACAGATCTGGATGACTCTAAGTCACAAACCGGATACGTATATGTTGAATGGTGGAGCAGAAGTGGTGCAGCCGCAAGCGAAAGCGCCGTGGCGGGATCTACATGTGAAGCGGAGTACATGGCAGCCTCGGAGGCAGCGATGAAGCAATTTGGGTGAAGGAGTTCATCACCGACCTAGGAGTCATACCCAATGCGTCGGGGCCGATCAAACTCTTCTCGTGACAACACTTGAGCTATTGCACTTGCCAAGGAGCCCAGGTTTCACAAGAAGACCAGCACATCAAGTGTCGCTCAACTCCATTCGTGAAAATGTTCAAGATGGAGACATAGAAATTTGCAAAGTGCATACGGATCTGAATGTCGCAGATCCGCTGACTAAACCTCTTCCATGAAAG
Source organism: Aegilops longissima (assembly GCA_021605205.1). Taxonomy (NCBI): domain Eukaryota; kingdom Viridiplantae; phylum Streptophyta; class Magnoliopsida; order Poales; family Poaceae; genus Aegilops; species Aegilops longissima. Next base: position 172,052,995 of record CM038676.1, read on the forward strand.
CAAAACATGATCAACACCGTAACTCTATGGGTGTTCGATTCATCACAATGTAACTAGATTATTGACTCTAGTGCAAGTGGGAGACTGTTGGAAATATGCCCTAGAGGCAATAATAAAAGGATTATTATTATATTTCCTTGTTCGTGATAATTGTCTTTTATTCATGCTATAATTGTATTATCCGGAAATCGTAATACACGTGTGAATACATAAACTACTATATGTCCCTAGTGAGCCTCTAGTTGACTAGCTCGTTGATCAACAGATAGTCATGGTTTCCTGACTATGGACATTGGATGTCATTGATAACGGGATCACATCATTAGGAGAATGATGTGATGGACAAGACCCAATCTTAAGCATAGCATAAGATCGAGTAGTTCGTTTTGCTAGAGCTTTTCCAATGTCAAGTATCTTTTCCTTAGACCATGAGATCGTGTAATTCCCAGATACCGTAGGAGTTCTTTGGTGTACCAAACGTCACAACGTAAATGGGTGACTATAAAGGTGCACTACAGTATCTCCAAAAGTGTCTCATGGGTTGACACGATCGAGATCGATTTGTCACTCCGTGACACGGAGAGGTATCACCGGGCCCACTCGGTAATGCATCATCATAATGAGCTCAAAGTGACCAAGTGTTTGGTCACGGGATCATGCATTATGGTACGAGTAAAGTGACTTGTCGGCAACGATATTGAACGAGGTATTGGGATACCGACGATCGAATCTCGGGCAAGTAACATACCGATTGACAAAGGGAATTGTATACGGGGTTGCTTGAATCCTCGACATCGTGGTTCGTCCGATGAGATCATCGAGGAGCATGTGGGAGCCAACATGGGTATCCAGATCCCGCTGTTGGTTATTGACCGAGAGCCGCCTCGGTCATGTTCAGATGTCTCCGAACCCGTAGGGTCTACCCACTTAAGGTTCGGTGACGCTAGGGTTGTATGAATATGAGTATGCAGCAAACCGAATGTTGTTCGAAGTCCCGGATGAGATCCCGGACGTCACGGAATGGTCCGGAGGTAAAGAATTATATATAGGAAGTGCGGTTTCGGCCATCGGGAAAGTTTCGGGGTCACCCGGTATTGTACCGGGACCACCGGAAGGGTCCCGGGGGTCCATCGGGTGGGGCCACCTATCCCGGAGGGCCCCGTGGGCTGAAGTGGGAGGGGAACCAGCCCCTAGTGGGCTGGTGCGCCCCCCCTTGGGCCCCCCCGCGCCTAGGGTTGAAAACCCTAGGGTGGGGGGCGCACCCCACTTGCCTTGGGGGGCACTCCACCCCCTGGCCGCCGCCCCCTTGGGAGATTCCCATCTCCAGGGCCGGCGCCCCCCCAGGGGGCCTATATAAAGGAGGGGGGGAGGGCAGCCGCACCTAAGTCTTGGCGCCTCCCTCCCCCTGCTACACCTCCTCCTCCTCCCGTAGTTGCTTGGCGGCCTCCTGCCGAGTTCTCGCTGCATCCACCACCACGCCTGTCGTGCTGCTGGATCTTCATCAACCTCTCCTTCCCTTGCTGGATCAAGACGGAGGAGACGTCACGCTGACCGTACGTGTGTTGAACGCGGAGGTGCCGTCCGTTCGGCGCTAGGATCTCCAGTGATTTGGATCACGACGAGAACGACTCCCTCAACCCCGCTTCTCTTGAACGCTTCCGCATGCGATCTACAAGGGTATGTAGATGCATCTCTCTCTCGTTGCTAGATGAACTCATAGATGGATCTTGGTGAACGAGGAAAATTTTATTTTATGCAACGCTCCCCAACACCGGCGGGCGCACGCAGCGGCGGCGGGCAGGTCGGGCGACGACGGAAGACCTCGGACGGTCGCAGGGACCGCGGGCCGTGGTGCTACAGCCCGGCGGGCGCGCAGCGGCGCGAGCGCGGGTGGTGCAACCGCTGGGCGGCCTCGAGACGGCGGCGTGGACCGCGTACACGCCGCTACGGTTCGGACGGGCGACGCAGCTTAGCGGCGCGAGGGTCGGTGCAGCCACGGGACGGCTCGGAGCGGACGGCCTCGGGCGGCGGTAGATCATGGGTCGCGCACTACGGTTCGGCGGGGCGACACAGCGGTGACGCGGGTCGGTGCAGCCGGGAGAAGAACCACGGGGCGGCGGCGCTGCGGCAGCCCGTTGCTCGATCGGCGGAGGGGCGCGCTGAACTTGGAGACGATCTTCACGGGACCTACGGAGGCGCGCGTAACTGACGGGCCAGGTCGGTCGCGCGGCGTAGATGAGGCGGATAGCGGCGGCGAGCTGGTGATCAAGCCGATCGCGCGCGAGGTTGGGGACGCCGCTCGGTGAAGGCGTGGTGGTGGCGGAGTCCGAGATGAAGCCGGCGACGGCGGGCGGCAGGGCGGCTATGATTGGCCGCCGCATGGCGCGAGGCCGCCGGGTCGGGGTGATGCAGGAGTCCCGGTCGGAGCAGGGCGGTGACGGCCGGCGTAGATCGACGGGCGGGCCGTCGCGCGAACGGCGGCGGTGAAGGGCCGCCGCATGACGCGAGGCCGCCGGGTCGGGCGACCGAGCGCCGACGCGCAGACGACGCTGCGAGGCCGCTGAGTCGGTGCGACCGACGGGCAGACGCGCGAACGACGCGCGAGGCCGCCGGGTCGGTGAAGAAGCCGGCCAATCGCGCCGGTGTTGGAGTAGAAGCGCACGGGGTCGACGACGGCGGTGGGCGACGCAAACCGGATCACATAGACCGGAAAACCAAAAAGTAGACGCCAATCAAAGCGACCGGCGAGAGAGAGAAAACCCGGATCAAAGGATCGGGAAAATAGACTCTCTAGAGCAGCCGCCAACACGGCCGGGCGGATTTAACCCTAGGTACGGGCGGCGCGGCCCCCGGCGGCGGTCATGGAGGCCGACCGCCCCGGGAGCGGCGCGCGGGTGCGGAAGCGGCGGCGGCTAGGGTTTAGGATCGACTTGCGATAGATACCATGTTAGAAGAAAGAGAGGGATTGGTGGAATAATTTTTTTGTATTGCTTGAGCCTCGTGGGCATATATATAGAAGTACAATGATCTACTTGGAGTACAAGACAAGCCAGAACAAATCCTAGTCTATCTCGTCTTTCCTAATAAACATTATACTCATCAGGCATAATTGTTCTAAAAAGTAAATTAAATGATCATTGTTCGTGCACTATTACACTTAATCCATATGTCAGTACGTGTATGTGTTTTTTTTTTGCGGGAAAGTACGTGTATGTGTTGGTTTAAATAATTTAAGGGTTCATTTGTTGCCACCTGAATGTCCCAGTCCGTAGCGACGAACATCGACACCCTTCTGTCTCTTTGCGCGCTGACTCGCCTGATAGTTCTTTGTTTTCTTGAGTTACAAATTGTAACTTGATCGGCATGCTTGCATGCATGAGCTAGTAGCTATGCTTCTACTTCCTCCGTTCTTAAATAATTGTCTTTCTAAAGATTTTAACAAATGACTACTTACGGAGCAAAATGAATGAATCTACACTTTAAGATGTATTTGAGATGGCTAGAAAGATAAATATTTGAGAACGGAGGGAATAGTATGAAAAAAAAACACCTCCATACTCTCATACTTTTTTTTAGAACATAGACGTCAGGGACGTCCGGCTTTAAATTAATAAAGCGCACAACATAGGCAGCGTACGAAAGCGAACAACCACATAACCGAAATGTACCAAGTCCAAAGGCAAGCCACACAGGGCACGGCAGTGGAATAAAGTGCAATACAAGCCAGCACGGCCGAACTAACGAGCACGCAGGCTCGGGGGTCCAAGCTCCAAAAGAAAACTGTCCATCCCTATGAGGCAGCAGACGAAGGATGCGGGGCGCGTGACGCTGAGTGGACGGTGCGAAGCCGAGCGATAGCTTGTTGGTGAAGATCAGCGTCCTGTTGCCTTCCAGCGGTGCCCATCGCTGCAAGAATAAGATGCATTTGAAAATAACATCAGCGGGGTGAGAGGGAAACGCTCCTCAATAGTAAGCTTGTTACGTAATGTTCCATAAGGCCCATAACATAGCCGCGGGCGCGCCCACATGATTCGCGCGAGAGTCCGGGATCGAGGACAAGAGAGACACGAGCTCGAGCGCGCGCGGATCCCATCCACCCCAAAGCAGCCTCACGGGCCGCACTCCAAGCAAAGCGCCAAAGGACACCGGAAGAACGCGTGGTCCGCGCTTCCGCATCAAGATACGAGCGCACGGGCCGGAAGCGGGACCGCTGCGCTTAGCGATATTGATCGAGGTAGGAGGCGGTCTTGGCATAGTTGCGGAGGAAGACCTTAATCTTAAGCGGATTTCGCCTTCCAAAGCCCCGTGGCTGCCATCGGGCATGACCACGACATAACTCGCGATGTGGACTTGACATCGAACTTGCTGAGCCCGAAAGCCTCCACGAGACCATGTCTCGCGAATCCGGCTGACGACGCTTGGCTATTAAAGCCCGCAGCGATCCCAATCATCCCGCCGGGCCCCACAAGCTCTCTTCTCAAGTGAATAGGGGCGGAGTGGCACCGAGTGCCGAGGCGACCAGTTGGTTGGGCTCAACCGCGATGGAGAAAAGGTGGGTGAACTCCACCAGAGAGGTTGCGCATCGATCCAAACATCATGCCAAAACCGTGTGGAGCGCCATTATTAACCGTGAACCTCGCACTCTGGCGAAGTATGGTTTTAGCGCTTGAATGGAGGTCCGTAAAGGGGACCCCGAGGGTTGCCTCAAAGAAATTCCCATGTGGGAAATACTTGGCACGAAGGAGGTCCATCCATAGGCCGCCCCTCCCTCGGGATAGCTTCCATATCCACTTGCACATAAGCGCTATGTTCATCACTTCGAGTTGATGATCCCGAGGCCCCCGGCTTTGGGTCTGCAAACGGCTTGCCACTTGACCATGTGATACTTCCGCTTAGGGCCCGCCCTTCCCAAAAGAAACTTGCCCGAGGCGTGTCCATTTTCGTATGGACCCCATCCGCCAAAGAAGAACATACCCATGGCAAACATTGGTAGGGATGAAAGGCTGGAGTTGGTAAGGATTAGTCTTGCCTCAAGACATAAATCGGCCTCTCCACGGACATACCCGTCCGCCACCTTAGTGGTGAGAGGCTCCCAATCGGCAATCGTGCACTTCTTCTTTGCGATTGGGAGGCCGAGGTAGGTAAACGGAAACTTCCCGAGCTTGCGATTAAGCAAGTTGGCAGCCCGCTCACTTTCGCCGCGTCCATCCCTATGGACACCACTTCACACTTGTGGAAGTTAATTTTTAGCCCGGACATGAGTTCAAAGCACAGCAGGATGGCCTTGACCGTAGCGATACTATGGGCATCTGGTTCAAAAAGGAGGAGAGTGTCATCCGCATACTGCAAGTGTGACACGCCTCCTGGGACCAGGTTGCCGACCACTCCCCTGATGTGGCCAGCGGCGCGAGCTTTGTCAAGCATGGCGCCTAAGGCGTCCGCCACAAAGTTGAAAAGCAACGGTGAGGCTGGGTCCCCTTGACGTAGCCCCCGTTTGTTACGGAAGAAGTTCCCTACTTCTCCATTCACCGCTATCGCCGTTTGGCCTCCCGAGACCAATTGCAACATACGGTGAACCCAAACCGACGAAAATCCTCGATCCAAAAGGATTTGCCGGAGGAACTCCCAGTTCACTCGGTCATATGCCTTCTCAAAATCTAGTTTTAGAAGAATCGCCGGCTGGCGAGAGCGTTTGAGCGAGTGAACAATTTCTTGGAGGGCCAGCGGACCCTCCAAGATGTTGCGACCACGAATGAAAGCCGACTGATTCCTACTAATAATACGCTGAGCTACCGGAGAGAATTGCGTAGAACAAGCTTTAGAGCAAATCTTAAATGGGACATTGATAAGCGCTATAGGTCGAAAGAGTCTAATGTTGTCCGCCCTTGGGACTTTGGGAATCAGAGAGAGAATCCCAAAGTTAAGGCGGAGATGTCTCACTGCACCACGATAAACCCGCTATAAACTTCAAAAATAGGCCCTTTCAAAGACCTGCCAAAACCTTTTGAACATCGCCACCGCCACCCATCCGACCCGGGCGGTGTCGATTTCATCCCATGGATGGCCTGGTCAATCTCTTGGGGAAGGAAAGCAAGGCCCAAGCCTTCGTTCTCCGCGTCCGTGACCCGCAGCCCGGGGTCCCAAACATCCGACCGCAGCCTAGCCCTGGCCTGCTCCCTGGAGCCCATCAACTGGATGTAAAAGTCGTAGATATGCCGCACAATATCCTGTTGACGCAAAAGGAGCCCCTGCCCGGATTGCAGTCGAAGGATGGCACATTTGCGGCGCCGGCCATTAGCGTAGGCGTGAAAGTATTTTGTATTCGCATCCCCTTGAGCGCCCACTTGATTCCACCACGCCACGCCAATACTCCTCCTTCGCACGAAGGAGAGCCTCGACTGGGCCTCCACAACAGAAGCGCCGGGCCCGATCCTGCCCGAGAAGACATGAGAATCTGCAGCTGCATCCATACGGGCGAGGTCCGCGACCAAGCGCCGCCAGAGCAGCTTGTCCTCGCGCCCTGGTTGGCCCCCAGCCTTTTAGGGCGCACAGATCCCGCCCTGCGGCAATCCAGAACTCCATGGGCCCTCGCATGTGCCCGGTCCGAGCAACACAAGTCTCCCATTTGGAGAGGAAGATTTGCTCGAATTCCGGGTGTTCAAACCACGCTGTCTCAAAGAAAAACCGGGGGCTGCGTTTTAGCCTTTCCTCCCCCGAGGAGAGGATTAGAGGGACGTGATCCGACCCGATCCTCGCTTTCAGCGTGTAGGGAACACATGGAAACAACACTTCCCACTCATGGACATAAACACGCGGTCAAGCATGTAATCGAACTGGCGTAAGCTGCTTGTTCGTCCATGTGTAGCGTGCTCCCACGCGGGCCACTTCCCTAAGGGCCATTGATGCTATCGCGTTGTTAAACATGGACACCTTGTCCGCCAATGATCCCATTGTTCTTGTCCGCCCCGAACGGATTAAGTTGAAGTCCCCGCCAACAATAAGCGGCAAGTTGCGCACACCTAAGGCCACGACCTTCTCCCCGTAGTTCTCCCAAGAACTGTTGAGAATGTGCGTGATCACCGGGCCATACACCACTATAACCTCCCACTCACGGAGGGTTGCTCGATGTCGCACATGTGCCGACACGAAGAAACGCCCGCGTCCCCACGCCACCACCTCGCAATGCACTGATCGACCCCAAGCAGAGAGCCCCCGAGTGGCCCACCGCAGCACCCAGTGCCAAGCAAAGCGCTCAAGGGGTCGATGGCTAGCATGTCTCGTGAGAGAAACCGCTTTAATGGTTTCCGCAAGCCCACGACGCCGATATCCTCAACGCGATGAAATCCTTGCCGGGTCCGCCTCCCGCGGGCGGCCGCGGATGTTCCGTAAGATAAACCGCATTAGATTATACGGTTGCGGAGGCGGATACCGCGAGCGGTAACCGCTCGCCACGCTGCCGTGTCTTGACAGACCACGGGCTGAGGGGAACAGCGCAGCCCTCGCTGCCATGTCCACTCCGGTCGGGCCACGAATGTGCACCAGAGAAGCCCCGCTTCTTCTCGCTATCGGCGCAACGCTGGCCGCTGCTGCGAGCCAGTAGCGGCTCGCGCGATTTCTTTAGCACGAATGAGGGATAGAAGCTCGCGCCCCCCTCAACCGACATATCTACCCCACTATCCGCTAAAATACCCCAAGGTGCTCATCCGAGTAATCATCAAAATCGTAAATCTGGGAGGGATTACCTTGGTCTCCATGTTCTTCTGAGCCAATAGAAGCTGGGCGCGTTGAAGGGCAGGAAGGTTGCCCTTGGCGCCCTTCGGACGAGAGCTCGCCCGCTCCTGCGCCACCATGGACGCCACCACCACCTTGGAGCGCTTGGTCGTGGCGACAGGCACCGTCTTGGTCACCTCCGCGCGAAGCACGTCCGAAGGAGGGGGAGGAGTCGCCGCCGAAGTCCCACCGACTGGACCCCCAGGTGAGGCCAGCGCCATCACCACCGGCCGGTGCGAGACAGGCGTGTCTGCACGGACCGATGGTGGGCTCACCGGCATCCCCTGAGGAGCCTTGCGGCCCGCAACCTTCTTCTGGAGACGCACCCCACCGCATCCAGGGTCGCGCACAGACATGGGGGAGCACGGCGCAGCAGCGCGCAGCCCACCCACCTCCGTTACCGCCGGGGAGACGAGCATGGAGCGGCCCTCCGAGTCGCACGATGCCGAAATGCCCTTGTCGATGTCGAGGCCGAGGGACATGTTGGAGTCGATTGGTTGAAGCCCGCCTCGCTGCCCACGACCACTTGTCGCTCCTCCGGATCCATCGCAGCCCCGGCCGGGCCACGGCGTCGGAAGCCTTGTCCTTGATGCCCACTTATCCTGTGTCGCGGTGTCGATGGAGTCGCCACCCATGCTTGCGCCCTTGTCCTTGTCCTGGTCCTTGTCCATGTCGTCCGGTCCCTTGTCCATGGTAGCCGGGGGAGGTGGGGGAGCCTTCCCCAGGTTGCCACCCGCCTCGGCCTCCATCCGAATGGTGAAACCCTCGCTATTGAACCAGATTTGGACGTAGCCTTTGATCTTGGCCGGGGTGCGGCACGCAAAGCGCATGCGCACAGGTCCCAACCCCATCAACGACGACTTGTCCACCTCCATCGGGCGCCCAATCATCACAGTCCCTGCCATGAGACGATCCACTCGGCGATGTTTGGGTGGCACTCCCCAGAGTTTTACCCACACATCCGGCATGAGCTCGGCCTTGGGCGCTTCCAGTGTCGCTTCTTTGATGTCCGCCATGATGTCGTTGAGGGAGAGGTAAAGCTTGCCACTTCGCGTCGCCATTCGCAGCATGGCCTTGTTGGGGAAGACGACGGAGAACGAAGTCATCCTCGACGGCCGACACCTGCCAGTCCATTCCCCTCGAAGAGGTGAGGAGCTTGGCCTCCAAGATGGGGACCGACAGCGTGCGGAGCCGCCGAGATGAACGCCGTCCGCCACCACCGGGCGCAGATCTCTCGCCCTCCGCCTCGGCGTGGGGAGGCAGAAGAAACCCTCTCCGGGGATGGTGTTGCCCATGATCTGCAGCAGCAGAGGCCGCCCGCGGGTGGGACAGTGAGCCGACGCGTGCCCCTCCTCATGGCAGACGACGCACAAGGCCTTGAACTGGCACGTATTCTGGTAGTGGCCCACCCGGCTACACTTGAAGCATTCTGGCCCGTCGGCCTCCTCCACTGGGATCGGGGCATCGGCCGACCCACTACTAGAAAAACCCCTACTAATGGCGCACCTAATATGGCTATTAATGGCAGATGCGCCATTAATAGCACGCCATTAGTAATTTTTACTAATGGTATACTAATGGCGCACCGCAGCCATTAGTATGCCTCCCAGGGGCCATGTATATACCCAGGTGCTTTGGCATACTAATGGCGCACCACCTCTGGATGCGCCATTAGTAAAAAAAAATTCAATTTTTTTTTCTTTTTTTTGAATTTTTTTAATTTTTTTTTCAAATTTTTCTTAATCTCAGTTCACTATGGCTTAATCTCGGGTCAATATTCTTAATCTCAGGTCAAATCGCACTCCGTGGTCAAACTTCCCGAAAGGTCACCCATCCTCACACTACTCCATTTCAAGCACGCTTAACTTCGAGTTCTATCCAACCCAAAGAACAAATTTCACTTCACACGCACTTGTTGATATATATAGCATATCAATCTGTTATACCTTATTGATGTCTAGGACTTTGTTCATGTTCAAGACTATGATGAAATTTTGAAAAATATTTCAAACTTCTCGATCATATTACGTATCATTTTTTGAAAAAAAAATAAAAAAAAAATTTCAAAACCAATTTTTTTTGAAATTTTTTGAATTTTTTTGCCGCTAGATCTTGAAAGCCCCGTAACTTTTTTTCGGTTAGGTTTTTGGGGATTTTGAAAATGTTTAACGGGGTTCCCCCGGTTAAATTTGGATGTAACTTTTCGAGTAGATGATTTTTCATATAAAAAACTTTTTCATCCGAAAGTTAGTATGCAAAAGTTATGCCCATTTTACAAATTCTCTAGAGATTTTGCAAATGAAGTCGAAATTCATATTTGCAAATTTTCCCAACAACTAGACCACATATCACATGGGAAACTTATTTTCTTTTATTTTTTGACATTTTCATCATTTTCTTTTATTTTTTAAAACTGAAAAGGCGATCCACGAAGTGCATTCGTGGAAGGTGGCCAAGTTACTAATGGCGCATTGTGGGAGTGGTGCGCCATTAGTAGTTGAACTAGTAATGGCGCACCCCACGGTGCGCCATTAGTATTCTGGCCACCTTCCACCCACGACGCACGTGGAAGGTGGAAGGTGGCCAAGTTACTAATGGCGCACCATGGGTGGTGCGCCATTACTAGTTCAACTACTAATGGCGCACCACTCACGGTGCGCCATTAGTAGTTTTGAAAAAAAATAAAAAAATGATATTTTGTTTTGATTTTTTTTAAAAAATCTTATAATGGCGCACCGGTGGAAAGTGCGCCATTACTAGTTAAAACTAGTAATGGCGCACCACCCAAGGTGCGCCATTAGTAACAAATTTTTATATATATATTTTTTCAAACTACTAATGGCGCACCACATCAGGTGCACCATTAGTAATATATTACTAATGGCGCACCGAGACATGGTGCGCCATTAGAATATCTAATGGCGCACCACATCACAAGTGCGCCATTAGTAGCATTCCATCTATAGCCTTTTTGTAGTAGTGACCCCTTCGACGCCGACGTCTGCCCGGCCAGCAGCAGCCGAAAGCCAGCCCCTTGCTTTTGCTTCTTGGCAAGCGGGTCCCAGCCCATTCGTCGCTCGGAGGAAGGAGGATTCCTTCCTCTTGAGCTCCTTCTTCTGCTCCAGCCCGTGGCGGCAATATTCCTCCTTCTTCTTCTTCTTGCGCTCGCTCTCTGTCTGCTTCTCTCTTGCTCATGAGCCACCAAGGAGGCGGCGGCCCCCAGCCCCCCGCCTCCGCCGGAGGCGCCGCCACCTTGGAGAGCGCCTTCGCCCGTAGATCAAGCTCGCGCTGGCGTTCAGCCGCCGGGATCGGGGGCGACATCGGTGGCTTCTCCACGCGGCGGGATCCCATCCGCACCGCGGAAGCGAACGAGCGAGTGAGAGGGGGGAGGGGAGAGCGGCGCAGGCGACGCGCAAGATGCCCGAGCCGCCGCACCTGCGAGTGGGATGCGGGAAACCCTAGCGCGAGATCTAGGGCACCCTTCGGCAGCCACAGCCACTTATATATAGGTGGAGACGGCCGCACCACCCCCTTCGTGGTGGGCTCGGGCCCAGTCACTTGCGAGCTCGAAGTAACCGGGCCAGGCTGGCCAGGCCCAAGCACAGAAAGGCGCCCCTGCGTTTCCTTTGGCCCTTGCGAGGATGGAGCGGCCATTGGGCCCCCACCCACACACCAGCAAGCCGGGCCAGTCCGAAAGGCCCAACAAGGGCGTCGACCAGCGGCATCGGCGCGAAACCCTAGCCGAGGAACGCGTCTCCCTCACTGGATCCGCCCCGCCGCCGTCGTTGACCCCTGTCAACACCGACGAGCTCACCGAGCCCGGGGGCGGCGCAGCCAGCGCCAGCTCCTGGCGCCCCTCCTCCGGCAAGGCACGCGAAGACCCTCGGGCCCGTGATCCACACCCCGCGGCGGCCGCCAGATCTGCGTCGCAAGGTCGCGCCCGCCGCGTCCCGCCAGAGCGAACGACGCTGGCGACCGCCACGAAGAGCCCCAGCTCCTCCGCCGCAGGCGACAAAGTCACCCACCGAGCTCTTCGATGACGGCCTCGGCTCCTCACCGTCACTCACATGTCCACTTACCTGCACAAACTCCGTCCCTCGTCGGTCGGAGTCGCCCCAAGCACCCGTGCGGCTGCCGAGGGGACGGGCCGGGGCCGCCCACCAGCGAGGCGCAGCGCAGGCGCGCTTGCCGCCGGGCGAACCGCCGTCAACTAGCCGCCAACACCACGGGGGCCCTCCGTCGTCGCCGAGTCGCCTCCCTGGTCGCTCCCTCCCTCGCTCTCTCTCATCACTCCGTAGGCACTCCCATGCATTGGGTCTCGCATTAATAATCTTCAATTCCAAATTTCCCAAGCTACCAGCATCCTAACAGAGAACTGACATTTGAAGAGGAGGTGGGTAATTGTCTCCGGCTCACGCTTGCAAAGTTGTCAAGTATCACACTTAGCCATCCCCATATAGCCAAGCGACCGGCTGTCCAAACCCTGTTTTATGTGATAAGCCACACGAATATATACTCTCATACTTATGCTTGAACGACCATCTCGCACTGCTCCTAATCATCCACATTTTGCTTTTATTTTAAAATTGAGCCCCTCTTGATTGCTTGTCACGCTCCGCCATGGAGCAATAACATGCGACGGAAGTTTGCGCACTGCAGAGCATATTAGCTCATTTTCATAGCATTGATGTATAATTTTCTTTGTTGGTCTTATCGTTTTATAGTTCTTTCCTCTTTGATGTCACCGACTGTCATGTTTTTTTACCCAGACGGCCCCTAAACGGGTCTCAAACGTCCGGATTAATCGGCGCCCCTTATATCCAGCCAAAATATGAGGCGGATATGAGGGCGTCCGACACCCCGTCATGTCGGCCTGATGAAGCGGTCTCACGTGGAAACGTCCGAAAAACCGGCTGTCCGTAGCTTATCTCCTTCATCGGACCGGCGACGTTGAAACCCTACCATCCACATTTTCCTTCGCCTGTCCGCCGCTGCCGCCACTTTCCACTCCATCCATCCGCCTAGTAGCCATGCCTTCATGCCGCCGGTTGAGGAGCGAGCCATTTCTGACGCCGGAGCGCTGGCTCAAGCTTCTTGAGCAGATCCGGGCAAGGCGCGAAGCCCGGACCGCCGCGGGGCTACCTCTGGATGCAGTGGATCCGGAGAAGGAGTTGGAGGAGAAGGAGGAGGATGAGCTGGAGCAGGAGGACGTAGGGGACGTTGGTGACGTGAGTCTGCAGGCGGAGCAGCAGGCCCGCCTGGATTCCCTTCGGCCAGAGTCAGTTGCGGAGGCCAGACGCCGCCACTGGCAGGAGATGGATGTGCAGCAGGCCGCGGAGGAGCCGGAGATGCTCGCCTACATGGATGAGGTCGAGCAGGAGATGGATGTGCAGCAGGCCGCGGAGGAGTCGGAGATGCTTGCCTACATGGATGAGGTCGGGCAGGTGGAGGATGAGCCGGAGCCCTCCTACCCGCCCGTCCAGCACCGTCGTCGACATCGCCGACAACGAAGAGTAGTTAAGATAGGAGTCTCCGGCTCCTCCGCAACAAATTCACAACAAATTCACAACAAATTCAAAGTAATGGTCAAAGTCATTTGAAAATTCACAACAAATTCATATGAACTCAGAAAAATGCAAATAAGATATCGGAATGTTCAGACAACATCACCTATATTGTCATTTTTATTCACAAAAAAGTATTTTTATACATTTTATGTTTAATAATGTTAATAATATTAATAACCCTGGGTAGTTTTAACAAATTTTTTTCTGAATGCAAATGACATGCACATAAAGGTAATGTTTTTTCAAATATTTTGATATCTTATTAGCATTTTTATGAGTTCATATGAATTTGTTTTGAAGTTTCTAAGTTTTGGTCAAATGGTCAAAGGACATATGGACGACCTCAGAGACAAATCTAAGGGTAAATTTGAGCAGAGACAAAAAGTAAGGGCAAAACCCATGGGCTGGCACAACTAGGGGCAAAAGTGTAATTGTCCCTATTATTTACTGCAGGCTCCACCTTGATCATTTTCGCATTCAGTTATTACTTTGCTGGCTTCAAAAATTATCTTATAATTTTCTCGTTAACATGACATGGAATCCTCGATCATGAACAAAGACATGTCTTTTCCTTCTACCACGACGACTTTGGCAAGAGTAATAAGTACTTTAGCCCATGAACTCCCAAGAAATTTCATGGTGTCATAGTGCTGTCAGTGTCACCTCGAACGATTCAATATAGATGTATATAGATCATTTCAAAGCTATACCAAATTGCTTAGTCAATCATTTTACCTTTTTCTCACGCCCATGTATTACTACTACTTGTAATTCATGTAGCCACTAGCCACTAGCCACATCATCACCAAGCTAGGGAGCAATGGGTGCGCTGCACGCCGCTCTCGATTACTAGTAGTATATCTTGTATCTAGTCAGTTGATTTGGACGTGCAATGGAATCAAGTGCATCCCGTTGGCCGTTCCTAAAGCAGACCAAAACATACGCTTTCAAAGAAAATAGGCAGTGTAACGACCAGACCAGCCATGATTCTCTTCGTTTTTTTGACCAGCCATGATTCTCTTCGTTCGGCCGAAGCAACTGAGCTACTTGTATATACTCCCACTAGCTAGCTAGGTTGTACTAGTAAGAGCAGTACTCCACACCACAGCCCCACATGCTTTTCAGGTGCATGGGTATGTCAAGGATGAGGAATACGTAGTCGAAACGGCTTCTTTCCCAACAACTGGTCTATTCATGGGAAGGCCACCATGTGCAGGAGAAAGCTCCAAAGACACAATCATATCGAGATCCTTGTGTTAGTGTCAAGCCCAAACCGTTTTCCAGCCACCCAACATGCACGTCTTGTTCGTGCAGGTGGACCCAAAATCACTCGAGGAGACGAATCGCACGTACATCGAATTCCTCTGGGTATACTTCGTAATGACCCAACTGTGATTGCAAAATTTGGAGGTTTCCTTTCCCAAAGACGAATATTTCATAGAAAATTTAACTGTATACATTCTAACTATGCAGAAGCTGGGTGTATGCTTATTGTGTTTGTATCCTCTCGATGCTTCATTTTAAGCTAACAAAATACATCTTTTTTTTAAAAAAAAGGTATACATCTTATAAGAAAAAGAGAAACCATACTACTACCTGTGAGTGATCTAAAACGCCTTATATAAGTTTAAGGAGGAGTACTTTTGACCCCTCGGACAAAAGCTATTGCCAACAATCGGTTAGACACCGATGGTGGAGATTTTGGACCATCACCATACCGATGGTGGAGGTTGGCCCCCAGGTGACTCGCTGTAAGCGGTCCACCTGCCTAGAGGGTGTCCAGCGTGGTGTACACTTGCATGAAGACACACTATATATCCGCGTATTGATGCGATGCTCAGCATAATAGTTAAGTAAATGTTTGATTTGTTGGGCCTGTCTGATTTCTGCCTGAGCCAGCAAAATGGTGTCATCTGCATACTGAATAACAGGGTAATCCGGGCTTGAGGTGTGCCTTAAAGGGGAGCTGATAATAGAATTGTGCATTGCTTCATTAAGCATTGACTAAAGAATATCAGCAACAATGACAAATATCAAAGGAGAGAGAGGATCTCCTTGTCTCACACCTTTCTTACAGAGAAATTGTTTGCCAGGGATCCCATTGAGTAGGACTGAAGAAAATCCAGAACCATAAATCATCTTAATCTATCCATTTGTCTCCAAAACCTTTAGCCTGGAGGACTTGAATAATAGTATCATGACTGAGCATATCAAAAGCCTTCTCAAAGTCCAATTTTAACAGAAAAAGCTCCTCTCCGCTTTGGAAACACTGATGCACATACTCATAAGCCCAGGCCAAGCAATCTTGAATGCATCTGTTATTCAGAAATCCATATTGATTCTTATGCACTAGTTTTAAGATAACCTTCTGTAATCTGTTGGCCAGGAGCTTAGTGATGATCTTGAGAGTACAATTTAGCAGAGAAATGGGCCTGAAGTCTGATGGAGTGGTAGCATTGTCATTCTTGGGAATAAGAGTAATAAAAGAGTAGTTGATGCTCTGTAAATTTACATTCCCAGCATGAAAATCATTGATGAGATTGTAGAAATCCTGTGCCACAATATCCCAGCAATGCTTGAGGAAAGCAGCATTAAAACCATCAGGTCCTGGAGATTTATCAGCTGGCATATGTTCGATCACCTTGTCAATCTCTTCCTTAGTGAAAGGAACTTCCAGATCAGCAGGGTCATCCAGGGGATTCAGAAGTTGGTGAAGTAACAATGGATTTTGAGTGTCTGCCTGTGTGCCCAACCTGTCTTTAAAAGCTCTGAAGAGAATAGCAGCCTTGGCCTGGTGATCATGATGTTCAAAGCCGGATTCATCTTTTAAGATGGCAATGCAGTTATTTCTAAATTTAATGGTGGCTTTACCTTGGAAATATTTGGTGTTGGCCTCCCCCATCTTGATCTTTCTAATAATGGCTCTCTGCTTCCAATATTTTCTTTGATTTTCCAGAGTGTTTGCCAGGTGAGTCTTTAGGATGTCTCTGCCATTGGCTTCTTCCTCAGAAAGAGATCTAAATTCCTCAAGATGGTCATAGCATAAGATCAGGAAGTTAGAGTTGTCAATAATCTTTTTTAAATCAGACAACTCCCTAGACCAGTTTTTAAGTCCTTTTCTCAGCCTCTTAAATTTAGTAGCAATGATCTTGGCACTGTCTAGTTCATTAACTGGCTGATTCCAAATATTTTGAACAATATCTCTGAATTGGTGATGTTCAAGCCAGAATTTTTCAAATCTGAAGATATTGGATTTAGGGATATGAGAACCAATGCAGATTTTGATAGGGACATGGTCTGAAGTGGTTTTGGCAAGAGGGAAGGCAAAAGTGGCAGGGTATTTGAGTGTCCATGCTTCAGAAGTGAAACACCAGTCCAACTTTTCAAGAAGAGGAGCATCCTGCATGTTACTCCAAGTGAAATTTCTGCCTTTGAGAGGGATTTCAATCAGTGCTTGTCTGCTGATGGCCTCATTAAAGGAAAGCATATCATTAATGTTCCCCCCATCTCTGTTCCTGTTATGTGGATATCTAATGTAGTTGAAGTCTCCCAAAACAATCCACTCAGTATTATCTGGCAATTGAAAGGTTTGAAACCAGTCAAGGAAAACTGTCATTTTGCTGACAAGGTCCATAAACATTAGACATGATCCAGGAGTCTCCATTATGCTTGGAAGTGAATTGAATGGAGATGGAGAAGTCATTGATGTGGAATAAGACCCCAGAGAAAACATGATCATTCCAAGCAACAAGAAGGCCTCCAGACGCCCCAACTGAAGGCAAGAATTCAAACTTAGAGAAACTTCTAGGACAAAAATTCTTGAGGAAGGAAGGATCAATGAGCTCTTTTTTAGTCTCTTGCAGACAAAGGATGGAGCATTTGGACTCCTCAATCTTGTTAGAAATGGCAGTCCATTTTTTAGGGTCATTAAGACCTCTAATGTTCCAGTTTAGAATGGACCAATCTCTAGTTGGCTGAAGCATGAGTAGAACCACTAAACTAAACTCTGAAAACCATACCACAATCTAGACTTGCCAGGAAGTAACAGAGCAGCTAAACCAATCATGGTTACAAAAGAAAGGTTCTGAGAATAATAGAGGGGATCAGAATAGCTTAAGTACAAAGATATCACAAAGTGCAACTTCCACATAAAAACAAAAGTATTCTATCTCCCGAGCTGTGAGAGGAGCTCCAAGCTTCAGACCCACATCTTCTTCTTGTCCTGGGCCTTCTTATCTCCCTCCAGAGATGGGCCACCAGTCTGTCCCTTCTTGGCTCTCTTATTCAGCAGCTCTTCAGTGGTGTCCTTCTCAGAAACCTTGCAAAAGGAGGTATTCAGGGTCTTAATGATCTTAGCTGAAAGGACTGGCGGAGCAGCATGACATGCAAGACATTCTTTGTCTCTACACACAGATTTTTTGAAGCCTTTAGAAAGTTTTTTCAATCTACAACTTCTTCTTACCTCTGTTTCTGTAACGCCCTCGATGCGGCTATATCTCCCACGTGTCGAAGCACGACTTAGAGGCATAACCGCATTGAAAGCAATGTCGCAAGTGAGGTAATCTTCACACAACCCATGTAATACATAAGGGAAAGAGATACATAGTTGGCTTACAATCGCCACTTCACACAATACATGAGTAAAGCATTACATCATACAGATACAATCAAGGTCCGACTACGGAACCAAAATAAAAGAAGACTACCCCAAATGCTACAGATCCCGATCGACCCAACTGGGCTCCACTCTTGATCAAGCTGAAGCGAAACAACACAATGAACAAGATCTTCATCGAGCTCCTCCTTGAGCTCGGATGCGCCACCGCACGGTTTCATCGGCACACCAAACTGGTTTTGGAAGTATCTGTGAGTCACGGGACTCGCAATCTCACACCATGAGATCAAGACTATTTAAGCTTATGGGAAGGGTAAAGGTATGACGTGGAGCTGCAGCAAGCGACTAGCATATATGGTGGCTACCATACATAAAGAGAGCGAGAAGAGGAGGCAAAAGCACGGTCGAACAACTATGATCAAGAAGTGATCCTAGAACAACCTACATCAAGCATAACTCCAACACCGTGTTCACTTCCCGGACTCCACCTAGAAGAGACCATCACGGTTACACACGCGGTTGATGTATTTTAGTTAAGATCAACTTCGGGTTTTCTACAACCGGACATTAACAAATTCCCATCTGCCTCATAACCATGGCACGACTTTCAAAAGATAAAACCTGCAGGGTGTCCCAACAAGCCCATTATAAGCTCTCACGGTCAACGAAGGATATTCCTTCTACCGAGAAGACCCGATCAGTCTCGGAATCCCGGACTACAAGACATCTTGACAATGGTAAAATAAGACCAGCAAAGCCGCCCGAATGTGCCGACAAATCCCGATAGGAGCTGCACATATCTCGTTCTCAGGGCACACCGGATGGGCAAGGCGTCGGGTTGGCATAGACCTGGATTGCCCAGGGGCGGACATCGCCAGTTGGGCCAAGACTTTCGAAGGAGCACCGGTGCAGGGGTTAAAATAAAGATGACCCTTGAGTCTGCAGAACCCAAGGAAAAAGGCTTAGGTGGCAAATGGTAAAACCAAGGTTGGGCCTTCTTTGGAGGAGTCTTATTCAAAGCGAACTGTCAAGGGGTCCCATAAATCACCCAACCGTGTAAGGAGCGCATAAAATCAAGGAACATAACACCGGTATGGCGGAAACTAGGGCGGCAAGAGTGGAACAAAACACCGGGCATAAGGCCGAGCCTTCCACCCTTTACCAAGTATATAGATGCATTAATTAAAGAAGATATATTGTGATATCCCAACAAGTAAACATGTTCCAACAAGGAACAACATCTCCATGTTCAACAAGGAACAAACTTCATCTTCACCGCAACTAACAACGCTATAAGAGGGGCTGAGCAAAGCGGTAACATAGCCAAACAACGGTTTGCTAGAAAAGGATGGTTAGGGGCTTGACATGGCAATATGGGAGGCATGATAAGCAAGTGATAGGCATCGTAGCATAGGCATAGCAAAAGAGCGAGCATCTAGCAAGCAAAGATAGAAGTGATTTCGAGGGTATGGTCATCTTGCACGAAATCCCGCAAGGAAGAAGAACGAGTCCATGAAGAAGACAAGCGGATGTAGTCGAGCGAATCCTCACAACTCCGGACGAAACCGCTAACGAGAGAAGCAACCGGAAAGAAGCAAACAACATAGTAAACAACCATCACATACACATGGCATGATGCACAACCAAGTATGATGCATGTCCGGTTTAAATAGCATGGCATGGCAATATGCACAAACAAAACTACAAGTTAAATGGATCCCAATATGCAACGAGTTGCATATTGACGAAACACCACATCAATTATTTAGTTCTCCCCCGTTTATGTACCCAACAACATTAACTGTGGTTAAGCATGGCAAAAGGTGAAGCATAATTAAACTACCTATTTAGGCAAGTTTAAATGAGGCCGGAACAACTAACAACAATTCCGGAAAAACCCCATATGCATATTTTAAGGTTTGGTACTGTTCTGCCCTATAACATATTTTAGAGTTGTTAAACATGCAAAGTAATGCTGCCATGTTAATCTATGCATTTTTCTACCCCATTTACATATATAATTTATTTAAATCCGAGCTACGGTTATTTAGTTTTGAAATAAATCATTTTAACATGGCATTTATGCAAATTAATGCAAACAACAAGTTAAACATTTTAAACATGCATGAAAGTTGGATATTGTGAAACTAGATGAAAATCTAAGCATTTTACATATGTAACATGTTTCATTTAGATGCATGGTTCAATAGTTATTAGCAGTTTAAAATAGGGACAATTCTGCAAATATGCAATGCTCTGGAATTTAACAAATCGCGACAACAGAACAAAAACGAACGGGCGAATCTGGCGCTCCTGGGCTGGGGAGCTGCTCACCATGGGCCAAGCCACGATCGATGGAGGGCGGGGCTTTGAGGCTCTGGCCAGGCGCATCAACGCCTTGGCGGCAGGCTCGTCCTCCTCTGCAATCGCTTGATCACGAGAGGATGCAGAGGATCACGGGGTCGGCGGCTGCGGCCAGGCTTAGCGACGGGAGGTGTGGGGCGGTCCTCGCCGGAGAAGGAACGACGATGGGTTGGCGGGTCGAAGGATCCGGGCGGAGGCGGTACTTGACCACAGAGGCGACGCGAGGGGTCGAGGCATCCTGGTGAGAGAGAAAGGTTCGTGGAGGAGGCGGGAGAAGAAAAAGAGGGGCGGCACGACTCGCCTGGTTGCCAGGTCCGGCCAGCGGGGCGACGGGGATGGACCGGGAACCGCGGAATCCGGCCGGGTCCTGGGCGAGGCCTCACGCGCGAGGGGATCGGCGAGCGGCGCTGGTTGGTTGGGTGCAGAATAATGAGGTGGATTGGATCGGAAGGGATCCCGAGGGAGAAGGGAGTTGGTCGGGTGGCGGCGGAGGGAATGGAAGGATGGGACATCTCCCTAGGTTTTAGGGTTGGGCATTATATAGCAAGTGAAATTTTTAAGTAGGGGCTATCCGGTCCGTCAGATTACAATCGGGGGTCGTAAATAAATAGGTTAGGTAGCCCGAATAATAAAACGGAGATGTTTTATAGATGTTTGGGGATGATCCGGACCCAACGGTAATAATAGTCGTTCGGGTTGGGAAGTTTCGAGACACGGGCAAGGGGTCGATGCACTGTGCAAAGAGATTCCGGTTTAGGCAAGAGGGAAAACGAAGAACAAGGTTGGACTTGGATCAGTCAACGAAGGCAAGGGGGGGGGGGGGGGGGACGCGACAACTACGAACGGACCACGAGTTTAAGAAAACATGCGGATGCAATGCGTATTATGCGATGATGAATGCAACAAACAAATAAATAGCACAACGAAACTCGCAAAACATGGAAGGCGTCTGAAGCGTCGGTCTTGGGGCGTCACAGTTTCCACCAGAGGAACATTGTCCTTTCTATTCCTGTTGTTTTGAAGTGCAGAGGTGGGTTCAGGGCTGCCCTGATCAGCAGAATGTGAGTTATCATTCCCTTGAGCTTCCTGAGAAGGGGAGGATAGAATGCAGGCAAGTGAGTTTTCAATGGGGCATTGATCTGGGATTGCAAATGGCAAGTGGTTGGGCAAGTAGATGATTGCAGAATGATGTCCCAAACATTGGAGGAAATAAATTTAGTAGCCCAATCAAATTTATCAGGAGATAAGAGAATAACTGACAGAAAGTTGATCCATTCTGTAGGTACCTGAATGACTTTGGTACTGTCAGGAGTAGGGGCAAAATGTTTCTGCGAGATAAGAGAGCCATCTCTACCTAGCAAATCCTCTCCATTGAGTGGAAGATCAGTGTGGTTGCCATCATCCTCCTTGTTCTGACCCAGTTCTATGAGTTGAGAATATGGGCATATAGAATGATCTTGATTGGCATAAATGGGATCTGGAAAACCTGGAGGAGCAGACATGTCAGAGGGAGCCAATTCACCTGAAGTAGTTTGATGAGCAACAGACTCCTTGCCAGAATTATCAATCTGACCAATCAAATCTGGATGATGCAGAATTTCTTTCTCTGTAGCTACAGGTGCATGTTGATGATCAGATTCAGGTTCAAGGTTGATCTTCCTCTCCTGAGAAATGATGGCAACTTTGTGGCTAGCAGTGAGGAATTCATTGATCATAGGGTCTCCCACAGCATCTCTGTGAATACTGGCAGGTTGTGAATGGTAGGTCTCCAGCAGAGGATCTGGTGCTAGATTCAGCAAGTGAGCTGCTATCACCACAGGCACATGGCCCTCCAGGACAGGCAATTGGGCCGCATCTGGAACAGGTTCTTGGGCTGCTTCCTCTAAGAAAACCTACTGGGCCATAGGAGCTGGAGCTGGTCCATGTGGAGGAGCATCCAAATATAAATCTGGGATATGGGCTCGATTAGCGCCAAGGGACCTGAGGGAGTCCTGGATTAGGGGGTGTCCGGATAGTCAGACTACCATCATCAGCCAAACTATCATTTGCCGGACTATCATCATCGACCGGACTCCAAGACTATGAAGATACAAGATTGAAGACTTCCCCCCGTGTCCGGATGGGACTTTCCTTGGCGTGGAAGGCAAGCTTGGCGATCTGGATATGTAGATCTCCTACCATTGTAACCGACTCTATGTAACCCTAGCCCTCTCCGGTGTCTATATAAACCGGATGGCTTTAGTCCGTGGGACAACAATCACAACAACCCTTACAATCATACCATAGGCTAGCTTCTAGGGTTTAGCCTCCTTGATCTCATGGTAGATCCACTCTTGTAAACATCCACAATATCAATATCAATCAAGCGGGACGTGGGTTTTACCTCCATCAAGAGGGCCCAACACAGGTAAACATCGTGTCCCTTGTCTCCTGTTACCATCCGCCTAGGCCTGCACAGTTCGGGACCCCCTACCGAGATCCGCGGTTTTGACATCGACATTGGTGCTTTCATTGAGAGTTCCTCTGTATGCGTCACCGATAGGCTTGATGGCCTCTTCAATCAACAACGACGCAGTCTGGGTGAGACCTTTCTCCCGGACAGATCTTCGTATTCGGCGGCGTGCTGCGGCCAACCCCTTGGCCATCTGGAGCAGATCGAAGCTATGCCCCTGGCCGTCGGTCGGGTTTGAAGCCTAAACTTCACGGCGGTATCCGCGGGGACTTGATCCTCGATGGACTGAGCCATAGCCGAAGCGCCCAGCTGGCTATCACGATGGGCATGACCTAACTCTGCCACGGACAGCACCTTGGAGTCGCACGGATCTGCTCCGACTCATAGTACGGAGCCGATCGCTCGAATCGAGGATGGATGGCTGGACACCGCTCGGGAGCCGCAATTTCTGGGCGATGGGCGAACACTTACCTTGTCCCACATAAACCCCGTGACTCCGAGGTGCCGGACTCCGTACCTCCCGCGCCCCTGCCAGTCGAATCCGATTGGGCGCCGATCATGGAATACACCGCTGCGGACATCTTTCAGCACTCGCCCTTTGGCGATATCATAAATTCATTGAAGCATCTCTCGCTATCCGGAGAGCCCTTGCCGAACTACGGCCAGGATGGTTGGGACGCGGATGACGAAGAAATTCAGATCCCACCCACCACCCACTTCGTGGCCACTGTCGACGATTTAACCGACGTACTCGACTCGACTCCGAAGACATCGGCGGTATGGGCGGCGATGCGGAGACTACCAAGAACCGGTGCCTACAGGATCTTTGAAGACCACCTCGTCATCGACGTATAGATGGTGGACACCCGAAGAAGCGATAACGAGGAACAACGGGACACGGCGAGAGGATAATCTCGCCGATAAAGAACCAAAAGCGGCGACGCATAAGCGCCGCCCCAAGTCCCGCCTCGATCAAAGCAGCCTTCCTAACGACCCAGCGATAGAGCAGGCAAGCCAGGTGACGACAAACAGGGGCGAGCCGGATAATCAACCCCTTCACGAAGCAATCAACAGTCCGGCCACAACACGAGCATAAGAGCATACGCAAAAAGCTCGTCGCCATTGCAAGAAGTTTGAAGAAAGCGAAGCGGAAGCTCAAAACAGCGAAGACACGCTCGAGAATGAAGTGGAGCAAAGTATTCAAGACATCGACAAATATGGCAACGACCATCAAACCAAGAGCTACCCGGCGCAAGTTGCTACCAGAATTTGTGAGGAAGCCATCGAGCCTTCACGGTCAAAAAATAAAGAGGCCGCTGGCGGATAGGCGGCGCACGGCAGGCCCAAAACAACAAGCGGGGCTGCACACAAGCGAATTATAATCTGGTAAAGCGGATGGCCCAACTAGGTCCATCTACGGGCCAAAAAAGAGGACCCGAAGTAACATACCACGACAAGTGTTGAAGACAGCGGCACACCCAAATACTGAGGGCGCCACACACCCGCTATATGTTTCACCGATGAGGTCTTTGGATCATGAATTTCCAGCAGGTTTAAACCCATAAACATAGAGGCATCTGACGGCACAATGAGACCGGAGTCTGGATAGAAGACTACATACTACACATACACATGGCTAGAGGAGACGATCTCCATGCCATAAAATACCTACCCTCAAGCTCAAAGGGCCAGCTCGGCATTGGCTCAAAAGCCTCCCGAAAACACATTGGAAGTTGGGAAGAGCTTGAGGACGCGTTTAGAGCAAATTTTCAAGGGACTTACGTCCGCCCTCCGGATGCTGACGACCTGAGTCACATAACCCAACAGCCCGGAGAGTCAGCGCGGATTCTAGAACAGGTTCCTTACCAAAAAGAACCAAATAGTCGACTGTCCGGACGCAGAAGCCTTAGCAGCTTTTAAACACAACGTCCGAGACGAATGACTCGCTAGACACCTCGGCCAAGAGAAGCCAAGAACAATGGCCGCGCTAACAAGCCTCATGACGCGCTTTTGCGCAGGAGAAGACAGCTGGCTAGCAAGATGCAGCACCAGCGACCCGAGTACATCCGATATCAGAGATGAAAATGGAAAGTCACGGTGCAGGAAAGATCAGCGCCGGCAAAAAGAAAAAAGCCCATAGGGCACGGCGGTCAACGCCGGATTCAAAAGCTCGCGGCCAGACAATAAAACACGGCCTCTTAAGGACAACAGAGACGAGCTATCAAATTTGAACAAAATTTTAGATCGGATATGTCAAATCCACATACCCGGAAGGCTCGCAAACCATACCAACCGAAATTGTTGGGTTTTAAACAGTCCGGCAGACTTAATGCGGACACAAAGCCTCGATCATGGCGAGGACAATGACGAGCCCCACCAGCAGATTACCGGAAGTCAAAGGACTTTCCCCCGAGAAGTCAAAACAGTAAACTTGCTTCACGTGATAAACACGGAAAGCCAACACGGCACTCGCCAAGACAAGTATCGGACGATCCACCCTAGTGGACCAAGGTTGGATGTCAAAACCAATCACTTTCGACCATCTGGATTAGTCCAGAAGTATCCGGAGCGCAGGATAGACTGCCCTGATATCGGATCCCATAATAGACGGACTGCAATTAATGCAGGTGTCGATGGACAGTGGCAGTGACTTAAACCTGCTATATCCGGACACAATCCGCAAGTGGGGATAGACCCTATTACAATACGGCATAGCCGCACTTCCTTCAAAGGAGCGGCGCCAGGCCCTTAAGCCAGCTATCAAGCACCCTTTGGACGAAGCTCGCCCACTTCCATACAATACCACATCCGCGTCTCTCACGCTTCAAATGCCCGGTCCACGTGGCATCGTTTCATCAAAGGGTCGCTGAGACCTCGGACACGGCTAGACAAGTCCGGAATAAATAAGCTAGGGGCTACCTAGCCGCACCCCCTCACAAGGGTTTGCACATACAAGCCATAATGAGCTAGCATAGGCTCAGCTTTCTTAATCTATATTTCAATTTTATGCACTTTCTTGCGATTTCTTTTCCAACCAAGTTCCTCTCTTTTTATAGATGAACAACGTGCACACCCGTCCGAGATACGGCTGCAACGGAGACACAGCGCAGACGTGCGTAGGGACCCGTTGCAAGGACTCTTTTCGGACTAAGACCCTCGTAAACCTTTCTTCTGTCTCTTGTTGCTATATTCCCTGGTTTTCAGTATAACCAGAGTGGAGACTGGCGTTTGGCATCGGCGCGCCCGATAGAACCTGCCGTGCACAGACACAAGGGGCTTAGGGCTTTGTTTTGCCCGCTATTATAAAGACCGAACACCTTGGGAGTGTTCGACGTCTCGAGTTAGGCCTTATATGCATCAGCTCGAATCATGTCTTTGGTCAAATATTGGGTTTGCCGGCTCCTGTTTTGCTGCCTTCGTTCCGTATCATCGGCTAACGCGCTCCAGGAGAACTACTTGATTGTGCCCAGTTAATTGGGCGAGCACCTCGATGAAAGCCAAAACTGACTGTCATGATACAGCGAGAGACCGGTCAACCACTCGATCGACCTTGGGAATGTTTAGGATTCCTCCGCTTTGTGAAGGGCCGTTTCGGCCAGCACATCTGGCGCCCAATTCGGAGAGCACGGTGCCCCAGGGGCTATGTCGTAGCCCCACCCTCGAACTCCATGGCTAAGTGAAAGTGATAAAGCATTATAGTCCGGTTGCCTCGTTTGCTCGCTACCACCTCCTTTACAGGACCGAGGCGTCGGATTAAGTGTGAAAACGCTATTTTTGCGAACACCCCGCACCTTGTGCGTGGGGGCTGAAGCCAAGACTGCCATCTTCGGGTTATAGATACGTATACATGAGCGGCCGCAAAGGAGATATTCCATTACTTGAGCGCACAAGTATAAAAGGCGCTTACTTCATAAAATCGTTTTACATCATATAAGCGTTCATTCAGCGTAACATTTTTCGAAACTGCGACTCTATTACACGGCACCGGGAAGCGCCGCCAAAATAGTGCTCGGCGGGTAGCCGGTTATTATCGAACCGGGTCGCAACAGCGGTGGCATCCATCTCTGTCAATGTGTCTTCACACGGCGGCGCCATCCGCGCACCCTCTATGCAGGCCGACCGCTTCATCACCTTGATATGCGGCACCGCCCCAAGAAATTGCTGCAATAAGCCAAAGTAACTCTTCGGCTGGGGCCTATCCTGCCGGATATGGGTCACTATATCCGCCATAGCAAGCCCGGATAACCTATTTAGCTCAGCCCACTCAGCTAAACGATCGGTCAACGGAGGTGAACGCTCCGGACTATGGAATTGAGACCAAAACAGCTCTTCCGTCTGGTGATCCTTCTGGCTTCGAAAATGAACAACGACATCCGCCGCACTCGCTGCTAAGTCCATATAAGGTCCTCCGGACACCACAGTTAGCCCAGTGAGCATATTTTGAATCCGTGAACCTTGGCGCAGCGAAAAAGGCTTGCCACTACAATCTCCCGGCTGGCACAGCTCTTCCTTCATGGCCCGCATTGCAGGCGGGCATTCTTGGTTTCAGCGGTGGCCTTCCGCAGGTCTTCCTGCCCGCTAGGCGCTCCTTCCCAAGAGCCTCATTGCGGTCGGTAGCCTCTTTAACTTCACAGCCATTTCGCTATCTCTTCCTGCTCCGGCGATGTGCGGCCTTTTCGGCCGCTAACTCCTCGGCCGCCTTGAGGCTGCCGCATCACTCCTTCCGCCTGCTCCTTGGCTTGAGCAAGTTCGGCCCGAAGACTCTCCACGGCAGCGACACTATCTGCATTTCACGCAAATTTTGTAAGGAGTTGGCTTCGGCTCCCTTACCATGTGTCCGCGCAGTAAGACTTACCTTGCGACTCATCAAGTCGCCTGTTGATCAGCGCGATGTCTTCATCCGCCACATCGAGTTGCCGCTTTAGTTCAGCAACTCCATAAGTCCGGCTGGCCCCCGGACGACCCACCACCTGCATAGGCACGATGGGAATTTAAAACCTATGATTTTGATCCTCGGCACGTTGTCGATATCGACAACTTACCGAGTCTCAGGGGCTACTATCTATACAGGGCGCATTCTATATGCAAAACTGTTAAAAGGTGTGTCATTTTTACATACCTCAATCCCGGCTAGTAAACTCCTGACGGCATCATGCAACCCGCCTTCGGCGGACGAAATCCTTTCAATCACCACGCTCATCAATGCGTGCTGATCTTCTGAGATAGACGCCTTCTCAAGCAGATCCTTCAGCCGTACACTAGTTGGTGCCGAACTATCCGCTTTGCCACACTCGGGGGCTCCCTCCGTGACGACACTTCAGGCTCGTCCGCCCTATCCAACGGCGCCCCGGACGGGGGCGTCTCGCTCTCTATCATCTCCGGACGAAGGTCCCTCGAAGACGAGCTCATCTGCGAAGGACGGAGATCCGAACTACAAGGTAAAAACTTTGTTATCCTCGAAGCATAAATAGGGATGTCCTTATTGTAAAACTCCTTTCTTTCTACTTACGGCTCGTTGGAGGCTGGCTCATTAAGGGAGATTGTGCGCTGGGGCCTCCCGGACGCAGGACCCTCGGCGAAGATTTCTTCCCCGTTTAGGGGCTTTTTCCCCGGTCCTCGGAGGCAGTCCTCTTCTCCCCTTGGTAGGAGGGATTCTCGATCCCCTCGTTCAAAAGCCTCCTTGGGCGAGCAGTAGCTTTCCTTTCCCTTTGCTTTCCTCCGGCGCAACCTCCACATCCGGACCAGCCACGGGATCCGCGGTCTCGGGGAGGGCGGACACCGTATTAATTTTGCTTCCGCTATCCACTCCTGTAGAAGGAGATCGGTCATAAGGCGGATCATGAAAGGCAAACAAACGGTATGTCCGGACTTGGAACTACTTACTTGAGTATCCGGCGATTGCAGCTTAGTCCAGCATCCTCGGTCAATTCCGGACGCACCTCTTGCGATCCGAAGAATAAGTTATACATCTCGGGGTGTCATACCCATGAAGTGTTGAAGAATCGGTGGGCCCTCGGATTGAACTCCCATAGCCGGAGAGGACGGCGTTTGCGAGGCAGAGAGGCGCCTAATTAGCATAACCTGCATCACCACCACCATATCGATCTCCCTCGTTAAGAGATCTCGAATCCGGCCTGCAGTAGGGGCACGTCCTTTGACGGCCCCAGTTGAGCTCCTGGTTGACCCACGACATCAATCGTCGTGGAGGTCCCGGCGGAATAGGGCGGCGGCTGTTGTCTTGGCCCCTCGGGCGGTAATATAGAACCACTCTTGCTGCCACAGGCGAGCTCCTCTTGGAAGGAGCCAGCGGGCCCCGGGCATCGGCTCTCCTACTTATGGCCACCCCGCCACACTCCGCTGACGCCCCGATCATCTTGGCGCCACATTGAAAGTCTTGACCACAGGCGAAGTGTGGGGTGACGCGGAGGAAGGCCATGATGACAATAAATGCGGATATATGGAGGATGGACTCGGAGCCAAGTCGTGGAATTCCAACCCATACTAAAACATGAGCCCTCTCACAAAAGGATCCATCGGAAGCCTAAACCCCGACGGAGGTGGGATCTGAAGACGACATACTCGCCGGGCTCAGGGGTAGGGATGGCCTGCCCTTCGGCAGGCAACCTGTGTGAAATCTCGTAAGACAGGTACTTGGCCTCCCGCAGCTTAAGCACGTCCTCCTCCGTGACGGAGGAGGGCATCCACCGGCCCTGGAGGTCGGAACCGGACATCGTTGAAGGTCCAAGGCGCTCGAATCTGGGGCTCTAGGTGCTGGAACCTGGAGCATAGAGAGGATTCGACAGAAGATCGAAGAAAAAGAAAAGAGTCTTGGTCCCGTTATAAAGAGGGAGAATACCAAGAGCCTTCTCCGTGACCGTTTGGAACTCGCCTTCGATAGAGGGGGCGTGGCGAACGGGCGCGGTTGGGTTACCCACGCCCGTATTGATGAGAATCCCGGATTAAGGAAACACGATCTCTGCTTCACAAGGCGTGCCAAGGAAACCGCTTCGCTTCAATCTTGCTGAGGTGGTAAAGTAAAAACAATTCGAGTAAAGGCTTGGTAGTGGTGTGGCGTCATGCCACGGAAAACGTCAGCAGATTGAGCTTGTGTATATATTATTATTCTCTCTACGGTGGAATGTGGAATTTATTTTGCGAGCGGACACTATCTGGTGTTCCCAATCTTCTATCATTTGGAGGAGGAACCCGCCTTGCAATGCCAAGCCATATACACGCCGGACTTATCGTCATTGAAGCCTGGTTCAGGGGCTCTTGAGGAGTCTGGATTAGGGGTGTCGGATAGCGGACTACCATCATCAGCCGAACTATCATTTGTCGGACTATCATCATCGACGGACTCCAAGACTATGAAGATACAAGATTGAAGACTTCCCCCCATGTCCGGATGGGACTTTCCTTGGCGTGGAAGGCAAGCTTGGCGATACGGATATGTAGATCTCCTACCATTGTAACCGACTCTATGTAACCCAAGCCCTCTCCGGTGTCTATATAAACCGGATGGCTTTAGTCCGTGGGACAACAATCACAACAACCCTTACAATCATACCATAGGCTAGCTTCTAGGGTTTAGCCTCCTTGATCTCGTGGTAGATCCACTTTGTAAACATCCACAATATCAATATCAATCAAGCGGGACGTAGGGTTTTACCTCCATCAAGAGGGCCCGAACACAGGTAAACATCGTGTCCCTTGTCTCCTGTTACCATCTGCCTAGACGCACAGTTCGGGACCCCCTACCCGAGATCCGCCGGTTTTGACACCGACAGGACCATTGGCAGAAGTACTAGTACTCATGCTGTTGTCAGTGGGTGCCAAAGAAACAGTTATGCTGCTGTGTGCCACCAGAGCCAAATTTTCTTCTCCCAAGGGTTCCATCAGATCCTGGAGTTCCAATTCACCAGCATGAAGTTCAATGTCTGCTTCTTGTGGCATAGCCCAGTGGCCCCAACCAGGCAAGTCCTCCTGCTCATCATCCTCATCAATGTGATTGTTCTCATCCTCTGGTTGGTCTTCAACCATAACAGCATCAGCAAGAATGTCAAGCCCAAGTTGCAGGTTTAGATGATTTTGTGGCTGAATATGTCCATGAACATCATCATTCTCATGTTGTTGCAGAGGACCAAGGAAATGATTGTGTTGATTTGGGTGGAAATTGGCCATAGGAGGGGCAGGGTGTGGGTTCCCATTTGGATCAATGGGGTCCTCATCTGGAGCTTCATCACCTAGAATCTGTTGCTGCAGAATGACCACTGGCACTGTTAAGGAGTCTGTCTGAAAGTCATATCCTTCTCAAAAAACAATGCTTGCTGGGTTGTCTCTTAGCTCTTCCACTCTCACTTTGACCATAAGATTAGCTCTAGTACTTCTCACTCTGTCCCAACTCAGAAATTTACCAAACTTACTCACAACATTGTTGACCTCCTGAATATTACGTCGGTCAAAAGGGTATCCGCATAACAGAATCCACACATCTCTGTTCATCACCAGTCTCCTCCAGTCCAGTCCCTTATTGTGGGGTTGAAAAATGGCATGCACATCGGTGAACTGATGCGGGCCATTAGCAACCAGGGCATCCTGATCAAAAACACTATTGAGCTTGACATATGCTTGACCAAATGGGCATGGCTCGATCTCCGAAAACTTCAATTTCTTGTCATTGAGAAAGTGAGATAATACCTCTCTGATGGTGTCGAAAGCCACAGGAAGATTTGGCATGGGGACGATAGTTGCAATCGCCCACTCTTCGTGGGTCGCCGGCGCCGCCCCGTTGATGACCTTGATCCTTGCAGGTCAGCCCGCAACATCAATGCTGTGGTGATTGGGCGGGATGAAGGGCGCTGGATCGAATGGGAAAGAAGCCATCGTTGAACTGTTGAGCTCCGGCGGAGTGGAGGAGGGGGGAGGGATGTGGAGCGACGGATGGTAGCAGCTTGGAGACGATGGGAAACCAGGGAAGTGATGCGGTGAATGCTACCAACCCGGAGTGAAAGAAGAGGAGAATTAAGTTGATTGGACAGATTGGTCGGCGGGGCAACGACATAATTAGTCACAATCGCAGGAACAGTGGAAGGTTGCCTCGGAATTGCGATCGCCGGGCGAATTGGTGGATTGGGCTCGATAGCAGGGTTGACTAGGCCGCGCCCTGAGATAGAGTAACAATCCTTCTCTATGTGGCCCCATTTTTTGCAACGGCGACACTTGATACGGTTTGTGCATGCAGGCCTACTATGGCCCGTTAGGAGGCAGCGAACGCAAAATGCAGATGGGCATGTTTGAATAGGCGATGATCCCGCCCTGTGATCAGTAACTGCAGCATTTGCCGCGTTTGAATTTGGATAGCACTGAAGGCTCGCTGACGGATCCCGAGGATCACGCTGATGCTGATCCCGCGAAGATCTAGGAGCAGCATTACGAGAATGATCGAAGGTAGCAGGTGATGTAAGAGCTTGAATGTAGGATTTCCTAGGATGGTTACGAAAGATATGGGTCCATTCGTCCTCCTTTTATTGTAAATATTGATCGAGCTCCCAGCAAGAGTTCGGTCCACCATTGCCCCGGAGAAGAAAATTAACATTGAGAAGAGGAATAGAGATGTTACCTCCCTTGATGAGGTGAATTCAGCGACTAGGAGAAACTCCTCCATATCCTTACCATCTTCAAAGTTGATGGGAACACCCCACTTTCTCCAAACCTCCGCGGTGAAGTCTTGGCCGATGTAAAAATTCAGATCTGCTAGAGCCATGATGAGAGAACGTCGGCGGTCACCGCAGACGGAGAGTGCTCGGCTTTGGGGTGGGCGCCGGGGCCGGAGTGGCCACCGGCGACTAGGGTCGCCTAGGAGTACCTAGGAGGTTGAGGTGGGCTCAAGATCAACTACTCTAAATCCACTTTGGTATCCATCAACACTCCTCCTGAGAAGATGCAAGAGTTATCCAATCTGCTGGGTTGTAATATTGGTACTCTCCCACACAAATACCTTGGTCTGCCCCTCTGCACTGCCAAACCAAGAATTGAAGATTTTGTGCCTATGCTAAATAGGATTGAAAACAGGCTGCTAGGCTGCTCCACCTTGCTTTGCTCTAGTGACAAACTTACTCACATAAAGTCAGTATTTACCAGTATGCCAACATTCTTCATGTGCACACTCATGATTCCAAAGACAGTGATCAAGCAAATCAATTCCTACCTCATGAACTGTTTCTGGAGGAAATATGGTACACATGATAGAGGTGCTGCACTTATATCATGGGAATAGGTCAGCAAGCCTAAATCACATGGAGGGCTAGGTGTTCTTGATTTGCACACCCATAATAAAAGTCTGCTTATGAAGTCCTTATATAAGTTCTTCAATAAAGCTGACATTCCATGGGTGAATATTATCTGGGAGTCTTATTATCAACACTCTTTACCCAGTGAGAGAATGATTGGATCTTTCTGGTGGAAAGCAATGCTCAAACTTCTACCCACTTTCAGGCTCCTACATGTTTGTAAAGCTGACACTGGAGACACAATTAGATTTTGGGCAGACAATTGGCAAGACACCCCTTTGCAAACTCAGTATCCAGAACTGTTCTCTTTTGCAATCAACAAAGAAATCACACTTGGTAATGTGCAACAACTTGAGGACCTCAGCCAGCTGTTCCACATGCTTTTATCCCTGGAAGCATTTAACCAGTTTAATATCATTGAAGGGATCATCATGAACAAATAATCCACAGCTGATAGAGACTACTGGTATACTGGTGGTATCTCTACAAAATTTTCCTCTATGAAATTACACAAAGTGATCATGGGACCAAGCACAACTCACATCATTTTTAAGAAGCTTTGGAATATGGCGTGTCGACTCAGACATAAAATTTTCTTCTGGCTCCTTCTGCATGATAGGATCAGTACTAGAAACATGCTACGTCGCAGAAGCATGTATCTTGAGGATTACAATTGTGCTCTATGTGGGGATGGCACGGAGGAGACTTCTCTCCACCTATTTTGGGACTGCCCATTTGCATGGACCTGTTGGAATGTAATCAATCCCTCAAAAGTCAAAGGCATCTCTACCTACGATGAAATACTCCTCACTCTGGATCAGCTGCCAACAGATATTGCAATGGAAATTGTGATTTTGGGTTGCTGGAGCATCTGGCTTACAAGGAATGATAAGATCTTCAGACGAGCACCGATTCATCTAGATACTTGGAAATTCTACCTAAGAGAAAGTCTACAGATCACTACTATTCGAGCTAAGCATGAAAAGGCCACGATGATTAGTAATTGGATAACACTTGATCTGTAATCTTTACGATGTTTCATAGAACCGGTATTGGTTGACTTTCTAGCTCGGACATGGCATGTCATGTAATATTTGTACTTTGTAGCATTTTATATTGAAAATTACCGTAGAACGATTGTTCTACGGTTTCGGCTAATATATATTGATGCGATGCTCGTGGCCTAGGGGCCTCGTGAAGGGAATGACCGGACCATGGAGCAGTTACTGGCCGGGGTGACGGAGGGAGCTCGGATCACCGAGGACCAGTGTCCTAAGGACACTTTGTGTTGTCCTTTGGAATGCCGAAGTGAGCAAGATGCCGAAGTGAGTAAGATGTAAGGACGTGTGAATGTGTATGGCCAATTTAAAACTGAAAGCGACCAGTCATCGGCTTCAGCCCCTTTGTAAAGGATACGAAGGGTGTCTCATATGCAGTGTCGACCCTTAGTAGATGTCTCGGTTCCCAAAGGCGGTCCGTGCATATGAGACAAGGCAATCGTACTATATTGGTTTCATAGCTTTCACTTGGTCCTAGGAGCTTAACTGTGGGGGCTGGTGACAAGCCCTTAGTGTGTGAAGTGCTCGGCGGTAGCCAGGATTTAGGCCACTGGTCACTTCGGCTTTTTTTAAGAAAAAAACCCCTTGTTTGACATGAACGATCTCCAACAATCCTTTGTTTGACACGGTCATGGGCCGGCCAACCAGTTTACGCTTACCAAGATAGTTAGTTTTCGCCTTTCTCCACTGAGGCGCTTTAGCATTCAAGTTGGCAGCAGAATCGCAGTGGTTACACCCTTAGCTGAATAGATCAGAAACGTAAGAGGTAAACACAGGAGCCGAAAAACACAACTATTGACAAAAATCGAGGTTTTAAACTAGTGCATACAACGCAACATCCGAGACGCCGAACAAACACTTCGGACTTGTAAATTGGGCATGAGGTTAAAATCTGAGCCCATAACGTTTGTATAACAAAAGTAATCTTTTGGCTCAAAGGTGAGAAATAAAAGGAACGTGAGTATATGTATGGTAACCCCAAAGGGTGTGTTTTCCTTTATTTCATATGGTCAACCCGTACATGCCGAGCTTTATCAAAAGAGACTTATAGAAGATACAATGTGGTGTAAGAAAAAAAGAAGAAAGTGAGTAGAAAACAGGGTGGATACTACCGAGTTTATTAGCCCGAGTCCTTCCCTGCCGCACGTCTACGCCTCCGTGCTGTTTACCAACTCGACCTCGTTTATGGCGATGTTAGTGTGTGCGGTCTGCTACCTCGGTCGTCCATTTGCTTGATGCTGTTGACTGTCGGGTCCTTTGAAAAGGTGCGTAGCTGCCGATTGATGGTTGAAGCCTTGTGTTCATGCCACTCCCGTTTAGGCCTTTTACAGTGCCTTGTCGGTGTGCGACTCTTTACTTCGTCGTTGCTTGGTTGACCCGAGAACGATGCGCGATGTGTTTTGGCTCCCCGGCCTCCCATGGAATTTTGAGGGCAAAGTTGTGCACCCTAGGGACGTAGTTCCCTTCCAGAGGGAGGTGAACGAGGAGACCATACCCCTATTTGGGGTGGATGGATGGCTGTCCGAGGTCGGCTAGTGCTGCCCGTGTACGCTTCAAAGAGTCGGGTGTGCTTTTCATTGCACAGGATGCCTCCTCTGTTGCCTGGACCTCAGCTGCAAAAGTCGTGGTCTGCTCCTCTGTACGGAGGGAGCGTTTGGTGTTACCACTCACTATAATAACACCGTTTGCTCCCAACATTTTTAGCTTTAAATATGCGTAGTGCGGGACCATGTTAAAGCGGGCAAATGCAGTGTGCTCGATCAGTGCGTGGTAGCCGCTTCGGAAGGGGACGATATCGAAGATTAACTCTTCGCTCCAGAAGTTTATGGGTGAACCGAAGACTACTTCAAGTGTGATTGTTCCCGTATAGCGAGCTTCGACACCAGGTATGACACCTATCAAGGTGGTGGTGCCGGGCTTGATCCGACATGAGTCAATGCCCATCTTTCTGATCGTATCCGCATAAATCAAGTTGAGGCTGCTGCCTCCCTCCATAAGGATTCATGTTAAATGGAATCCGTCAACGATGGGGTCCAAGACCAAGGCTGCCGATCTGCCATGCCTTATGTTGGTCGTATGGTGATGAGGACATCAATACCATTGTTACACCCATAGCCCCTGCTGCTATACATATTGGACCAATTACTAGAGCTCGCGCGCCAATTGAATTACCAGGTACTTTCGTTTCTTGGTAAAGATTCTAATGTTCATGAGAATATGATGCTACCTAAATTAGATACATTTGTTTTTCTTACAAATGAAGGGCCTAGCTTGGACAAGAAAGATGAACCTTGGAGCAAGTTCAAGCACGACGATGATGGCATGCACAAGGAGAACAAGAATGAAGTTTGAAGTGATGATTTCAGGACTTTGAAGCCACCATAATGAGTGCATGAAGGCTTGGACGAAATATACAAGATGCCACTTCCTAAATTTCGTCCAGAGGCTATTATAGGTGCTGCGTCGCCTTATTATTGGGCAAGGCCCATGTAATTTCGAAATACTTGAGTATAGGTTGTTTTTAGAGTCCGTATGTGTGGGGAAACAAGAGATAGGTTTGGTTTCGGGCCCCTCCTCCAAGGGCCACGAAATTACCCCCTCTTCCTCCATATATACAGCCCTTAGGGAACCGTTTAGACTTTGGGTTTTGTTTAGATTAAAAGTTCACCATCGCTACAACTTCGCGTACTTCATTTGTGTTCAACGACCAGACCTAGAAGTCACAGAATCCCATCTTGATCATAAAGCTTTCATCTTATATTCGCAATATCGAGATTGTAATCTCAGTTTCTTGCTTGTTCTTTGTTTGCTCGCAGGAAATAGACCCTCGTGGTCAGGTTGATCATGCTCCGGCGTGGTCAATAACTCCTCGGAAGTTGGTTTAGCGATTGCCAAGGCGCGACGTCTTCGCACGTTCGTAGTTGGATCGTCAAAATTGACTCCCACAGAAAACGATATCTATCTCATCGAAACATCGGGACACCTTAGCCTCTACCAAGTGGTATCATATTTCCAGGTTGCTCAGTGAGATGTTACAATTTTTTGTAGTTTAGATTGAGTCTGTTCTTCATACCTACAGTCCACGGAAAAGCCAAAAATAATTAGGGTTAGTTCATCATATCCGAACCAATCTGAGCCTTTGCATAATCTTTTTAGAGTTTTGCTTTGTTGAGTTTGCGGTTGCATCGTCGTGTCGAGTTGTTGGTCTTAGCGTCTAGTCCCTTAGAGTTTCGAGTTCTGTTCACAGGTTGTCACGTCGCCGCCGCACCATCTTCATCACTGCCATATACCACCACCCCACCATATACATCGTCGCTGCCATATACCACCCCCACCATATCAATCGCCGCTGCCATATATAACCACCAATCTAAGTCCACATATACCATCGCCATATACAACCTCCAATCCGAGTCCACATATACCACTATCATATACCATCACCAGTCTGAGTTCCACCAGATTCATCTCCGCCATCAGTCCTAGTGCGGGTCCAGTATTTGTTCCTTTGTTTTTGATTTCCAGATCACGCGATACTACGAATCATGACCAAGTCGGACTCCCCAACTTTTGTGCTACCCGCAGTAGAAAAATAGTTCTAGTTTAAAAAAAACTAAGTCTGGAAAATTATGGCTAGGCAGTTTTTAGACCATTTGTAGACTTTTTCGGGAAACAATTGTTGCGGAGCAAAAAAATGAGGAAAAAGTGCAAAAAAGTGAAAAAAGGAAAAAAAACATCACAGTGTGCTCCTACCTTATTTATGTGTCGCGCCGTGATTTTGTTAAAGTTCTAGGCTCGCGTCTCTAGCACGGTCTAGCCTAGGACCAGCACAGTACCTCGTTGAGCGTTTATTCAACTTTGCATATCTGAATTGATTATTGCTGGCCCTTTTTGCTACCATATTATAAACCTTCCCAGCTCCACATACATCTATGTCATGCATCTGACTCTCCCTGGCAATCGCTCTACCCAAGCTTTGAGAGTTTTGACTACAACGGTTGCCGATCACCACCTGCTGCTGGGTAAGAACTGGTAAGAATTTGAGATTTGCTTGATGGATTTGTGACACACTGCCACTTTCTAGTAGTATGTTGGATCATATTCTTGTGTGTTTCTATTGCTGCTAACCATGGCAGGACCACAAGCCGATGATATTGACTGGGAGAACATGACGAAGAAGGAGCTCCATGATAAATTTCAGCAAATGTTGAGCCAACAGGTGGAAGATGTCATGGCCAGTTCTGGAAAGGCACTGGAGAGGATTGATGATGTTGAGAAGACAATTGACACCAAGTTGGATGCCAAGTTTGATGAAGTACTCGCGCGTCTTCCACAACCACCACCTGCATCTGCTACACCATTACAACAACAACAACCATCTCCACGTCGCGAAACATCCCTCCGCCAAGTGGGCCGTGTTCCTCTTGAGCCAGGACAAAATTCTGGTGCCGCTGCTACTGCTGTTGATGCTTCTGTAGCTCCTGCTACTACTGCAGAGGTGGAGGACTATTACGAGGATGAGGTTGATCAAAATTAGAACTACGTGCAACCACCAGCACCACCACCACCAGGTCGACCTCATGCATATAATCGCAACGGTAGGGCTCCAACACCACCTCAGGCATGAGATTATGACCATATTCCTAAACTAAAATTGAACATCCCACCGTTTGAGGGTAGATACATTCGTGATGTCTATCTTACTTGGGAGTTAGAAACTGAAAAACGTTTCACATGCTTACAGTATCCTGAGGATAGACGTGTTGCTGCTGCTGTTTGTGAATTCACTAGTTTTGCTTCTGTTTGGTGGTCTGAACATTGTAGATTATATCATGATAATATCCCTACTACTTGGGCAGTTTTGAAAACTGCTATGTGTACTCGTTGGGTTCCACCATATTATCAACGTGAATTACTTCAAAAACTGCAGCGTTTGATTAAAGGAAAAAAATTATGTAGAGGAGTATTATCAGGAATTACAAACTGGTGTGATGAGATGTGGTATTGTTGAGGATAATGAAGCTATGCTTTCACGTTTTATGAGTGGATTAAATAAGGAGATTCAGACCATTCTAGAGTATAGGGAGTATAATAATATCACTCGTTTATTCCATCTTCCTTGCGAAGTTGAACGTGAAGTGCAGGATCGACAGGCATTGGCGCGAACTAATTTTTTGCAGGACGATCTTCATCATGGACACCACATACATCCTCTACTCCCACACGTCCTACTACAGCACCGCTGACTTCAGCCGCCAATTCCAACCGAGATACAAGAAAACAGGCACCACCACCACCATCTGCCAGGAGTACACCTTTCGGTCCCGCACAGAGCTCTTCTTCATCCATGGCATCAACGGGGCAAACACATGATATTATTTGTCGTCATTGCAAGGGTGGAGGTCATTATGCGAGAGAATGCCCATCTAAGCATGTGATGATTGCTACTGAGGATGGTGGGTATGAGTCCGCTAGTGACTATGATGAGGAGACTTTGGCTCTTATTACAAGTGAAGAACACGGTGGAGATGATTCTGATCATGAGACGTAATACATGACTGCTAAAGATGCTGACAGGTATGAAAGTTTAGTTGCTCAGCGTGTTTTGAGTGTGTAGGTCACACAAGTTGAGCAAAATCAGAGGCATAATTTGTTCCATACAAAGGGAGTTGTGAAGGAACGTTCTGTCCCCGTCATCATAGATGGAGGGAGCTGCAACAACTTGGCTAGCATGGATATGGTGGATAAGCTCTCTCTCACCACAAGACCACATTCGCATCCTTACTACATCCAATGGTTCAACAATAGCGGCAAGGTTAAGGTAACACATACTTTTCGTGTGCATTTTAGTATCGCCACATATGCTGATTTTGTTGATTGTGATGTGGTACCCATGCAAGCATGTTCCTTATTACTTGATAGACCATGACAATTCAATAAAAATTATGTACACTATGGTAGAAACAATCACTATACTCTTGTTCATAAGGATAAACATATTACTTTGCTTCCTATGACTCCTGATTCCATTTTGAAAGATGATATTAATGGAGCTAGTAAAGCAAAACAGGAGCAAAATAAGAGTGAAAATCATATAGTGGCAAAAGAATTTGAGCAACAAATGAAACCTAATAATAAACCATCTAGTGTTGCTTCTGAAATTAAATTGAAAAGTGGATGTTTACTTGCCACCAAATCTGATATTGATGATCTAGATTGTAGCAAATCTGTTCGCTATGCTTTTGTGTGCAAAGAGGCATTATTTTCATTCGAGACGTGCCTTCCTCTTTGCCTCCTGTTATCACTAACATTTTGCGGGAGTTTGCTGACGTCTTTCCACAAGACGTGCCATCGGGATTACCACCTATTCACGGGATTGAGCATCAGATTGACTTAATTCCCGGCGCATCACTACCCAACCGTGCACCATACCATACCAATCCAGAGGAGACGAAGGAGATTATGCGTCAAGTACAGGAGCTGCTCGACAAAGGTTATATACGCGAATCTCTTAGTCCTTGTGATGTTCCTATTATACTAGTGCCAAAAAAGGATGGTACGTCGCGTATGTGTGTTGATTGTAGAGGCATTAATAATATTACTATTTGTTATCGCCATCCTATTCCTAGGCTAGATGATATGCTTGATGAATTGAGTGGCTCTACAATATTCTCCAAAGTTGACTGCGTAGTGGATACCATCAAATTCGTATGAAATTGGGAAATGAATGGAAAACAATATTTAAAACTAAGTTTGGATTATATGAGTGGTTAGTCATGCCTTTTGGGTTAACTAATGCACCTAGTACTTTCATGATATTAATGAACGAAATTTTATGTGCTTTCATTGCATGATTTGTGGTAGTCTATTTTGATGATATACTGATTTGTAGCAGATCTTTGGAGGAACATTTGGAACATTTACGTGCACTTTTTATTGCTCTATGTGATGCACGTTTGTTTGATAACCTTGGGAAGTGCACCTTTTGCACCGACCGAGTATCTTTTCTTGGATATGTTATTACTCCACAGGGAATTGAAGTTGATAAAGTCAAGATTGAAGCTATTGAGAGTTGGCCGCAGCCCAAAATAGTCACACAAGTGAGGAGCTTTCTTGGCCTCGCTGGATTCTATATGTGTTTTGTGAGAGATTTCAGCACCATTGATGCCCCTCTCAATGAGCTTACAAAGAAGGATGTGCCTTTTGTTTGGGGTACCGCATAGGAAGAAGCCTTCACGGTATTGAATGATAAGTTGACACATGCTCCTTTACTCCAACTTCTCGATTTTAATAAGACTTTTGAGCTTGAATGTGATCCTAGTGGAATTGGATTAGGAGGTGTGTTATTACAAGATGGCAAACATGTTAGATACTTTTCTGAAAAAATGTGTGGGCCTAGTCTGAACTATTCTACTTATGATAAAGAATTATATGCTTTTGTTCGGACTTTAGAAACATGGCAACATTATTTATAGCCTCAAGAATTTGTTATACATTCTGATCATGATTGTTTGAAACATATAAAAAGTCAAGACAAACTGAATCATAGACATGCTAAATGGTTTGAATTCATAGAGACTTCTTCTTATGTTATTAAACACAAGAAGGGTAAAGAAAGTATTATTGCTGATGCATTGTCTCGTCGTTATACTATGCTTTCACAACTTGACTTTAAAATATTTGGTTTGGAGACCATCAAAGATGAATATGTGCATGATGCTGATTTTAGAGATGTAATGCAAAATTGTAAAGAAGGAAGAACATGGAACAAGTTCGTCGTTAATGATGGATTGTTGTTTCGTGCTAACAAGTTATGCATTCCAGCTAGCTCTGTTCATATTTTGTTGTTGTAGGAGGTGCATGGAGGAGGATTAATGGGACATTATGGCGTGAAGAAAATGGAGGATATACTTGCTACACATTTCTTTCGGCCAAAGATGAGACGGGATGTTGAGCGTTTTGTTGCTCGCTGCACTACCTGTCAAAAAGCTAAGTCATGACACAATCCTTATGGTTTATATATGACTTTGCCTGTACCTAGTGTTCCTTGGGAGTATATATCTATGGATTTTATTTTAGGATTACCTCGAACAAAGAAGGGGAGGGATAGCATATTTGTTGTCGTGGATAGATTTTCAAAAATGGCACACTTCATACCATGTCATAAAAGCGATGATGCCGCTAATGTTGCTGATTTATTCTTTCGTGAAATTATTTGCTTGCATGGTGTGCCAAATACTATTTTTTCACATCGTGATACTAAATTTCTTAGCCACTTTTGGAGATGTTTATGGGCTAAGTTAGGGACTAAAATGCTTTTTAGTACTACATGTCACCCCCAAACTGATGGACAAACTGAAGTAGTCAATAGGACATTGTCTACTATGCTTAGGGCTGTTTTGAAGAATAACAAGAAAATATGGGAAAAATGCTTGCCTCATATTGAATTTGCTTATAATCTTTCGCTGCGTTCTACTACTAAGATGTGCCCTTTTGAAATTGTGTATGTTTCCTATCTCGTGCACCTATTAATTTGTTACCTCTTCCATCTTCGGAGAAGGTTAATTTTGATGCTAAAGAACATGCTGAATTGATCTTAAAAATGCATGAGTTAACTAAGAAAAACATTGAGTGTATGAATGCTATATATAAACTTGCTGGAGATAAAGGTAGAAACATGTTGTGTTTGCGCCTGGAGATCTTGTTTGGTTACATTTGCATAAGGATAGATTTCCCAATTTGCGCAAATCAAAGCTAATGCCACGTGCTGATGGTACTTTTAAGGTGTTAGAGAAAATAAATGGTAACACATATAAACTTGAGCTGCCTGCAGATTTTGGGGTTAGTCCCACTTTTAACATTGCAGATTTGAAGCCTTATTTGGGTGAGGAAGATGAGCCTCCATCGAGGACGACTTCATTTCAAGAAGGGGAGGATGTAACATCCCAAAATTCTAAATTTTGGAATGTTATATTAAATAAATAGTTTTAATTGTTTGTTTGATTATGGTGTGATTGC
Source organism: Aegilops longissima (assembly GCA_021605205.1). Lineage (NCBI taxonomy): Eukaryota > Viridiplantae > Streptophyta > Magnoliopsida > Poales > Poaceae > Aegilops > Aegilops longissima. The sequence continues at coordinate 172,096,128 of CM038676.1, forward strand.
TTGTGTGAAATTGAGTGAAACTTGAAACTTTTTGAAAGTTAAATGAGAGGGAATGAAATGACTTTCCCAAACTTTCACCTTTGCTTTCTGATCTCCATGAATTCAATTTCTTTTCAGATACAAAACCCTAGAGAGAAGATGACATGACTTCTTCCATTTAAAATGAAAAGGGTTCTGAAAATATTTGAATTTCATTTGGAAATATTTCCAATTCAGGAATTTATGCAACTCAATAATTTTCATGAGAGAAGACAAAATGACTTCTTCAAAACATATGAAATATGAGTTGGAAGTTTCAAAGAATTCAAATTTAAAGTCCCTTTGAAAGTATTTTTTTTCAATTTGGAGTTATTTGGTTTTATTCAAATTATTTTCTCCAAAAATAAAATATATGGAAATAAGGGTAAAATGATTCCCTACATTAGAAAATTGGGGAGAAATAAATTTGAAATCATTTGGTATTTTTTAAATGATTTTTACTGGGTTTTATTGCAACCGTAGCACTCTTTGCTTTATTTGAATTTTTCTCGAGTTTATTTGACACTGGAAAAATGTTCTCATTGTAGAATATTTTTTTTGAAAATTTTGATATATAGTATGCTATATATAATTTTTATAATTTTTGTCTATTTATTTTATTTTCTGTTGTTTTAGAAAAAAGTTCAGACCGACCGAACTGGGCCGTGCCCCGCTGATGTCTACTACGCAACCTTCTTCTTGTAGACGTTGTTGGGCCTCAGAGTGCAGAGGTTTGTAGGACAGTAGCAAACTTCCCTCAAGTGGATGACCTAAGGTTTATCAATCCGTGGGAGGCGTAGGATGAAGATGGTCTCTCTCAAGCAACCCTGCAACCAAATAACAAAGAGTCTCTTGTGTCCCCAACACACCCAATACAATGGTAAATTATATAGGTGCACTAGTTCGGCGAAGAGATGGTGATACAAGTGCAATATGGATGGTAGATATAGGTTTTTGTAATCTAAAATATAAAAACAGCAAGGTAGCAAGTGATAAAAGTGAGCGTAAACGGTATTGCAATGCGTTGAAACAAGGCCTAGGGTTCAACTTTCACTAGTGCAAGTTCTCTCAACAATAATGACATAATTGGATCATATAACTATCCCTCAACATGAAACAAAGAGTCACTCCAAAGTCACTAATAGCGGAGAACAAATGAAGAGATTATTGTAGGGTATGAAACCACCTCAAAGTTATCCTTTCTGATCGATCTATTCAAGAGTCCGTAGTAAAATAACACGAAGCTATTCTTTCCGTTCGATCTATCGTAGAGTTCGTACTAGAATAACACCTTAAGACACAAATCAACCAAAACCCTAATGTCACCTAGATACTCCAATGTCACCTCAAGTATCCGTGGGTATGATTATGCGATATGCATCACACAATCTCAGATTCATCTATTCAACCAACACAAAGAACTTCAAAGAGTGCCCCAAAGTTTCTACCGGAGAGTCAAGACGAAAACGTGTGCCAACCCCTATGCATAAGTTCACAAGGTTACTGAACCCGCAAGTTGATCACCAACACATACATCAAGTAGATCACATGAATATCCCATTGTCACCACAGATAAGCACATGCAAGACATACATCAAGTGTTCTCAAATACTTAAAGTCTCAATCCGATAAGATAACTTCAAAGGGAAAACTCAATCCATTACAAGAGAGTAGAGGGGGAGAAACATCATAAGATCCAACTATAATAGCAAAGCTCGCGAGATCAAACACATAGCTACTGGTACATACCCTCAGCCCCGAGGGTGAACTACTCCCTCCTCGTCATGGAGAGCGCCGGGATGATGAAGATGGCCATCGGTGAGGATCCCCCCTCAGACGCGGTCTTGAACAGGGTCCCGATTGGTTTTTGGTGGCTACAGAGGCTTGCGGCGGCGGAACTCCCGATCTATTCTGTTCCTTGATGTTATTAGGGTATATGGATATATATAGGCGAAAGAAGTTGGTCAGGGGAGCCACGAGGGTGGGGGCGCGCCCAGGGGGGCAGGCGCGCCTCCCTGCCCCGTGGCCACCTTGAAGCTTTCCTGACATCTACTCCAAGTCTCCTGGATTGCTTCCGTTCCAAAAATAACTCTCCCGAAGGTTTCATTCTGTTTGGACTCCGTTTGATATTCCTTTGCTTCGAAACACTGAAATAGGCAAGAAAACATCAATTTGGGTTGGGCCTCCGGTTAATAGGTTAGTCCCAAATATAATATAAAAGTGTATAATAAAGCCCATAAACATCCAAAACAGATAATATAATAGCATGGGACAATCAAAAAATTATAGATACGTTGGAGACGTATCAGCATCCCCAAGCTTAATTCCTGCTAGTCCTCGAGTAGGTAAATGATAAAAACAGAATTTTTAATGTGGAATGCTACCTAACATATTTATCCATGTAATTCTCTTTATTGTGGCAAGAATATTCAGATCCATAAGATTCAAGACAAAATTTTAATATTGACATAAAAATAATAATTCTTCAAGCATATTAACAAAGTAATCATGTCTTCTCAAAATAACATGGCCAAAGAAAGCTATCCCTACAAAATCATATAGTCTGGCTATGCTATATCTTCATCACACAAAATATTTAAATCATGCACAACCCCGATGACAAGCCAAGCAATTGTTTCATACTTTTGATGTTCTCAAACTTTTTCAATCTTCACGCAATACATGAGCGTGAGCCATGGACATAGCACTATAGGTGGAATAGAATGGTGGTTGTGGAGAAGACAAAAAGGAGAAGATAGTCTCACATCAACTAGGCGTATAAACGGGCTATGGAGATGCCCATCAATAGATATCAATGTGAATGAGTAGGGATTGCCATGACACAGATGCACTAGAGCTATAAGTGTATGAAAGCTCAAAAAGAAACTAAGTGGGTGTGCATCCAACTCGCTTGCTCACGAAGACCTAGGGCATTTTGAGGAAGCCCATCATTGGAATATACAAGCCAAGTTCTATAATGAAAGATTCCCGCTAGTATATGAAAGTGACAACATAGGAGATTCTCTATCATGAAGATCATGGTGCTACTTTGAAGCACAAATGTGGTAAAAGGATAGTAGCATTGTCCCTTATCTCTTTTTCTCTCATTTTTTCTCTCATTTTTTTATTTTTTTTATTTGGGCCTTTTCTCTTTTTTATGGCCTTTTTTTATTAGTCCGGAGTCTCATCCCGACTTGTGGGGGAATCATAGTCTCCATCATCCTTTCCTCACTGGGACAATGCTCTAATAATGATGATCATCACACATTTTTTTACTTACAACGCAAGAATTACAACTTGATACTTAGAACAAAATATGACTCTATATGAATGCCTCCGGCGGTGTACCGGGATGTGCAATGAATCAAGAGTGACATGTATGAAAGAATTATGAATGGTGGCTTTGCCACAAATACGATGTCAACTACATGATCATGCGAAGCAATATGACAATGATGAAGCGTGGCATAATAAATGGAACGGTGGTAAGTTGCATGGCAATATATCTCGGAATGGCTATGGAAATGCCATGATAGGTAGGTATGGTGGCTGTTTTGAGAAGGTATATGGTGGGTGTATGATACCGGCGAAAGGTGCGCGGTATTAGAGAGGCTAGCAATGGTGGAAGGATGAGAGTGCGTATAATCCATGGACTCAACATTAGTCATAAAGAACTCACATACTTATTGCAAAAATCTACTAGTTATCGAAACGAAGTACTACGCGCATGCTCCTAGGGGGATAGATTGGTAGGAAAAGACCATCGCTCGTCCCCGACCGCCACTCATAAGGAAGACAATCAATGAATAAATCATGCTCCGACTTCATCACATAACGGTTCACCATACGTGCATGCTACGGGAATCACAAACTTTAACACAAGTATCTCTCAAATTCACAACTATTCAACTAGCATGACTCTAATATCACTATCCTCATATCTCAAAACAATCATAAAGAATCAAACTTCTCATAGTATTCAATGCACTTTATACGAAAGTTTTTATTATACCCATCTTGGATGCCCATCATATTGGGACTAGTTTCATAACCTAAGCAAATTACCATGTTGTTCTAAAGACTCCCAAAATAATGTAAGTGAGGCACGAGAGTTCATCTATTTCTTCAAAATAAAACCACCGCCATGCTCTAAAAAGATATAAGTGAAGCACTAGAGCAAACGACAAACTACTACAAAAGATATAAGTGAAGATCAATGAGTAGTCGAATAATTATGTAACTATGTGAAGACTCTATAACAATTAAGAGTTTAATATCTTGGTATTTTATTCAAATAGCAAGAAAATACTAAAAAAAAATAAAATGACGCTCCAAGCAAAACACATATCATGTGGTGTATAAAAATATAGCTCCAAGTAAAGTTACCAATGAACGAAGACGAAAGAGGGGATGCCATCTAGGGCATCCCCAAGCTTAGGCTCTTGGTTGTCCTTTAATATTACCTTGGGGTTCCTTGGGCATCCCCAAGCTTAGGCTCTTGCCACTCCTTATTCCATAGTCCATCGAATCTTTACCCAAAACTTGAAAACTTCACAACACAAAACTCAATAGAAAACTCGTAAGCTCTGTTAGTATAAGAAAATAAATAACCACTTAGGTACTGTTGTGAACTCATTTTAAATTCATATTGGTGTAATATCTACTGTATTCCAACTTCTCTATGGTTCATACCCTCCGATACTACTCATAGATTCATCAAAATAAGCAAACAACACATAGAAAACAGAATCTGTCAAAAACAGAACAGTCTGTTGTAATCTGTATCAAATGCAAACTTCTGGAACTCAGATAAATATTCCAAACTAGGATGACCTATATAATTGGATTATTGATCTACTGCAATTGGAATCAGTATTTTATCGCTTTCTGGTGATTTTTAACAATTGTTTTCGTGAGCAGAAAGTTTCTGTCTTTTTCAGCAAGACCAAATAATTATCATCCAAGAAGATCCTATAGGTCTTACTTGGCACAAACACTAACTAAAACATAAAACCACATCTAACCAGAGGCTAGATCATTTATTTATTACTAAACAGAACCAAAAATCAAGAAACAAAAATAAAATTGGGTTGCCTCCCAACAAGCGCTAACGTTTAACGCCCCTAGCTAGGCATGATGATTTCAATGATGCTCACATAAAAGTTAAGAGTTGAAACATAGCGGGAGCATCATGAAGAATATGACTAGCACATTTAAGTCTAACCCACTTCCCATGCATAGGTATTTTGTGAGCAAATAACTTATGGAAACAATAATCAACTAGCATAGGAAGACAAAACAAGCATAACTTCAAAACTTTAAGCACATAGAGAGGAAACTTGATATTATTGCAATTCCTACAAGCATATGTCCCTCCCTCATAATAATTTTCAGTAGCATCATGAATGAATTCAACAATATAACCAGCACCTAAAGCATTCTTTTCATGATCTACAAGCATAGAAAATTTACTACTCTCCACATAAGCAAAATTCTTCTCATTCGAAATAGTGGGAGTATCATAGGAAACCCGAATACTATAAATTGTTTCCATATTGAAAGAATAATGTTAAGAAAAAAGGTAATCATAATCATGACGAGTTCTATAAATATAATCATCACTACTTTTTATAGCATAAGTGTCATCACAATAATCATCATAAGTAGCAACTTTGTTCTCGTCATAATCAATTGAAACCTTTTCCAAGATAGTGTAATCATTACTAAATAAAGTCATGACCTCTCCAAATCCACTTTCATAATCGTCACAATAAGATTCAACACCCTCAAAAATAGTGGGATCATTACTTCCTAAAGTTGACACTCTTCCAAACCCACTTTCATCAATATAACCATCATAATTAGGAGGCATTCTATCATCATAATAAATTTGCTCATCAAAACTTGGGAGGCTAAAAATATCATCTTCATTAAACATAGCATCCCCAAGCTTGTGACAAACATTAATTGCAGAAAATATATTCTCAAACTTGTCATTCTCATCAAACATAGCATCCCCAAGCTTGGGCCTTTTCATATCATAAGCATAATCACTCTCATCATTAATAGTATGGATAGCACCAATAGTATAGCAATTATCATCATCACCATGAGTAATAGGAGCAACATCATTTGGGAGGGATACCTTTTCACCTTTGCTTCTCCGTATTTTCTTTTTCTTCTTCACATTATGTGTGAGTTTAACCCTCTTTTTTGAGCTCCTTATTGATGAGATTGGTTGAATAGAAGGCTCCTCCTTGTTACCCGATTCATCATAAGAAATAATAGGAGGATATTGGGAAGTCTCTTCCCTTTCGTTAGTATTATCTTCATCTTCTATTTGTTTTCTTGTCTTTATGTAATTGGCAATATAAGGATTTTCAATGTAATTCACTGCACAATACATAAAAATTTCTTCTAGATCAAAATCAAGAACTTTATCAAGGACAAATTCTGGAAGATCCTTAGTTATACGTTTCATTTCTTCATAACCCAAAAGCAAACTAAGTTCATTATGATGTGCAAGGGAAATGAAGTCATCACAATTTTTGGACACGATACGATCATGAAAAATTTGCATTGGGTATTGAAATGATCACGTTCATTGCAAAGTTCACAAGGACGGCAAAGAAAGTTTGAATTTTTAGCACAAAGATCTAGCCTTTCTTGCAACCATTTAGTTTCCAAATACTTATGCCTCTTGCAAAATCTATTTTCCCTATTTGGTGTGTACTTGCAAGCTCTATGCACTCCACAGAAATTGACATGCTTATAAGAGACATTTTCATCATGACTAGTGCAATCATCATTAGTACTATGGATATTCAAGGAGTTCATACTAACAACATTGCAATCATGCTCATCATTGAAAGATTTAGTGCCAAACATTTTATAGACTTCTTCTTCTAGCACTTGAGCACAATTTTCCTTTCCATCATTCTCACGAAAGATATTAAAAAGATGAAGCGTATGAGGCAAACTCAATTCCAATTTTTTGTAATTTTCTTTTATAAACTAAACTAGTGAATAAACAAGAAACTAAAAGATTCGATTGCAAGATCTAAAGATATACCTTCAAGCACTCACCTCCCCGGCAACGGTGCCAGAAAAGAGTTTGATGTCTACTACGCAACCTTCTTCTTGTAGACGTTGTTGGGCCTCCAAGTGCAGAGGTTTGTAGGGCAGTAGCAAATTTCCCTCAAGTGGATGACCTAAGGTTTATCAATCCGTGGGAGGCGTAGGATGAAGATGGTCTCTCTCAAGCAACCCTGCAACCAAACAACAAAGAGTCTCTTGTGTCCCCAACACACCCAATACAATGGTAAATTGTATAGGTGCACTAGTTCGGCGAAGAGATGGTGATAAAAGTGCAATATGGATGGTAGTTATAGGTTTTTGTAATCTGAAAATATAAAAACAGCAAGGTAGCAAGTGATAAAAGTGAGCGTAAACGGTATTGCAATGCATTGAAACAAGGCCTATGGTTCATACTTTCACTAGTGCAAGTTCTCTCAACAATAATAACATAATTGGATCATATAACTATCCCTCAACATGCAACAAAGAGTCACTCCAAAGTCACTAATAGCGGAGAACAAACGAAGAGATTATTGTAGGGTACGAAACCACCTCAAAGTTATCCTTTTTGATCGATCTATTCAAGAGTCCGTAGTAAAATAACACGAAGCTATTCTTTCCGTTCGATCTATCATAGATTTCATACTAGAATAACACCTTAAGACACAAATCAACCAAAACCCTAATGTCACCTAGTTACTCCAATGTCACCTCAAGTATCTGTGGGTATGATTATACGATATGCATCACACAATCTCAGATTCATCTAACCAACACAAAGAACTTCAAAGAGTGCCCCAAAGTTTCTACCGGAGAGTCAAGACGAAAACGTGTGCCAACCCCTATGCATAAGTTTACAAGGTTACTGAACCCGCAAGTTGATCACCAAAACATACATCAAGTAGATCACGTGAATATCCCATTGTCACCATAGATAAGCACATGCAAGACATACATCAAGTGTTCTCAAATCCTTAAAGACTCAATCCGATAAGATAACTTCAAAGGGAAAACTCAATCCATTACAAGAGAGTAGAGGGGGAGAAACATCATAAGATCCAACTAGAATAGCAAAGCTCGCGATACATCAAGTGTAACATCCCAAATTTCCTATTTGGAATGTTTTACAATTATAGCTAAGCATCTATGCATTCTGTTTGAATTTGAGTGGCATTTGAAGTTTCAGAAGTTTTTGAAGTTGTTGGAATTTGAATTCAAAATTTGGCAGTGGAAGTTATTTCAAAAAAAAACTATGCCTGATAAATACTTGAGAAAAAGTATGAGAGGAGTAAACATGACACTCCAAAAATATCAGAGAAAAAACATTGCCAAAAAGTTTGAATTCAAATTTGAATTTTATTTGGAATTTTAGAAAAATGAATTTTATAAAGTTTGGATTTTGCCTCGAAAATGTTCAAATGATAGGAATATTCCCTGATCATTTTGATATATATATGTCCTATATAAAATATTTATATTTTATATACTTTCTCACTCTTTTATTTTCAAAAAAATAGAAAAGAGAAAAGACCCAGCGCCAGACCAAGCCGATAGCCCAGCCAAAGACTGGGAGCCCACCCAACGGCCGAGGCCCACCAGCGCCACCAGTGCCCACCACGCCACCCAACCGGCCGGACCGACCCCCCCTCGCCTGAATCGGCTACCGCTCGATCGCCCGACCGACGCTCCCTCCCCCTCACCGACGGTGGTCCCCACCCGTCACCTTCCTCGCCCACGAAGCCCCCCGCCCGCCACGGAGATCCCGCGATCTCCGGATCTCACCGATCCGCCGCGCCCGACTTGCCCCTCGTCCAAGCCGTGCCCGCCGCCTATATACCCCCGACCTCATCCCCCCCGCCCCTCGCCCGACCTCTCCCTCTCGCCGCACGCGCTCGCCGGAGCACCCGAGCGCCGCCGCCGCCATTAACCCCGCACTCGCCGCCCCAGCCCTCCCCGAGCTCGCCCGACTCCACCAAACCCACCCCCTCGCCCGTCAAGCTTTCCAGCCGAGACCTCCGCGATGCCCCCGACCACGGAGTCGCCGGAGCACTCGCCGCCCGAGCCGCCGTCGCCGTCACCGCCCGGTAAGTCGCCGGAGTTCCCCCTCGCCGTTAGATCCCGATCGAACGGTTAGGATTAGATCCCCCCGAAGGGGTAGGTTCATTTAAAATAAACCGGTTTATTTCCGGTTAGATCGGTTTAGTTAGGTTTCTATTAAACCGGCCGATTCGTTTTAAACCCTAGGGCGTAGTTTAGTTATTTAACGCCGAAGCGTTATATAGGCCCATTAGCCCGTTTTTCTTTATTTTTCGTTTTCTGTTTTAACAGAATAGTTTCAGATTTGAAAAATTCATATCTTTTAATCTACTTAATATTTTTAAGTGATTCATTTTTTGTTGGTTTGCAAATTTCTTATATTTTCTGTAGAAAATATAATTAGCCATGTTAAAATTATTTAGAATTGCTTTATTTTAGATTTAGTCAGAATAGTAATTCTGCTATAAAATGAGTTAGGAAAATTATTTTTAGTGATTCTTTTGTCACAACTTTGTTTTACATTGCCTAACCGTAGGAATTTATTTGGGCATTTTAGGATTAATAAAAAATAGTTTTAATCAGAATCATGTTATTCTTAATTAATTAACTAGCTACTGTTTTCCTATTGTTTTAGTTAGCAAATAATTTTATTTCTATTATGTGATAGTTTATTCTTGATTAGTTTCTGTAACTTTAGAGCATGAACTTTTATTTATAATAAATAAAAATTTTATTTTATTTTTCCTACTAGAATTTGCTTTAGGCCTAATAGGAGTTTCATAATAGATTTTAAAGTGATTCTTTTTGCTCCTAGTTGCTTGATGAATTCTTTTCTGTTAGGTAGCATAAACTCATGCTTAGGTTATGTTAAGAAATTTTTTGTTATGTAAAACTATTTTTAGTTGTTGCTTGAAGTAGGAAAACTTTGAGTTGGATTTTTTTTCGAGTTTTCCTTTGGGTTTTGATTCGTTTGTTTTGGTGTGTTATGTTAGTATGTTATTATGTTAAGTGGTCATATGTTGTATGCTTATTATGGTTATTGTTTGCCTCGGTAGAATTTCCGGAGTGAAGCTTGTTACATTTAATCCTAGCTTACGAAGATCGTCAAGAAGGCAAGTCATTGATCATGTTTCTTTACAATACCTATGATTTTGTTGCATTAGAATTATACCTCCCACCATGCATGCAGAGTTGAAATTTTGAAGTTATGTTCTTGAGTAGTATCATGAGGTAGGATGAACCAATTCCTTGTTACCATGACCCGGACGAAGTAGTTTAATTTTGCTATGCTCAGAGACGGGTTGGTTGAGTGAATTCATAAGGGAGATATGAGAGTCAAAGATGATGACAACCCCATGAACTTCAAGCTCAAGATGGACTTGAATTCACTCTGGGTGGAGGATTTGTGACGGGCACCTGGAGAACCCAAAGGGTTGGCGGGATGCATGGAGAAGTGCCATGACATCTTGCGGAAAGCTTCACCCAGCCACGAAGAGACGGATGTATACCCCATTGACCGAAGCTTACTCTGCAGCCGCAAGCCATTATGGGCTCGCTTGGTCAACCCTAGTTGTGACTCTGGCTGGGCGGTACTACGAGATGTAGAAGAACGGTAGGATTGGATGGGTACCGCGGTGGCGGAAGAACTCTTCTAAGACCCTGTTTCGTTCGTCCCGTCTTCAAACACCATGAAGTGTGAAGACTTAAAAGGAGAGAACGATTCTTGCGGGTAAAGTGCGCAAATCTCTGCAGAGAAAAGATCTAATCGATTAGCCGTGTCCCCGGTTACGGACAAATTGAGCCTCTGAACTTGGAAGTATTCGAAATCTCAACACTAAAATTAATAAATTAATTGAGGGGTTATGACTTAATAATTTGGGAATGAGACATTGGTTGGTGGAACCATCTCAATAACTACCAATAATTTTGTAGTATTTGCAAGCAAGTCCACTTGTAGTAGAAAAAATTGGCTTTTCGCAAAATGATGAAACTTAGAGCCCCACACCCAAATTGCATATAGTATTAGTAATACTTTATTATTCTCTATTCATGACTTGCCAAAGATATTCAAAATGCTGATTCTACACGGCTGCAACGCCTTATGTTGCGGAGGAGTATTCGATCAGGATTGAGGCTACGATCCGCGCTTGGCGATTGCCCTTTGGAGTCGGATGGACTCGCTATTCTTCTACGCTTCGCAGCTTTACTTAGTTTATTTCTCATGAGTTGGCCTTCGGCCAATTTATTCTATTGTAATAAAGACTCGATATGAGAATCGTAATAAATTCAGGTGTGATTGAACTTTGATTATTTCATCAATGTACCGTGAGTGCCAAAGATGATCTTGGGATGGTATGCATACGAGACTTGACCGATTTTGGGTCAGGTCGCTCAGAGATGGTATCGAGCACACGCTGACCGGTAGGACGAACCCCTAGGATCGGAAAGCCATAGGAAGAGACTATTTACTTTATATCCTTATCATTCCGTAATTCTCCCTGTTCATTTCGACTTCTCTCCGATTTTCAACATTCTAGATGGCACGAGTTCACCCCGTTTTGCTACGGAGTTTTGCCACCAGATGAGACGATGCCCTTCGGCAAGAAGCTGGTCCAGATCATGAAGAAGCTGAAGATTGCTCTACCCTCGATCACCGGGAAGCCTACCAATGCACTTCCGACGGATACCCGCTACAGGATTGAGGTGCATATTCCAGGGAGAACCTTCGGAGGACATACAGAGCCTATTGACTTTGAGTTTACCGATTTCAACTGGATCCTCGGAAGAGACATGGCGATATATCGTGCACTTGGACATCTCCGAGAAGAGTACAGGGCCGAGCTCGATCCATCAGACCTCGCCATGGTTTCTCGCAGAGCAAGGAATGGAGATATCATCCGTACCGTAGAGGACGACTCCATTCTCTCGTATGTCCGAGACTTGGAGTGTCTCCTCGAGAAACGGGAGATCCGGACTCGCCGAACTCGAAGGTACACAGGAGGCTGTTGTTCCGTGAACTGGAACTGGAGGAGAAGGCACACGCAGACTTCCTTGACCATGAGGAAGAAATCGCGGACTTCATGGAGAGAGTCGACGACCTGAAGATGAAGGTTGCTGCATTAGAGGAAAAGATGGACTTGGGAGAGGACCTTTTTCCAAGTGGAGATGACGGACCTCTCGTGAGCAATGACCAGGATTATGAAGGGAGTTCCACTAGAGAAAGCCGCAAGAGGAGGCGCTGCAACAGAGGACGCCACACCGGAGGACATCGCACCAGAGGACGCAAGGATTATTGATGAAGACATTTAGTCGACCGCCATGTTATTTTACTTTTCCGTCGATCAGTTAGGCCATTATTTTCGATTAGCCGTGAGCATTTTGTAATCGAGATTGAACCATGTTTGAGTGGATTGAATAAATGATTGGTGTGATTATGATTGTGCATTCATATGGGTAGTGATATTTCTCATTAGACCATTGTTCTATTCTAATTTTCTCATCCACTCCAAAACACAAGATGCCTCCGAGACGTGACCCCGGTCTCAACTTTCCGCCGGAGCTCACCCAGCTGATCCAGCAGCAGAATGCCCTCATGCAGATGCTCATCCAGAACCAGAACAACAACAACAACAATCCACCGCCACCACCCCCTGTTGACAACTTGACTCGATTCCTAAGGCTGAATCCGCCAGTGTTCTCTAGCAGCACTGAGCCGATTGTGGCCGACGATTGGCTCCGCAAGGTCGGAAGAGAGTTAGTCACTGTTGGATGCACTGATGCAGAGAAGGTGCGCTTTGCCGCACATCAACTTGATGGACCTGCAGCTTCTTGGTGGGAGAACTACACCGCCACTTATCCCATCGGCACCATCACGTGGGATCAGTTCCAGCAGGCCTTCCGCACCGCTCATGTTTCAACTGGAGCCATGAGTCTGAAGAAGCGTGAGTTCCGCAACTTACACCAGGGGAACCGTACTGTGGGGCAGTACGTGGATGAGTTCAGCAAGTTAGCTCGCTATGCCCCGGATGATGTGGCCACAGATGCCGCAAAGCAGGAGAAGTTTCTTGAGGGACTCAATGACGAGCAAGGAATGCAGCTTATGGTGGCTACCTTCACCAACTACCAGGAGCTGGTAGAGAAGGCCACCATACTTGAAGGCAAGCAGCAGCAGATTGATAGCATAGCGGAAGTACAGCCAGGGAAGTACAACTCGAGCTCAGCGAAGCCCGTTATGCCCCATACTCGGGAGGGCATACCCATCACAACCATGGAGGACATAACCATGGAGGAAATGGGAACAACCGCAACCAGACAACAAGTCGAGCAATGGCAATGGAAACGGCAATGGTAACCAGCATCGTCCTGCCCGCTCCAAGGATCTGAGTCACATCACTGCTTCAAGTGCCGTAAAACAGGCACTATGCCACCGATCGCCCGGAGGCCAAGCGGAGGAATGGAAACGGTAATGGAAGCTCAGCAAAGAAGCCCAACCCTTTTCCTCGTGCTCGGGTGAACCACATTGACGTGGAGGACGCCTATGATCAGCCGGATAATCGTGGTTGGTAAGTTTTATTAAATTCACGCTCAGATTGGCACTCTTTGATTCGGTGCAACGATTCATTCATATCAAGGGTAGTTGTGGAAAAGTACGGGCTGCCCACTAAAACCCTTAGAAGCCCCTTCGTCGGTTCCACAGAGGAGAAATGATGGCGTGCTTAGGCTGTCATGCAACCTCAACATCGGGAACCATAAATTTCCCAGACCTCATAGTATTGGAAACCCAGACCTTGGATGTAATCCTAGGCATGGATTGGTTGACGGTTTGAAGGAACATAGATCTGCTCAAGAAGTCGATTCTGCTCACCACCCCGGAGCGTAAGAGGATCAAGTATGTATCCGTGCCTAGCCGATGAAGAATCAGTGAATTCCCTCACGGAGTTGTTCAGAGGAAGTGCCGAGGTGCAAGATTTTCCCGATGTGTTTCCGGAGGAATTACCAGGAATGCCACCGGACAGAGACATTGAATTTCTGATTGAGTTATTGCCCGACACTGCCCCAACATCCAAGAGACCCTATCGGATGCCACCAAACGATTTGAAGGAGATCAAGAACCAAATTAATGAGCTATTGGAGAAGGGATATATTCGGCCAAGCTCATCACCTTGGGGAGCCCCAGTTCTTTTGGTAGAGAAGAAGGACGGAACCTTGAGAATGGTTGTGGATTATCGTTCGTTGAACGACGTGACCATCAAGAACAAGTACCCTCTGCCGATGATTAATGATCTATTTGATCAGCTAGTTGGAGCCAAGGTATTCTCCAAGATCGATCTTTGATCAGGGTATCACCAGTTGAAGATCCGTGAAAAGGATATACCCAAAACAGCATTAACCACCAGGTATGGTTTATATGAGTATACCGTCATGTCATTTGGATTGACTAATGCCCCTGCATACTTCATGAATTTGATGAACAAGGTATTTATGGAATATCTGGACAAGTTTGTCGTGGTGTTCATCGATGATAAACTAATATTCTCCAAGAGCAAGGAAGAGCACAAGGAACATTTGCGTCTAGTTCTGGAGAAACTTCGAGAACATCAGTTGTATGCCAAGTTCAGCAAATGTGAATTTTGGCTGAAGGAAGTCGGATTCTTCGGACATGTTATTTCAGGAGAAGGAATAGCAGTTGACCCCGCCAAGGTTGAATCAGTCACCGATTGGCAGTCGCCCACCTCAGTCAAGGAGATCCGCAGTTTTCTCGGACTCGCAGGCTATTATCGGAGGTTTATTGAGAATTTCTCGAAGATTGCCAAGCCCATGACTGAGCTGTTGAAGAAAGAAGCCAAGTACATTTGGACCGAGGATTGTGAAGCTAGTTTTCAAGAATTGAAGAAACGTTTGGTTACAGCCCCAGTGCTGATTTTGCGGACATACACAAGGATTACCAGTATATTGTGACGCTTCGTCGTGGACTCGGAGGAGTACTCATGCAGGAAGGAAAAGTTGTAGCTTATACCTCCGCATAGCTACGACCTCACGAGATGAATTATGCCGCACATGATTTGGAGTTAGCAGCCGTGGTGCATGCACTCAAGACTGGAGACATTTCCTCATCGGAAACCGTTGTGATGTTTACACATCACAAGAGCTTGAAGTATATTTTCACGCAGAAGAGTTGAACCTCGAGCGGAGGAGATGGCTAGAGTTAATCAAGGACTATGACATGAGATTGCATTATCACTCGTGGAAAGCTAATGTTGTAGCCGATGCTTTGAGCCGTAAGAGTTATGTGAATACTCTTATAGCAGGAGGATTACCCAGAGTTAGTCGATGACCTCGAGATCTCCGATCGGAGATAGTTCCAGAGGATTTGTTGCAACTCGAAGTTCAGTCCACTTTGGCGAAAGGATTCGTGAAGCCGTAAGTCGGACAAGGAAATTGATGAGATAAATAAAAGATGAATGAAGGAAAAGCTAAAGGATTTCGTAAGGATGAATACGGAGCTATATGGTTCGAGGATCGATTTATGTACCCAATGATCCCGAACTCAGAAGCTAATTCTTCAGAGGCTCATGATTCATCGTACTCGATTCACCCCGTAACACCAAGATGTATCTGGATTTGAAGGAAAGTTTCGTGGACAGGTATGAAGAAGGATATTGCCGAGTACATAGCGTATGCGATGTTTGCCAACGAGTAAAGGCAGAACATCGAAGCCAGCAGGTTACTTCAACCTTTGCCGATTCCCGATTGGAAATGGGAAAACTTGGAATGGATTTTATCACAGGATTACCCAGACCTGCTCAGTTATGATTCCATCCGGGTAGTGGTTGATCGATTAACCAAAGTAGCTCACTTCATTCCGTGAAGACTACCTATACCAGTGCTAAGTTAGCCAATATATACATGACCAGGATCGATGTCCGCATGGAGTTCCGAGGAGTATCGTGTCGATAGAGGAACACAATTTACCTCAAAGTTTTGGAATCGGTTGCATGAAACTTTGGGTACGAGGCTGGAGTTCAAGACAGCTTTTCATCCGCAGCATGATGGACAGACCGAGAGAGTCAACCAGATTCGGAAGACATGTTGAGAGCTTGTGTGCTAGACTATGGGTCTAGCTGGGATGATAATTTTCCATACGCAGAGTTCTCATACAACAACAGTTATCGCACCGGTCAAGATGGCCCTTTCAAGATCTATACGGAAGGAGGTGCGAACACCATTCTTTGTGGGATGGTGTTGGAGATCGAACACTTTTCGGTTCGATCTTATCGAGATTCGAAGAGAAAGTCAAGCTGATTCGAGATAGACTCAAGATAGCACGATCGGCGCGAAGGGTTATGCCGACAATGCGCGCAAGGAAGTAACTTACGAAGTGGGAGACCGAGCATATCTTCGTGTGTCTCCACTTCGTGGAATCAAGAGGTTTGGTGTCAAAGGAAAGTTAGCACCCGATTCATTGGCCCTACAAAATCCTCGAACGTCGTGGAGAAGTTGCTTACAAGTTGGAATTGCGGAAGGATTGTCCGAGTTCATGATGTCTTCCATGTTTCTCACCAAGAAATGCCATGCCGACATGGCCGATATTCCGTTGAGAGACACAAAGCCCCTAGAGGCCATACAGCTCGACAAAGATCTCGACTTATGAGGAGAACCCGTCTGAATTCTCGAGACTGCGAATAGAGTCACCCGCAGCAAGATCATCAAGTTTTGCAAGGTGTCAGGAGTCACCACTCCGAGGAGGAAGCCACCGGGAGCGAGAAGAAGACCTCCTTGAGACCACCCGCACCTATTTGCTAGCCAACCCGAATCTCGAGGGTGAGATTCATCTTAAGGTGGGTAGGTTTGTAACATCCCAAATTTCCTATTTGGAATGTTTTACAATTATAGCTAAGCATCTATGCATTCTGTTTGAATTTGAGTGGCATTTGAAGTTTCAGAAGTTTTTGAAGTTGTTGGAATTTGAATTCAAAATTTGGCAGTGGAAGTTATTTCAAAAAAAACTATGCCTGATAAATACTTGAGAAAAAGTATGAGAGGAGTAAACATGACACTCCAAAAATATCAGAGGAAAAACATTGCCAAAAAGTTTGAATTCAAATTTGAATTTTATTTGGAATTTTAGAAAAAATGAATTTTTATAAAGTTTGGATTTTGCCCCTGGAAAAATGTTCAAATGATAGGGAATATTCCCCTGATCATTTTGATATATATATGTCCTATATAAAATATTTATATTTTATATACTTTCTCTCTCTTTTTATTTTCAAAAAAAAAAAAAGAAAAGACCAGCGCGCCACCAGAGCCGATCGCCCACCCAAGACTGGCAGCCCACCCAACGGCCGAGGCCCACCAGGCGCCAGACCAGGCGGCCCACCACACACCCAACCGGCGGACCGACCCCTCTCCTGAATCGGCTACCGCTCGCTCGCCTTCGACGCTCCCCTCCCCCTCACCGACGGGTGGTCCCCACCCGTCACCTTCCTCGCCCACGCAAGCCCGCCGCTTCGCCGGAGATCCCGCGATCTCCGGATCTCACCTGATCCGCCGCCTGACTTGCCCCCTCGTCCAAGCCGTGCCCACCCGCCTATATACCCCCCGACCTCATTCCCCCCTCGCCTCGCCCGACCTCTCCCTCTCAGACGGCCATGAGCACCGAGCGCCGCCACGCCATTAACCCCAAGACTCGCCGCCCCAGCCTCCCGAGCTCGCCTGACTCCACCAAACCCACCTCGCCCGTCAAGACCACCGAGACCTCCGCCGACGCCCCGACCACCGAGTCGCGGAGCACTCGCCGCCCGAGCCGCCGTCCCGTCACGCCTTAAGTCGCGGAGTTCCCCTCGCCGTTAGATCCCGATCGAGCGGTTAGATTAGACCTCGAAGGGTAGGTTCATTAAAATAAACTGGTTTATTTCCGGTTAGATCGGTTTAGTTAGGTTTTTATTAAACCGCCGATTCGCTTTTAAACCCTAGGCGTAGTTTAGTTATTTAACGCAAGCGTTATATAGGCCCATTAGCCCGTTTTTCTTTATTTTCGTTTTCTGTTTTAACAGAATAGTTTCAGATTTGAAAAATTCATATCTTTTAATCTACTTAATATTTTTAAGTGATTCTTTTTTGTTGGTTTGCAAATTTCTTATATTTTCTGTAGAAAATATAATTAGACATGTTAAAATTATTTAGAATTGCTTTATTTTAGATTTAGTCAGAATAGTAATTCTGCTATAAAATGAGTTAGGAAAATTATTTTTAGTGATTCTTTTGTCACAACTTTGTTTTGACATTGCCTAACCGTAGGAATTTATTTGGGCATTTTAGGATTAATAAAAAATAGTTTTAATCAGAATCATGTTATTCTTAATTAATTAACTAGCTACTGTTTTCCTATTGTTTTAGTTAGCAAATAATTTTATTTCTATTATGTGATAGTTTATTCTTGATTAGTTTCTGTAACTTTAGAGCATGAACTTTTATTTATAATAAATAAAACTTTTATTTTATTTTTCTTACTAGAATTTGCTTTAGGCCTAATAGGAGTTTCATAATAGATTTTAAAGTGATTCTTTTTGCTCCTAGTTGCTTGATGAATTCTTTTCTGTTAGGTAGCATAAACTCATGCTTAGGTTATGTTAAGAAAATTTTTGTTATGTAAAACTATTTTTAGTTGTTGCTTGAAGTAGGAAAACTTTGAGTTGGATTTTTTTCGAGTTTTCCTTTGGGTTTTGATTCGTTTGTTTTGGTGTGTTATGTTAGTATGTTATTATGTTAAGTGGTCATATGTTGTATGCTTATTATGGTTATTGTTTGCCTCGGTAGAATTTCCGGAGTGCGAAGCTTGCTACCACGAATCCCTAGCTTACGAAGATCGTCAGCAAGGCAAGTCATTGATCATGTTTCTTTACAATACCTATGATTTTGTTGCATTAGAATTATACCTCCCCACCATGCATGCAGTAGTTGAAATTTTGAAGTTATGTTCTTGAGTAGTATCATGAGGTAGGATGAACCAATTCCCCCTGTTACCATGACCCGAGACGAAGTAGTTTAATTTTTCTATGCTCGTAGACGGGGTTGGTTGAGTGAATTCATAAGGGAGATATGAGAGTCAAAGATGATGACAACCCCATGAACTTCAAGCTCAAGATGGACTTCGGAATTCACTCATCGGGTGGAGGATTTGCTGACGGGCACCTGGAGAACCCGGTGGTTGGCGGGATGCATGGAGAAGTGCCATGACATCTTGCGAAAGCTTCACCCAGCCACGAAGAGACGGATGTATACCCCATTGACCGGAAGTTTACTCTGCAGCCGCAAGCCATTATGGGCTCGCTTGGTCAACCCTAGTTGTGACTCGGCTGGGCGGTACTACGAGATGTAGAAGAATGGTAGGATTGATGGGTACCGCAAAGGGCGGAAGAACTCTTCTAAGACCCTGTTTGCTTCGTCCGTCTTCAAACACCATAAAGTGCGAAGACTTAAAAGGAGGGAACGATTCTTGCGGGTAAAGTGCGCAAACCTCTGCAGAGAAAAGATCTAATCGATTAGCCGTGTCCCCGGTTACGGACAAATTGAGCCTCTGGAACTTGGAAGTATTCGGAAATCTCAACACTAAAATTAATAAATTAATTGAGTGGGTTATGACTTAATAATTTGGGAATGAGACATTGGTTGGTGGAACCATCTCAATAACTACCAATAATTTTGTAGTATTTGCAAGCAAGTCCACTGTAGTAGGAAAAAATTGGCTTTTCGCAAAATGATGAAACTTAGAGCCCCACAACCAAATTGCATATAGTATTAGTAATACTTTATTATTCTCTATTCATGACTTGCCAGCATATTCAAAATGCTGACCTACACGGCTGCAACGTCTTATGTTGCAGAGGAGTATTCCGATCAGGATTGAGGCTACGATCCGCGCTTGGCGATTGCCCTTTGGAGTCGGATGGACTCGCTATTCTTCTACGCTTCCAGCTTCACTTAGTTTATTTCTCATGAGTTGGCCTTGGCGAATTTATTCTATTGTAATAAAGACTCGATATGAGAATCGTAATAAATTCAGGTGTGATTGAACTTTGATTATTTCATCAATGTATCGTGAGTGCCAAAGATGATCTTGGGATGGTACAGACACAGAGACTTGACCGATTTTGGGTCAGGTCGCTACATCAAGATCGTGCCAAATCAAGAACATGAGAGAGAGATATCAAACACATAGCTACTGGTACATACCCTCAGCCTGAGGGTGAACTACTCCCTCCTCGTCATGGAGAGCGCCGGGATGAAGTAGATGGCCACCGGTGAGGGATCCCCCCCTCCGGCAGGGTGCCAGAACATGGTCCCGATTGGTTTTTGGTGGCTACAGAGGCTTGCGGTGGTGGAACTCCCGATCTATTCTGTTCCCCGATGTTTTTAGGGTATATGGATATATATAGGCAAAACAAGTCGGTCAGGGGAGCCACGAGGGGCCCACGAGGGTGAGAGCGCGCCCAGGGGGCAGGCGCGCCTCCCTGCCTCATGGCCACCTCGAAGCTTTCCTGACATCTACTCCAAGTCTCCTGGATTGCTTCCGTTCCAAAAATAACTCTCCCAAAGGTTTCATTCCGTTTGGACTCCGTTTGATATTACTTTTCTTCGAAACACTGAAATAGGCAAGAAACCAATATTTTGGGTTGGGCCTCCGGTTAATAGGTTAGTCCCAAAAATAATATAAAAGTGTTTAATAAAGCTCGTAAACATCAAAAATAGATAATATAATAGCATGGAACAATAAAAAATTATAGATACTGTTGAGACGATCACCCGCCAAGCCGCCCGGCGCCTCGACCTCGGGACGGAGTCCCGAGCCGCGCCGACTCCGCGCCGCGCCCGTCCATAGCGACACCGCCGCCGCCTCTCCTCGACCCCTCCTCCACGCCTCGTGCCTCCCCCGACCTCCTATATAAGCCGGCCCCTCTCTCTCCTCTCCTCAGTCGTCGCCCGCATCTCGCCTCTGCCCAGTCCGAGCCGCCGCCGCTGCCTCGCCGTCGCCCGCACCAAGCAACGTCGCCACCTGCTCGCCTCGCCGCCGCCGCTGCCGCGCACCGGGCTGCCCTCGCTGTGGGAGTCCTAGACTAAGGGATCCTCGGGCGTCCGGCCTATTGGACATGGGCCGGACTGATGGGCTGTGAAGATACAAGACCGAAGACTCTCACCCGTGTCCGGATGGGACTCTCCTTGGCGTGGATGGCAAGCTTGGCGATCGGATGTGAAGATTCCTTTCTCTGTAACCGACTTTGTGTAACCCTAGTCCCCTCCAGTGTCTATATAAACCGGAGGGTTTAGTCCATAGGGACAATCATAATCATAGTCATACAGGCTAGACTTTTAGGGTTTTAGCCATTACAATCTCGAGGTAGATCAACTCTTGTAATACTCATATTCATCAAGATCAATCAAGCAGGAAGTAGGGTATTACCTCCATAGAGAGGGCCCGGACTTGGGTAAACATCGTGTCCCCCGTATCCTGTTACCATCAACCTTAGACGCACAGTTCGGGATTCCCTACCCGAGATCCGCCGGTTTTGACACCGACATTGGTGCTTTCATTAAGAGTTCCGCTGCGTTGTCTTCAAGAGGTTCGATGGCCCCGTCAATCATCTACAACAATGCTGTCCAGGAGGAAGTCTACCTCCCCGTTCAGATCTTCATATTCGGCGGCTTCGCACTTCGGGCCAACTGGCTTGGCCATCTAGAGCAGATCGACAGCTACGCCCTTGGCCATCAGGTCAGATTTGGAAGCTTGAACTACGTCACTGATATCCGCAGAGACTTGATCTTCGATGGATTTGAGCCCACGGCAGCTGCTCCCTGCCACCGCGCTGAACTTGACTTAAATCTGTCATCGGACCACACCCAGGAGATAGCGCCTGTAACTGCTCTGGCCCTAGATCCGGAGAATATCGCGCCATCTGAGGACGGGAAGCTCAACCCCGCTGAGGTAGTCCTGGATTAGGGGGTGTCCGGATAGCCGAACTATCACCGTTGGCCGGACTCCTGGACTATGAAGATACAAGATTGAAGACTTCGTCCCGTGTCCGGATGGGACTTTCCTTGGCGTGGAAGGCAAGCTTGGCGATACGGATATGTAGATCTCCTACCGTTGTAAACCGACTCTGTGTAAGCCTAACCCTATTTAGTCCGTAGGACGAACAACAATCATACCATAGGCTAGCTTCTAGGGTTTAGCCTCTCTGATCTCATGGTAGATCCACTCTTGTACTACCCATATCATCAATATTAATCAAGGAGGAGTAGGGTTTTACCTCCATCGAGAGGGCCCAACTCAGGTAAAACATCGTGTCCCTTGTCTCCTGTTACCATCCGCCTAGACGCACAGCTCGGACCCCCTACCCGAGATCCGCCGGTTTTGACACCGACATTGGTGCTTTCATTGAGAGTTCCTCGTGTCGCCATCCTTAGGCCCGATGGCTCCTTCCGATCATCAACAACGACGCGGTCCGTGGTGAGACTTTTCTCCCGGACAGATCTTCGTATTCGGCAGCTTCGCATCAGGGCCAATTCACTTGGCCATCTGAGCAGATCGAAAGCTACGCCCGCCATCGTGTCAGGTTTGGGAGTTTGAACTACGGCGGCGACATCCGCGGAGACTTGATCTTCGACGGATTCGAGCCACAGCCAGCGCCGCCTTTGTCTCGATGGGCACGATCTAGCTCGCCGCGAGCAAAGCCTAGAGGCCGCACCAGCGTCCGCTCGACCCTTAGCTCGAGCCGACTCTGCCGTCGAGGACGAGTGGCTGGACACCGCCTCGGGGCTATGATCTCTATGGCGATTGAGCCGAACACCATCCCTGTCCTTTGCGAATCCCGTGACTCCAAGATGCCAGACTCGTCCCGGACTCCGAACCTCCAGCGCCCGGCCAATCGAATCCGATTGGGCGCGGTCATGGAGTTCACTTCGGCGACATCTTTCAGACTCGCCCTTTGGTGACATCCTGAATTCACTAAAGTCTCTCTCTTTATCGAGAGAGCCACAGGCCGACTACGGCCGGGAAGGTTGGGATGCGGACGACGAAGAAATTCAACGCCCACCCACCACCCACTTTGTAGCCACTGCCGATGATTTAACCGACATGCTCGACTTGACTCAAGACATCGACGGTATGGACGACGATCTTTGAGGCGACCAAGATCCAGCGCCTCTGAGGCAATGGAAGGCCACCTCGTCATCGACATATACATGGTGGACATCCCAAAAGATGGGAATGGCGATGGAACAGCGGAGGATGACCCTCAAGAAATAGCCTAAGCGCCCGGCGTCGTGGCGCCACTCTAAATCCCGCCACAGCAAAAGCGGTGATAACAGCGGGAGATAATAACACCCGGACAAGGTGCGAAGACAACCTCCTCCGTAGGATTCAGACAGGAGGAGGGAGAAGCCAGCCCTCATGATAGAGCGGCGCATGGGGAGGTGGAGGACGATAATTATATGCCTCCCTCCGAAGATGAGGCAAGCCTCGATGACGATGAATTTGTCGTGCCTGAGGATCCCGCCGAACAGGAGCATTTCAAACGCACGCTTATGGCCACGGCAAGCAGCCTTAACAAAAAGCAGCAGTAGCTTAGAGCTGACCAAGACTTGCTAGGCGACAGATGGATGAAGTCCTTGCAGCCAAGAGTACGAACTCGAATGCCCCTCAAGAGATACCCAAAACGCAGGCTGCTACCCCAATTAGAGGAGGAAGCACCCAAACCTACATCACCAGCGCATGATCACGCCGACCGCCACCCGTGGCGCTGACAGAGAGCCTCTAGGCCCTCCATTCAAGCCGCACCACAGGCGTCGCTCGAAAAAGTACCAAGGCACGGGAAGCGTGCGGACACTGCGAGACATATTGGAGGACAAGGCAAGGCAAACAAGATCGATCTCACGGATCGCGTGGGTGCCCACGACACGTGATGATAACCGCCACGCCGGATACAGCAATTCCGGCGGGCCAAACACGATGAACAAAGCTCATTTGAGCTGCGTCGTGATATAGCTCAATCTGAGGCGCCGCACACCCACTATGCTTCATGCATTTAAGTGATGGATCATCAAACCCCCGAGGGTTTCAAACCCGTAAACATCGAATCATACGATGGCACAACAGATCCTGCGGTTTGGATCGAGGACTACCTCCTCCATATCCACATGGCCCGCATTTATGATCTACACGCCATCAAATACCTCCCACTCAAGCTTAAAGGACCAGCTCGGTATTGGCTTAACAACTTGCC
Source organism: Aegilops longissima (assembly GCA_021605205.1). NCBI lineage: Eukaryota > Viridiplantae > Streptophyta > Magnoliopsida > Poales > Poaceae > Aegilops > Aegilops longissima. The sequence continues at coordinate 172,120,541 of CM038676.1, forward strand.
AGCAGAATCAATTGGTTGTTAGGAGGACCTGGAAGCCGCATTCCTCGATAACTTCTAGGGCACATATGTGCGACTACCAGACGCCGATGACCTCAGCCACATAATTCAGCAGCCAGAAGAATCGGCCAGACAATTCTGGACACGGTTCCTAACCAAGAAAAACCAAATCGTTGATTGTCCGGATCACAGGCCCTTGCAGCCTTCAAACATAACATCATGACGAGTGGCTTGCCCGGCACCTAGGACAGGAAAAGCGAAATCCATGGCAGCCCTCACAACACTCATGGCCCGCTTTTGCGCGGGAGAGGACAGCTGGCTAGCTCGTAGCAACAACTTGACCAAAAACCACGGTAGTTCGATACCAGGGCGAGTAATGGTAGGTCGCGCGCAAGCAAGCACAAAGCGCCGCGTAACGGCGATAATGCTGAAGATCTGGCAGTCAATGCGGATTCAGAGGCTCTAAACCTGGTCGGCGAAAAAAGCCGTTCAAAAGAAATACTCAGGGCCGTCCCAATCTGGACCAATACTCGATCGCTCAGTGCCAAATACATGGCACCCGAAAAACCAGCCAACCACACCAACAGAGTTGTTGGGTCTTCAAACAAGCAGGCAAGTTAAATGCGAACTCAATGACAAGGGATGCATAGCGATGACGAGGAGGAGCCCGGCCGCCCGAATAATAGAGGACGAAGGGCTTCCCCCACAAGTGCGGACGGTGAACATGATATCGCAACCCACATACGCAAAAGGGAGCGAGCGTGCACTAAGGGGCGTATATGCGATGGAGCGGTCGCCCCAAAGTTCAACCCATGGTCCTCCTGCCCGATCACCTTTGATCGAAGGACCACCCCACTAGCATTACGCCACGGGCGGATTCGCGCATTGGTTCTTGACCCAATCATCGACGGATTTCACCTCACTAGAGTCCCGATGGATGGCCGGTAGCAACCTGAACCTGCTCTATCGGGATACAGGTCGCAAAATGGGCATAGACCCTCAAGGGTTAAACCCACAAAGACAACCTTTAAAGCGTCATACCAGGTGTAGAGGCCAATTATGCAGCTGAGTTACACTCGAAGTGGTCTTGGATCCCGGATAACTTCCGAGCGAAGAGTTATTCTTGACATAGTCCCGTTCCATGGCGGCTATCACGCCTTTGCTTGGATGAACCGCATTTGCAAAGTTCAATGCGGTGCCGCACTCTGCGATACCTCAAGCTCAAGATGCGGGCCCTCGAGGAGTAACCACGGTCAATGGAAACACGAATGCTCTCTCGAAAGGAGGAGCATCTGGCTGACCCTCGGCGGAGGTGCAAAGCAGCCTCTCACAACAATTCTCGAGTCCGGCTATTAAGCGTCCGGACACCGTCAAAGCAGCGCCTCGAGTAACCTACAACAAGACCGCTCGCACGATCCGAGAACGCGTAGCAATCCGCTAACCCAGCCCTCGCGAATTGGCGAAGCTAGTACTACGCGTACATAACTATGCTCTGGAGATACCATGGGCATAAGGGGAGAACACGACCACAGCGCGTGTCGAGGATATACCTCATGTATGACCCGGCGGAGTTATAAACCGGTGGGACTTGGTAAACCGGCGGATGGTAAACCGGCGGAGAGTTAAGACAGAGTCAAGACAGATGGCTAAGACAGATGGTAAACCGGCTGGTGGTAAACCGGCAGACAACGTTAAACCGGCAGACCATGTTAAACCGGCAGACCATGTTAAACCGGCAGGCAATGTTAAACCGGTAGACAATGTTAAACCTGCAGACAATGTTAAACCGGCAAACAGTGATAATTGGGTTGTCAGGGGTTATGAAGCCCGAGATGTTATGAAGCCCAAGATGTTAAGAAGCCCATGAAGATAAGTTAGAATAGTTCAGTCTTAAGTCCGAGTTGGACTCTACATGTAACACGCCTCTTCAACATATATAAGGAGGTAGGGCTCCCCAAAGAGGGACAAGCTACAAGCAAGAATAAACAATCTTAGGGCTAGACACAAGAGGAGAGCCGGTTCTGGCGACTCCTTCGTGATGATAATGAGACCTAGCATCAAACAGCATGTAGGGTTTTTACGGATGATGTTTTCCGGGGCCTGAAGCTGTCTAAATCCCTGTCTTGTGTTATGTCTCGATTCCGCTCAACCCTCTCAAGCTACCACATAGATCGTTGGCCTCGCGACTAAGTCCTCGACACTAAGGACATCTGCCGTGACAATTCCACGACGGTTAAGCGCCACCGTGGGCCCATGCGCGCAGTGATGTTGAGTTCTTGAAGGGATTTCTCCAGGGATCGAGAAGCTTGCAATCTTTTCGGAGGAAGAAGAATCATTACAGAAGGATTACATTATTTTGAAGACACACAGTCAGATTTAATATTCATACGGGATTCATGAGAAAATTAGGGTTATGATCCGTTCGTAGCCACAAGTTGTCGAGATCAGCCGATCCACCACAAGTCGTCGAGGAGGCAATCACGGACATGTTATCATTGCCTCCATGTGAGGACTATGGTCGAATCAATCTTGACCCGGAGGAAGACTGGGATCATGGTTCGAGCTATCAAATCGCCAGCCCCGCCCTCTGCAACCACGGTTCATCTAGTGTTGAGCTGCCGGACCCGTAACCCGCCAGTGCCTCCGCTTCAAGTCGCCGTGTTCATCAGCAAGATTGATCCACTATCATCAGGCGGATTAACCCAAGAGTACTCAGAAAGAAACCCGGACATGGGCAAATCAAAACTGCCACGGTCCGGAGACGGATTTAGTTACAGATACGGTCTCAGGGGACGGGCGGCTCGGGAATCCATCGGGTCACCATCCCCACTGTGACCCGCCTTGTTTTCCTCGCCTCGCCGCTCCTGTGATCAAGCTGCGACCTTACTGCATGCTGAGTCGGCACACCGGCCTTCGCTGAACCGCCAAACCTCGCAAGTCACCTTTGCGGTATCTGTCTCCGCATGTTGAACCGGACATCGCATGTGGGATTCGAAGTTCGAGAATAGAGGGAATCGATCTCTGCTCACTTAAGTCGACAGCTTCGAACCTACCACTAGACCAGGCTCAGTTTGTTGAGTCGGTGTACCGTGCTAGGATTCGATCTCACGCCGCATAGTCAACAATTGACTCGCCAACACGGCCTAGTGATCCGACAAGTTCTTTGCTACCGTTTCAAGTACGGTGGAGAGCGACTCCTCGTCGGACGAGGCCAGGCATCTGTTATGCGTTAGGCTGTCTATGTTCGAAATCCACGTGAGGGCAAAAAGTAGCTATCACCAGATCAAGTGGAAAGCACCCATCAGTTATTACTTCTATATCACATAGGAAAAGTGACTTGGCACAGATTCCTAGGTTTGGGATGAAGAGCCATACTCACATGGGATCGTGTACTAATCACACGAGGCCAAAATCAATTGCTCTGCCCCGGGGTTCGCTCGCCGAAAAATTGACCCGCCGCTCTCCACGGCCGTGGCCTGTGCGCCTGTGGCCCCGGCTCAAACGCCTCCGCGGCCATGGCCCTGCTTCACGGTCGCCGCCAGCCGGCTCGCCTGTTCAACCTACTCTGTCATGCGTCACGGCCATGCCAAGTCGCGGCAACCATCCTCATGGCCTTAAGTCGCCATCAAGTCATCAAGCATCAGAAGGTCAAATTGCTTGTCAAACTTCTTCGCCGACCGGCCTCCGTGGCCTTGTGTCGCTGCTTCCCCGCCGGATTATCTCTGCCCGCTTCAGCTGCTGCCCCGCCGGGCGGCGTCAAACGGCTGCCCGCTTCTGAACCACCGAGCTGACTCGCTACTGCTGCTCCCCGCGCGCCGGTTCACCACAGTTGCGAGCTGCTGTCGTCCACGCGCGCCGGCTCACCAGCCACGCCCGTGCCCTTGCCCTTCCTCTGCCGGGCCCAGTCTTAAGTCGCCGGCGTGCTTCCTCATCACTCCACCGCCGTGAGCCACCGAGTTGTTGTGAGCCGCTGTCTGCATTCGCACATCGCCATGGCCGGTTTTCCCCTGTCATTACAACCACAGTAGCGCCAAACCGCTGCTCGTTTCAACTGCAGCAGGAGAGTCTCCGCACTGCCAAGCTGTCAGGTCGTCATCACCGTCACGGCCTTAAGCTGCGGCAGCCACAAACCGTCTTGCTATAGGCATCCGGGTTCATGGCCGTTTTCTTCTGCAAATTGGGTCACCGCTGAAGCCCGAATTGAGAGGACTCGGCCTTGGTTCACGAGTGCCTTTGCTGCCTTTGGCCGCGGACTGGCCTTGCGCCCCGATTTGTCGGCCTCAACCTGCTGGACTCCGTTTCCGCCACGAGCCGTGTGGATCCACCGCCGGTGCAGAGCCGAGCCGCCCATGCTGGTTGCCCGCGTGCTTCGCGCGTCTTCCTCGAACCGCCGTCAGACGAGCCGCCGGGAGCTGACCCGCCGCTCGCCTCTGCTTCAGTCAAACCGTCGGGTCAATATCCGCGCCTTGAGCCGCCGGCCTCGACCCGCTGCTCCTGCCGTGGCTCTTGTCTTCGAATCATCTTAATCCGTCGGTGCCGCCATAAACCGCCTGCTCACTCCCTCCGCGCGTCCGGGCCGGATCACTGCTCGCGGCCACTTCCTGCGCAGCACCCCGCAGCTCTGCCCGGTGCCCCTCTGTCGCCCTGCTGTCGCCGTGGAGTGCCTCGCCCTGCCTTGGTTGCCTCCATGACATGGCTGTGCCTCGCCTCGCCTCCGCAGGCTTCCCGCTTCCAACGCTACAAGCCACCCTGACGGCCAGTTTCCAACCCGCCCCGAACTTTGAACCGGCGTATCTGAAACTGACCACATCAAGCCTCGTCGGTCCGCCTCGCGAGGGAATTCCGCTGCTAACTTGCCGTGCGGTTCAACCTGTCAGTGAGTCGCCGCCTCGCCGGTCTGATTCCTTTATGGCAAGCCACATCCACCACAATTGAGCTGGCCTCGTCTCCAGAACGCCGCAAGTCGCCTCCGCTGTAAACCGCCCCGGACAAGTCGCCGCTGCATCTGTCAAACCGGACCAGCCTCTACTCCGCCTCTAAACCGCCCTATCGGCCGACAGCAGCGACACGCCTCACCGCAAATCGTCTTTGAGCCGTCAGGGCCTCGATTCACCCCGCGCCATCGCCTTCGCCTTCAAACCGCCACTGCGCCCACCGGCCTGCAACTCGGGCCGCTCCGGACTCACGTCGGCAATCTTCACCTTGCCGCTCTTCTCCCGCAAGTCACTGCCATAGTAAGGACTCAGACTCTACTTCATCGCCGAGTCGCCCGTGGCGTGCAAACCGCCGTCGAAGTCACCGGGTCACCACCGAACTACGCCCGGTTCACCGTTCACACATCCAGCCAAGGCATAACTACGGTCATGCTTCGTCTTACGGGAGGTCCTTGCTAGGCACCGCGTCGAGTGCCGCCCAACTTGGTGCTGCGCTAAGGCGCGTTCCATCTCTACCATGGCCGCGCCGGGCCAGCCACCCCTGCTTTGATCCGCTTGCGCCAGCGCCGTTTCGTCGTCGTGCCACCATCCGCTTTGCCTAGCTCACCATCTCGGATCGAGGTCATCTCTATCCGAGTTGCCGTCGAACCTGCCCCTGGTCCGGTCGCCCGTTGCGCCGTCCCCCGAGTTGCTTGTTGTCTTGCTTCCGAGCTGCCGATCGCCAAGTCACCTCCACCATTTGCCCGGCGAGGGGGGCTCGTATTAGTAAATAGACGGGAGCGGCGGTTTGGAATTCATTCAACGCTTCTTTGAGAAATTAGGCGATTGGGATATGCCTCTAGGCGTGGAGTCGCTATATTTGGTCAGGGACCTGTCAATGTTGAGCAGGATGGAGCGTCGATAGTGCAGTTAAGGATGCAATTACGAGAAAAGAATTCAAAATGATGACAACTTTTGGAAAACAGTTACGGAAATTGGCTAGGATACTGAGGTTCCAAGCAAGACGGTTACAAAAATTATCTCTTGCATGAGGATAACGATATTGAACACTCCTAGATGAAGAGATTGCTGGTCGGTCGGTACTATGTTTACGTTGGATAGACCACAATGTTACCAAGGTGATCCATGGACGGTCCATTCGTCATCCGAACAAATCAGGTGATATTCATCTAAAGATTATTTTTCTTCACACATATTGTTTTTATCAAAGAACAATTACTTGGTCTATGATATTTTTTCCACAGGACCATTATTACAAAAGGTGTTGCAAAAGGGGCGTGAGCAAATATTTTTCACTAGCGCTCATCCTGCGCAGATTGCCACCCCTACTACATCAACACACACGGTTGACTTATTGTCCGCCCCCGCAGCCGATTCTCCCGTTCGCACTGGCTTACAACGCCGCGGCTGGTTCACCTGTGATTGATTTCAGCTTGACCATGGTGATCATCAACTCTGCGATGGATAATCACTAGCCTGGCGTATCAGGTGAAATCCATTCACTATATTTCTATGTTTTATATTGCTTTCTTTAAAAAGAGCAATTACTCCGGCTTGCAAAGTTATCTAATGCAGGACCCTAAACCGCAATATTGGTGCAAATTTTGAAGGCCATCAGAAAATTTCCGGCTTAAAAAGAAGGATTCCGGTTTAAAAATCCGGTTCAAGGGAAATCTATCTCCCACAAAGCTCTGAAGCTCTCAAATCCGGTTTAAGAATTTCCGGTTCAAAAAGGAATTAACTTCTCGTAAGTCCGAGTTTAAAGACCGTCAGAAAATTTCTGGCTGAAAATGAAGATTCCGGTTTAAAATCCGGTTCAAGGGAAAGAAGTCTCCCACAAAGCTTTGAAGCTCTCAATATCCGATTTAATGTCCGGTTCAAGAAGGATTTATCTCTTGCAAAAAGTTAAAGGGTGCCAAAGAGGACCTGCTGCCATGATGCGCGGTTCAAACATGGGTATCATGCCTTATTGGCTTATCATATTATTGATCACTTGGGGGCTTGGTCATATCTGAACCATAGTCACACCTCTTGATCGGCACATTGCCACAGTATCACTTGGGGGCTTTGGCCGTGTCCGAACCATAGCAACGCCATTTGGTAGGCGAAAATCCACAACATCACTTGGGGACTTGGTCATGTCTGAACCATAGTCACGCCTCTTGATCGGCCTAGTGCCACGGCATCACTTGGGGCTTTGGTCGAACCAACCATCGCTACACCTCTTGATCGGCGTAATGCCAATGCATCATTTGGGGACCTGGCTGACTTCGAACCATAGCTACGCCTTTTTGGGGCTTGGTCTTATCCGACCATGGTAATGCCACTTGCTCATTTGAAAGCCTCATTTGCAATGGTTTTATCTTTGCCTTTGCTTCGCTTTTTCTTTTGATAAAATATTTTTCCTGTTGCATTTTCAACCAACATTATTAAATCCGGTTCAACTATCGATTCTGATTGACGAACACGATTAAATCATAATCCGGAGACTATCAGCCCGATGCAGTTTTCGACTATAAGTCGCCAGCATATATTTGGATTGCGCCATTGGAATCATGCGCTCATAAATCATTGGATTATATTATTCAAATCTTCAAATAGCCAACATGACTGGATTTTATTATGGTAATCAGTAACCAGTATTATGATTAAGGTTTTCAAAGTCGCTTTAGCGCAATGGCTATTCTATTGTCAATAGATATGATTTATTTTACAATTGAAGGAATAGTCCCAAGTCGCTGCAGGCTTACAACCCAGCACTTGGGGGCTACATTATTCAACTTCAGATTATATCACATATGCGAGTCTCATGCCGCTACAAGCATGCACCATGACACTTGGGGGCTAATGCAAAGTCATTTTTATTAGTCTTATTGAAGACCCGACTCATCACATCATAATGAGCCGGCCCTTGGGGGCTACCAATTGCTCCTGTCAACAATTCAAGGTACATAATTTTAGTCTATTATTGAAGGATCCACTGCTCATTTGGTAAAGCACAAAGCTCTTAACCTTGTGGACGTGGGTTCACGCCCAATGGTGGGAGTTACATAATATAATGTTATTCTCAATGGAGTATATATAAAGTCCCAGCTCAATATTATCTTACTGAGCCGGCCCTTGGGGGCTACACGTTGCTGTTACATTCTACATGATCATATTTTTAAAGTCCCTGCTCATTATTTGCATAATGACCCGACCCTTGGGGGCTACACTGGTCGAAGTTTTTATGAGCATCAGGAAATTACAAGTCCCAGGTTGCTGCAAGCATGACAACCCGGCACTTGGGGGCTACATATGTGGAATACTCATTTCTGACTAGTGATTGAGATGAACAAACCTGGATTTCTTCAAGCTTGTGACATTCATATTGAAGCAAATCTTAAGTTGTTACTACGTTACCTTCTTAAGAGTTGAGGGCTACAAGTGATAGGCATATAAGAGGTATATTTTCAAAAGCTGATGTTAACAAACAGTTATGATCCGGTGCCATCAATATATGTAAACCGGCAAAGTTCTACATTCTTAAACCGGCTGAAGATCAGATGAGTATTTCAAAGACCAATATTTTTGTTAAGCATTGGAGCTGAGTCAAAGGAGTTATTCTTCACAATATTTCTCTGTGATAAACCAGTGTCAGCAAATTGATTATGAAGCTGGCCTATTGACCCGGATTTTCTAGAAGGAAATGACAAGGATTTAAAGATGCTTCAGATCAGTTTAACATGGATAAATCCAAATTAAACTGGGGGCTAATGTCGGGATATACCCAGGGTATGACCCGCCGAGTTATAAACCGGCTGGGACTTGGTAAACCGGTGGATGGTAAACCGGCGGAGAGTTAAGACAGAGAGTCAAGACAGATGGCTAAGACAGACGGTAAACCGGCTGGTGGTAAACCGGCAGACAATGTTAAACCGGCAGACCATGTTAAACCGGCAGACCATGTTAAACCGGCAGACAATGTTAAACCGGCAGACAATGTTAAACCGGCAGACAATGTTAAACCGGCAAACATTGATAACTGGGTTGTCAGGGGTTATGAAGCCCGAGATGTTATGAAGCCCAAGATGTTAAGAAGCCCATGAAGATAAGTTAGAATAGTTAAGTCTTAAGTCCGAGTTGGACTCTACATGTAACCCACCTCTTCAACATATATAAGGAGGGGTAGGGCTCCCCAAAGAGGGACAAGCTACAAGCAAGAAGAAACAATCTTAGGGCTAGACACAAAGAGGAGAGCCGGTTTACGGCAACTCCCTCGTGATGATAATGAGACCTAGCCTCAAACAGCATGTAGGGTTTTTATCGGATGATGTTTCCCGGGTCCCGAAGCTGTCTAAATCCCTGTCTTGTGTTGCGTCTCTTGATTCCGCTCAACCCCTCTCAAGCTACCACATAGATGCGTTGGCCTCGCGACTAAGTCCTGACACTAAGGACATCTGCCGTGACAATTCCACGACAGCACGCCCAGAATGCGGCTCAACCGCACTAGGGGCTCCCGATTGTGTCATTCTTTTTCTTTCTTCCTTTCTCTTACTTTCAGGACTCCGTTTTCCAGAAGCCCTGTCCGGCACTAGAATTGCCGAACTCATGATGCAACAGCCAGGGAAGCAGAAAGCTACGTCGAGTGTCCAGGTGGTCTCTACTACGAGCATTATACCTGTTTTACATACCATCCCGCAGCTTACCCCTGTAGGGGGACATGTTAAATAGTCCCATCCCTTGCTTATCGCACTATTTGTATCATCCTGCTTTCATTGCAGTACCTTTTTGAATAAACAATACTCCCTCCCTTCCTAAATATAGGGTGTATAGTTTTTGGCACGGAAATTAAAGAACGCACGTGGAGGGAAATTTTCACAAGTTTTGGGTGTGATTTCACCTGACTAATTGACATGAGAAAATAGAGGAGCTTGCCAAATATAAGGAAATGTAATCAAATCCCTAAAAAATTATCCAAACGAGTGGTGCAACGCAATACACCTTATATTTCGAACTTTTTCTCAAAAATATATACACCTTATATCAAGGAACGGAGGGAGTACATAGCTTTTGCCTATTATTGCACTCCTTTCTTTATCTCTATATATGTTCATTCATGACACGTTGCACCCGTACACTCTGGTACGGCCAATACACCAGGGGCTTAAGTACCCCAAAGATATGGTGTGATAAGTCCGAACACTTTCACAAGGGCGGCACCCCAAACTTATAGCATTATATGCATCGGCTCCGAATCATGTCTTGGGTCAAAAGTTGGGTTTGCCCGGCTCCCATGTTTTGGTACCTTATGTTCTCTTATATCGGCTAATGTAGCACTGGGAGAACCACTGTGATTTTGCCCCGGTTGAGCACCTCAGTGGAGAAAGCTAAAACTGACCGTCATGATAGGGCGGGAGCCGGTCGCTGTTCGAGAGGTTTTTTCGGGTCCCTAAAGGCTTATGCTGCTTAGAGCGAGGAGTCGGCATTGTCCGGCCAAGGCGTGGATAGTGCCCCGAACTCGGTCTTCCCAATACTAGGGGCTTCGCCAAAATTTAAAATTATAGAATTCTATGGCTAAGTGAGAGTGTTCAAGCACTATAGTCTGGTTGCCTTGTTCGTTGCGTTGAGCGCCTCCCTCGAAGGACCCAAGAATGGGAACAAGAGCGCTCAAGTTTATCCCGAACACCCCAAACTTCGTGGCATGGGGGTTGAAGCCAACGACTTGCCATCTCTCAAATTTGATAAACGGCCGCATGTAAGGTAATATTTTAAATTCACAAGCGTTGCTTAGCGCATATGAACAAGTTTTCAGCGTCTGATAACAAATGCGAGTCTATTCAAAAATTACATCTTTGGAGCATTCACTCGCTATAAAGGCGGGCACCCTTCAGACGCCTCATAGTACATTTCGGCTTGCGATGCTCCTTGCCCGGTGGCCCGTCCGTCACAAGCTTCAAAGCATCCATCTTGCCCGGTGCAATTTAGCACGGCAAGGGCCCGACAGAGCACCTTCAATGCAGACGGAGCGCTTGATGACTTCAATCCATGGACAAAGGTCCACCATCCGCCGCACTAGCCCGAAGTAGCTCCTGGCATGGCTTCCTTAGGCCACACCAATTATGAGGCCCTTCATGGCCTGTTCGGCGACCTTGTGGAGCTCGACTAGCTGCTTCAGCTGGTCGCTCAGGGCACGGATGTCCGCCTCGAAGATCTTGAGACCGAACACCTTTTAGTCGAGCTCCCTCCTCGACGGGAGAACGCGCAGCATCGGACACACTCTGGGGCAGATCTGTGAATGCTCCCCGGAGAGCTCGGATTCGGGTAAGTAATAGATAATTCACTTTCACATGCTTGCTTTGCATAAAGAATGCCTTACCCGCCGCTATCTTCTTTAATGATTCAATTTCTGGAGGGCTTTTTGGGCTTCGCCTTGGCGGCTTTGGCACTCTCAAGAGCCGAGGCGAGCTCGGACTCTCGAGTCTTGAGTCACGCCCAAACTCTCGTGTTTTTCCATGAGAGCTGGAGCTCTTGCCGCACCTCCGCCACCCGCCTCCTGCTTCTCTCGCTCGGTGCGCTCCACGGCCGCTTTGCTTCCGGCCATGGACACCGCTTCCTTGAGTCGCCACCTCGTTCGTGGCCCCTACAATACCCACGTTAGTCCTGTCATTTTTGGAACCAAATCCTTTCTATAAGGTATTACTTTCATAAGGAATTACTTACTTTCCTTGTCCTCGAGCTGCTTCTTGGCAAGGCCGAGCTCGTTCTCGGACCGCTCGAGGCTCTGCTTCAATGCATTGACCTCCAGCAATCGGTCTTGGCGGTCAAGCCGCGCCCTTTGCATTCCCATATTGACATACTTATGTTAGACTCCTGCAGATATCTTTTTAGATCCTCAGTCCGGCTTTTCTTTCCAACACCAACTAAGCATCGAGGCTACTGTCTATGCGGTAATATTTTTACATATTCTAAACTTACCTCAAAGCTGTTAGAAGGCTGATACAGCTTCATCAGCCCGCTCTTGGTGGATCTGAACTTTCTAGATCACCACACTCATAACGCAAGCGGTGCTCCTCGTCGATGGAGGCGTTAAGCGCCTCCAGCAAGCTATCCGGTGCCTCCGGATGGACGGAGGTCACCGGTGTCGCGATCTTGCCCTTCTTCTGAAGGGGCGCTTGCGGACTTCGAACCACTGAAGGTTCGATGCGAGTCCGCACACAGGCCGGACTTAGAGCCCTCGGGGTCTCGCCCCCTTCTTGCGCGTAGAGTCCGGGACCACCTCCCCTGGCTGGGCCCCTTTGGGACTCCACAGCGGTCTCGTCTGCGTCACGAGGAGAGAGGCGGTCGGAAGTGAAGTGCTATTCACATCCGACGAATCCAGGAGCTGCTCGGCGGCGCGAGCTCGTCCTGGGTGGGCTACATGGTTATATTCGGCGTTAGAAGACACTATGCGACAAATAAAAAGTCATGAGCTATTCTGGAGTCCGGACACTTACGATCTCGCCAGGGGCTTGGCCCTTGGTGGCCACTCCTCCTCATCGTTGTCGGCGTTGGTGGAGAAGTCCGGAGGAAGGGCCCTTCCTTTCTTGGACCCTCCAACCTCCCCACTCGGGGAGGCCTTCCTTTTCTTCTCTCCCCCCGCTGGGGGAGAGGCTTCTTCCTCCTCCTCGTCCTCGGGGAGGATTCTGCCTCGAGTTGTCCGGACGATGAGGCCGGCAAGCCTGGCGCCGGGAGCTCCTTGAGTTCCGTGGCCTTCTTCTTGGCCTTCTTCTCCGCACCACGTGAGGTGCGGAGCCAGCAGCCCGTCAATTGGGCGTCCGCTGGGTCTTCGGCAAGGGGCGGACAATTAATCTGTCCGGGCGTCTTCAGCTAGTCTGTCAAAGGTTAGGGAGTTTTAGATCCGCATAGAGTCAAACTATGAAAAAGAGTCCCATAAAGGGTAAAATAACTTACCTCGTTGGTTGACGCCATGCGAGCTGAATCCGCGATCTTGGTGGCGGATGCGGGAGCTTGGCGCCTGCACACACCTTCCGGGCATCTTCGCACGTAGTGTCGAAGAGCCGCTCAAGGTTGTGCTGTGCGGATCAAACTCCCACAAATTGAAGGCCCGTTGTTGGCATGGGAGAATCCGCGGATGAGCATCACCTAGATTACGTTGACAAGCTTGAGATTCTTGTCCACCAGGTTTGAGGACGCAGGTTTGGAGTCCGACAGCTCTTCCGAATCACCCCACGTCAGGCCCGTCTCTTTCCATGATGTGAGCCGTGTGGGAAGCCAGATCGAATTGGGGCCGCCACCCATTGAGAGTCGCGGCTCGGTGATGTAGAACCACCCGATTGCCACCTTTATGGTCTACACAAAGGAGCCCTCTAGCCATAGGACTTTGGCCATCTTGCCAACCATGGCACCTCCAAGACTCGGCTTGGCGGCCACCCACTACCTTCGTCTTGACATTGAAGGTCTTCAGCCATAAGCTGAAGTGGGGCTGGATGCAAAGAAAGGCCTCACACACGACGATAAACGCCGAGATGTTGAGGATGAAGTTCGGGGCCACATCGTGGAAATCCAGGCCGTAGTAGAACATGAGCCCCGGATAAATGGGTGAAGTGGAAAACCTAGTCCATGAGGAAGTGGGTGAGAACACCACCCTCTCATGGGGCACGGGGTGGGAATGAGCTGCCCCTCGTCGTCGGGAGCCGGTGCGCGATGTCGCTGGATAAGTATCCGCCTTCCGCAGCTTTTGACTTGTCCCTCCGTGGCGGAGGAGACCATCCACTTGCCTCCCGCTCCGGACATGGCTGGAGAAGGTTGAGGAGGGATGTGCGGACTTGGTATTTGGAGCTCGAGTCTTGTGAAATGGATGAGCAAAGGAGGAAGAAGGCATAGGTTAAAAGGTGGATCCTTATCCCTTATATGGGGACGGTTATCGTCCCCCGCCACTAGTAAAACTCGCTTATCTCCCAAGCGCCATTATCAATGGCGCGGTTGGGTTACCACGTCCGTATTGATGGGAATCCCGGAATAAGGGGCATGATCTCGCTTTGATAACACGTGCAAAGAAACGCCTCGCTAAACGCTGAGGTGGAGCAGTAAAAGCGATTCGTATAAAGGCCTGGCCTTTGTGTGATGTCACGCCGTAGAATACGTCAGCAGATCTGTGCAAAGGTTATTCTCTCTACGGTGGTATGTGGAACTTGTTTTGCTGACACAATCCTTGTGTTCAAAATCTTCTATGAAGTATTCGGAGGAGGAACCCGCCTTGCAATGCCGAAGACAATATGCGCGCCGGACTCGTCGTCATTGAAGCCTGGTTCAGGGGCTACTGAGGGAGTACTGGATTAGGGGGTGTCCGGATAGCCTAACTATCACCGTTGGCCGGACTCCTGGACTATGAAGATACAAGATTGAAGACTTCATCCCGTGTCCGGATGGGACTTTCCTTGGCATGGAAGGCAAGCTTGGCGATACGGATATGTAAATCTCCTACCGTTGTAAACCGACTCTGTGTAACCCTAACCCTATCCGGTGTCTATATAAACCGGAGGGTTTTAGTCCGTAGGATGAACAATAATCATACCATAGGCTAGCTTCTAGGGTTTAGCCTCTCTGATCTCGTGGTAGATCCACTCTTGTACTACCCATATCATCAATATTAATCAAGCAGGAGTAGGGTTTTACCTCCATCGAGAGGGCCCGAACCTGGGTAAAAACATCGTGTCCGTTGTCTCCTGTTACCATCCGCCTAGACGCACAGTTCGGGACCCCCTACCCAAGATCCGCCAGTTTTGACACCGACACCCGCCATGGAAGCCGCAGACTCAGCGGCGTTGGAGCCGCAAACAGAACCAACCTCGGGTGGAATCTGCGCCATCGGAGCCCCGGACTCGTTTCCGGCTACAGGTTCCGAACCACGTGCGTCCGCATACGTCGAGCTTGATCGGACATCGATCATCGAATTCAGCTCCACTGACATCTTCCCGCACTCACCATTAGGCGACATGCTAAACTCATTAAAAACACTCTCCTTAGCGGGGGACTCACAGCCAAATTATATCCGGTTCGAACTGGAGGCTCATGACGGAGAATTTCGCTTCCCACCCACCGCCCACTTCATAGCCATTGCCGAAGACTTAACCAACATGCACAATTACGGCTCCGAAGACATCGACGGTATGGACGACGATGCCGAAGAGGAGTAGGGCCAAAACCTGCCGTTTACCGGGCGTTGGACGACCACTTCTTCGTATGACGTGTACATGGTGGATACACCTAAAGAGAACAATGGCGATAACGAGAAGGGTCCAGTCGAGGATAAACCTCCTGAGATACAGCCAAAACACCGACGTCAGCGGCGCCTCTCTAAATCACGCCATGGAAAATATAGCGATACCGGCACGAGAGAAAACAATACTCCGGACGGTGCAGAAGACAAGGAATACCCCGTTGAGCCACCCTCCGAACAGGACGAACGGGAGGACGGGCGAGTCAGCCCTGATGAATAGGCTGTAAACAAAGAATCGGAGGACAATAATTATCTTCCACTCTCAGAGGATGAGGTGAGCCTCGGCAACGAGGATTTCATCGTGCCTGAGGAACCTCTTGAGCAGGAGCGCTTTAAGCGCCAGCTAATAGCCACTGCGAGGAGCCTGAAAAAGAAGCAGCAGCAGCTTCAAGCTAATCAAGACCTGCTCAACGACAAATGGACTAATGTCCTAGCAGCCGAGGAATACGACCTCGATCGCCCAACCAAAATTTACCCGAAGCGCAAATTGTTACCCCAATTCGATGACGAGGCGTTGGAGCCCGTACCATCAGCGTGTAATGCGGCTGACCGACCACCATGTGGCCGGGATAAAGCGGCACCTCAAGTCGAACACCAATCCGTCCTACCTCACCGTAAAGGCAGAGATAAAACAGCTCGGGGTTATACATATGACCTGCGGCAGGACCTAAAGAACGGAACAGGTTAGACTAAATCGATCTACGGATCTCGGGGGCGTGCCCTGACGCGCGACGATGGCCATTTGGCCGGACGTGACAAACATAACCACGCCCGGGCTGAAAATCGCAGACAGACTACACCCGAACTACGTCGCGACTTGGCGCGATACAGAGGCGCCGCACACCCCCTCTGCTTCACTGACGAAGTAATGGAGCATGAATTCCCAGAAGGGTTTAAACCCATAAATATTGAATCATATGATGGAACAATAGATCCCGCTGTATGGATTGAGGATTTTCTTCTCCATATTCATATGGCCCGAGGTGATGACCTTCACGCCATCAAATACCTCCCGCTAAAACTCAAAGGGCCAACTCGGCACTGGTTAAACAGTTTGCCTGAAAACTCTATTGGTAGCTGGGAGGACTTGGAAGATGCCTTCCGCGACAACTTCCAAGGTACATATGTACGACCTCCAGATGCTGATGACTTAAGTCACATAGTTCAACAGCCCGGAGAGTCAGCCAGGAAATTCTGGACCAGGTTCCTAACTAAAAAGAACCAGATCGTCGACTGTCCGGATGCCGAAGACCTAGCGGCCTTTAAGCATAGCATCCGTGACGAATGGCTCGCCCGTCACCTCGGCCAAGAAAAGCCGAAGTCCATGGCAGCCCTCACGGCACTCATGACCCGTTTTTGTGCGGGCGAGGATAGTTGGCTAGCCCATAGCAATAACACTACAAGCGAAGCTAGCACCTATGAGACCAGAAACAGCAACGACAATCCCGACGCAACAGGCACAAGCGTCGAAGCAATGGTGACAATACCGACGACACTGCGGTCAACGCCGGATTCAGTGGCTCCAAGTCCGGCCATGGAAGAAGCCATATAAAAAAAACAATGTCGGGCCCATCCAATTGGACCGCATACTCGATCGTCCATGCGGATCCATGGCACCCTGGACAACCAGCCAATCATACCAACAGAGACTGTTGGGTTTTAAACAATCGGCAAATTAAATGCCGAGAACAAGGAGAAGGGTCATAAGCGAGGACGGTGACGAGGAGTCCCATCCGCCCGAACAGGGGGACGAAGCCCCCCAAGTTAAAGCAGTGAACATGATATCGCTACCCATATCCCCAAGAGGGAGCACAAACGCGCGCTCAGGGACGTCTACGCGATGGAGCCAGTCGCCCCAAAGTTCAAACCATGGTCTTCCTGTCCGATCACTTTCAATCGTAGGGACCATCCGACCAGTATCCGTCATGGCGGTTCAGCCGCACTGGTCCTCGACCCAATCATTGATGGATTCCATCTCATGCGAGTCCTCATGGATGGTGGCAGCAGCCTGGACCTGCTCTATCAGGATATAGTGCAAAAAATGGGCATTAATCCCTCAAGGATCAAGCCCACAAAGACTACCTTTAAAGGAGTCGTACCAGGTGTAGAGGCCCGCTGTACGGGCTCAATCACACTAGAGGTTGTCTTCGGATCCCCGGACAACTTCCGAAGCGAAGAGTTGATCTTTGATATCGTCCCCTTCTACAGTAGCTATCACGCACTGCTGGGACGAACCACATTTGCTCTATTCAACACAGTGCCACAATATGCTTATCTCAAGCTCAAGATGCCCGGACCACGCGGCGTCATAACAGTCAATGGAAACACAGAACGCTTCCTCCGTACCGAGGAGCACACCGCTGCTTTAGCAGCAGAAGTACAGAGCGGCCTTTTCAAGCAGAACCTTAAGCCGCCCCGGCCGAGCTCCCGAACACTATCAAACAAGTTTGGACTACTCTGCAGCAGGATAGCCCAGCTCGTCAAGAGCTCGACTAGAAATTTGGCCTCCGTCCCAGTCCCGACCAAGTGGCGGCGTTCGTACCGCGCGTACATAACTACGCACTCAAAATACCATGGGCATAGACGGAGGCATAACTAGATTGTGATCCATAATACGGCTCAACCTCCCCTGGACACACATACTTTCACTTTTTCCTTTTTATCCTTTTCAGGTTTCTTTTCCATAGGCCTTTCCTGCCGGCCTGATCACCGGTCCTTTTGAAAGGATAGATACACCAAGACGGCAAGAAGCACTGACTTATAAGGGAATTTCTAGGTGGTCTCTTTAACGATCACTCTACCTGTTTTCAGGACCCGCACGCAGCTCTCCCTTGGTTGTGGCATAATAGATAGCCATGTTGCTTATTGCACTACTTGTACAAATATGCTTTGACGTATTAATCAAACTATAATGGAAACAGTTTGCGGCCCAACTTCTGCGGCACTAGCTTGCTACCTTTTTTTGATAATCTTATCAAATCCCACCCGTACACTTTGGTACGCTTTAATCTGCCAGGGGCTTCATTGTGCCCCATAATACGGCAACAAAGTCCGAACACTTTTTACAGTATAGTTCGGCACCCCGAATTTAGCATTATATGCATTGGCCCTGAATCATGTCTTTGGTCAATAGTTGGGTTGCCCGGCTCCTGTGCTTACTACCTTACGTTACGCTATATCGGCTAGGGTTGTAAAGGTGAACTCTCGCGATTGTGTCTGGTTTATCCGGATGAGCACCTCGATGAGAAAGCCGGCCGATCATTATGATGCAGCGTGGGCCGTCGACTCTTGGAGGTTTCAAATCTTTAGTGATTTTTTCCGCATTACGTGATGAATCGGTTCTTACCCAATCAGGTGCTTACAGCACCCTAGTTCGGATACTAGGGGCTGCGCCTAAATTTTTATTGTCAAACTCCTATGGCTAAGTGAGGGTGATAAAGCCACATAGTCCGATTGCCTGGTGCATTGCGCTAAACGCCTCCTTCAAGGACCAAACAATTGGATCAAGAGTGTTTATATTCCATCCCGAACACCCCCTACTACCTACGTGGGGGATGAAGCCGACGACTGGCCAACTCTCAGATTTCATAAAAACGGCCGCACAGCAGGAATTTTTTTAACAAGCATTATATTACATAACAGCTTTGTTTCTCCATATAGGACAAAATAACATGAATGTATTCATTCGAAGATAATGTCCTTAGCACATTGCTCCGCTACAATGCGGGATCCCTCCAGGACATCATCAAAATATCACTCGAGCGTGCGGTGCTCCTTGCCCTCGGGCGGTCCCTCGGTCGTGAGATTGACGGCATTCATCTTCGCCCACTGCACCTTGACATGTGCGAAGGCCATCCGCGCACCTTCGATACATACCGACCGCTTGATGGCATCAAGCCGGGGGGAGGCATTTACCAGCCGCTTCATGAGCCCGAAGTAACTGCTGGGTATGGCTTCGGCCGGCCACAACCGGATTATCAAATCCTTCATGGCTAGTTCGGCCACCCTATGCGGTTCGACCAGCTGTTTTAGCTGGTCATTAAAGGGCACCGAATGTTCTGGCGCAAGGTATTGCGACCAGAACAGCTTCTCCGTCGAGCTCCCCTCTTTGGCTCGGAAGAATTCCGTAGAATCGGCAACACTGCACGGTAAATCCGCAAACGCTCCTGGAGAACTCCAAATCCGGGTTAGTAAGAGATACCTTCTCTTCACATACTTGCTTTGCATAAAAAAAGCCTTACCTGCCGTGATTTTCCTGGCCTCCTGGATTTCCTGAAGGGCGCCCTGGGCTTCGACCCGGGTGTCTTGTGCGCTTTGGCGGGCCTTGGCAAGTTCGGACTCTTGATCCGCAAAATTGCGCTCCAAGGACTCGCATTTCTTCACTACGTCCTGAAGCTCCCGCTGGACCTCACCAACCCTGGCCTCGTGTTTTTCATGGGCGGCTTGCTCCTTTGCCGCTTTCTTTTGGGCCTCGGCTAGCGCTTTCTTGAGGGTTTCCACCTCAGTCGCCGCTCCTACAAATATCATGGCACTATGGTCTGCACAAGTCATTCATACTTTCCGGATATACACAAGGTCATCACATACCTTGCTTGTCCTCCATTTGCTTTTTCTTCCTCGGCCCGCTCCCGACTCTGCTTTAGCCCGGAGACTTCGGCAGCATGAGAGGTCGCAGCTAGCAGCGACGCCTGCTTATTCACATAAGCCATATTTGGTTAGTCTCCTGCGAAAATTGCTTGATGCTCTGTCCGGCTTTTCTTTCCGAACGCCGGACAGAGTCTCAGGGGATACTGTCTATACTGTGACATTCTTTTCACATAATTGCGTTGCTTACCTCAAAGCCTGTTAGAAGGCTGGTGCAGGCTTCGGTCAGTCCGCTCTTGGCGGACTAAATCTTCTCAATCACCGTACCCATGAGGGTACGGTGTTCCTCAACAATGGAAGCACTTCGCAGCGCTTCCAGTAGAGTGTCCAGTGCCTCTGGTTGGACAGAGGTCGCCGATGGGATGGGCACACCTCCTTCTTTCGGAGGAGGTTGCTTGCCGGATTCTGGAGCCGTATAGGTCTCCGGGTCCGTATTCGCTGGGGGCCGAATTGGATATGGCCCCCATCGCCAGTCTCCATGGGGATTTGCTCCCCCCATGTGTCCGGCGGCCGAGGTTTCACCCTCTGACGCCGCCCTGATGGCCTCCTGCACCTCTCCCTGGCCTTGGATCCTTCGGGATAACACCTCGGTATCATCCATGGCCCTGGGAGAGGAGGTCGACGGAAGGGACCCGCTGTCCATCACCTTCAGGTCCAGTGAATTCTCCTACGATAAGGACCGCTCGAGGTCGGAGCGAGCCGGACTGCAAGTGCATGATTCAACACGTTAAAACTACGAAGTAAAGAGGCGGATATATGAATGCGTCAGGATCTCTGAGTACTCATGATTCAGCCAAGGGCTTATCTTGGGGGCGCTGCTTCGGGCTGCTATCGATGTCCCATGCGGAGTTATCCGCGAGGGAGACCTTCCCCTTCTTGGATGCCTCTGCGTCTAGCTTTGTGGAGGCCGCCCTCCTCTTCCTTCCCCCCTCAAAGGGAGAATTGCTTTCCTCCTCCTCCTCGTCGTCCTCGGCGGCGGAGGAGTGAGTTTCGGCGTCTTCGGACGTCACGTCCGAAGCGCCCTTGCGATGGAGACCACTTCTGGTCTCCTTGGCCTTTTTAATGGCCTTCTTCTCCGGCGCCTGATAGGGCGCCGGAACCAGCATCTTTGTCAGACGCGGATAGCTGGGTCCTCGGGCAGCGGAGCCGGACACTGGATCTGCTTAGCCTTCTTTGTCCAGCCATGAAAAGTTAGATAGGGAAGCTTAGACATCTTCCTCGAATATACAGGAGGAAGATGTACCTCGTAATATGGAGAACTTACTGGACTGGCTAGATGAGCCAGATTGTGACCGTGGTCCTCGGTCGTCTCTGGCCACGTCTGGTTTCCCTTGAATAGCACCTTCCAGATATCTTCGTGCATAGTGCTGAAGAACCGTTGCAAGGTCTGGTGCTTGGCCGCGTCAAACTCCCACAAATGGCAAGTTCGGCGCTAGCAGGGAAGGATCCGGCGAACAAGCATCACCTGGATCATGTTGACGAGCTTAATGTTCCTGTCCAACATACTGTTGATACGTGTCTGCAGCGGCTTCAGCTCATCTGACGAAGCCCAGTCCAGACACTTCTCCAGCCAGGAGGTGAGCCGCATTGGGGCCCCGGACTTAAATTCGGGAGCCGCGACCTAGGTGGAGT
Organism: Aegilops longissima; assembly: GCA_021605205.1. Classification (NCBI taxonomy): domain Eukaryota; kingdom Viridiplantae; phylum Streptophyta; class Magnoliopsida; order Poales; family Poaceae; genus Aegilops; species Aegilops longissima. Next base: position 172,142,009 of record CM038676.1, read on the forward strand.
CGCGGGGTTCTGTGACATAGAACCATAGCTTTTGCCACCCTTTTACGCTCTCTACGAAGGTACCTTTGGTCCATGTGACATTGGGCATCTTGCTCACCATGGCGCCTCTGCACTCTGCGTGTTGACCGTCCACCACCTTCGGCTTCACATTGAAAATGTTGAGCCACAGTCCGAAGTGGGGTGGGATGCGGAGGAAGGCCTTGCACACGGCGATAAATGACGAGATGTTGAGGAAAGAATTGGGGGCCAGATGGTGGAAATCCACCCCGTAGTAGAACTTGAGTCCGCGGACAAATGGGTGGAGAGGGAATCCCAGTCCGCGGACGAAGTGAGGGATGAACACCACCCTCTCATGGGGCTCTGGGGTAGGGTTGATCTGCCTTGGTGCTGGAAGCCGGTGAGCCATTTCCGGGGCTAAGTACCTGGCCTCCCGGAGCTCGGTGATGTCCTTCTCCTTGACGGAGGAGACCATCCACTTGCCCTGTTCTCCAGAGCCGGACATGGCTGGAGAGCTTTTTTGAGGTGGAAAGGATGGAAGCTTGGGCGCTGGAGCTCGAGAATGGATGGGCAAGGAGGAAGAAGGCGTGGGTGAAAGAAAGGAATCCTTATCTCCTTATAAAGGGAGCGAATATCAAGCGCCTCCCCACTCGCCTTAAACCTCGCCTATTCCCAAGGGCCATCATACGGCATGGTTGGATTACCCACATCCATATTGATGAGAATCCCGCAATGAGGGGACGTAATCTCTGCTTTGACAAGACGTGCCAATGAAACTGCGTCTCAAAACATGGAGCGGCAAGCTAAAAAACGGTTCGAAATAATAACCGGGCAGCAATGTGATGTCACGCCACGGAAATCGTCAGTGGATTGGACTCGTGAAATATTTACTCTCTGCGGTTGTGTGTGGTACTTGTTTTGCAGAGCCGGACACGTTCTTTGTGTTCGAAGGCTGTTTTGGAGTATTCGGAGGAGGAACCCGCCTTGCAATGCCGAAGACAATTTGCGCGCCGGACACCTCGTCATTGAAGCCTGGTTCAGGGGCTACTGAGGGAGTCCTAGATTAAGGGGTCCTCGGGCGTCCGGCCTGTTGGATATGGGCCGGACTGATGCGCTGTGAAGATACAATACCGAAGACTCTCACCCGTTTCCGGATGGGACTCTCCTTGGCGTGGATGGCAAGCTTGGCGATCGGATATGAAGATTCCTTTCTCTGTAACTGACTTCGTGTAACCCTAGTCCCCTCCAGTGTCTATATAAACCGGAGGGTTTAGTCCATAGGGACAATCATAATCATAGTCATACAGGCTAGACTTTTAGGGTTTTAGCCATTACGATCTCGAGGTAGATCAACTCTTGTAATACTCATATTCATCAAGATCAATCAAGCAGGAAGTAGGGTATTACCTCCATAGAGAGGGCCCGGACCTGGGTAAACATCGTGTCCCCCATCTCCTGTTACCATCAACCTTAGACGCATAGTTCGGGACCCCCTACCCGAGATCCGTCGGTTTTGACACCGACACTCGCCGCCTTGCACCGCTTCCACCGCCGCCGCCGTGTAGCGCCGCCCCGAGCCGCTGCCGCCGGAGTCGCCGCTGCCGCCAGAAACCGCCGCCGTCGTCGAAACCGACCGAACTGGTAAAAAAAGCCGCCCCGGTCTGGTTTTATTTTGGTTTACGGTTTTATTTTGGTTTTTCTCTAAAACCCGATCGGTTAATTATTTAGTGGACGCTCGCTAGTTTAAGTTTTGTAGCGAACGGTTTTCGTTCTATAAGCTTCTGTAGCGAACGTTCGTTCGTTAGTTTTTTCTTTTTCTATTTTAATTTCGGCCAGGGACCCAGATGCAAATAGTTTCTTATAGTTTGGCCCCTGATATTTAAACCCTCAAAACTTTTTACTCGTTTGTCCAAATCCAACGAAACCAACACCCACTTCTTCGTTATGATCCCCTCTATTCAGATTATCAACTTGAACATATTTTAGAAAGTTTAAAATTTGATTTCAAATAGATTTGAATTCAAACTTCTTTTGTTCATAACTCGAGTTTTATAACTCTGATTTAATTGATTCTTTTTGCTAATCGAAGCTCTTGACCTAAACTTTCTGATAAGACCAATCCCCCAATTTTGGTACTGTTAGAAATTGTTTTCTGTTGTAAGAGTTATTTGCCTGTTTTCGAAGTTTTCCGAGATCTTTGCTTCGATTCTTTTGCATGGTTGCTTATGTGTGGTTACTATTGCTTGCTCACGATAGATTGATCGGAGTGTGACGAGTAGATCTATCACGAGTTATGAGTGCGACAAATCTTCATCAAGAGTACAAGGCAAGTTCACACTTTGATCATATCTCTTTATTACCCAGGTTTTTATGCATTAGTTTCAACCCTCAAACATTGCATGGTTAGGATTTGTTAACATGTGGTTACTGGGAAGTAGTTGATGAGGTAGGAACTTATTGTCTTATATTCAAACCCGTGGGTGTTACTACGTTATGCTTATACTGCTATGCTATGCTCGTAGACGTGGATTGGTTGTGAGATTCATGAAAGATGTGAGAGTTATACTTAACTAAGGGAAACTTAAGGTGGCTACTTTAATACACATCTGGTTGGATTGGTTGGGGCACCCTGGGGATACTAGTGGATTTCCCGGACACTTGGCGAATCCAGTGTTGTCCTAGGAGATCCCGGGGAACCCGTGTGATCATCCTATGGTTTGCCACCTAGGCTCAAAGAGATCATAAGATTATTCATGCTAGAAACTTCCGTGTGCAGCCACAAGCCATTATGGGCTCTGGCATAGTTGAGTATGTTGTGTGACCTCTTAAAGTGGTAGACTAGCATATGTAGGGGATGTAGGTGGTACTGTCTACCCGTCGTAAAGAGTTAATGCTTTTGAAAGACTGTGTCTCGGTCATCCGTTTCTCAAACATCATGTAGTGCGAGAAATTCAACGGAGGAGATCGAGTCTTGTGGGGAAAAGTGCGCAAACCTCTGTAGAGTGTACAAACTAATCATGATTAGTCGTGTCCCCGGTTATGGACATCTTGAGTATCTGGTACTTGAATTATTATGTTGATCTCATCACTCTATTTAATGAAATTTTTGGGTTATTAATGTTTTTTGGGATTGAGTTGGGGTTACCTTCTCAATATTTTCAACAAACATTGTAGTTACATAAAATATATTCCTTTGTTGTAGGAAAAAATTAGCTTTATGCAAAATTAAACTTAGAGCCTCCACCAGCCATATATGCATGTAGTGATAGCCATTATTCAGCATTGCTCAACAATGTGAAATTGCGAGTACATTCAATGTACTGACCTATATGGCTGCAACGTCTCATGTTGCAGGATTCTTATGACGAGTAAGTGATATGTTAGGGTTATGATTTTGTACACTCAACTTTGCCATTGGCGTTGTTGGGAACTCCACAACCTTGTTGTTACTTCCGCTATATGGATTGAGGTAATAGTATTTACGTTACTTTATACATGTGATTTACCTCTATTATAAATCCTCGAGTACTGTGTGTGTCAGCATACCGATCCAGGGATGACACTTAAGCACAGAGACTTCGATCCATTGGGATCGGGTCGCTACAGAGGATGATGAGGACATCAATACCATTGTTACACCCACAACCCTGCTGCTATACATACTGGACCAATTACTAGAGCTCGCGCACGCCAATTGAATTTCAGGTACTTTCGTTTCTTGATAAAGATTCTAATGTTCATGAGAATATGATGTTGCCTAAATTCGATACATTTGTTTTGCTTACAAATGAAGGGCCTAGGTTGGACAAGAAAGATGAACCTTGGAGCAAGTTCAAGCATGGAGATGATGGCATGCGCAAGGAGAACAAGAATGAAGTTTCAAGTGATCATTTCAGGACTTTGAAGCCACCATAATGAGTGCATGAAGGCTTGGACGAAATATACAAGATGCCACTTCCTAAATTTGGTCCAGAGGCTATTATAGGTGTTGCATCGCCTTATTATTGGGCCAGCCCCATGTAATTTCGAAATACTTGAGTATAGACTGTTTTTAGAGTCCGTATGTGTGGGGAAACAAGAGATAGGGTTGGTTTCGGACCCCTCCTCCTAGGGCCACGAAATTCCCCCTTCTTCCTCCATATATATAGCCCTTAGGGAACCGTTTAGACTTTGGGTTTTGTTTACATTAAAAGTTCGCCATAACGACAACTTCGCGTACTTCGTTTGTGTTCAACGACCAGACCTAGACGTCACAGAACCCCATCTTGATCAATAAAGCTTTCATCTTATATTCGCAATATCCAGATTGCAATCTCAGTTTCTTACTTGTTCTTTGTTTGCTCGCAGGAAATAGACCCTCGTGGTCAGGTTGATCGTGCTTTGGTGTGGTCAATTACCCCTCCGAAGTTGGTTTAGCGACTGCTAAGGCGCGACGTCTTCGCACGTTCGTAGTCGGATAGTCAAAGTCGAATCCCACAGAAAACAATATCTATATCATCGAAGCATTGGGACACCTTAGCCTCTATCAGATGGTCATCTTGTCGAAAGCGATTGGGTAAGCCGACCATGGATTGTACTTCGGGGCGACGGGCTCCAAGGCGTAAACGTCCCGAAGTGCTTGTTTCTGCTCCCGTTTGCGGATGTGGGTGACATAAATCATGTTCATGTCCTTTACGTCGGGAGGGAATTGTTTATGTCCTCCATTGTTCGGCCGCCGAGGTTCATCCTCATCTTTGTTGCGAGGCTGACCTTTATTTTGACCCTCCGTTGCCATATTTCCGGCCTGCTTGAAGATCCATCAGTTCCGATTTGTATGGTTTGCAGGTTTATCCGCGGGGCTATGGATTTGGCATGGCCTATCGAAGATCTTGTCCAGCTGGCTGGGTTCATCCTTGTTCCCTTTAAAGCACCAATTAAGCACTCTAGTTTAGGTGCTAGAATGGCCTTGCAAAAATGCGATGGACTTGACTCCTCATGGAAATAGCCGTAATTTCTCAGTCGAGGTCTCATGGCGGCGCCACCATCATCCACATTCTTGCCCTTCAAGCTGTTTCCTGATGCCGCCTCCTTAACCTTCGGGTAGTTGCCCAAAGAAACACTGTTGAGGACGAGCTTCTCTGCAGAGCACATCATTTCACAAATGAAAATATCAATGGAGCTTATCAGGAGAGCACTGCATTTAACAAATGAACAAAAAAAATCTGACCCTATACTGACTTTGTACATGGTATGACCCGAGCAATATGTGTTGGTATGATCAATGCATCGGTCATTACAATGTGCATTGCTACGATCGGTGCACTTCTCATGGCAATGGGCATTGCTATGATTACATAGCAAACACATAACATGGATAGCAAGCACGTAGCATGCACTTATTCTAGGCAAGCAACCCTACAGAGCATGCACAAATTCTTGATATGCAATCCTACATATCATGCACACATTCCAAGAAAGCAATCATAGTATTCCTACATAGCATAAAAAAATTCTAGGCAAGCAATCCTACACTCATGATAGCAGTCCTACTATCCTAGTAATCCTAAGTGTAGCAATCCTAACCGATACAATAATCATATCGAGTCGAATTGAAGCAACTACCCAAAAATCATAACCGGTACAATAATAAAATCTTCAAAAGAGAGATGTGTACTTATAGGGTTCACATGCGCTGGAGAGCATGACGCCAGAGGTGGAGCAGCCGATGATGGACGAAACCCTGTCGTCAACAATAGCACGGCCTTAACGAATGTGTCGGGAGCTGCAGCCGATGACCCACCATATTTGCGACCATCGTCACTACCTCCGCATTCGCGATATCGGCCGCCATAGTCAAGGTACCAGCCAGGGTACCATCGGATTGGGCTGGAGCGATGGAAGAAAACCCTCACAAGGGAGTGGGTATCCCCTCCCTGGCCCAGGATCAGCCATCTACTGGGGGATCGAAGATGAAGAGGTCATGTAGCCGCTAGTCGCCGCCTGTTGGGGATGTAAATATTTATATAAGCCATCCATGAGGGGCCGGGTTATGCAAAGAGAGATCTATCAGAAGAAGCCCAAGACCAAGCATGAAGATGGTGGTTCAATAAAGGGTCTAAAGCCCACGGGCGGCTTAAGGCCCGTCGTAGTAAACCGCCATAATGGCATGACTTGTATCATAAGGTAGATATAACTAGTCACCGAGTCGGACACTGTTTATGAGCCGGACGGGACTCTGTAAGCCGCATGGCGTCAACCCGTGTATATAAGGGGACGACCCACCGGCGGCTTAGGGAAAGAAACAACTCATCGAGAACCGGGCATAGCGTATCTCGCTCCCTGGTCATCGAAACATCAGGCAATACCAACTCAACTAGACGTAGGCCTTACCTTCACTATAAGGGGCCAAACTAGTATAAATCTCTCGTGTCCTTTGTCCCGATTAACCCCTTTAAGCTTCCTAGCTGCGATGGCTCCACGACTAAGTCCTTGCAAGAGGACATCTGCCGTGACAATCCCACGACAGTTGGCGCCCACCGTGGGGCCAACGCACGGTGGATTTGAGTTCTTGAAGGGCAACTTTGAAGGGCTCAAGGGATACGCAGTGGGCCGGATGACCAAGAGTCGTCACGGCAAGATCTACATCGACGACGAAGGCTGGGGCCTCGACGCCGGCTCAATTGAGTAAGGGTACCGGGTCCCCTTTGGCGGAATCCACGTCTTCATCGGCCGGATTGGTGAGCCGGGCCCTGAACCGGACTGCTGCACTGACCTCGTCGAAACGGCTCAGCGTGCGAGACCCGCCCGAGCTTAACCCATCGTGAAGCGTGCCTTCGTGGGTTGCATCCACGGAGGAGAACTTTCTGAAGGATCTATAGATGGTGGTGCGAAGGTCGTCCTCTCCGACGGTGATTCGTCCGCCGATTCAACAGATTCATTGTATCTGTTACAGGATGGCAGGCTTAAGGGTTGTTCCGACGGCTCTAGTATTCCGGACCCCTATGAGCCGCCAAGCTGGGCAGGAGTTTTCATGGCTGGTACTCAACCCGGTCAAAACTCAGCGGCTGCAACAAAGAATAACGTCCGGGTCGGAGCGGCTGGGGCAGGAGGCCTGTCGCCCCGCTCAGTCTTGACGGATCTCATGGATAAGCCGACGGCCTCGTTAACCACCACACCATCCCCGTGAATCAAGATGAGCATAACGCGGAGGTGGCACGCAGGTGCGTGAGGAGATAGCTCGGGCGAGGCCTTGGCAGCCGAGGACACCAGGTTAGCCACGGCAGGCGGCTTTGGGCGACGGGCACAACAGCTATAGTCAGAAGCCTTCCAGCTTACGATGAGCCTGAACGCATCTAACGAGGTGATGAGGAGGAGGCATCAGAAAACCCAATCTCGTTTACCTCCGGTTTATGATCCTCGGAATCTTTTCGCTACACCCGGAGCCGGCCCAAGTAACCCGCCAGATGCAAATCAGCTTATCACAGCCGAAACAGGAGGACCGGCTCAGCCTCGGGAGATGGCACCTCCTCATGGGAACATGGCACCGCCCCGTTACGTACCGATACCGCCGGCTCACTTTTCCAACCCCATGGAGAACTTGATCGCAACATCAGCATGTTTGGCGGCTCTCCCGATGGACGGTGACGATCCAACAGCAGTGGAGACCCGAAGGATCAGAGACCTCGTCCAGACAGCCCTGGCTCAGCAAGAGACTTATTCCTACAGCCGGGACATGATTCATTCAACTCCTCCGCCTTGGTTAGCTCCGGCTCGTCCAAACCGGAGTCCGAGTTACAGCAGCACATGGAGTCGAGCTTTTCAACCAACGCCAGCGCCAGAACCCGCCGGTGGTTATAACCGGTGCAGGACCGAATCGTCAAGAGGACGAGCGGGCGGCTCAGCTAGCGGCTCAACAAACGGCTCATCAGGACTTTCCAGATTATCCGACGACTTCCGTTGAGGCGGGAGTGGCTACCAGAACCGGTGGTGTTCCTTGCTTAGTGCCGGCTCTACGTAATGTAGTTTACCCAAGGACTTCAAGGGACCTCGGAAGGTGCCGAATTACACGGTGGGCTTATAGCCCGGAGCGTGGATCAAAAGTTATGAGATGGCCATGCAGCTGTTGGAGGTCAGCGATGCAGCAATGGCTAAGTACTTCACCATGATGTTAGATGGAACGGCCCGGTCTTGGTTAAAGGGCTTGCCACCCAATTCCATTAGTTCATGGGCAGAGCTAAAGGCACATTTCATCCAGAACTTCAAAGACACTTGCAAGCAATCTATGTCGATTGTGGACTTGACAAATTGTAAGCAGGAGGAGGGCGAATCCACGACTCATTGGGTACGCCGGGTCAAGGAGATAATACATTCGTCTGACAAGATGGATGCCGGCTCTGCAGTCCTCATGTTGGAGAAGAACTGCCGCTTTGAGCCGCTGAGACAGAAACTGGGGCGCCTTAAGCGTATTGCAATGATATGGGCACGCTGATGGTAGCTTTAGTCAAATATGCCGACTCTGATAGTACCAAGGATCCCGCGTCTGATGAGGAAAAGACAGGGAAGGGAAAGAAGAACGGCAATGGAAAGGGTCAGCAGCATAACCCGATGAATCAAGGAGGCAATAAGCGTAAGGCTGAGGGTAACCCGGAGTTTGTAGCCAACGCGAATGCGCAGGGTAACAATCAGAGACGTAAGGGCAAACCACCCCCTCGATCTGGCGGGTCAGGCCCATCTCTTGAGCAGCTACTCAATGAGCCTTGCCCGAGACACGGTACCCGGGAACGACCCGCCACCCACTTATGGAAAGATTGCGCGATCATGAAGGCTTTTAAGAATTCCAACACGTTTGATGGCAATCACGGGTCGGGCGGCGGTTCAAGTTCCAGCTTTCAGGGACATCAAGGCGGTTATAATCAACAACAGTCTGGTCAAGGGGGACAACAGCAGCAGCAGTCGGGTTATCAAAACCACCCGAAGCAGCTGAATAGTGGGCAGTATCACGTGTTCACCACTAACTTGTGCAAACATGACTAGAAGGTTCATAAGAGGGCCGTGAATTCTGTTGAGCCGGCGGTTCCCCGTTATTTGAGGTGGTCAGAACAGCCCATTGTATGGAGCAGGGAAGATCACCCCCTCCGGGTTGATAATCCGGGTCAGTTAGCCTTGGTGGTAGTACCTCAGGTTGGTGGATATAAATTCACTAAGGTACTCATGGACGGAGGTAGCAGCATCAATATCCTCTAATATGAGACCTTCCGACGCATGGGATTGACTGATAAGGATTTGAAGACGTCCAACACTGTTTTTCATGGAGTGGTGCCTGGTAAGTCGGCTTACCCAGTTGGCCAAGATTGAACTGGAAGTGGCCTTTGGAGATGAGTATGATTCTAGAGCTGAGAAATTAACTTTTGAGGTGGTCAAAATCAAGAGTCCATATCATGCTCTGTTTGGTCGGCCGGCTTATGCCAAGTTCATGGCACGACCGTGTTATGTTTATCTGCAACTTAAGATGCCGGGTCACAAGGGCACCATCACCGTGCATGTAAGTCGAAAGGTAGCCCTGGAATGTGAGGAGGGCGACGCGGCTTATGCTGAGTCTGTTTGTGCAGCAGAGGAGCTGAAGTTTTATCAAGACAATGTTGACCCGGCGGATATGACCTCTCTAAAGAAGCCAACCACCGAGCATGACCCGGCGATGAAGTTTAAGTCGGCTGCTGAAACCAAGCTTGTTGATTTCACTCCAGGTGATTCGTCTAAATAGTTCAGTATCAGTGCCAATTTGGATCCTAAATAGAAAAGCACGATCATAGAGTTCATCCATGAGAACCGGGACATCTTCACATGGAAACCTTCTCACATGCCGGGTGTACCGAGAGAACTCGCTGAGCACACTCTCAATATTGATCCGAAGTATAAGCCGGTCAGGCAGTTTCTTCGAGGGTTCAACGAAGAGAGATGGAAAGCTATTGGAGAGGAAGTCGCCCGGCTCTTAGTAGCTGGATTTATTGTTGAAGTTTTTCACCCGGAGTGGTTGGCTAACCCGATGCTCGTGCTCAAGAAGAACGACACCTGGCGGATGTGTGTGGATTACACGGACTTAAATAAGGCTTGTCCGGCTGATCCCTTTGCTCTCCCCCGTATTGATCAAATCATTGATGCTACGGTGGGTTCGAGCGTTGAGCTTTTGGATGCTTACTCGGTTATCATCAGATCAAAATGGCAGTTAAGGACCAGGATAAGACGGCTTTCATCACTCTGTTTGGAGCCTTCTGCTATGTATCTATGCCATTTGGGCTCAAGAGTGCTCAGGCGACTTATCAGCGATGTTGTAGCGACCTGACCCAAAATCGGCCAAGTCTACGTATGCATGCCATCCCAAGATCATGCTTTGGCACTCACGGTACATTGATGAAATAATCAAAGTTCAATCACACCTGAATTTATTACACGGTTCTCATATCGAGTCTTTATTACAATAGAATAAATTTGGCCGAAGGCCAACTCATGAGAAATAAACTAAGTAAAGCTGCGGAAGCGTAGAAGAATAGCGAGTCCATCCGACTCCATAGGGCAATCGCCAAGCGCGGATCGTAGCCTCAATCCTGATCGGAAAACTCCTCTGCAACATAAGACGTTGCAGCCGTGTAGGTCAGCATTTTTGAATATGCTGGCAAGTCATGAAGAGAGAAATAATAATAAAATTACTAACACTATATGCAATTTGGCTGTGGGGCTCTAAGTTTCATCATTTTGCGAAAAGCCAGTTTTTCCCTACTACAGTGGACTTGCTTGCAAATACTACAAAATTGTTGGTAGTTAATGAGATGGTTCCGCCAACCAATGTCTCATTCCCAAATTATTAAGTCATAACCCCCTCAATTAATTTATTAATTATAATGTTGAGATTTCGAATACTTCCAAGTTCCAGAGGCTCAAATTGTCCGTAATCGGGACACGGCTAATCGATTAGATCTTTTCTCTGCAGAGGTTTATGACTTTACCCGCAAGAATCGCTCCTCCTTTTAAGTCTTCGCACTTCATGGCATTTGAAGACGGACGAACAAACAGGTCTTCCAAGAGTTCTTCGCCACCGCCGTACCCATCCAATCCTACCATTCTTCTACATCTCGTAGCACCGTCCGCCAGAGTCACAACTAGGGTTGACCAAGCCGAGCCCATAATGGCTTGCGGCTGCATAGGTAAGCTTCCGGTCAATGGGGTATACATCCGTCTCTTCGTGGCTGGGTGAAGCTTTCCGCAAGATGTCATGGCACTTCTCCATGCATCCCGCCAACCACCGGGTTCTCCAGGTGCCCGTCAACCGTCCTCCACCCAAAGAGTGAATTTGAAGTCCATCTCGAGCTTGAAGTTCATGGGGTTGTCATCATCTTGACTCTCACATCTCCCTTATGAATTCACTCAACCAACCCGTCTCACGAGCATAGCAAAATAACTACTTCGTCCCGGTCATGGTAACAAGGGGCATTGGTTCATCCTACCTCATGATACTACTCAAGAACATAACTTCAAAATTTCACCTACTGCATGCATGGTGGGGAGGTAAAATTCTAATGCAACAAAATCATAGGTATTGTAAAGAAACATGATCAATGCCTTGCCTTGCTGACGATCTTCGTAAGCTAGGGACTCGTGGTAGCAAGCTTCGCACTCCGAAAATTCTACCGAGGCAAACAATAACCATAATAAGCACATAGCAAATGATCACTTAACACAATAGCATAGTAACATAACACACCAAAACAAACGAATCAAAACCCAAAGGAAAACTCGAAGAAACCCAACTCAAAGTTTTCCTACTTCAAGCAACAACTAAAAATAGTTTTAAATTACAAAAATTTTCTCAACAGAACCTAATCATGGTTTTATGCTAACTTAACAGAAAAGAATGCATTATGCAACTAGGAGCAAGAAGAATCACTTTAAAATCCATTATAAAACTCCTATTAGGCCTAAAGCAAATTTTAGTAAGAAAAATAAAATAAAAGTTTTATTTAATATAAATAAAAGTTCATGCTCTAAAGTTAGAGAAACTAACCTAGAATAATCTATCACATAGGAAAAATAAATTTATTTGCTAAGTAAAACAATAGGAAAACAGTAGCTAGTTAATTAATTAAGAATAACATGATTCTGATTAAAACTATTTTTTATTAATCCTAAAATGCCCAAATAAATTCCTACGGTTAGGCAATGTCAAAACAAAGTTGTGACAAAAAGAATCATTAAAAAGATAATATTCCTAACTCATTTTATGCCAGAATTACTATTCTGTCTAAATATAAAATAAAGCAATTTTAAATAATTTTAACATGGCTAATTATATTTTCTACAGAAATTATAAGAAATTTGCAAACCAACAAAAAAAGAATCACTTAAAAATATTAAGTAGATTAAAAGATATGAATTTTTCAAATCTAAAACTATTCTGTTAAAACAGAAAACGAAAAATAAAGAAAAACGGGCTAATGGGCCTATATAACGCTTCGGCGTAATATAACTAAAACGGGCCCTAGGGTTTAAAACGAATCGGCTGGTTTAATAAAAACCTAACTAAACCGATCTAACCGGAAATAAAACCGGGTCTTTAAAATAGACCGTACCCCTTCGGGGGGATCTAATCCTAACCGTCGAAAATAGATCGGACGGCAGGGAGGTGCTCCGGTGACTTACCGGACGGCGACGGTGACGGCGGCTCGGGCGGCGAGTGCTCCGGCGACTCCGGTGGTCGGGGGCGTCGGCGGAGAGGTCCGGCGAGCGCGGCGCGACGAGGGGGTCCGGTTTGTGGAGTCGGGTGAGCTCGGGGTGGCCGGGGTGGGTCGGGGAGAGGCTAATGGCGGCGGCGGCGCTCGGGTGCTCAGCGAAAGGCCGCAGCGAGGAGAGAGGGTCGGCGAGGGGCGAGGGGGAATGGGGTGAGGGGGGGGTATAAATAGGCGGGCGGCCTCGACTTGGACGAGGGGCAACGCGGGCGAGGATCATGGCGAATCCGGATCTCGGGATCCGTGATGGCGGCGCGGCGGTTGGCGTGGGCGAGGAAGGTGACGGGGTGGGGCCACCCGTCGTGAGAGGAGGGGGAGCGCGCTGGCCGGTCGGCCGAGGCGAGAGGATTTCGGGCGGGGGGGGGGGGCTCGGTCTGACCGTCAATGGCCTTTAATGGTGGGCCGCTGGGTGTTAGTCTGGACTGGTTGGCTGGCGGCGCCTGAGGGCTTTTCTTTTCCCTATTTTTTGAAAATAAAAGGAGATAGAAAATATATAAAATATAAATATTTTATATAGGACATATATATATCAAAATGATCAGGAATATTCCTATCATTTGAACATTTCTCGAGGGCAAAATCCAAACTTTATAAAAATTCATTTTTCAAAATTTCCAAATAAAACTCAAATTTGAATTCAAACTTTTGGCAATGTTTTCCTCTGATATTTTTGGAGTGTCATGTTTACTCCTCTCATACTTTTTCTCAAGTATTTATCGGGCATAGTTTTGAAATAAATTTCCCTTGCCAAAATTTGAATTCAATTCCAACAACTCCAAAAACTTCTGAAACTTCAAATGTCACTCAAATTCAAACAGAATGCATAGATGCTTAGCTATAATTGTAAAACATTGCAAATAGGAAATTTGGGATGTTACAAACCTACCCACCTTAAGATGAATCTAGCCCTCGAGATTCGGGTTAACTAACAAATAGGTGTGGGTGGTCTCGAAGGAGGTCTTCTTCTCGCTCCCGGTGGCTTCCTCCTCGGAGTGATGACTCCACAACCTTGCAAAACTTGATGATCTTGCTGCGGGTGACTCTGTTCGCAGTCTCGAGAATTCGGACGGGTTTCTCCTTATAAGTCGATCACCGTCGAGTTGTATGGCCTCTAGGGCACTGTGTCTCTCAACGGAATATCGGCCATGTCGGCATGACATTTCTTCACCGAGAAACATGGAAGACATCATGAACTCCGACAATCCTTCCGCAATTCCAACTTGTAAGCAACTTCTCCACGACGCTCGAGTATTTTGTAGGGGCCAATGAATCGGGTGCTAACTTTCCTTTAACACCAACCTCTTGATTCCACGAAGTGGAGACACACGAAGATATGCTCGGTCTCCCGCTTCGTAAGTTACTTCCTTGCGTTCTCGTCGGCATAACTCTTCTGTCTCGATTGTGCTATCTTGAGTCTATCTCGAATCAGCTTGACTTTCTCTTGAAATCTCCGATAAGGTCGGAACCGAAAAGTGATCGATCTCAACACCATCCCACAAAGAATGGTGTTCGCACCTCCTTCCGTATAGAGCTTGAAGGGGCCATCTTCGATCGACTCGATAACTGTTGTTGTATGAGAACTCTGCGTATGGCAAATTATCATCCCAGCTAGACCCATAGTCTAGCACACAAGCTCTCAACATGTCCTCCGAATCTGGTTGACTCTCTCGGTCTGTCCATCATGCTCATGGATGAAAAGCTGTCTTGAACTCCAGCCTCGTACCCAAAGTTTCATGCAACTGATTCCAAAACTTTGAGGTAAATTGTGTTCCTCTATCGACACGATACTCCTCGGAACTCCATGCGATATATCGATCCTGGTCATGTATATCTTGGCCAACTTAGCACTGGTATAGGTAGTCTTCACGGGAATGAAGTGAGCTACCTTGGTCAATCGATCAACCACTACCCGGATAGAATCATAACCTGAGCAGGTCTGGGCAATCTGTGATAAAGTCCATTCCAAGTTTTTCCCATTTCCACTCGGGAATCGGCAAAGGTTGAAGTAACCCTACTGGCTTCGATGTTCTGCCTTTACTCGTTGACAAACATCGCATACTTGCTACGTACTCGCAATATCCTTCTTCATACCTGCCCACCGAAACTTTCCTTCAAATCCAGATACATCTTAGTGTTACCGGGTGAATCGAGTATGGTGAATCATGAGCGTCTGAAGAATTAGCTTCACGAGTTCGGGATCATTGGGTACATAAATCGATCCTCGAACCATATAGCTCCGTATTCATCCTTACGAAATCCTTTAGCTTTTCCTTCATTCATCTTTTCTTTATCTCATCAATTTCCTTGTCCGACTTCTGAGCTTCACGAATTCTTTCGGCCAAAGTGGACTGAACTTCCAGAGTTGCAACATATCCTCTCGGAACTATCTCCATCGGAGATCTCGAGGTCATCGACTAACTCCTGGGTAATCCTCCGCTATAAGAGTATTCACATAACTCTTACAGCTCAAAGCATCTGCTACAACATTAGCTTTCCCTGGGTGATAATGCAATCTCATGTCATAGTCCTTGATTAACTCTAGCCATCTCCTCTGCCTGAGGTTCAACTCTTTCTGCGTGAAAATATACTTCAAGCTCTTGTGATCTGTGTAAACATCACAACGGTTTCCGATGAGGAAATGTCTCCAGGTCTTGAGTGCATGCACTACGGCTGCTAACTCCAAATCATGTGTGGCATAATTCATCTCGTGAGGTCGTAGCTGTCTGGAGGTATAAGCTACAACTTTTCCTTCCTGCATGAGTACTCCTCCAGTCCCCGACGAGAAGCGTCACAATATACCGTAATCCTTGTGTATGTCCTGCAAAATCAGATCGGGCTGTAACCAAACGTTTCTTCAATTCACGAAACGGCTTCACAATCCTCGGTCCAAATGTACTTGGCTTCCTTCTTCAACAGCTCGGTCATGGGCTTGGCAATCTTCGAGAAGTTCTCAATAAACCTCCGATAGTATCCTGCGAGTCCGAGAAAACTGCGGATCTCCTTGATCGAGGTGGGCGATCGCCAATCGGTGATCGATTCAACCTTGGCGGGTCAACTGCTATTCCTTCTCCTGAAATAACATGTCCGAGGAATCCAACTTCCTTCACCAAAATTCACATTTATTGAACTTGGCATATAACGATGTTCTCGAAGTTTCTCCAGAACTAGACGCAAATGTTCCTTATGCTCTTCCTCGCTCTTGGAGAAAATCAGTATATCATCGATGAACACCACGACAAACTTGTCCAGATATTCCATAAATACCTTGTTCATCAAATTCATGAAGTATGCAGGGGCATTAGTCAATCCAAATGACATGACGGCATACTCATATAAACCATACCTGGTAGTGAATGCTGTTTTGGGTATATCCTTTTCACGGATCTTCAACTGATGATACCTTGATCGAAGATCGATCTTGGAGAATACCTTGGCTCCAACTAGCTGATCAAACAGATCATTAATCATCGGCAGAGGGTACTTGTTCTTGATGGTCACGTCGTTCAACGAACGATAATCCACCACCATTCTCAAGGTTCCATCCTTCTTCTCTACCAAAAGAACTGGGGCTCCCCAAGGTGATGAGCTTGGCCGAATATATCCCTTCTCCAATAACTCATTAATTTGGTTCTTGATCTCTTTCAAATCGTTCGGTGGCATCCGATAGGGTCTCTTGGATATTGGGGCTGTGCCGGGCAATAACTCAATCAGAAATTCAATGTCTCTCGTCGGTGGCATTCACGGTAATTCCTCCCAGTAACACATCGGGAAAGTCTTGCACTCGGCACTTCCTCTGAACAACTCCGTGAGGGAATTCACTGATTCTTCATCCGCTATGCTCGGATACATACTTGATCCTCTTCTGCTCCGGGGTGGTGAGCAGAATTGACTTGCGGGCACAATCTATGTTTCCTTCAAACTTCGTCAACCAATCCATGCCTAGGATTACATCCAAGGTCTGGGTTTCCAATACTATGAGGTCTGCGGGAAATTTATGATTTCCGATGTTGAGGGTTGCATGACAGCCTAAACCTGCCATCATTTCTCCTCCTGCGGAACTGACGCGAAGGGGGCTTCTAAGGGTTTTAGTGGGCAACCCGTACTTTTCCACAACTACCCTTGATATGAATGAATGCGTTGCACCGAATCAAAGAGTACCAATCTGAACGTGAATTCAATAAAACTTACCAACCACGATTATCGGCTGATCATAGGCGTCCTCCACGTCAATGTGGTTCACCCGAGCACGAGGGAAAGGGTTGGGCTTCTTCGCGAGCTTCCATTGCCGTTTCCATTCCTCTGCTTGGCCTCCGGGCGTCGGTGGCATAGTGCCTGTTTTACGGCACTTGAAACAGTGATGTGACTCAGATCCTTCGGAGCCGGGGCAGGACGATGCTGGTTACCATTGCCGTTTCCATTGCCATTTCCATTTCCTGACTTGTTGTCCTGGTTGCGGTTGTTCCCATTTCCTCCATGGTTATGTCCTCCATGGTTATGATGGGTATGCCCTCCTGAGTATGGGGCATATCGGGGCTTCTGCTGAGCTCCAGAGTTGTACTTCCTCTGACCATACTTCCGCTTGCGGCTGTCAATCTGCTGCTGCTTGCCTTCAAGTATGGTGGCCTTGTCTACCAGCTCCTGGTAGTTAGTGAAGGTAGCCACCATTAGCTGCATACCCAGCTCGTCATTGAGTCCCTCGAGAAATTTTTCCTGCTTTGCGGCATCTGTGGCCACATCATCCGGGGCATAGCGAGCTAACTTGCTGAACTCATCCACGTACTGCCCCACAAGACGGTTCCCTGGCGTAAGTTGTGGAACTCACGCTTCTTGCACTCATGGCTCCAGCTGAAACATGGCGGTGCGGAAGCTCTGCTGGAACTGATCCCACGTGATGGTGCCGATGGGATAAGTGGCGGTGTAGTTCTCCCACCAAGAAGCTGCAGGTCCATCAAGTTGATGTGCGACAAAGCGCACCTTCTCTCGCATCGGTGCATCCAACGGTGACTAACTCTCTTCCGACCTTGCGGAGCCAATCATCGGCCACAATCGGCTCGGTCTGCTAGAGAACACCGGCGGATTCAGCCTTAGGAATCGAGTCAAGTTGTCAGCAGGGGTGGTGGCGGTGGATTGTTGTTGTTGTTGTTCGGTTTCGAATGAGCATCTGCATGAGGGCATTCTGCTGCTTTGGATCAGCTGGGTGAGCTCCGGTGGGAAGTTGAGACCGGGGTCACGTCTCGGAGGCATCTGGTGTTTTGGAGTGGATTAGAATGGAACAATGGTCTAATGAGAAAATATCACTACCCATATGAATGCACAATCATAATCACACCAATCATTTATTCATTCCACTCAAACATGGTTCAATCTCGATTACAAAATGCTCACGACTAATCGAAAATAACGACCTAACTGATCGACGAAAAAGTAAAATAACATGGTGGTCGACTAAATGTCTTCATCAATTATCCTTGCGTCCTCTGGTGCGGTGTCCTCCGGTGTGGCGTCCTCTGATGCGGCGCCTCCTCTTGCGGCTTTCTCCAGTGGAGCTCCCTTCATAATCCTGATCATTGCTCACGAGAGGTCCGTCATCTCCACTCGGAAAAAGGTCCTCTCCCAAGTCCATCTTTTCCTCTAATGCGGCAACCTTCATCTTCAAGTTGTCGACTCTCTCCATGAAGTCCGCGATTTCTTCCTCATGGTCAAGGAAGTCTGCGTGTGCCTTCTCCTCCAGTTCCAGTTCACGGAACAACAGACTCTGTGTACCTTTGAGTTCTGGCGATGCGGATCTCCGTTCTGAGGAGACACTCCAAGTCTTGGACATATGAGAGAATGGAGTCGTCCTCTCACGGTGCGGATGATATCTCCGTTCCTCGCTCTGCGAAAAATCATGGCGAGTCGATGGGTCGAGCTCGGCCTGTACTCTTCTCGAAGATGTCCAAGTGCACGATAAATCGCCATGTCTCTTCCGAGGATCCAATTGAAATCGGTAAACTCAAAGTCAATAGGCTCTGTATGCCCTCCGAAGGTTCTCCCTGGAATGTGCACCTCAATCCTGTAGCGGGTATCCGTCGGAAGTGCATTGGTAGGCTTCCCGGTGATCGAGGGCAGAACAATCTTCAGCTTTTTCACGATCTGGACCAGCTTCCTGCCGAAAGGCACCGTCTCATCTGGCTGGCAAAACTCCGGTAGCAAAACTGGGGTGAATTCGGCGGCCATCTAGAACGTTGAAAATCGGAGAGAAGTCAGAAATGAACATGGGAGAATTACGGAATGATAAGGACATAAAATAAATAGTCTCTTCCTATGGTTTTCCGATCCTAGGGGTTCGTCCTACGGTCATCGTGTGCTCGATACCATCTCAGAGCGACCTGACCCAAAATCGCCAAGTCTCCGTGGTGCATACCATCCCAAGATCATGCCGGCACTCACGGACATTGATGAAATAATCAAAGTTCAATCACACCTGAATTTATTACACGGTTCTCATATCGAGTCTTTATTACAATAGAATAAATTTGGCGAAGGCCAACTCATGAAAATAAACTAAGTAAAGCTGCGGAGCGTAGAAGAATAGCGAGTCCATCCGACTCCATAGGGCAATCGCCAAGCGCGGATCGTAGCCTCAATCCCGATCGGAAAACTCCTCGCAACATAAGGCGTTGCAGCCGTGTAGGTCAGCATTTTGAATATCTTGGCAAGTCATGAAGAGAAATAATAATAAAATTACTAACACTATATGCAATTTGGCTGTGGGGCTCTAAGTTTCATCATTTTGCGAAAAGCCAGTTTTTCCCTACTACAGTGGACTTGCTTGCAAATACTACAAAATTGTTGGTAGTTAATGAGATGGTTCCGCCAACCAATGTCTCATTCCCAAATTATTAAGTCATAACCCCCTCAATTAATTTATTAATTATAATGTTGAGATTTCCGAATACTTCCAAGTTCCAGAGGCTCAAATTGTCCGTAACCGGGGACACGGCTAATCGATTAGATCTTTTCTCTGCAGAGGTTTGCGACTTTACCCGCAAGAATCGTTCCTCCTTTTAAGTCTTCGCACTTCATGGCGTTTGAAGGCGGACGAGCAAAACAGGTCTTCCAAGAGTTCTTCCGCCACCGCCGGTACCCATCCAATCCTACCGCTCTTCTACATCTCGTAGCACCGTCCGCCAGAGTCACAACTAGGGTTGACCAAGCGAGCCCATAATGGCTTGCGGCTGCATGAGTAAGCTTCCGGTCAATGGGGTATACATCCG
Organism: Aegilops longissima; assembly: GCA_021605205.1. Classification (NCBI taxonomy): domain Eukaryota; kingdom Viridiplantae; phylum Streptophyta; class Magnoliopsida; order Poales; family Poaceae; genus Aegilops; species Aegilops longissima. Next base: position 172,162,017 of record CM038676.1, read on the forward strand.
TCTCTTCGTGGCTGGGTGAAGCTTTCCGCAAGATGTCATGGCACTTCTCCATGCATCCCGTCCAACCACTGGGTTCTCCAGGGTGCCCGTCAACCGTCCTCCATCCAGTAGTGAATTTCGAAGTCCATCTCGAGCTTGAAGTTCATGGGGTTGTCATCATCTTTGACTCTCACATCTCCCTTATGAATTCACTCAACCAACCCCGTCTACGAGCATAGCAAAAATAACTACTTCGTCCCGGGTCATGGTAACAAGGGCCATTGGTTCATCCTACCTCATGATACTACTCAAGAACATAACTTCAAAATTTCACCTACTGCATGCATGGTGGGGAGGTAAAATTCTAATGCAACAAATCATAGGTATTGTAAAGAAACATGATCAATGACTTGCCTTGCTGACGATCTTCGTAAGCTAGGGACTCGTGGTAGCAAGCTTCGCACTCCGAAAATTCTACCGAGGCAAACAATAACCATAATAAGCACATAGCAAATGATCACTTAACACAATAGCATAGTAACATAACACACCAAAACAAACGAATCAAAACCCAAAGGAAAACTCGAAGAAACCCAACTCAAAGTTTTCCTACTTCAAGCAACAACTAAAAATAGTTTTACATTACAAAAATTTTCTCAACAGAACCTAATCATGGTTTTATGCTAACTTAACAGAAAAGAATGCATTATGCAACTAGGAGCAAAAAGAATCACTTTAAAATCTATTATAAAACTCCTATTAGGCCTAAAGCAAATTTTAGTAAGAAAAATAAAATAAAAGTTTTATTTAATATAAATAAAAGTTCATGCTCTAAAGTTACAGAAACTAACCTAGAATAATCTATCACATAGGAAAAATAAATTTATTTGCTAAGTAAAACAATAGGAAAACAGTAGCTAGTTAATTAATTAAGAATAAGATGATTCTGATTAAAACTATTTTTTATTAATCCTAAAATTCCCAAATAAATTCCTATGGTTAGGCAATGTCAAAACAAAGTTGTGACAAAAGAATCATTAAAAATAATATTCCTAACTCATTTTATGGCAGAATTACTATTCTGTCTAAATATAAAATAAAGCAATTTTAAATAATTTTAACATGGCTAATTATATTTTCTACAGAAGCTATAAGAAATTTGCAAACCAACAAAAAAATAATCACTTAAAAATATTAAGTAGATTAAAAGATATGAATTTTTCAAATCTGAAACTATTCTGTTAAAACAGAAAACGAAAAATAAAGAAAAACGGGCTAATGGGCCTATATAACGCTTCGGCGTAATATAACTAAAACGGGCCCTAGGGTTTAAAACGAATCGGCCGGTTTAATAAAAACCTAACTAAACCGATCTAACCGGAAATAAAACCGGGTCTTTAAAATAGACCGTACCCCTTCGGGGGGATCTAATCCTAACCGTCGAAAATAGATCGGACGGCGGGGAGGTGCTCCGGTGACTTACCGGACGGCGACGGCGACGGCGGCTCGGGCGGCGAGTGCTCCGGCGACTCCGGTGGTCGGGGGCGTCGGCGGAGAGGTCCGGCCTTGGCGTGTGAGGTCAGTTGGTGGAGTCGGGTGAGCTCGGGGTGGCAGGGTGGGTCGGGAGAGGCTAATGGCGGCGGCGCTCAGGTGCTCCATGAGTCTTTGCAGCGAGGGAGAGAGGGTCGAGCGGGGCGAGGGGGAATGGGGTGAGGGGGGGTAAATAGGCGGGCGGCCTCGACTTGGACGAGGGGCAACGCGCGAGGGATCATGGCGAATCCGGATCTGCGGGATCCGTGAGCGGCGGTTAGCGTGGCGAGGGAAGGTGACGGGTGGGGCCACCCGTCGGTGAGGGAGGAGGGCCGTCGGGTCGGTCGGCCGAGGTAAGAGGATTTCATGGTGGCGGGGGCTCGGTGGGGCCGTCGGCTGGCGCGGATGGGCGGTCGGTGGCAGCTACTGGTGAGCCGCTGGGTGTTAGGTGGGCGGTTGGCTGGCCGCGCCATGGGCTTTTTTTTTCCTATTTTTTTGAAAATAAAAGGAGATAGAAAATATATAAAATATAAATATTTTATATAGGACATATATATATCAAAATGATCAGGGGAATATTCCCTATCATTTGAACATTTTTCCAGGGGCAAAATCCAAACTTTATAAAAGTTCATTTTTCAAAATTTCCAAATAAAACTCAAATTTGAATTCAAACTTTTGGCAATGTTTTTCCTCTGATATTTTTGGAGTGTCATGTTTACTCCTCTCATACTTTTTCTCAAGTATTTATCAGGCATAGTTTTGAAATAAATTTCCACTGCCAAAATTTGAATTCAATTCCAACAACTCCAAAAACTTCTGAAACTTCAAATGTCACTCAAATTCAAACAGAATGCATAGATGCTTAGCTATAATTGTAAAACATTCCAAATAGGAAATTTGGGATGTTACAGATGTGTACAGAACTGTCTCCACGATCAAATTGGGCGCAATGTTCACGCTTATGTGGATGACATCGTGGTGAAGTCCAGAGAGAAGGAAACCTTGATATCTGATTTGAAAGAGACCTTTGATAATCTCCGGGTTTATAAGATGATGCTTAACCCGGCCAAGTGTGTGTTTGGTGTACCAGCAGGCAAGCTTTTGGGTTTTCTGGTCTCAAACAGAGGCATTGAAGCTAATCCGAAGAAGATCAAGGCAATTACTTCTTTGGCTAAACCGCATGCATCAATGATGTTCAAATGATCGCGGGTCGTGTTGTTGCTTTAAGCGGTTAGGTGAGAAGGCCCTACCGTTGTATCAGATGATGAAGAAAACGGACACTTTTATGCGGGTGATGCTACTAATACTACCTTTGAAGATTTAAAGAGACAGTTATCCGAGCCACCGTCCTTGCGGCTCCCATTGATAAAGAGTTGTTCTTTGTTATATGTGGCTGCTAACTCACGAGCTGTCGATGTTGCCATCGTGGTGGAGCATAAGGAGGTCGGCAAGGAGCATCCGGTTCAACGACGGTTTACTACATCGTGAGGTGCTCATTGAGTCTAAGCAAAGGTATCCGCATTGGCGAAACTTGTTTACTGAGTGTTTATGGCAAGTCGAAGTCAAGCAAGATACTTCAAGGTCATCCTATAACTATGGTAAGTTCGCCCCTTGGGAGACATCATCGAACAGGGAAGCCACAGGACGAGTCGCCAAGTGGGCCATTGAGCTTGTGCCTCATGGTTTGAAGTATATGCCACGTACCGCTATTAAGTATCAAGCCTTAGTGGACTTTATCAATGATTGGACAGAGTTACAGGCACCTGAGGAGAAGCCAGATAACACATATTGGACTATTCACTTTGATGGGTCCAGGCAGTTGGAAGGCTCGGGGGCTGGAGTCGTTTGAACTTCCCCCCGAGGTGACAAATTTTGTTATGTGCTCCGGCTTATGTTTCCTTGTACTAACAATGCAGCTGAGTATGAGGCCTTACTCCATGGTCTCAGGATGGCCAAAGAGATGAATTTGAATCGGGTAAGGTGTTTGGGTGACTCAGATCATGTGGCTCAACAGGTATCAGGCAAGTGGGACTCTAAGGATCCCTTAATGGCGGCTTACAGTCATGAAGTTGATGCCGTGGCTGGGCACTTCAAAGGTTATCAAGTGGAGCACATTGATCGAAGGAAGAACGAGGCGGCCGATGCTTTAAGCGGTGGGATCTCAAATAAAGCCGGTGCCGCCTAACACCTTTCTTGATGTTTTGCATAATCCTTCCATCAAGGTACCCACAGAGGAGGACCTAGCGATTGCAGCACCGGAGGCACACCGGTAGCAGCTCTTCGCGTTATCCCGGATTGGACAGTGCCATATTTGGCTTACATGACCCGGGAGAGTTGCCTGAGGATGAGACCTTGGCGAGACAAATCATCTGGCGGTCCAAATCCATGACAATTGTTCATGGAGAGTTACATCATCGCAGTGTCAGTGGAGCTTTTCAACATTGTGTATCTCCTGTGGAGGGTCAGGAGATACTTCGTGAGATCCATGAAGGGGATTGTGGTCATCACGCCGGCTCAAAATCTCTTGTGGCCAAGGCTTTCCATCATGGCTTTTATTGGCTAACGGCTCATGCTGATGCGGAGGATCTGGTCAGTAAATGTGACAGATGCCAGAAATTCTCACGACGAGCTCATGTGCCGGCTCAAGAGTTGAGGATGATTCCAATTACTTGGCCGTTCGCAGTCTGGGGGCTTGACATGGTTGGACCTTTCAAGAGGTCTAAAGACAAAAAGACACACCTCCTGGTGGCAGTGGATAAATTCACAAAGTGGGTTGAGGCAGAGCCGGTCAGTAAGTGTGATGCAGCCACGGCGGTTCAGTTCATGAAAAAGGTGATTTTTCGTTTTGGTTTTCCACACAACATTATAACTGATAATGGCACTAATCTCTCCAAGGGTGCCATGGAAGAGTTCTGTCAGCGAGAACATATCCGGCTTGATGTCTCGGCCGTTTGCTCATCCTCAATCCAATGGTCAAGGTAAAGAGCTAATCAGAGATCTTGAAGGGTATTAAATCCGGATCTTGGTCCCCTTACAGCGGGGCCGGGTTGTTGGGTGGAGGAGTTACCCTCTGTGCTTTGGAGTATCAATACTACACCTAACAGATCTACGGGTTACACACCTTTCTTCATGGTGTACGGAGCAGAGGCGGTCCTGCCAAGTGACATCTGGCATGACTCACCCTGTGTGGCGGCTTACGTTGAGGCTGATAACGAAAAAGCTCATCAGGATGCACTTGATTTATTGGATGAGGAGCGAGACTTGGCAATAGCCCGCTCGGCGATTTACCAGCAAGACCTGTGCCGCTATCATAGCCGCCGGGTTAAGCGTAACCTTCGGAAGGCGACTTAGTGCTCCGCTCATCCAGATCGGTCGATATGCACAAGCTGTCCCCTCCTTGGGAAGGACCCTTTGTGGTCAGCAAGAATCTGAACAACGGGTCATACTACCTCATCGATGTTCGAGAGCACAAAGACTCACATAAGTCGGAGGAGGAGACCCGCCGGCCGTGGAATATCGCTCATCTTCGGCCTTATTATACTTGAGCCACCGGCTCTCAAGATGTATATATTTTGAAGATGTATATATTATATAAAGCAATAAAGCAGGACTTCTATACTTTTCACCCTCAAAGGTTTATATGTCTTCTTTATCAGGTGGTGGAAACAGCCAACAGGGAGCGGATCATATCTGAATCCGGCTTTCCCTTTAGTCCGGCTTATGATCATATCTGAATCTAGCCATGATCATTTGGGGCTTCTGTTCAAACATAGGTCGTATTCAAACCAAAGAGAACATAGCTGTCGATACCCGCTTGATCGGCATACTGCCAAACCCATTTGGGGGCTTCTTGATCATATTTGAATCATAGCTTAACCCCTTTGGGTCTGACGTGGATTGTATTCGAATCAGCGTCATTAAACAACTCTTATGGTCACTTGGGGGCTTCCTGTTCAAACATAGGTCGTATTCGAACCAAAGAGAACATAGCTGTCGATACCCACTTGATCGGCATCGCCAAAGCCACTTGGGGCTATATGATCGTATCCGAATCTTAGCTTAACCCCTTTGGAACAGTTTACTGATCGTATTCGAATCAGAATCCTTTGAATATTGTTTATTATTATTATACTTCATAAGCATAATTACTTGACTATCTTGAGATCTTCTTGAAAGCACTGTGAGATGGTTTTTGTTCTTCCGGCTTAATATTGATCACCCCAGGTTGTTAAGTGTCAGGTGAATATTATATATTCCAACTTTCAGGAGTTAAATTTACCTGCATGGGTGGGGTCATATAAGCCGGCGAGATTACCAAAAGGATCCCAGGACAAGGCAAGCAATTTTTTTGTTTGTTTAAATGAAATAGAAGATCAATATAAGCTGGAAGGATATAGCGATGGCGGCTTAAGAAAGTTTTGAGCGCCATAAACATGCGCGAAGGCATGGCAAAAGTCGAGAGGTTTTTTCTACCCTATTACACGACTCCCTGAGTCTGAATAATGAAGCATTGTTTTCACAAAAACATAAACATGTGACGCTTGGCTGTTCACTCCTTTGGTTGGCTTGAAGAATCCGGGTTATCCTTCTCCGCCTCTCCGTTGGCTGCCTTGTCCTGGAAGGTGGACGATGCCCAGTCAATGCCACTCAAAGCTTCAAACTCAGCTTCATCATCTATTAAACCGGCTGGGTCGACTTCAGGGGCAAAGGTATGATTACGGATTGGAGGGATCAGGCCGACGTCGTCATAAAGAGGCGTTGGGATTCTCCGATTCTCGCTGTCATAACCCGGCTGATATTTGGTAAGATCAGTATCGTTCCCAATAAGAGTAGCCACAGGGCGTATAACTTTGACACAGGCGGTGAAATCCTGTTCATCAAATAAGGTCCCATCCTCTTTCAGACTCGGATATCCAAGAGCGAGGTCGGCCGGGTCTAGTTCTGGAATCCATGCTTTAGCCCGGCTCAACATGGCTATGGCCCCGGCTCTTGCGGATGCCCGCCTTAGTTCTTGGATCCGCTGAGGTAACACAACAAGCCGCTTCAGCACGTCTTGCAGGAGGTGAGGAACGTCATTTGATAAAGCTACAATGGCCAAAGCACGCTGTGACCCGGTGTAGAGCTGTTCCACCAGAGTATAAACCGCCTTCAGCTTGATCAACATGTTCTGCTTGAGGTTTGTGCTCCTGGGGCCTGCATCATTAAACATAAAGATAAGCCGGAGGTGACAATTGAAGTAATCATTGAAAGAAGGTTTGCAAAGTTTAAATTTTATATGAGTAACTTACCAAAGATTGCTAAGACCATTTGAGATATCTGGCGCTTTAAGCCGGACAGCTCCGCTGTTGCTTCTGCAAGCAATGCCTCTGCCGTCTCGGCCCGGGTCACCAGTGAAGCCTTTTCATCAGTCCAGTTTTTCTTATCCGTTGCAAAGTTTTTATTCAACTTCTCTTGTTCAGAGATACTGAATTCAAACTTGGAGTTGGACTTTTGGATTTCAAGTTCCTGGGCTGCCAGGCGATTCTTCAGGTGAGCAACCTCGGATTCAAATTGACTTATGGTGTCCTGAATTGATGAATCATTATAAGATAAACATTAAGTCCCAAGCACTTTACAAGAAAAGGTACTTGACACTTGGGGGCTAATGTACACTGAAGAACTTTAAATTGCTACGCCTGTTCATGGAAATTTAAGTCCCAGGCACTTTGCAAGCAAAGATACTTGACACTCGGGGGCTCATGTGTATCGCAAGTTCAAAGTATCATGCTACAATCGGGTTAAATAACTTCTTCCCAAGCCGGACAAGCTGTGATTAGGCAGTTTTCTAAGTCTACAGCATATTTACTTATAAGCAATAGACTTGGGGGCTGGTACAGTAAGTATGGTTAAGGAAAAGTAACATAGGTCATACCTCAGATTTTTGCTGTATCTCTTTACCATGTCAATTTCAGTCATGGCTGCTATGTACTTGATCGATATAGCCGAGACGATATCCCCAATACCCAAATGAGTATACTCTGCAATGTCTAACTTGGCCTTTCGGCGCCCAAAAGCTCCTCCTTGGCGAGCACTTGGCAAGTCTGATGGGCTGACTCGGCTCGACAAAGCGAGTCTTGAGAATCTCAACTTCGGATCAGTTGTCTTGGCCGGGCTAGGAGTTTCGGTTTATCGTAACCACCAAGAGTTTCTTCAACAAGGATCGAGGTTGGTGCTGGAATATCATAAACCGGTTCAGGCGGCGGTTGATGAGTGGAAGTGTCAGGGGCAGCTGTTCTGAGTTCCGGTTCAGTTATGACAGGATCTTGGGACAACTTATTCTTTCTTGCCCTCTTACTGGGCTTCACTTGCACGCTATGGACAAGGCAGAAGGGCGAGTACAAAAACATGGGTAGGGTAAAGTATAAGGTAAATAAGTTTACATTACCCGGGGGCGGTTTTAAAAGCCGGCATGTTGGATTGCATAGATTCGCCGGAGGAAGGTGAGGTCTCCTGATAATTTGAATCAGATGAATTGAGAGGTGGACGTATTAAGCCCGCTAAGGGGAAAGCAAAATATAAGTCAGAGAAAACCTCAGTTTGGCGCTTCCTGGTTACATCAGGTAAGCCGGAGGAGAGTTCTGCATCCTTGGAGGTCCGGGTATACCTCCGGCTTTCATGAGTCTAATGCTTCAAAAGAAATTGAGGATCTTGATAAGGTAAAGGATGTGAAAATCTTACTTTCTGGGTCACCCTTCGGATTTTTGGCTTTGGCAAAGGCTCTGAGTCGGAGGAGATTATAGTTACCTCTTCGTCAACCGCTTGGCTGTTCCCCGTATCCTCCTGAAAGGGTAGAATGTCAATAAAATAATGATAAAGGAGTTAGGAGAATTAAGGATTACCTCTTCTTCATCGTCAGAAGTGTCGTCCAATTTGATTAAATCTGAAGCGCTTGGCTTCCTTTTCCTTGAAGTTCCTGTTTTGGCGGCTTTTCATTCGGTTCTCTTGGCCGCTCTGGCTTGTTTGGCAGCCTCATGGTCATACTTGACCTTCCAGAAGTTGTCATTGGCCTGAGAAAAAACGGTAAAGGGTTATAAATAAAAGCAAGGCATAACACAGTAAGGAGTAGTTATTGAGGTTAATGACTTACTGCAGGGGCCGGGTTCTTCTTGTAGAAAGGAAGTAAGCCAAAGGCATTACTAGTCACCGTGCCCTCTTTCAACAACGTCTGGGTCGTAGCCTCCACCACATCATCTGGTAAGTCGTCGGGACTATGACGCAGTGGGTCATTCTTCTCGCCTGAGTAGGTGCACATTAAGCCGGGGCGGCGGCTTAACGGAATCACTCGCCAAGTGACCCAGACTCGGACCAGGTCAATGCCATCTAAGACATTTCCCAAAAGAGCTTTGATTTTACTAATGGTGGGAGAAAGTGGCAGACGTTCAACAACAGTCAGTTTATCCGGTAGCGGGTGGTTAGATTCAAGGCGCAAGGCGCGGAAGCCGGGCAGAGGATTTTCCTCAGCCGGAGAAGTGTCTGGCAAGAAAACCATGTCGATTCCAATCCTTTGGATGACTTCGGCGATTCAGCATAAGGAAAAAGCGGTCTCTCCGCCGCTGAATCGAGATGCCACCAAGTTCCAGATTGGGCCCGTTGGCGTGTTCGTTCTGCCAGTTTAAGTAAAACAATTCTCTGAATAAAAGTAAGCTGGATTCTTCTCCAATGTACACCTCGCAGAAGACTTGGAAGTTGCAAATATTTGACACGGAATTGGGCCCGATGTCTTGAGGTCTGTGATCAAAGAAATGCAAAACATCCCTGAAGAATTTTGAACCAGGTGGAGCGAAGCCCCAGTTCATGTGATCAGTAAACACGATCACCTCCCCCTCCTTGGGTTGAGGCTTCTCCTCTGACGGGTTAGGAGCACGATAAGACATGACCTCTTTCTTGGGCAGATGGCCGGATTTCACAAAATCAGACAAATTGCTCTCTGTAACGACGGACTTGACCCAGTTACAGGTCACTGGAGGTTTGGGAGCCTTGGGTGCCATTAGGCAAATTGAAACCTATGACAAAAGAAAAAATTTCTGGTTCAATTTATAACCCGGAGGAGAACATCGTGAGTTTATTCGAAACGGCGGCTTAAGAAGGGGCCTAATGATATATGGGTAATTATTCAGTGGTATTTAAGCCGCTAAAAGTATCAAAGGCAGATTAATTTTCTTAAATCACCGGAAGCAAGCAAGGTTGACCAAACAATGTCATTTTCTTAAAACTGGCTATATGGACTATCGTAGTTGAACAGAGTCAACAGGTGCAGATTTTTGGCCAAGTGTGGAACAAACAAGTTCCACAAGTTTCAGTTATTATTTTGGATCAAAAAATTGCTCTGAAAAAGAAAAAATTCTAGACCTAAAACCAGCACAGAGAAGTTCATACACTCGAAGGAGGCCTTTAAACAAGGGAAATGAGATCTGTTTCAATTCGAGATGGATGCGGAACAGCCACCGCAGTATTTCTAGCTGTCTAAGGATCAAAAAGGAGCACGGGAAAGGAAAAATATCAAGGGTTTGCAACGGTGGTGATGAACACCGAAGAACTCGGGAGGCCGCGATGCAGATCTAAACGCAGGAAAGGAAAAGGGCTTACGAATGCGGAGCTGCTGCAGGGTTCCGTCGCGTTTCTCTGATTAAGTCAGGTTGATGGAGCGGCCTGAGTTGGAGAAGACGAGGAGCTCGACGGTGGCGGCGGCGGCGGAGCTTGAGTAATAGGGAGGCAGGGAGAAGATAAATACGACTGAGGGAGAAAATTAAAAGGACCTAGGTCGAGCCTATTTATAAGGAAGGGCCGACTGGGACGGTGCAAGAAACGAGGAGATTGAATATCATTATCCAGCGACCCCGATGCCTCGGGTTTTGGGACGATCAGTAAAGGTAAAGATCCGTTGAAGATATAGCAGAATAAAATAAGGATTTAATTGGAGATGACGTCACGACGGGTTAACGCGGGTCCAGAAGATGATGTCATGGCGGGTTAAACCCTTTCGCATAGACAGAAGACCGAAGGCTTATTTCTTAAGGTATTTTAAGATTGACATGAACCGTTTCAAATCAATCTGGGGCCTAATGTTGGGGATGTAAATATTCATATAAGCCGTCCATGAGGGGTCGGGTTATGCAAAGAGAGATCTATTAGAAGAAGCCCAAGACCAAGCATGAAGATGGTGGTTCAATAAAGGGTCTAAAGCCCACGGGCGGCTTAAGGCCCGTCGTAGTAAACCGCCATAATGGCATGACTTGTATCATAAGGTAGATTTAACTAGTCACCGAGCCGGACACTATTTATGAGCCGGCCGGGACTCTGTAAGCCGCAGGGCGTCAACCCGTGTATATAAGGGGACGACCCACCGGCGGCTTAGGGAAAGAAACAACTCATCGAGAACCGGGCATAGCGTATCTCGCTCCCTGGTCATCGAAACATCAAGCAATACCAACCCAACTAGATGTAGGCCTTACCTTCACCGTAAGGGGCCGAACTAGTATAAATCTCTCGTGTCCTTTGTCCCGATTAACCCCTTTAAGCTTCCTAGTTGCGATGGCTCCACGACTAAGTCCTTGCAAGAGGACATCTGCCGTGACAATCCCACGACACTGCCCGTTCTAATCGTCTAGGTCTTGCCTCCTATGATGTTTGCCGCCGCTGATGAGAGAGTGAAGAGTGTGCAGTGAGAATGGGGTTGGGGGATGATGGCAAAGCTTCAGTAAACAATGTGACGGCTATTGTCTATCCTCGCGTGTGCAGCCATCTGCATCCACGTGCACTACCTTGCATCGCTCAGGCCAGGCTCGCTAGAAACGACCGATTCACATGTTTCTTTAGAGCCAGGCCCAACGCCGCTTTAAGTGCTAGATTATATTTAGTGCTTAAGGCGCCACTTTCAGTTGTTTTGGTAGAAGGCGCACCCCCCTTTCGAACTTGGGCGATGGCCCATTTACTTGTTCGCACCTCACGCTCTCTTTTTTCCTTCTTCTTACGTTACAGTCTTGGGAGCCTTCTAGAAGGTTCCCTTGATTTCTTGGTCGGGTTTTCTATGCATTTTACTTATGTTTTTCGTCGGTTTTCTATTTGCTCTTTTTCGGTTGTCCTTTTCCTTTTTTTCCCTCTTCACTTTGTTTCTTATTTTTCTTTTACCTTTTTATATTCGTGAACTTTATTTTGAATTCTTGATTAGTTTTTAATAATTGAAACATTTTATATCCATGAGTTCTTAAAATGAGTGAACTTTTTTTGAGTTTGTGACCTTATTTTCCATATTTGCGTACAATTTTTAAATTCACAAAATTTTGTCAGATCTGTGTACATTTTTCAAATTCGCAATTTTTCTCAAAATTCGTGCATGAACTTTCTTCGAGTTCATAAACATTTTATTGCAAATTTGTGAACTTTTTCAAATATATGAACATTTTGTAATTCGTAAAATGTTTTCAAGTTGATGAACTTTTTTAAAATCCTTATAAATCTTTTGATTTCAAAATCATTTTCAACAGTATTGAAAAATTGGCAAGTTTTTTCCTACCAGAAAAACATCAGGAAAAAACGAGAAAAAAGTAGTGGGCGAAGCGAACAAAGCGCCAACATGCCTAGCTTGCGCTAAAGGCGCTGGGAGAAGGGAGGGCGAATCCTATTTGGCGCTGCAGGCGCCGGTTAACACTGTTTCTGCAAACCGGCGCCTGCAGCCGCCGTTATTGGGCCCGGCCCATTCTAGTTCCTTTTTCCTGTTTTTTAAAGGTCAAAAAAATGTGAGTGTGGAAGGGCTCGAACTCGCGAGGCAACGAGGCAACATGGAGAACCAGTACGCCACCCCAATCACTGACGCAAGTGTTGTTCGTCTTCCTCTTTTATTTGTATGACAATTCGTTTTGTTCTTTTTCTTCTTTTCTAATTCTTTCCCTTTCTCTTTTTTTTCTAAAATGCACGGTTTTTCTAGTTAGTGAACTTTTAAAACTAATTAAATTATTAAAATTGGATGAACTTCTTTTTTCAAAAACGTGAACTTTTTACAAATTTGATGAACTTTTCAAATTGAATGATTTTTTTCAAATCTATGAACTTTTTTTCAAAATCGATGAACTGTTTTCAAACTCGATGAACTTTTTTTTGAAAATAGGTGAACTTTTTTCAAATCCAATGAACTTTTTTATCAAGTCAATGAACCTTTTTCAAATTCAATGACCTCTTTTCAAAAATTGATTAACTTTTTATCAAAATCGGTGAACTTTTTTGAAATTCATGATTCTTTTTTGAAATTTAATGAACTGTTTTCATTAAAGAAAATAGACACTTTCCAAATTATTTTCAAATAACTAAAAATCTCAGTGGTATTGTAAATGGCTGACAGGCTGAGTAATAAATAGCACGACTCTTAGTTCTCATACGATTCGCGTCGCTTTTTGTTCACTAGTGTGCGGATGGTCTACTAGTTAAGCCACGCGATTGGAGGGTTTGTGTGCCGCGAGATCGATTCTCCATACCAGCAATTTTTGGCATGGTTTTTCCACTAATAAATCTGTTCCTGGGCCGGAGCTTGAAACAGCCCACAGAGGGTGCACTGTAGGCGCTGTTGGGGAATGTAGTAATTCTTTGTCTCAAAAAAATGTAGTAATTCAAAAATTTCCAACGATCACGCAACGGAGAGGGAAAGGGGAAAGGGAGAGAGAGGGAGAAGGAAAGAGGGGGCCGCGCCCCTCCCCTTGTCCAATTCGGATTGGGCAAGGGGGGGCGCGCGCCTCCTCCCGTGGCCTGCCTCCTCAACTCCACTATGGCCCAATAGGCCCAATAACTTTCCCAGTAATCAAAGCGTATATTCCAACTCCGAGAGGCTTGCACCAGTCCATAAATGGATCGTTCAAGTTTGCACACTTTGTTAGCACCTTTAGGATCAACAAAACCTTCTGGTTGCATCATATACAACTCTTCTTTAAGATATCCATTAAGGAATGCAGTTTTGACATCCATTTGCCAAATTTCATAATCATAAAATGCGGCAATGCTAACATGATTCGGACAGACTTAAGCATCACTATGGGTGAGAAGGTCTCATCGTAGTCAACTCCTTGAACTTGTCGAAAATCTTTCGCAACAAGTCGAGCTTTGTAGGCTGTAACATTACCGTTAGCGCCGGTCTTCTTTTTGAAGATCCATTTATTCTCTATGGCTTGCCGATCATCGGGCAAGTCAACCAAAGTCCACACTTTGTTCTCATACATGGATCCCATCTCAGATTTCATGGCCTCAAGCCATTTTGCGGAATCTGGGCTCATCATCTCTTCTTCATAGTCCGTAGGTTCGTCATGGTCAAGTAACATGACCTCCAGAACAGGATTATCGTACCACTCTGGTGCGGACCATAGTCTGGTTGACCTACGAGGTTTGGTAGTAACTTGATCTGAAGTTTCATGATCATCATCATTAGCTTTTTCACTAATTGGTGTAGAAATCACTGGAACTGATTTCTATGATGAACTACTTTCCAATTCAGGAGAAGGTACAATTAGCTCATAAAGTTCTACTTTCCTCCCACTCACTTCTTTCGAGAGAAACTCCTTCTCTAGAAAGGATCCATTCTTAGCAACGAATATCTTGCCTTCGGATTTGTGATAGAAGGTGTACCCAACAGTTTCCTTTGGGTATCCTATGAAGACACATTTCTTCGATTTGGGTTCGAGCTTATCAGGTTGAAGCTTTTTCACATAAGCATCGCATCCCCAAACTTTAAGAAACGACAGCTTAGGTTTCTTGCTAAACCATACAGTTCATATGGTGTCGTCTCAATGGATTTAGATGGTGCCCTATTTAACGTGAATGCAGCCGTCTCAAGCATAACCCCAAAATGATAGCGGTAAATCGGTAAGAGACATCATAGATCGCACCATACAGTTACGATGTTCGGACACACCATTATGCTGTGGTGTTCCAGGTGGCGTGAGTTGCAAAACTATTCCACATTGTTTCAAATGAATACCAAACTCATAACTCAAATATTCACCTCCACGATCAGATCGTAGAAACTTTATTTTATTGTTATGATGATTTTCCACTTCACTATGAAATTCAGTGAACTTTTCAAATGTTTCATACTTATGTTTCATTAAGTAGATATACCCATATCTGCTCAAATCATCTGTGATGGTTAGAAACTAACGATACCCACCGCGAGCCTCAACACTCATTGAACCGCATACATCATTATGTATTATTTCCAGTAAGTCAGTGGCTCACTCCATTGTTCCGGAGAAAAGAGTCTTAGTCATCTTGTCCATGAGGCATGGTTCGCAAGCTTCAAGTGATTCCAAAAGCCCATCATCATGGTGTTTCTTCATGCGCTTTACACCAATATGACCTAAACGGCAGTGCCACAAATAAGTTGCACTATCATTATTAACTTTGCATCTTTTGGATTCAATATTATGAACATGTGTATCACTACAACTGAGATTCAACAAAAATAGACCACTCATCAAGTGTGCATGACAATAAAAGATATTACTCATATAAATAGAACAACAATTATTCTCTGATTTAAATGAATAACCGTCTCGCATCAAACAAGATCCAGATATAATGTTCATGCTCAACGCTGGCACCAAATAACAATTAGGTCTAAAACTAATCCCGATGGTAGATGTAGAGGTAGCGTGCCGACGACGGTCATACCGACTTTGGAAGCATTTCCCACGCGCATCGTCACTTCGTCCTTAGCCAATCTTTGTTTAATCCGTAGCCCCTGTTTTGAGTTGCAAATATGAGCAATGTAACCAAAGATCAAATATCAGGAGCTACTACGAGCATTAGTAAGGTACACATCAATAACATGTATATCAAATATACCTTTCACTTTGCCATCCTTCTTATCCGCCAAATACTTGGGGCGATTACGCTTCCAAAGACCAGTCCTTTGCAAGAGAAGCACTCGGTTTGTGCTTAGGTCCGGACTTGGGCTTCTTCCCTTAGCAACAACTTGCTTGCCGTTCTTCTTGAAGTTCCCTTCTTCCCTTTACCCTTTTTCTTGAAATCTGGTGGTCTTGTTGACCATCAACACTTGATGCTCCTTCTTGATTTCTACCTCCGCAGCCTTTAGCATCGTGAAGAATTCGGGAATTGTCTTATCCATCCCTTGCATATTATAGGTCATCACGAAGCTTTTGTAGCTTGGTGGCAGTGGTTGAAGAACTCTGTCAATGACACTATCAACTGGAAGATTAACTCCCAGCTGAGTCAAGTGATTGTGGTACCCAGACATTCTAAGTATATGCTCACTGACAGAACTATTCTCCTCCATTTTGCAGCTGTAGAACTTATTGAAGACTTCATATCTCTCAATCCGGACATTTGCTTGAAATATTAACCTCAACTCCTGGAACATCTCATATGCTCCATGACGTTCAAAACGTCGTTGAAGTCCCGGTTCTAAGCCGTAAATCATGGCACAATCGAACTATCGATTAGTCATCTCGCTTTGCTCTCGCCAGCGTTCTAACGTCGGCGTTGCTCTGCAGCTGGTCTTGCACCTAGCGGTGCTTCCAGGCGTAATTCTTACGTGCAGCAATGAGGATAATCCTCAAATTACGGACCCGATCCGTGTATGTAGCGACCAGGACCTCAAATATCGATCTCGTGCTCAAGTGTCATCCCCGGATCAAGAATGTCGACACCACACAAGACTCGAAGGATTTATAACGAGTAGCAATCACACACTTATTACATCGAATGTCTCGAGAGAGAACTTAACAAAATAAATATGGCTTAAGGCCATCTAATAACGATAACAACGGAAGGCTTGGAAGAATAAGCGAGTCCATCAACTCCAACGACATCATCGAGTATAGAACCACGACCTAAGCACCTTACTGTCGTTCGAAAAGTCTGCAACATGAAGCGTTGCAGCCAAACGGGTCAGCACATGGAATATGCTGGCGAAGTAACACATAGAGAATAATAATGGAAATAACTATTCTACATGCATATCTGGCTGGTGGAAAGCTCTATGGTTACAGTTTTACGTAAAGCCAATTTTTCCCTACTGCAAAGGAACAAATTTATTTAACTATCATGGTGGTTGTTAAACATTGAGAATGGTTGAAAGCATCCTCAATCCCAATTAAAGTAATCATTAACAGAACCCAACAATATTAATTAAAGTAACATGATGAGATTCACATGATATCCAAGTACTAGATACTCAAGATATCCATAACCGGGGACACGGCTAACCATGATTAGTTTATACACTCTGCAGAGGTTTGTGCCCTTTTCCCCACAAGACTCGATCTCCTCCGTTTGATTTCTCGCACTACATGGTGTTTGAGAAACGATGACCGAGACATAGTTTTTCAGAAGCGCTTGCACCTTACGTATGGGTAGACCGTACCAACCTACAACCCCTACATCTGCTAGTCTACCCGTAAGAGTTCGCACAACTTAGTCAACTATGCTAGAGCCCATAGTAGCATGTGGCTGCACACGGAAGTTTCTAGCATGAATAATCTCATGATCCCTTTGAGTCTGGGTGGCGGTCCGAACAAAAACAGGCAAATCCTGGAAACCAGGTACCTCAATCCACCCAGATGTGTATTTAAGTTGCCATCTTAAATAAACCATTAATTTAACAATCTCACATCTGTCATGGATACACTCACCCAATTCACGTCTACTAGCATAGCATGGCATAATAAGCAAACATAGAAGTAACTCCCAAAGGTTTGATAATAAACAAGAAATAGGTACTACCTCATCTACTTTCCATCCCACAATTTAATTAGATCCTAATCATGCAATGTTTGAGGATTGTTCTAATGCAATAAAACTGGGTAGTAGAAAAGGTATGATCAAAGTGTTACTTGCCTTGCTGATGATCCGCGAAACCTAGAGACTCAAGTAACAAAGCGCACTCGGGTATTCTATCGCAGTCAAACAAACAAGCATACAATAAGTACTCATCTAATGCACAGGTAAAACTCAAACAAAAGATCTAACCAGAAAGCTCAAATTAAGAACTTCGGTTTGCAAAAAGAATCAAATCAAACAAAGCAACGAAAGTCAAACGGCAAAACAAAACAACTCCGTTTTACTAATGCTGGTCACCAGCGATGGCGGCTGGCGGACTCGTGGCGGCAATGACAATTTGGCGGCGGCATGGGCGGGGGGGCTAGGGTTAGGGTTCGGGCGCGGCTGGCGGTTGGGCTGGGCTCCCCCCCGGCTTATAAAGCCTAGCGGGCCGGAGTCCCGGGAGGACACGGCCCGTAGGTCGGTTCGTTTTTTTAAATAAATAATTTCGCGCAGAAAAACAAACTAAAGAAATAGTAAACGGACTCCAAAAATCCCAAAATAAATTTTCCCCGGCTTCTAAAATCAAGCCGGACTAGATGAACATTTATTTGGGGCCTAAATGCAATTTTGAAAAACGCGCATTTTTCCTAAATTCAAATAAAATGGCGAAAAACTCCAAAATAAAATCTTATTTGATTTTATTATTAAATCCTCATTATTTCTTTATTTTGGGAAAGTCATTTTATTCCCTCTCTCATATTTTTGTAATAGGAATAATTGAAGATAAAATAATTAAAATCAAATGATCCTATTTTTAAAATTTGAGAAAACTCAAATATGAAAATAACGAAATCCCCAACTCTCTCCGTGGGTCCTTGAGTTCGGTAGAATTTCTAGGATCGAGCCAACAATGCAACAAAAATATGATATGCAATGATGATCTATGTATAACATTCCAAATTGAAAATTTGGGATGTTACAAACCTACCCCCTTAAGATGAGTCTCGCCCTCGAGATTCGGGTTGGCTAGAAAATAGGTGAGGGTGGTCCTTAAGCAGATATTCCTCTCGCTCCCAGGTGGCTTCATCCTTAGTATGGTGGCTCCACTGAACTTTGCAAAACTTAATGACCTTGCTGCGAGTGACTCGGCTGGCATACTCTAGAATCTTAACTGGTTTCTCCTCATAGGTCAAATCATTATTCAACTGAATCGCCTCTAGTGGCACAGTATCTCTCAGTGGTATATCCGCCATCTCTGCGTGACACTTCTTCAACTGAGAAACATGGAACACATCGTGAACACCTGACAAACCCTCGGGTAATTCCAACTTGTACGCAACTTCTCCCATGCGCTCCAAAACTTTCATGGTCCCACAAAACGTGACGCTAATTTTCCTTTAACACCAAAATGCTTAACTCCTCGAAGCGAAGATACTCGAAGATAAACTCTGTCTCCGACTTCATATTCTGTCTCTTTGCATTTTGAATCTGCATAGCTCTTCTGCCTTGATTGGGCTACCTTGAGTCTATCGCGAATCAACTTTACTTTCCGTTCAGACTCCTTAATCAAATCCGGTCCAAACAACTAGCGGTCTCCAACTTCATCCCACAATAGCGGGGTTCTGCACCTCCTTCCGTAGAAGGCTTCGAAGGGTGCCATCTTCAAACTGGTTTGGTAGCTTTTGTTATAAGAAAACTCCGCATATGGCAAGTTGTCATCCCAACTTGATCCATAATCCAAAGCACATGCTCTCAGCATATCCTCCAAAATCTGGTTGACTCTCTCGGTTTGTCCATCTGTTTGTGGATGAAAAGCTGTACTAAACTCCAGTCTGGTTCCCAAAGTTTCATGCAACTGCTTCCAGAACTTTGAGGTGAATTGGGTTCCTCTATCGTCTGATACTCCTCGGAACTCCATGCAAGCATACAATCCTGGTCATGTATATCTTAGCCAATTTGGCACTCGCTGTAGGTAGTCTTTATTGGAATGAAATGAGCTACCTTCACAAACGATCGAATACAACCCAAATCGAGTCATAGCTTTGAGCGGGTCTGGGCAATCCGTGATGAAATCCATGCCTAGTTTATCCCACTTCCATTCGGGTATAGGCAATGGTTGTAACAATCCTGCTGGCTTCTGATGTTCTGCTTTCACTTTCTGACACACATCACAAACTGCTACATACTCTGCAATATCTTTCTTCATTCCGGTCCACCGGAAAGTATCCTCAAATCCAAATACATCTTGGTATTTCCGGGGTGGATCGAATATGGCGAATCATGTGCCTCTTGCAAAATCAACTTCCGAATCTCCGGATCACTTGGTACGTAAACGCGGTCCTCAACCCATAAGGTATCGTGCTCATCCTCACGAAATCCCTTTGCTTTTCCCTTGCTCATCTTCTCCTTAATATAAGCAACTTCCTTATCTGTCCTTTGAGATTCTCTGATTTTATCCATCAAAGTAGACTGAATCTCCAACGCTGCTACATAGCCTCTCGGAACTATTTCCAAACATAGCTCCCGGAATTCTTCGGCTAATTCTTTTGGTAAACCTCCGGTCATTAGGATGTTGACATGACTCTTACGGCTCAACGCGTCTGCTACCACGTTAGCCTTTCCGGGGTGGTAATGCAATCTCATATCATAATCCTTGATGAGCTCCAACCATCTCCTTTGTCTGAGGTTTAACTCCTTTTGCGTGAAGATGTACTTCAAACTCTTGTGATCCGTATACACCTCACAATGATTTCCAATGAGGAAATGTCTCCACGTTTTCAAGGCATGCACTACGGCTGCTAACTCCAAATCGTGCGAGGCATAGTTTAATTCGTGAGGTTTCAGCTGTCGTGAAGCATACGAAACAACTCTTCCCTCCTACATAAGCACTGCTCCAAGTCCTCGACGTGAAGCGTCGCAATAAACTTCGTAATCCTTGCTTTGGTCTGGCAGGATTAATATTGGTGAGGTAACCAAACGTTTATTCAACTCTTGGAAACTAGCCTCACACTCTTCAGTCCATATGAACTTTGTATCCTTCTTCAATAATTCCATCATAGGCTTCGCAATCTTGAGAAATTCTCAATGAATCTCGGTAGTATCCTGCGAGTCCAAGGAAACTCGGATCTCTCAACTGTTGTTGGCGCTTCCCGCTTGTCACCGTGGCAAATTTAGTGGGGTCTACTGCTATACCTTCTCCGGATATAACATGTCCAAGAAATCCAACTTCCTTCAGCCAAAACTCACACTTGCTGAACTTGGCATACAACTGATGTACTCTGAGCTTCTCGAGTACCAAACGCAAGTGCCCCTTATGTTCTTCTTCATTCTTTGAGTAGACCAAAATATCTTCAATGAATACCAACGAACTTATCCAAAAACTCCATAAACACCTTGTTCATCATGTTCGAAACTCGATGTCTCTGTCCGGCGGCATTCCTGGAAACTCTTCCGGAAACACGTCCGGAAAATCCCTTACCACTGGTACTTCCTCCTGCACAACTCATGATAAGGAATTTACATGTGCTCTCCTCGGCTCATGCCGTGATACATACTTGATTCTCCTACCTTCTGGGGTGGTAAGCAAAATCGACTTACTGGCGCAATCAATATTCCCTCCGTACTTTGATAACCAATCCATACCTAATATCACATCCAATCCTTGGGATTCCAAAACTATTAGGTCCGAGGGAAATACATAGTTTCCAATCCTTAATGGCAGTCGATCGCACCATATACTTGCCATATATTCCGCTCCGGGTGAGGTTACTAGCATGGGTGACCTAAGGGCTTGGGTTGGTAATTTATACTTATCCACAAATCCCTTGATATGTATGAATGCGATGCACCAATCAAAAAGAACAAGCTGCGATAAATGTCTTAACCAAAAACTTACCTATTATCGCATCCGGCTGAGCTTCAACCTCCTCCACGGTAGCGTGGTTCAACTGTCCCCTGTTGAAAGGGTTCGCTTCTTTCCGAGCTTCCATTGCCGTTACCATTTTGGGCTTCGGACATTCATTTGCATAATGCCCATCTTACGGCACTTATAACAAGTGATATGGCTCAGGTCTACCTTGGATGGTGTTGACGGGTTGGTGCGGTTTTGTCCATTGCTTCCTCCATTCCCGTTTCCATTCTTTGTGCCATTATGATTGTGCGAGCTACCTCCTCCGTGAGTATGCTGAAATTTCCCTCCTAGCTTCGGGGTAAAGCGTAGTTTCTGCTGAGCTCCAGAGTTATACTTCCCCTGTCCATACTTTCTCTTGCGATTGTCAATCTGCTGCTGCTTCCCTTCAATCATAAGAGCACGGTCTACTAACTCCTGGTAGTTATTGAAGGTGGCTACCATCAACTGCACGCTCAGCTCATCGTTCAGTCCTTCTAGAAACTTCTCCTGCTTAGCTGCGTCCATAGCAACATCATCTGGGGCATAACGTGCTAGCTTACTGAAGTCATCCACATACTGGCCAACTGTTCGTCCTCTTTGGCGCAAGTTGTGAAACTCACGCTTCTTCATGGCCATAGCTCCTGCTGAAACATGGGCGACGGAAAGCTTGTCAAACCGATCCCATGTGATAGTGTCTACTGAGGTAAGTGGTCAGAAAATTCTCCCACCATGCTTTGCTGCGGGTCCTTCAAGCTGATGTGCGGCAAATTTCACCTTTTCCCCATCTGTACATCCTGCAGTGGTCAACTCCCTCCCTATCTTGCGGATCCAATCATCTGCAACAATTGGCTCGGTGCTACTGGAAAACACCGGCAGATTCAGCCTTAAGAAACGGGTCAAATGGTCAACAGGTGGTGGTGGTGGTGGGTTGTTGTTGTTGTTGCCTTGGTTCTGTACCAATGTTTGAATCAAGGCATTCTGCTGCTGAATCAACTGAGTGATCTCCGTAGGGAAAACAAATCCGGGGTCCCGTCTCGGAGGCATCTGAGGGTTTATAGAAAAGACGAGAGTTAAGAATAGAATGAGGTCTAGTGAGAGAACACTACCCATATGCACATGAGAAAAAAGCACACAAAATCACTCCAATCAAATCAAACAAGGGCATACAATGGTCTAACTATCGTTACAAAGTGCTGAGACTAAAACTAATTTTTAATGGGGGAAATTCTACTACTGTTATGGTGGTCAACTAGAAAAACTGCTCCGATGAAGACTCCATGATATCTGCTCCAGCTTCATCAACATAGTCATCATCACTATCGTCAGATCCGGTCGGTGTAAATCGATGATGATGTAGTTCTCTGGACAGTGCAATCTTCATCTTCTCCTCCGGGTGCTGAATTCCCCATGAGTTCTTCAATCTTCTCCTTAAGATCGTCGTTTTGTCTCACTAGAGCTACAATCTCCTCCATGTAGTCCTTGCGAGTGGCCTTCAGTTCTCCTTCTAGTTCGATAATCTTGGCTTTTGCTTTCTTCAACTCCATCATGTATGCGCACATCTGGTTCTCCTGGCGTCGAATGTAACTCTTGGATGAAAGCTGCAATGGATCGATCCTTCTTAGTGCTAACTATCTCCCATTGTTCATCTCGGCGTCCGCAAATCTGGTAGATAGTATCCTTGAGGTCTTCTTTGTAAACTTCTCCAATGTGTCCCATGGTTATGTGAGCTGCCATGCTCTTTCCCAGACTCCAGGTTGGTGCATTAAAAACACACTCTATGGGCTCCGTGACTAGCGCGAACGTCCTTCCGGGAACATGAGCTTGAATCTTCCAGCGCTCCTCTTCGGGTAAAGTGGAATTGTAGGTCCCGGTGAAGCTTGGTATTCTGATGTTCAGGTACTTAGTGACTTCCTTCAGGTGTCGTCCAGAGGGTGTATCTTCATCCGGCTGGGTGAACTTGATCCTCGCTTCCGTCATCCTAAAAGAGTAGAAAAGATGAGGAGTCAGAAATGAGAAGAGAGTACTAATCTAGGGCTTTAGCTTAGTGGACGTGTCCTACAGTAAGCGTGTGCTCTGATACCATCTTTGTAGCGACCAGACCTCAAATACGATCTACGTGCTCAAGTGTCATCCTGGATCGATGTGTCGACACCACACAAGACTCGAAGGATTTATAACAGAGTAGCAATCACACACTTATTACATCGAATGTCTCGAGAGAGAACTTAACAAAATAAATATGGCTTAAGGCCATCTAATAACGATAACATGGAAGGCTTGGAAGAATAAGCGAGTCCATCAACTCCAACGGCATCATCGAGTATAGAACCACGACCTAAGCACCTTACTCGTAAATGCGAAAAGTCTGCAACATGAAACGTTGCAGCCCGAAAATGGGCCAGCACATGGAATATGCTGGTGAAGTAACACATAGAGAATAATAATGGAAATAACTATTCTACATGCATATCTGGCTGGTGGAAAGCTCTATGGTTACAGTTTTGCGTAAAGCCAATTTTTCCCTACTGCAAAGGAACAAATTTATTTAACTATCATGGTGGTTGTTAAACATTGAGAATGGTTGAAAGCATCCTCAATCCCAATTAAACTAATCATTAACAGAACCCAACAGTATTAATTAAAGTAACATGATGAGATTCACATGATATCCAAGTACTAGATACTCAAGATGTCCATAACCGGGGACACGGCTAACCATGCTTAGTTTATACACTCTGCAGAGGTTTGTGCACTTTTCCCCACAAGACTCGATCTCCTCCATTTGATTTCTCGCACTACATGGTGTTTGAGAAACGGATGACCCAGACATAGTTTTTCAAAAGCGCGTGCACGGTACGTATGGGTAGACCGTACCAACCTACAACCCCTACAAATGCTAGTCTACCCGTAAGAGTTCGCACAACTTAGTCAACTATGCTAGAGCCCATAGTAGCATGTGGCTGCACACAGAAGTTTCTAGCATGAATAATCTCATGATCCCTTTGAGCACGGGTGGCGGTCCAAGAAAACAGGCAAATCTCGAAACCAGTACCTCAATCCACCAGATGTGTGTTTAAGTTGCCACCTTAAATAAACCATTAATTTAACAATCTCACATCTGTCATGGATACACTCACCCAATCCACGTCTACTAGCATAGCATGGCATAATAAGCAAACGTAGAAGTAACTCCCAAAGGTTTGATAATAAACAAGAAATAGGTACTACCTCATCTACTTCCCATCCCACAATTTAATTAGATCCTAATCATGCAATGTTTGAGGATTGTTCTAATGCAATAAAACTGGGTAGTAGAAAAGGTATGATCAAAGTGTTACTTGCCTTGCTGATGATCCGCGAAACCTAGAGACTCGAAGTAACAGGCGGCGCACTCCGGGTATTCTATCGCAGTCAAACAAACAAGCATACAATAAGTACTCATCTAATGCACAGGTAAAACTCAAACAAAAGATCTAACCAGAAAGCTCAACTTAAGAACTTCGGTTTGCAAAAAGAATCAAATCAAACAAAGCAACGAAAGTCAAACGGCGAAAGAAAACAACTCCGTTTTACTAATCTGGAGCTAAGTCAAATTTTACAGCGGCAAAAACTTGTTTAAGTTGGTTATTTGGAAAGAGGGTTTCGAGACGAAACTCCAGGCGCTTGAATCGCCTGATTCCGATAAACGAGCGAAAAGTTATACTAAAACGAAAATCGGATCGGAAATCGCGATCAGAAAAATCGCGGATTAAATCCGAGAAAAAGAAAAACGACGAATAGGTTAACGAACGAACGTTCGTTAACTAGAACTAATCTAAAGAACACGTTCGATAAAACGAACGAACGAGCGGACGCTCGCTATTTAACCGAACCGAAAATAAATAAGCCGATCTAAATAAAAAAAACAGAAACTAAAAAAACCGACGGAAAACCGAACGGTTTTCAAAAAAAAAAAGCAATGCACGGATTACGAGGCAACCTCGGTAGGCGGGTCGCGGCTCGTGGCGGTGCCAGGCTGCGTCGGCGTCGGGCGTGGCGTGGCGGGCGGGGCTAGGGTTAGGGTTCGGCGCGGTGGCCAGTGGTGGGCTCCCACTTCGGCTTATAAAGCCTAGAGGGCGGAGTCCCATGACACGGCCGTAGGTTCGGTTCGTTTTTTTAATAAATAATTTCACGCAGAAAAACAAACGAAAGAAATAGTAAACGGACTCCAAAAATCTCGAAATAAAATTTCCCCGGCTTCTAAAATCAAGCCGGACTAGATGAACATTTATTTGGGGACTAAATGCAATTTTGAAAAACACGCATTTTTCCTAAATTCAAATAAAATGGCGAAAAACTCCAAAATAAAATCTTATTTGATTTTATTATTAAATCATCATTATTTCTTTATTTTGGGAAAGTCACTTTATTCCCTCTCTCATATTTTTGTAATAGAAATAATTGAAGATAAAATAATTAAAATCAAATGATCCTATTTTCAAAATTTGAGAAAACTCAAATATGAAAATAATGAAATCCCCAACTCTCTCCGTGGGTCCTTGAGTTGCGTAGAATTTCTAGGATTGAGCCAACAATGCAACAAAAATATGATATGCAATGATGATCTATGTATAACATTCCAAATTGAAAATTTGGGATGTTACAGTGTAATTGCTACCATCATCTTTCAACTTAGCTTTCTCTAGGAACGCATTAAAATTCAACGGAACAACAACATGGGCCATTTATCTACAAGAACATAGACATGCAAAATACTATCAGGTACTAAGTTCATGATAAATTAAAGTTCAATTAATCATATTATTTAAGAACTCCCACTTAGATAGATATCCCTCTAGTCATCTAAGTGATCACGTGATCCATATCAACTAAACCATGTCCGATCATCACGTGAGATGGAGTAGTTTTCAATGGTGAACATCACTATGTTGATCATATCTACTATATGATTCATGTTCAACCTTTCGGTCTCAGTGTTCCGAGGCCATATCTGCATACGCTAGGCTCGTCAAGTTTAACCCAGGTATTCTGCGTGTGCAAAACTGGCTTGCACCCATTGTATATGAACATAGAGCTTATCACACAAGATCATCACGTGGTGTCTTGGCACGACGAACTGTAGCAACGGTGCATACTCAGGGAGAACACTTATACCTTGAAATTTAGTGAGGGATCATCTTATAATGCTACCGTTGTACTAAGTAAAATAAGATGCATACAGGATAAACATCACATGCAATCAAAAATATGTAACATGATATGGTCATCATCATCTTCTGCCTTTGATATCCATCTCCAAAGCACCGTCATGATCTCCATCATCACCGGTTGACACCTTGATCTCCATCGTAGCATCGTTGTCGTCTCGTCAACTATTGCTTTTACGACTATCGCTACCGCTTAGTGGTAAAGTAAAGCAATTACATGGAGATTGCATTTCATACAATAAAGAGACAACCATAAGGCTCATGCCAGTTGCCGACATCTTTTACAAAACATGATCATCTCATACAACAATTTATATCTCATCACGTCTTGACCATATCACATCACAACATGCCCTGATAACAACAAGTTAGACGTCATCTACTTTGTTGTTGCAAGTTTTACGTGGCTGCTACGGGCTTCTAGCAAGAACCCCTACGCATTAAAAACCACAACAATTTTTCGTCAAGTGTGCTGTTTTAACCTTCAACAAGGACCGCCCGTAGTCAATCTCGATTCAACTAAAGTTGTAGAAACAAACACCTGCCAGCCACCTGTGTGCGAAGCACGTCGGTATAACCTGTCTCATGAAAGCGGTCATGTAATGTCGGTCCGGGCCGCTTCATCCAATAATACCGCCGAATCAATGTAAGACGTTGGTGGTAAGCACTATGACTATTATCGCCCACAACTCATTGTGTTCTACTCGTACATATCATCTATGCATAGACCTGGCTCGGATGCCACTGTTGGGGAACGTAGTAATTCAAAAAAATTCCTACGATCACGCAAGATCTATCTAGGAGATGCATAGTAATGAGGGGGGAGAGTGTGTCCACGTACCCTCGTAGACCAAAAGCGGAAGCGTTTAGTTAACGCGGTTGATGTAGTCGAACGTCTTCACGATCCAACCGATCCAAGTACCGAACGTACGGCACCTCCGTGTTCAGCACGATGACGTCCCTCGAGCTCTTGATCCAGTAGAGGGTCGAGGGAGAGTTTCGTCAGCACGACGGCGTGGCGACGGTGCTGGTGATGTGATCCACGTAGGGCTTCGCCTAAGCACAACGACAATATGACCGAGGTGGTAAACTATGGAGGGGGCACTGCACACGGCTAAGAAACAACTATTGTGCCTTTGGGGTGCCCCCTGCCCACGTATATAAAGTAGGGCGGAGGAGGAGGCCGGCCCAAGGGGGGGCGCGCCAAAGGGGGGAGTCCTACTAGGACTCCATTCCTAGTAGGAGTCGCCCCTCCTCCTTCCTTCCAAAGAGAGGGAAAGGGGAAAGGGAGAGAGGGGGAGAAGGAAAGAGGGGGCCGCTGATGAAGTCATGTACCTGGGGTAGGGTCATAGACCTGCCCAAAGGTACCCTCCACAAGGACACTCGCGAAAGAAGCGGCCTTCCAAATGACCTGGTAGGTTTCCACTCGATGCATTCAAAGACACTCGACCATGAAGACCCACTCGACCACCAGAGTCCAAGAGCCACTCGGTGTCCAAACGGTCTATAGTTAAATAGTCTTTATGATCATAATGATATTTTATGTAAGGCGTTACCAAGAACACCTAGCCTTAACGCATTTTAAACCCTCTCTTTCGTGGGCTGGCTAGGGTCCCGCGCACTCTATATAAGCCACCCCCCCACACAGTAGAAGGGTTCGCACTCTCAACAACACATACGCATATAATCCAATCGACCGCCTCCGGGCCCGAGACGTGGGGCTGTTACTTCCTCCGAGAAGGGCTGAACTCAGAAATCCCTTGCGATACAACGACTCCATAGCTAGGATCTTGCCTCTCCATACCTACCCCCATTCTCTTGTCGGACTTAGAACCACGACGGTTGGCGCCCACCGTGGGGCAGGTGTTCTAGCGATTTGTTGGAGAAGTTGGAATTCTTTCGATTTCCTACATCATGGTTTCAGGCGGAGTTCTGGTCGAGGTCCGCGAGATCCGTCTCGGTGCGCTCACGTTCGTCGCTGACGACTCCGCTTGGCTTCAGGAGGCTCCACTCGACGTGGACGCGCTCCCCGTCCGCGGGGCGACACACTTTCGCGCGTGTGTCAACGGCGTCCTCCTGCGGCAACCGTCGACCCAGTATGGGTCGGCTCCTGTGCTGTCCTCGCTCCCAATCTCCCTTGGCGCAAGCGCCCGGCCGGTCGAGGCTTCAGCGGTGGGTGAGGCATGCGGTGGCCCGCCATCGGCCACCCCCAAGTCGCGCGATCGAGCCCGACGAATCTCTCTGGCCTGTTCGACCGGCTCCGCAGAGATCACGACGAATCGGTAGCAATGACCCGGCGGCAGAGGTTCGATGGTCGATGGACCATGCAGTCCCCCCGGATTCACCCGCACCAACGGAGGTGACGGTGGAGACGATCCGGAGCGAGCCCATGAAGAGTACCTGCCCGAGCCCCTCACTTCGATTCAGAGGGAGGAGCTTCGCCGTCGGAACATGGATGCACTTCACACTCCTATCGTTGGAGAAATCCCCGAGGCTCGTGCCTTGAGGATGCGCGCAGCAGCCCCGGCTGAGTGCACTGACCGAGAACCTTCAGCGAGTACTCGACGAGCCGCCGACCAAGAGTTCTAGAATCTAGTCGACGCCGGCTCTTCCACCACCAACTCGTATATCGAACTCCGATCCAGAATTTAGCAGCCGCCACCAGATAGCGAGTCAATTCAGCCTTCCCATCGGAGGCATGTAGAGGTTTGTTACAAATCGAGATTTGCTCCGGCGGCGAAACCAAAACTCAATCAGATATCACAATCCACGGAACAGGATTCACAGCCGATCCGTCGCTGCGAATTCAGTCCAGTCGGCTTATAGTCCGAGATCGCCCCCGAGGCGTGAGAAACATGGAGGCCGGCGTGATGATCAGTACAAGAGCCGCGAGCAGTATGAGCACCGATTCGATCGCAATGATCGATGTCGAGTGCCCACTCCTCCCCCAAGGGGTGGATCATATGCTCCTCGGCAGCAGGATCTACGACGCCAAAGACAAGTTGTTGGGCTTAAGAGTCCCAATGACCCTGTGGAACCAGGCTTTGATGCGAGATCTATTATCGTTCAAGGCTTGGTCGACAGGAATAGAGCTCACCGAGACGGCCATGACAGAGATGTACCCTCCAGCAGCAGAGTTCATGTCTCAGGACCAGAGTGTTTCAGCAGAGCCATCAGAGCCACGGCGATTCCTCCCAACTTCAGGTTGGCAACTGGAGTCAGTAAGTTCACTGGTGAATCCAAGCCCGACACTTGGCTTGAAGATTACCGAGTGGCTGTTCAGATCCGCGGCGGCAACGATGAGGTAGCCATGAAGCATTTGCCTCTTATGTTGGAGGGTTCACCCAGAGTGTGGTTGAACTGCTTAGCACCCAAAGAAGATTTACACTTGGGAAGATCTTGCCCGAGTGTTTGTCAGACATTTGAAGGGACTTGCAAACCACCAGCAGGGTTGACGGAGTTGCGATGCGTGTGTGCAAAAGTCGAGTGAAACTTTGAGAGATTATATCCAGAGGTGGATCACTTTGCACCACACAGCTTGAGAATGTATCTCATCACCAGCGCCTGTGCCTTCAAAGAAGGTGTCAAGAACAGAGAGTTGAGTTTGAAATTCGGTCGAACCGGAGATATGACCCTGAGTCGGATGATGGAGATTGCGACCAAGTATGCAAATGGTGAAGAAGAGGATCGGCTCCCGAGTGGTAAATGCAAATCAACCGCCAATGAGGCCGGCGGAGGAAATTCCAGTCGGAAGCAGAAGCGCAAAGCCGAGCCAGCTGCTCCCGGAGAGGCCTTGGCTGTGACTCCAGGAAAGTTCAAGGGGAAACCCAAGGGTCCTTGGAACCCCAAGAAGGTGAAAGACCAGGATGGAAATGACGTGTTGGATTTGCCATGTCATATTCACACGAAGAAAGATGAAGAGGGTAAACTCATTTACCCGAAACATACCACTCGACAAAGTCGGCTCTTGATTCAGCAGCCCAAGGAAATAGCCCAAGGATAAGGATAAGGAGACGGACAAAGTTGAGGAAAAGATGACAAGGATGATGGATATCCCCAGTCAATTCCACCTCGATGATTTTTGCCGACGCCGAAGAAAAAGTCGATTGAAGGTTATCAATCGGAAGTGAACTTGGTCGCTCCAGCGACGCCCAATTATCTGAAATGGTCCCAGAACGCCATCACATTCGACCACCGATCACCGATGCACATTGCCACCCCGGGAGGCAAGCATTGGTGGTCGACCCAATGTTGAGGGCACTCGACCGACCAAAGTTCTGATGGATGGTGGTAGTGGCTTGAACATATTGTACGCAGAGACGTTGAAGGGGATGGGCATTCCGATGTCCGCACTCGCACCAATAATATGAGTTTCCACGGGTCATTCCCGGAAAGAAGGCTGAGTCACTCGCCAAATTGCTTTGATGTAGTTTTGGTGATTCAAGCATTTCCGAAAGAAAAGTTGACCTTTGAGGTCATGGATTTCAGAGCGCTTATCACGCTATTCGGGAAGGCCAAGATATGCACGCTTTCATGGCCCACCATGTTACGTGTATCTTAAACTCAAGATGCCTGGTCCCAAGGGCGTGATCACCGTTACGGGCAATCGGAAGAAGGCGGAAGAGTGCTTCCAAAGGCTCTAAGATCGGCGATGCTCGGTTGGCGATGGTAGAGCTACAAGAGTATCGAAAACTGCAGATCCGAGTGATTTGTTGCGAGCTAAGAAGCCTGCTACAGAGTCAGATTTCACCGATCGGTGAGACGAAACAGGTTTACATTCACCCGACCGATCCCAATGCTGCTCCGACCAACATCTCAACAACACTCGACTCAAAATAGGAAGAAGCGCCATCCAGTTCCTCCGTGAGAACTGGGACATCTTTGCATGGAAGCTCACGACATGCCGGTTATTCCTGTGGAGTCTGGCTGAGCATCGCCTATGAGTCGACCCAAAATTCAAACCGGTTAAAGAATATCTTCGGCGGTCTGCCGTCCAAAGAGAAAGGCCATTGGCGAAGAAGTGGCTCGGCTTTTAGCGGCAGAGTTCATCCGAGAGATCTACCACTCCGAGTGGCTCGCCAATGTCGTAATGGTCCCCAAGAAGGATAAATCGTTGCGCATGTGCATCGATTTCAAGCATATCAATCGGGCCTGCCCGAAAGATCATTTCCCTCTTCCTCGCATTGACCAAATAGTTGACTCAACTGCGGGATGTGAGAGGTTGTCTTTTTAGACGCCTATTCCGGTACCATCGAGATCCGTCTGTATGGACCCGATGAGATTAAACAGCGCTCATCACTCCATTCGGTGCTTCGTTATGTCACCATGCCATTCGGTCTCAAGAATGCCGGAGCCACATTCATGAGGATGATTCGAAGTGTTTGCTCACCAAATCTGGCGGAATGTGGAAGCGCATATGGATGATATAGTGGTCAAGTCACGAAAGGGTTCCGACCTGTTGACTGACCTTGCTGAAACATTTGCCAATCTCAAGAGGTATGATATCAAGCTTAACCCATCAAAGTGCACATTTGGAGTTCCTGGTGGAAAGTTACTCGGTTTTCTCGTTTCTGAGCGAGGAATCGATGCTAACCCCGAAAAGGTTGGCACTATACTCCGAATGAAGCGCCCTGTGCGTGTGCACGATGTCCAGAAGCTTACTGGATGCTTGGCCGCTTTAAGTCGATTCATCTCTCGCCTCGGTGAAAAGGCATTGCCTCTTTACCGACTGATGAAGAAGTCAGACAAGTTCGAGTGGACTCTAGAAGTTGATGCAGCATTTGCGAGCTAAAGCTCGCTCTCCACCCACCGGTGCTTGCTGCTCCTATCAAGAAAGAGCCTTTGTTGCTTTACATTGCAGCCATCGGACAAGTCGCCGATCAGCACTTACGGTCGAAAGGGAAGAAGAAGGAAAAACCTTCAACGTTCAACGCCCAGCTTTATTATCTTTCAAGTGTCAATTCCATCAAAGCAAAGATACCCTTACTATCGTAAGCTTGTTTATGGGATCTATATGACCACAAAGAAGGTTGCTCATTATTTCTCCGATCATTCCATTACGCTGCCAATGACGCCCCATTGTCGTAAATTCTTCATAACAGAGATGCAATCGGTCGAGTGGCAAAATGGGCGATTGAACTCCTTCCCTTGATATAAAATTTGAGGCAAAGAAAGCCATCAAGTCCCAAGCAATAGCAGACTTCCTCGCCGAAAGTGGATCGAACAGCAGCTTCCGACTCAAGTTCACTCGAGCATCGGACTATGTTTTTGACGGTTCCAAGATGTTGAACGGTTCAGTGCGGGGGTTGTATTGGTTTCCCCGAGGAGATAAGCTCAAATATGTTCTCCAGATTCACTTTGATTCTTCCAACAACGAAGCGTAATATGAAGCACTCTGTATGGGTTGCGATGGCCATTTCACTCGGCGTCCGTCGCCTTATGGTTTACTGGCGACTCGGTTCGGTTGTTAATCAAGTGATGAAGGAGTGGATGTCGAAGCCCAAATATGACAAAGTTATCGTAATGCAGATGAGAAAGTCGGAGAAGAAATTGAGGGGTTAGAGCTTCATCATATACCCGATCGAAAAATCAAGTCTGCGATGATTTGGCGAAGATAGGGTCCAAGAGGGAAGCCATTCCCAAGAATGTATTTTTGAGCACATCCATGCATCATCGGTCAGGAGGATCCTTTCACGTAAGAAGCCCCAAAGCAAAAGAGTGCCAATGATCCGATCGGTTGAGGTCCCACCGTGGTCTACCCGATTATGGAAGTTGTGGTCATCACTCCCGATCGACAAAGGTCGTACATCGCATATATCCTAAGGAAAGAGCTCCCGAGAATGAAGAAGAGGCTCGACAGATCGTCCGTCGATCCAAGGCCTTTACAAATGATCAAGGGACAGTTGTTCGAGAAAGCGTGATCGAGTCAACCGAAGTGTATCACGCCGTAAGAAGGTCGATTAATTCTTGAGGATATCCACTGGGGACCTGTGGCTATCATGCGCCCTCTCTCGACCATCGTGGCTAAAGCATACCGAAGCGGGATTTTACCGGCAAAGCAAATGAAATGGCAAAAGAAATAGTTGACAAGTGTGAAGGGTGTCGGTTCTATTCCAACATGTCACACAAGCCCGCCTCCTTTGAAGACCATTCCACTCGTCTGCCCTTCACTGTTTGGGGTTAGACATGATTGGACCGCTGAGAATCGCGTAAGCGGCTTCACTCATTTGCTAGTAGCAATCGACAAGTTCACCAAATGGATCGGGCCAAGCCCATCAAGAACCTCGACGCATGCACTGCTATCAGTTTCATCAGAGGGTTGATATTCAGATATGGAGTTCCGCATAGCATCATCACCGACAATGGGTCAAACTTCGATAATGACAAGTTCAAAGCCTTCTGCGCCTCTCAGGGCACGTGGGTCGACTATGCTTCAGTTTCTCATCTTCAGTCGAATGGACAAGCAGAGCGTGCAAACGGCCTCATTCTCAAAGGGCTGAAACCACGGCTGATGCGTGATCTCAAGCACGCAGCAGGAGCTTGGGTCGACGAACTTCCATCAGTTCTCTGGGGATTGAGGACCACTCCTAATCGGTCGATCGGGAGAACTCCATTCTTCCTGGTCTATGGAGCTGAAGCAGTTCTGCCGAGTGACCTGCTTCACAACGCACCTCGAGTCGAACTATACTCTGAAGAAGAAGCGGAACTAGCCCGGCAAGATGCAGTCGACCTCTTGGAAGAGGAGAGAGAGATGGCCCTGATCCACTCGACTATCTATCAGCAAGACTTGCGTCGATTCCATGCCAAAAATGTGAAGAGTCGAGCCTTACAAGAGGGAGATTTGGTCCTCAGAGTGGATCAACAGAAACCACACAAGCTCGCTCCCACTTGGGAAGGTCCCTTCATCATCACAAGAGTTCTCCACAACGGAGCGTATCATCTCTACAACGTTGATAACCCGATCGACGAGCCTCGAGCTTGGAATGCGGATCTGCTCCGCCCCTTTTATACTTAAATACTCACTCGGTTGAGATTTAATAAAAGTACTTTTGTAGTTTGTTTATCTAAGACAAGAATGTTATAATTTTCCCAGTGATTGTTATTACTTTTTGTTGAAATTTCCCCCAGTGGGTGGCTTAGCTGCGAATCCGGTTCGCCTAAGTTTGTAAAATAATCCTTTCCAAGTGGCGAGCCAGTCTCTCACTCGGGGGCTTAGCTACGAATCCGCTTCGCCTAACTATTCAAAATCCTACCGAGTGGTGAGCCAGCCTCCCACTCAGGGGCTTAGCTGCAGTCCAAGTACTCGCCTAAGTATTCAAAATCCTACCGAGTGGTGAGCCAGCCTCCCACTCGGGGGGCTTAGCTGCAGTCCAAGTACTCGCCTAAGTATTCAAAATCCTACCGAGTGGTGAGCCAGCCTCTCACTCGGGGGCTTAGCTGCAGTCCAAGTACTCGCCTAAGTATTCAAAATCCCACCGAGTGGTGAGCCAGCCTCCCACTCGAGGGCTTAGCTACAGTCAAGTACTCGCCTAAGTATTTAAATCCCACTGGTGGAGAGTCAGCCTCTCACTGGGGCTTAGCAACGGCCCAAGGATTCGCCTTAACATCCAAAATAATGAACGCTCAAGAACGACCACGGGTGCAGGTCGATCGCTACCTTCTCCTTCAAAGCTACACCATAAAACTCCCACCGAGTGGAGAGCAAACCTCCCACTGGGGCTTAGCTGCAGCCAGTGCTCGCCTAAGTGATAGAAATCCCACCGAGTGGAGAGCAAACCTCCCACTGGGGCTTAGCTGCAGCCAGTGCTCGCCTAAGTGATAGAAATCCTACCGAGTGGAGAGCAAACCTCCCACTCGGGGGCTTAGCTGCAGCCCAGTGCTCGCCTAAGTAATAGAAATCCTACCGAGTGGAGAGCAAACCTCCCACTCGGGGGCTTAGCTGCAGCCCAGTGCTCGCCTAAGTAATAGAAATCCTACCGAATGGAGAGCAAACCTCCCACTCGGGGGCTTAGCTGCAGCCCAATGCTCGCCTAAGTGATAGAAATCCTACCGAGTGGAGAGCAAACCTCCCACTCGGGGGCTTAGCTGCAGCCCAGTGCTCGCCTAAGTGATAAAAACCCTACCGAGTGGAGAGCAAACCTCCCACTCGGGGGCTTAGCTGCGGTCCAGTGCTCGACTAAGTAAGGAATTCATCCCAATCCACAAGGACGACAAGGTGCAGGTCGACTGCTACCTTCTCCTTCGGAGCTTCGCCACAATTACAACGTGCGGTCCATCCCAATCCGCAAGGACGACGAGGTGCAGGTCGATTGCTACCTTCTCCTTCGGAGCTTCGCCCCAAGTACAACGTATGGTTCATCCCAACCCGCAAGAACGACGAGGTCGGTCCATAGATCAGGCTCCATCTCTACCTGCAGGATAGATGAAGTACAAGTCGACTGGAGTTTCACCTCAAGGATTCTACTTACAACAATGAAGTATATTCCGAATGAGGAGCAAAGTTCTCTCGAAGTCAAATAAAGCATGTTCAAGGATAAATCAAGTTCAGATAAACGTCCTACGGATCCAAAAGTGCTCAGGCGTTAAGCCTGTTAAAGTTTGTTGGTTACAAAAACCACTCGGCATTCCGAGGCAAATTTAAGGTGGGACTTAGAAGTTTTTTACTCCTCCGGTGGAGGAGTGGAAGGTGCAACAAACTGGTCGAGGTCGATTCCGTCGGCAATACGGGTAGCAGTAGCGATGAAGGTCTCCATGAAAGATCTGAAGTCGTACTTTCTGGTGTTGGCAACCTTGAGGGATGCCAGCTTGTCCTCTTGCGCTTCCTTGCAGTGGACACGAACCAGAGACAGAGCAACATCAGCACCACACCGCGTAAGACTTTTCCATTCTTGCACTCGACTTGGAATCTCATCCAATGAGTCATTAAGATTCAAGGTCGCTCAGGCGTCCGATCCGCCGAGAGTTGAGTCGATCCGCGACACCGCAACTTTCAGTCGAGCAAGATAATCCACCACGCTAGCAACACGAGACTCCAGTCGGAGCACATTCATGGCAGCTTCGTCCTTCACAGGAGAGTTGATGGGGTCCAGGCTGGTCTCCACTCGACTGGTTTCTTCTTCGAAGTTTTGAGAATTCTGAAAACACAGCTCAGACTCAAAATAACAATCATGCGATGAGTCGATGATAGCAAGACAGTCGGGTAAAAGAGATTACCTTCAAGCATGAGAAATGCTTCTTGGCGAGCCCTCCAAGATAAATCTCCGTGTCATTTCGCTTCCCGCCAGCTTGGCGGCCTTGTCGACAGAGCAATCTTGTCGCTCTTCACCGACTAACTTCCTTGTTGGCCGCGTCAAGAGCGGCTTTCAGCTTGGCATTCTCGTCTTCAAGTTTGTCGACTGAGGCAAGTTTCTCTTCAGCGAGCTTTGTTTTCTCCAAAGCCGCCTTCTATGCCTCTGCAAGGTCAAGGTCCTTCTTCTTCAGAGTCTCTTCCAGTTTATCTGCAAGCAACAGTGAGAACAGAGTTGAGAATGAACAAGAAAAACAAAGACAGTCGTCAAAGTTCTCACCAGCCACACCTTTTGCTTCATCCTTCGCCTTCTGCAAATTCTCCTGAGCAAGCTTCAAGTCGAGGTTGAGCTGGATCTGTTTGTTCTCTAACTCAGTATAGCGAGCCACAAGCTCGCAAGATTTCTACAAATAGTCAATCAACGAAAGACACCAAAGACAGATCACTTCCGAGTGATTAAGGAAAAATAGTAGCATTTCTAAGACTACAATGAATCAAAACATTCTACAAGAGTCTCGGGACTACACCCAGCGGGTGCACTCAGCGATGCCTCCACTGGTTTTACTAATTTGGTTCACCAATCGACCAAAAGAGGCAAAAAGGTTATGATTCTAAAACCATGGCTAATTGTCGCTGGTCACCGCAGTAAAAAACAGTTCTTTAGACTATAGTCGATCGCACGCAGTCCACCATAGTCTCGGGACTACACCTGGGTGCACTCAGCGTGCCCCCACCGCTTTTTACGGTTCCATTCGACTTGGTCCGATCAGGTCGAGTGAAGAAGTTCACAGTATAAAGACTATAGTCGACTGCACGCAGTCCATCATAGTCTCGGGGACTACACCCAGTGGGTGCACTCAGCGTGCTCCCACAAAAACTCAATCGACACACCCACCCAGTGGGTGTACAGATATGGAAATCTTCAGAAAGAAGCAGTTTCAGGTAGCACATCCTAACAGAGCAAGCAACGATCGACTTACTAGGACATTGCTCTGGAGAGCTGAACTAGCATCATAGGCAGCCTGGCTGGCCTCTCGGACTGCCTTCACTTGCTCCATCATGATCCCTGCTCAGCGTGATAGCCTCCTTAGCAGCACTCACTTGGTCTTTCGGACGTGGTGTATAGCAAAGAGAGATGGTGGATCAGCGATCGACGAAGTGGGTCGGGCACTTGTCGTGATACAAAGAAAAGACACGAAGCCGAGTGGGGTTGCCTCCCTCGAAACCAGCGTCTTAGGTATCACACGACTGGAGCAGCCTTGCCAGCAGGCACCCTCTTGTTCTTCCTCTTCCTCAACGGCGCTTCCTCGTCATCGTCGGGGAGATCAATGACATGAGGCGGAACTACAAGAAAGATTCAAAAGTAAACATGAAATCCAATCGACTAAAAGCGAAACTACAGAGATCATACCAAGGTTGGAGGTGGCAGCATCTTCCATTTCCTGATCTTCGTGCTTGGCTGAGGTCTCAGAGGTAGCGGCACTGCAGATTTCAAGAATCGGCTGATCAGTCATCAAGTCGACTAAAAGTTCACTCATGTTGAATAAAGAAATACAAGATTCTGCTGGTTACCCGGAGATGGTGGGGATGACCATCCGCATCTTGGGCAGGGCCTTCGCCGGCTTTGACGACGTTGCTCGAGGTTGCTTCGGTGGTTTCTCAGTCGGCGCAGGGGAAGTTGTCCTAGGTCGCTTCGTCGACTGCCCAGTGGGCGCAACAGCTTTACTGCGCTCGGCCGCCGGGTCATGCGTCAACTTGGACCTTCCCTCCGAGCGGGGAGGATCAACGTCTTCCTCCTCCTCCTCCTCTTCATCAGAGTTGTCATCCCCCTCATCCTCCTCGCCGTTGGACTCCCATTCCTCCTGGCTTTCACCTCCGCTTCCTTCTTCTTCTTCGACTGGTTCCTGCGCCCCGTTGGGAATCGAGTACATCTCAGTGGTGACCTAGAAGACAACAAAACAAGGCGAACGTCAGTCGACGAATTGGCATCTAAACAGAATGAATGCAGCCGAATCACAGTTGGAGATAAGTGGTTGTACCTTGTCTACTTCGTAAGTCTGGTCGAGTGGTGGAATCCTCCCAGCTCACGAGGGTTATCTTTGTTTCGTGATGGCGCCATCCACTTCTCTAGCGTGGCGTCATCGACCTGCTCTGGATGGACCCAAGTGGTATCATCCGTACCAGAGTACATCCACATCGGATGACCTCGGTATTGGAGTGGCTGAATACGCCGTCGGAGGAAAACTTCCAGAAGATCCATGCCGGTCACCCCGTCGCGAATGAGCTGGACTACGCGTTCCATCAACAATTTTACTTGGGCCTTCTCCTCTGGTAGCATCTTCAGGGAAGATGGCTTGTTCACTCAACTCATGGAGAAAGGAGGGAGTCCAGTCGACTGCCCCGGCGTCGGCTGGTCTTGGCAGTAGAACCAGGTCGACTGCCACCCTCTAACAGAGTCGGGAGAGTCATAGCCCGAAAAGCGCTCTTCCCCCTCATATGGACCCCGAGTCCCCCACACATCTGGAGTACTTGGGTTCTCTCGTCATTCGGGTTCGCTTTCTTCACCGTCCCGAGAGCGACAAGTGAATATATGCTTGAAGAGGCCCCAAGGCGGCCGACAGCCCAAGAAGTTTTCGCTGTGAAATGAAAGCGGCAAGATAGACAATGGAGTTGGGAGGAAATGATGGAGTTGTGCTCAAAAAGTTCAAACCCCGGAAAAAGGATTCGCGGCAGAGAAAATCCTCGCTCACGTGAGTGGCTAGGAGAACGACTCACCCTCTTCAGCTGCGGTTGCCACTCCGTTCCGGAAGCCTCGCCGACCCATGGGGACCAGTCCCTCATTGGCCAGATCGGTGAGGTCCTTCTCGGTGATGGTCGAGCGGATCCAGTCTCCCTGGACCCAACCTTGCGGCAGTTTGGACCGCGAAGAAGATCCGCCCCGACTGGGCGCTCTCCCCTTAGCCTTCGCCGCCGCCTTCTTCACCCGTTCCAAGGCTGCGGTCTTCTCCTTCACCATGGTCGCCGCCGAAGCAGGTACTGAGCTGCGGTGCTGAGCAGGCTAAGAGCGCAGCAAGAAGGTTTGGAGGCGGAGGGAGGGGAAGATTGAGGTCGCACTGTTCAAAATACCCCGTCCGATGCTTTATATGGGGCCGCTTCCGAGTGGCTGACCGGTAGGCCCAGACAATCCTGTCAAATCCCGCAACAGGCGCGCACGCGATACGTGGCGAAAAAGGCGGCGCGAAGATCGAGGTGTCATCGTCTTATCCCATCCGAGTGCCGCAGTTTTCTCCGCTTCGCGTGCTTCCCAAAATTCAGATCCCGTGAAATCCGCTAACCACGGAGCAACCTGTCAGATAGCAGGTTTCCTCCGATCCGTCGCTCGGAAATCCTCAAGTTCACAAAGTTCACTCGGCAAATGTGAAGAATGGATCAAGGCGACTGAAAGAGAAGTTGATGCCATCACTAAAAGGTCGTTGATCCAGAGTAAGACACACTCGCAACACGAAGAACAGGTCGGAAAGATTATCAACTCCTTCCTCACTCAAACCTCGATCCATTCGGGGCTAATGATGAAGTCATGTACCGGGTAGGGTCATAGACCTGCCCAAAGGTACCCTCCACAAGGACACTCGCGAAAGAAGCAGCC
This sequence comes from Aegilops longissima, assembly GCA_021605205.1. Lineage (NCBI taxonomy): Eukaryota > Viridiplantae > Streptophyta > Magnoliopsida > Poales > Poaceae > Aegilops > Aegilops longissima. The sequence goes on from CM038676.1 coordinate 172,202,357, forward strand.
TTCCAATGACCGGTAGGTTTCCACCGACTGATTCAAAGACACTCGACCATGAAGACCCACTCGACCACCAGAGTCCAAGAGCCACTCGGTGTCCAAACGGTCTCAGTAGTTAAATAGTCTTTATGATCATAATGATACTTTATGTAAGCATGCTACCGAGAACGCCTAGCCTTAACGCATTTTAAACCCTCTCGCACGTGGGCTGGCTGGGGTCCCAAGCGCTCTATATAAGCCACCCTCCACAGTAGAAGGGTTCGCACTTCAGTAACACATACACATATAATCCAATCGACCGCCTCCGAGCTCCGAGACGTGGGGCTGTTACTTCCTCCGAGAAGGGCCTGAACTCGTAAATCCCTTGCGTATACAACGACTCCATAGCTAGGATCTTGCCTCTCCATACCTACCCCCCATTCTACTGTCAGACTTAGAACCACGACAGCCGCGCCCCCTCCCCTTGTCCAATTCGATTGGGCAAGGGGGGCGCGCGCCTCCTCCCGTGGCCTCCCTCCTCTCCTCCACTATGGCCCAATAGGCCCAATAAATTTCCCGGGGGGTTCCGATAACCTCCCAGTACTCTGAAATATCCCCGGTCTTCTTCGGAACCATTCTGGTGTCCGTATATAACCTTAAATATATGAATCTTTACCTCTCGACCATTTCGAGACTCCTCGTCATGTCCGTGATCTCATCCGGGACTCCAAACAAACTTCGGTCACCAAAACACATAACTCACAATACAAATCGTCATCGAACGTTAAGCGTGCGGACCCTACGGGTTCGAGAACTATGCATACATGACCGAGACACATCTCCGGTCAATAACCAATAGCGGAACCTGGACGCTCATATTGGCTCCTACATATTCTACGAAGATCTTTATCGGTCAAACCGCATAACAACATACGTTATTCCCTTCGTGATCGGTATGTTACTTGCCCGAGATTCGATCGTCGGTATCATAATACCTAGTTCAATATCGTTACCGACAAGTCTCTTTACTCGTTCCGTAATGCATCATCCCATAACTAAGTCAGTAGTCACATTGCTTGCAAGGCTTATAGTGATGTGCATTACCGAGAGGGCCCAGAGATACCTCTCTGACACTCGGAGTGACAAATCCTAATCTCGATCTATGCCAACTCAACAAACACCATCGGAGACACTTGTAGAGCATCTTTATAATCACCCAGTTACGTTGTGACATTTGATAGCATACAAAGTTTTCCTCCGGTATTCGGGAGTTGCATAATCTCATAGTAAGAGGAATATGTATAAGTCATGAAGAAAGCAATAGCAATAAAACTAAACGATCATTATGCTAAGCTAACGGATGGATCTTGTCCATCACATCATTCTCTAATGATGTGATCCCGTTGATCAAATGACAGCACATATCTATGGTCAGGAAACTTAACCATCTTTGATTAACGAGCTAGTCAAGTAGAGGCATACTAGGGACACTCTGTTTGTCTATGTATTCACACATGTACTAAGTTTCCGGTTAATACAGTTCTAACATGAATAATAAACATTTATCATGATATAAGGAAATATAAATAATAAATTTATTACTGCCTCTAGGACATATTTCCTTCAGGCGCCAGTTTCAGGTTCGGGCGCCTACAACGCCGGATAGGGCCTCCCAGTAGGGAGGTCCTAATTAGCGCTGCAGGCGCCGGTTTTGTCTACTGGCACATACCACAGATCCGGCTGGGCCGAGGCCATTATATTTTCCTTCCTCGAGCGCTAGCGCTGAATGTTGCGTCTGTGACATCGCTCGCTTGTAGGGTCGATTCCTTTTTTTCAACCAACTGGCTCGTTCGCATTTCTCAAAAAAAAAAAAACCTGGCTCGTTCACTTTGTTCCAAAAAACTTGTATTTGAAAATAATTCATTCTTTTGCAAAAAAAGTTCATTGATTCGGAAAATAGTTCACAAATTTTAAAAAGGTTCATTGATTTTGGAAATAGGTTCATCGATTTTTTTAAAAAATCATCGAATCTGAAAAAGCTCATCGATTTTGGGAGAAAATATATTTTTAAAAACGTTTATCGGTTTTGAAAATAGTCATCGATTTTGAGAAAAAATCACAAAATTTAGAAAAAGTTCATCAAATTTGAAATATAAGTTATCGGTTTAAAAAAGGTTCATCAATTTGAAAGACATTCATGAGTTTCAAAAAAAAGTTCATCTATTTGAAGAAAAAATTATGAATTTGGAAAAAGAAAGAAGAAAAAGGACAGGGAAAAAGAAAAAAAGGAATGAAGAAATCAAGGAAAAAACATGTATGTTATCACACCTAGTGAAGTGGTTGGGTTGGTTACGCGTCGATCACTGATATAATCCGATGTGCGTTTGAATCCTAGCTCGCGTGCCTTTTTTGCAGATTTTTTAGAGTTTAGATAACAGAAAAAAAAATGACGCTGAAGCTTTTCCCCCCTAGTGTCATACTGGGCCGGCCTATGCACGCTTAATCGTAAAAATGGAAGCGAGGTAATGCGTGGAGGTGGAGTCAATCCCTGCTCTCTAGGATGACCGAGCCCTGCCGTAGCCAACCCGCCGTAGCTCCTTTCACGTAGAGAATAAGTGGCGCGCCCTACTTGACACCATTCGAGCAGTTTTCTTCCGGATTGTTTCCTTTTTTTATTTTGTTTCTTTACTTTTTCATTCTCCGTTTTTATTTCATTCTTTTTCATTCATTTTGTTTTTCATTTTATTTTTCTTTCGTTCTTTGTTCTTTTTCCTTCTCCATTTTTTGTTTTTTCTTATGTTTGTTTTCGTTTTCACTCTACATTTCTGTACATGTGGAAACAATTTTTTGTAACAAGTAATCAGCATTTTTTGTATACACATTTAACATTGTTCAAACGCTATTTGAACATTTTTAAAAACTTTTTCAATATTTTCATAGTTATTAAAAAACATTCAAATACTTGATCAACATTTTTTATACCCGTTCAACATTTTCCAGATACCCGTTCTCCATTTTCATATACTCATTCCACATGTTTAATACCTATTCAACATTTTCAAATACTCGTTCAACATTTTTCAGATTCTTGTTCAACATTTTTCAAATACATGATTAACATTTTTTAAATACTTGTTCGACATTTTTAAAACATTTTGGTCAACATCTTTTCAAATACTTGTTCTGCACTTTTCAAACTTGTTCAACATTTTTCAAATAATTTTTCAATATTTTTTATACATGATCAACATCTTTTTCAAATACTTTTCTACATTTTCAAATATTTGTTTACCTTTTTAAATAATCATTCAACTTTTTAAATACTTGTTCAACATTTTCCATATATCTATTCAACATTTTGAGTACTTATTCAACATTTTCAATTGTTTTTCAAATACTTATTCAACATTTTTAAATATTTATTCAATATTTTTCAAAATCTTGTTCAACATTTTTTAATCAGTGTTCAACATTTTTTCAAATGTTGTTTTTGGTAGAATGTTTTTGTAATATATGTATTTGGAATATTTCAAAGTATAAACAAAAGTAAAAAAGAAAGCAAAAGAGAAAAAACGCGAAAAAAGGAAACAGGAAACAGGCAGGGCTTACCCGCGCATGTGGGCGGGCCCATACGCTGGCTGGCTTCAGAGAGTCGGGAACGTCGACTCGCTGAACGCGATAAATAGCGATGCCCCTGCTGCAGGCACCGGTTTGTAACAACAGTAGAAACCGGCGCTTGTAGGCTGTAGCCCAAATAGGAATAACCGTGGGAGGATCTCTCACTTTAGTTACCCACAGTGGGAGTTATATAGATAATAACATCACACATATCTAGATAAAATAAATAATATGGCAAACAATAAATGAAGAAAGAGAGAAAAGTGGTAACATAGCTAGTTACTAATAGTATGAGTAACATCATATATATCAAGGCAAGATAAGTCTATAGTCTAATAAATGAAGTGTTATATGTTACCACATGTATATTATTTTTGACTATAGAGGTAGTAACATATATAGACTAATAACATATGCATATTATTAATCTATGTTACTACCCATTATTGCTAGTCTAAGTTCGTTGCAGACCAAGATTTCAATGCGGACATCCAAATCCAAATACACTGAAACTGCATTCACGAAGATTGGCCGAGGTAAACGCATAGTACCAAAGGCGTTCCCAACCTATTCTTGTCAAATGCGTTGGGTCCGGCGGTCAACTCCGCATCTCAAGAACCCCGTCCGTCCCCTCCGCGCTTCGCTCGTTCCACACTCTCGACACCATGCAACCAACCAGCCCCATCAAAAGCTCTGTCCTCGGTCCTCCACGCGTGCACGTACCGCCCATTTACCTCACGCACCGGACATGTCGTCGCGATCACCGTCGTCGTCGTCTTGGGCCGCACCCCCCGGCCGCGCCATGGCCACCGAGGCACGCGAGGAGGCCACTGCCGGTGGTTGCCTCCCCGCGGACCAGTCCTGCTTTGCGCTCTCAGCGGGCCCACCCTATCCCTCGCGTCGTGCCGCTGCCGCCGCGCGAGCCTGCTGCACGACCACCTCCTACATCGTCGTTCTGAGCATCAGCTTCGGCTCCCTCCTCGCCATACTGCTCATCCTGTGTGTGATCCGGTGGTACCTCGTGCACCGCTCCGCGCGCCAGCAGGAGGAGGAGGCCACGGCTGCGGTCACCGATGCGGCCCCGGGAATGGCCAAGAAGCGGTCGGCGGGGCTGGACGCGGACGCCATCGCAGCGCTGCCTGAGTTTGTGTACCGGAAGGACGGCGGCGTCGGCGAGGAGGAGGAGGAGGACGCCGCAGAATGCGCCGTATGCTTGGCTGTGATGGTCTACGGGGAGGCGGCGCGGCGGCTGCCCAGGTGCATGCACGTGTTCCACCGGAGCTGCGTTGACGTCTGGTTGAGGGAGCACTCGACATGCCCGGTGTGCCGAGCTGAGGTGGTCATCAGGCCGGCCGGAGGAGAGTGCGCCGGGAAGGAACATGTGGGCAGCACGTCACGGGTTGTCACGTCACCGCCGCCGCGGGAGCAGGTACTGGACGACGGGGAGAGGGACCTGGAGGCGCAGTAGGACGTATTACTTGAGTAGGAAGTACTGTCGTTGTTTTTTCATTTCCGTAATATGCGCGCGTCGTAGCACTAGCTCTAGCATATAGGTAGTGTGGTCGTGAGTAGTATTTGGGGGTGGTTATCGAGAGTTGTATTCGGGAGTAGCTTTTTTCTTTTTGCGAAATAACTGCTGTAGCATTGTGTATGAGAATAAAATTAGAATGGCAATGCCAGATTGGACATGAAAGTTCTCTCTTAGATGTCACATTTTGTTTTTGAAGGACATGTGTGCGCGCGCTTAGAGCATCTCCAATAAATAATGATGTAGGTGTATAAATAATACACGCCCTCCACGTTTTACATTATGGGACGGAGGAAGTAGTTTTTCTACATCTTCAAGGCCAAAAAATGCTGCTCCAATAGATAATGTAGATGCAAAAATAATAAATTACACCATCTTCTCCAAGTGATGTGTTGTAGAATACAACACTTGGAGATGCAGATTTGCATCTCCACCTCCCTGGTGATGTGGAGGTTCCTGGGAATGTAGACTTCGGGTCTATGTCTGTGGAGGCGTCAAACAGGGCTGATTTGGACAGGGCGTCCAAGTGGGCGCGCAAGAAGGAAAAAATGTTATGCTACCGTTGTGGCAAGAAGGGCCATTTCATAGCTGAGTGTTTGGCGGTTTTATGCGATACTTGTGGCAAACCAGCCCATGACTCGGGGGCATGTCCGCTTTTGAGGAATCAGGCACCGTCTCTTATGATGTATGGAGTGTACTGTGCTGAACTCACGTTCTTTGAGTCTCCGACTGAGAGGGAGGTTCCTGATGAGGCTCAGAGGATGGCCACTGGGATTGTCAAAGTGACCAGAGGAGAAGTCTCTGAGACCCAGGTTGTGCAGCGGCTCCGGGAGCTAGCTCCAGGGGACTTCCACTGGGAGCTTGTCAGTCTTGAGGCAAACTTGTTTAGGGTTGAGTTCCCGTCGGTGGAGGATTTGCAGAGGCTGCTGAGTTTTGGGATGTGCAAAGTGCCAGGTACTGATGGCATCCTCGAGTTCCAAGAGTGGAAGCTGGTGGAGCCTCAGGGTAAACCTCTTACCCAGGCTTGGCTGCGTTTTTCTGGAGCTCCTTCGAAGCCTATGCAGGATGCTAGGGTCGTTGCTAGCTTGGGCATCATGGTGGGAAAACCTGAGCGAGTGGATATGGCCTTCACTAGAGCTCATGGGGTTGCTCGTTTACTGGTTAGTATTTTGGACATTGAGTTTGTGCCTGATGTGGTCAAGTGGTCATATCGAGGACAGATTTACAACCTTGAGATTGAGTTTGAGAATGAGAGCCTGTTCGCCGAGGCAGCTACCGTGACTGATGTTGATATGCACGAGGGTGATGACGGCGCGGGAGCTAAGGAGAATCCGGTCGCTGATCCTGGACGAGAGTTGTCCGTGGGACTAGGGTCTTTTGCTCAGACGACCGGGGACGGGACGGCTCCACCCTCCTCGGTGCCTTTGACCACTCTGAGATTTGGGTCTCTCGAGCTTGCTTCTGCACCTCCGAGACTGTGGAGTGAGCGGGTGGAGTCTTTTGAGGCTTTTGAGCACACGTTACCCGCTTTGGATTTTGAGGATGCTTCGTGTCTTGTCCTTGACTTCGCCGACCTCGGTCAGGGGAAAGGAGGATGAGGCTCCTTCCCGTGTTTTTGTTCCTTCTCTGACAGTGGGTCCGGCCGTGGAGGTTTTTCACTCGGGGGGGTCCGGGGCTGGTGTTCTCGGCTCCCTCTTCTTCTGTTGCGAGGACGGTGCTGCAGGTGGTGGTTCCGAGTTCTGAAGCGGGATCGGGGCAAGTGACCTCGGCGCCCTCTTCTCCTTTCGCGCCAGACGAGGTCTCCATGATGGAGGCTTTATCTTCGGGAGGGGGTCCGGGGAGGTGGCCTCGGCACCCTCTTCTCCTCTCGCTAGGACGGAACTGCAGGCGGCAGGTCCGGTCCATGGAGGGGGCTCGGGGCAGGTGGCCTCGGGGCCCTCTTCTCCCTCGGTGTCTAGGGTGGCCGGCCCTCCGTTGGCGCCGGTGAGCACCTTTTGCCGGCAGGCTGGGGTGGATGGGGAGCTTGGGCAGGCGGCCCATGTTACCCCATCAACCGACTCGGTGCCGTCTCCCTGCCGTGGGGACCGGCTGAGTGTTCGGGGTGAGGCAGGAGGTCCCTCCCCGGGCAACTTCACTCGGGAGGAGGTTATAGCGTTTGGTGGGATTCCAGACCCGGTTTCTGGGGGGCGACAGTTGAGCTGCCATCTTCAGGACCGTCCGGAGGTGGACGATATGCAGCAGCGGTGCGCCATGAGGGCCGCCAAGCTTCATGACGTTCAAGTCACTACTAGTATGTCGGTTAATACTTCTAATTCCATCTTGCATTTTTCGAACGATGAGATTGTTGATAATGCAAACTAATTAGGGATTTCACTAGGTAGTAATGATGGTGAAATTTCAAATTCAGTTAATGATTTATTGGATTTAGAGGCCGAGAGGGCTTTAGATGTGATTCGTAACTTAGCTGCCGTCAAACCCATGAATGATTCCCATATTGATGCTTTGGGGGTCCGGGTGCTGGATAATTTTTATGCCGATCTCGCTAATCCCCTCTCTGAGCCTGAGGAGGAGGATGAGAGTGTCGAGATTGCTGTAGTAAGACCTCCTGAGCCTGGTTGTGAGGACCAGCTGGAGAGTAAGATCAATCCTAAGCGCAAATGGAAGAGGAAGATTTACCCAACGTCCGCAGTGCGTAGGAGTGCTAGGATCCGCACGGCTAAAAAATTCCATGACGAGATTTGGAATAGCAGAGGTCTCAAGGACTTGGCTAAAAGAAGGTTTCTTGCATAAGCATCTATCGAGCATAGATTGGACTTTATTGCTTTGTCGGAAACTGATAGAGATAATTTCTCGCCACAATTTCTCAATACTTTATCGGATGGTATTGATTTCGACTGGTACTGTCTGCCGCCGCGAGGAAGATCAGGTGGGATCTTACTCGGTGTTAGATGCGAGTCTCTCGAAGTTCAAAGTGTGGTCATGGGAGATTTTGCTGTTAAGTTCAGGGTGCGGTCAAAGGCTGATGGATTTGACTGGGCTCTGGTGGCGGTTTATGGCACCACACAGCCAGAATTCAAACCGGATTTCTTGGCTAATCTAGTTAGGGTTTGCGGATCTGAGCAGCTCCCAATCCTGGTAGGGGGGGGGGGGACTTTAACATCATTAGGAGGTGTGATGAGAAGAATAATGATAACTTTGATGGGAGATGGTCGTTCCTGTTTAACACTATCATTGAAAGCTTGGATCTGAGAGAGATTGAGCTTTCGGGTAGGAAGTTCACATGGGCTAACGCAATGCCAAATCCAACGTTTGAAAAGTTGGATTGTGTACTGGCAAGTGTCGAATGGGAACATAAGTTTCCCTTTGTAACAGTTCAGGCTCTCTCTCGTGGTATTTCTGACCACACGCCTTTATTTCTTGACTCTGGTGAGGCCTCCCACCCGGGCAACAAGAACTTATTCTCGTTCGAGCTTGCTTGGTTTGAAAGAGAAGGCTTCCTTGATCTTGTAGCCAGAGAGTGGGCTAAGGATGCAGACGGTAGGACTGCGCTTGAGCGCTGGCAGAATAAGATTAGGCACATGAGAAGTTTCCTACGTGGGTGGGCTAAACATCTTAGTGGGATTTATAAGGTTGAAAAGGAACAGCTCCTTACCCTTATTCAGTCCTTAGATGTAAAAGCAGAAACCACGGTGCTGCCAGCCGCAGAGCTTCATGCCAAGCTTGACGTAGAGATGAGGCTGAAAGAACTTCTTCGTGAAGAAGAATTAAAGTGGGCACTGCGGGCCAAGGTACGCAGAGTTGTCCAGGGGGACGCGAACACTCAATTCTTCCACATGATTTCCAATGGAAAACACAGGAAGAAGAGGATCTTTCAGCTTGAACAAGATGAGGGAACGATTATCGGTCAGGAGAACCTAAAGGTATACATTACTGAGTATTACAAACAGTTGTTTGGACCCCCAGAGGATAACTGTGTGTCTCTGGATGAGTCTAGGGTTGAGGATGTACCTCAACTTACTGCTGTTGAGAACGATATTTTAGCCGCTCCTTTTTCGGAAAAGGAGGTGTTCGAGGCCATTTCGCAGATGAAAAATAATAAGGCTCCCGGCCCGGATGGCTTCCCGGCTGAGTTTTATAAGAAGTGTTGGCATATTATTAAAGAGGACCTGTTGCCGATGTTCCATGATTTGTTCTCGGGACAACTTCAGCTTTTTCAGCTAAATTTTGGAATGATAACCCTTCTTCCTAAGAAAACAGAGGCGGTGAGAATCGAGCAATTCAGGCCCATCTGTCTTCTTAATGTTAGTTTCAATATTTTTACCAAGGTCGGGACGATTAGGCTCACACATATTGCGCATGCTGTGGTGCAGCCTACTCAAACTGCTTTCATGCCGGACATGAACATCCTTGAAGGGGTTGTGGTCCTTCATGAAACACTCCATGAGATTCACACGAAAAAACTTGACGGTGTTATTTTCAAGGTGGATTTCGAGAAGGCGTACGATAAAGTCAAATGGCCGTTCCTTCAACAGGCCTTACGCATGAAGGGTTTTCATGAAGCTTGGCGACGCCAGGTAGAATCTTACACACAAAAAGGGAGTGTTGGAATTAAAGTGAATGACGATATAGGTCATTATTTCCAGACACACAAGGGCCTGAGACAAGGTGATCCCATGTCTCCAATCTTGTTCAACATTGTGGTTGATATGTTGGCAATCCTGATAGGTAGGGCAAAGGAGGCCGGTCAGGTGGGTGGCTTGGTGCCTCATCTAGTTGATGGTGGTGTGTCCATCCTGCAGTACGCTGATGATACAATCATCTTTATGGAACATGACTTGGCAAAAGCGAGAAATATGAAGTTGGTGTTATGCTTATTTGAACAATTGACTGGATTGAAGATTAACTTTCATAAAAGCGAGTTGTTCTGCCCTTGTAGAGCCAAGGACGAACAAGAGGCTTATAGGCAATTGTTTGGATGTGAATTGGGGGCTTTACCTTTTATGTACCTAGGTATACCCATTCACCATCGTAAGCTAACAAACAGAGAGTGGAAGTGCGTCGAGGATCGGTTGAGAAGAAACTGAGTTGCTGGAAAGGAAAACTCATGTCTTATGGAGGCCGATTGATTCTTATTAATTCGGTGCCCACGAGTATGCCTATGTTTCTCTTATCCTTCTTTGAAGTCCCAGTTGGGATTAGGAAAAGGCTGGACTTCTATCGATCCCGATTCTTCTGGCAGAGTGATGAACTTAAGAGAAAATACCGACTCGCCAAATGGGATATCATCTGTAGACCAAAGGACCCGGGGGGCCTTGGTATTGAGAATCTTGAAGTCAAGAACAGATGTCTTCTCAGTAAGTGGCTGTATAAGTTGTCAGTTGAGACTGAGGCAACGTGGGCGCAGATTCTCCGTAGTAAATATCTGCAGTCCAAGACTTTGTCCCAGGTGACAGTGAGACCAACTGATTCGCCATTCTGGAAGGGGCTTATGAGAGTCAAAGCTGCCTTCTTTAATAGAACAAAGTTTATTGTCGGTAATGGCAACACCACTCGCTTCTGGGAGGATATGTGGCTTGGTGAAGCGCCACATGGCGATCCAAATCCGGCCCCTCAGATCGTATTGTTCAGCGTCGTGATTCTCTTGTTGCAACAATTATGCAGTCCATTCCCCTTAATATTCAGTTTAGGAGGGTGCTTGTGGGCGAACGATGGGAAGCATGGATTCATTTGGTGAGTAGACTGATGGAGGTTCAGCTAGCTCATCAGCCTGATCAGTTGTGTTGGAAGCTTACTAGGTCTAGAGAGTTCACAGTCAAGTCGATGTATATCGATATCATTAACTCTAGTGTTATTCCTAGTTCCAAACATGTTTGGAAAGTCAAAGTTCCTTTGAAGATTAAAGTGTTTATGTGGTTTGTGCATAAACAAGTAATTTTAACAAAGGATAATTTGGTTAAGCGCAACTGGACATGATCTACTAGGTGTAGTTTTTGTGATCGTGACGAGACTATCGAGCACCTCTTTTTTTATTGCCCGTTGGCAAGAGTTTTGTGGCGCACTGTGCAAATTGCCTTTAACATTACTCCTCCGAATTTGGTCAGTGCATTATTTGGAACGTGGCTTGTTGGGATAGAGTCCGAAACAGCTAGACACATTTGTGTAGGAGTATGCGCGTTGTTATGGGAAATTTGGAACTGCAGAAATGATTTGGCTTTTAACAAAACAACAACTATTCATTTTTTGCAGGTTTTATTCCGGGCTACCGCGCTAATCCGTGTGTGGTCCTTACTCACTCCGACGGAGGCCAGGGAGCGTTTGGTTACTGGATCTGTCCGGTGGGAGATGGTAGCGCGGGATATCTTCAACCGGTTTGGATGGCGGTCATGTAATAGGATAGGCGATTAGTTTACCTATCTTTTGTTTTGCCAGCCGGTTGTGGCTTTTTGGGCCTTTTGTTCTTGGCGTTGTGGCTCTGTGTGAGCCTGCAGTTTTTTATTTGTTTCAAGACATTAAGACCTTGTTGAACCTCCTTTATCTATAAATGTGGCCGTATGCATCGTTCTGATGCAGAGGCCGGGGAGTCCCATCCTTTTCGAAAAAAAGAAAAAAAACCTCCCTGGTGATGTAAAACAGCCCGCTGCGCACGAATGTCCAATCGCCACTTCATTTCAGTGCCACCCGCCCGCCCGACTCCCGTCCGCCCGTCGCGCGGGCCCATGCCTGACTCCGGTAACCCCGCCGTCTACGTCGCCGCCAGTCTAACCCACGTCACCGCGGCCGCCGCAGGCGCAACCACCTTTACCGACCCTGCCTCCACCGCCATGCCGCCGCCCCATCCCGCCGCTATGGGAACAGGTGCGCCGCCCGCGAAGAAGCTGTCGACGGCCTAAACCCGTGGTGGAGGTGTGAAGCGGCTGGCGGGGCACAACCCTGCGGTGAATCCATCTCGAGCAGCCAAGACAAAGGCGGTCATGGCTGCTTCAGTCGATTCGCCACCGCCGGTCATGGACCTCCTCCTCCACCACCGCAAGCCCCGCCGCCGGCCATGGAGGAAGACATGGTCACGCCCATGGCCACCACCTCCAACGTGCTCGACGAAATGTCGCAAAGGTAAAGAAATTATTTTGCTTTGTATTTTTTCTTTTGATTCCCGATACGAATAGAATGTGAGGTTGCATGTATGTACATTTTATAGTCTTGATGATGAAGCATTCATGCGCGCGAAAAATGTGGCAAATGAAGATTATTTCTCTCAAGAGTATGCATCACAAGAATATGATACTTAATTTGATGATGATAATCTCGACATGGACGAAGAGTGCTTCATTACCAAGGGAAGAACCACAAATTATACCAATGCCGAAGTTGTGTTGATTTGCACCGCGTGGAAGCGAAACTATCAAGATGCATCCGCGGGGAGTGACCAGGCCGCGAACACCTATTGGGACCGCATCAAGGAATTTTTTGATGAGCGCAACACTAGTGGACATTATCAATCAAGGGACTCTATTCGACAATGTTGGGGCACCATCAACGTTGAATATCAAAAAGTGGGCGGGTTGCTTTGTCAAATGTTGGTCGCATGACCCCTAGTGGTTGCGGTGATAGTGACATGGTAAGTATGCATATGTTCCCTACATTGTGTGTGTTTTCTGTACATTGCACAAGTATGCACTCTAATGATGATGGCACCTTTGTTATTTTGTTGTAGAAAATGGTTTGCGGAAGGATTGTTTCGACAAAGAAACAAAAAAGGAGAGAAGAGGAAAAAGAAAGGAAAAGACTTCACTTTCCATCATTGCTACAAAGAGCTTAAGGATGAGGAGAAGTGAAAGACTCGAGAAGTTTAAGATGCTTTGAAGAAGAAAAGTGTGGTTGTTGAGGATGATGGTGACGAAAATGGTGAGGAGAGAAGGAGCCCTACTCCTCACTCGGCGACCAAATCATATAGTCGAAGGCAGGAGGCAGTGATCTTAAAGAACGAGGAAAGAAATTAAAGTTAAAAAAAATGTAGGAGCGGGGAGAAGCCGAGCAGGGGAGGGGGGGTGAAGGAAATATGCCCTAAAGGCAATAATAAAGTTGTTATTTATATTTCCTTATATCATGATAAATGTTTATTATTCATGCTAGAATTGTATTAACCGGAAACTTAGTACATGTGTGAATACATAGACAAACAGAGTGTCTCTAGTATGCCTCTACTAGACTAGCTTGTTAATCAAAGATGGTTAAGTTTCCTGACCATAGACAATTGTTGTCATTTGATGAACGGGATCACATCATTAGAGAATGATGTGATGGACAAGACCCATCCGTTAGCTTAGCATATTGATCGTTTAGTTTTATTGCTATTGCTTTCTTCGTGACTTATACATGTTCCTCTGACTATGAGATTATGCAACTCCCGAATACCGGATGTGCTATCAAACGTCACAACGTAACTGGGTGATTATAAAGATGCTCTACGTCTCCGATGGTGTTTGTTGAGTTGGCATAGATCGAGATTACGATTTGTCACTTTGTGTATCGGAGAGGTATCTCTGGGCCCTCTCGGTAATGCACATCACTATGAGCCTTGCAAGCAATGTGACTAATGAGTTAGTCACGGGATGATGCATTACGGAACAAGTAAAGAGACTTGCCGGTAACGAGATTGAACTAGGTATGATGATACCGACGATCGAATCTCGGGCAAGTAACATACCGATGACAAAGGGAACAACATATGTTGTTATGCGGTTTGACCGGTAAAGATCTTCATAGAATGTGTAGGAGCCCATATGAGCATCCAGGTTCCGCTATTGGTTATTGACCGGAGATGTGTCTCGGTTATGTCTACATAGTTCTCGAACCCGTAGGGTCCGCACGCTTAACGTTCGATGACAATTTGTATTGTGAGTTATGTGATTTGTTGTACCGAAGTTTGTTCGGAGTCCCGGATGAGATCACGGACATGACGAGGAGTCTCGAAATGGTCGAGACATAAAGATTGATATATTGGAAGGTTATGTTTGGACACCGGAATGGTTTTGGAAAGGTTTGGACATTTTCCGGAGTACCGTGGGTTACCGAACCCCCCGGGGAGTGAATGGGCCTTCATGGGCCCTAGTGGAGAGAGGAGGAGGCGGCCAGGTGGTGGCGCACACCCCCCAAGCCCAAACCGAATTGGACTAGGGTTGGGGGGGGGGAGGGGGCGGCCCCCTTTCCTTCTCTCCTCCTCCTCCTCCCTCCTTCTCCTAGTGGGAATAGGAAAGGGGGGGGGGGCGAATCCTACTTGGACCGGGAGTCCAAGTAGGACTCCCCCCAATGGCACGCCCCCCTTGGGCTGGCCACGTCTCCTCCCCCCTTTATATACGTGGGAGAGGGGCACCCCAAAGACACACCAAGTCTTCTCTTAGCCGTGTGCGGTGCCCCCCTCCACAGTTACACACCTCGGTCATATCGTCGTAGTGCTTAGGCGAAGCCCTGTGCCGGTAACTTCATCATCACCATCGCCACGCCGTCGTGCTGACGAAAATCTCCCTCGTCCTCAACTGGATCAAGAGATCGAGGGACGTCATCGAGCTGAACGTGTGCTGAACGCGGAGGTGCCGTACGTTCGGTGGATCATGAATACATTTGACTACATCAACCGCGTTGCTAAACGCTTCCGCTTTCGGTCTATGAGGGTACGTGGACACACTCTCCGCGCTCATTGCTATGCATCTCAAGATAGATCTTGCGTGATCATAGGTAAAAAATTTGAAATACTGTGTTCCCCAACAGTGGCATCCGAGCCAGGTCTATGTGTAGATGTTATATGCACGAGTAGAACACAATGAGTTGTGGGCGATAATAGTCATACTGCTTACCAGCAACGTCTTACTTTGATTCGGTGGTATTGTTGGATGAAGCGGCCCGGACCGACATTACATGACCGCGTTCATGAGACTGGTTCTACCGACGTGCTTCGCACACAGGTGGCTAGCGGGTGTCTGTTTCTCCAACTTTAGTTGAATCGAGTTTGACTACACCTAGTCCTTGTTGAATGTTAAAACAACACACTTGATGAAAAATCGTTGTGGTTTTGATGTGTAGGTAAGAACGGTTCTTGCTAGAAGCCCGTAGCAACCACGTAAAACTTGCAACAACAAAGTAGAGGACGTCTAACTTGTTTTTGCAGGGCTTGTTGTGATGTGATATGGTCAAGACATGATGAGATATAAATTGTTGCATGAGATGATCATGTTTTGTAACATTTATCGGCAACTGGCAGGAGCCGTACGGTTGTCGCTTTATTGTATGAAATGCAATCGCCATGTAATTGCTTTACTTTATCACTAAGCGGTAGCGATAGTCGTAGAAGCAATAGTTGGTGAGACGACAACGATGCTTCGATGGAGATCAAGGTGTCAAGCCGGTGACGATGGTGATCATGATGGTGCTTTGAAGATGGAGATCAATGGCACAAGATGATGATGGCCATATCATATATATCACTTATTTTGATTGCATGTGATGTTTATCTTTTATGCATCTTATTTTTCTTAGTACGGCGGTAGCATTATTAGATGATCCCTCACTAAATTACAAAGTATAAGTGTTCTCCCTGAGTATGCACCGTTGCTACAGTTCGTCGTGCCGAGACACCACGTGATGATCGGGTGTGATAAGCTCTACGTTCACATACAACGGGTGCAAGCCAGTTTTGCACACGCAGAATACCCAGGTTAAACTTGATGAGCCTAGCATATGCAAATATGGCCTCGGAACACTGAGACCGAAAGGTCGAACGTGAATCATGTAGTAGATATGATCAACATAGTGATGTTCACCATTGAAAACTACTCCATCTCACGTGATGATCGGACATGGTTTAGTTGATATGGATCACATCACTTAGATGACTAGAGAGATGTCTATCTAAGTGGGAGTTCTTAAGTAATATGATTAATTGAACTTTAATTTATCATGAACTTAGTACCTGATAGTATTTTGCGTGTCTATGTTGTTGTAGATCAATGGCTCGTGCTACCGTTCCTTTGAATTTTAATGCATTTCTAGAGAAAGCTAAGTTTAAAGATGATGGTAGCAACTGCACGGACTTGGTCCGTAACTTGAGGATTATCCTCATTGCTACACAGAAGAATTACGTCCTGGAAGCACCGCTAGGTGCAAGACCCGCTGCAGGAGCAACTCCGGATGTTATGAACGCCTGGCAGAGCAAAGCTGGTGACTACTTGATAGTTCAGTGTGCCATGCTTTACGGCCTAGAACCGGGACTTCAACGACGTTTTGAACGTCATGGAGCATATGAGATGTTCCAGGAGTTGAAGTTAATATTTCAAGCAAATCCCGGATTGAGAGATATGAAGTCTCCAATAAATTCTATAGTTGCAAGATGGAGGAGGATAGTTCTGTCAGTGAACATATACTCAGAATGTCTGGGTACCACAACCACTTGACTCAACTAGGAGTTAATCTTCCTGATGATAGTGTCATTGGTAGAGTTCTTCAATCACTGCCACCAAGCTACAAAAGCTTCGGGATGAACTATAATATGCAAGGGATGGATAAGACAATTCCCGAGCTCTTCGCGATGCTAAAGGCTGCGGAGGTAGAAATCAAGAAGGAGCATCAAGTGTTGATGGTTAACAATACCACTAGTTTCAAGAAGAAGGGCAAAGGAAATAAAGGGAACTTCAAGAAGAACGGCAAGCAAGTTGCTGCTCAAGTGAAGAAGCTCATATCTGGACCTAAGCCTGAGACTGAGTGCTTCTACTGCAAAGGGACTGGTCACTGGAAGCAGAACTGCCCCAAGTATTTGGCAGATAAGAAGGATGGAAAAGTGAAAGGTATATTTGATATACATGTTATTGATGTGTACCTTGCTAATGCTCGTAGTAGCGCCTGGGTATTTGATACTGGTTCTAGTGCTCATATTTGCAACTCGAAACAGGGGCTACGAATTATACGAAGATTGGCTAAGGAAGAGGTGACGATGCACGTGGGAAATGGTTCCAAAGTCGATGTGATCGCCGTCATCATGCTACCTCTACATCTACCTTCGAGATTAGTATTAGACCTAAATAATTGTTATTTGGTGCCAGCGTTAAGCATGAACATTATATCTGGATATTGTTTGATGCGAGACAGTTATTCATTTAAATCAGAGAATAATGGTTGTTCTATTTATATGAGTAATGTCTTTTATGGTCATGCACCCTTGATGAGTGGTCTCTTTTTGTTGAATCTCGATAGTTGTGATACACATATTCATAGTATTGAAGCCAAAAGATATAAGTTTAATAATGATAGTGCAACTTATTTATGGCACTGCCGTTTAGGTCATATTGGTATAAAGCGCATGAAGAAACTCCATGTTGATGGGCTCTTGGAATCACTTGATTATGAATCACTTGATGCTTGCGAACCATGCCTCATGGGCAAGATGACTAAGACTCCGTTCTCCGGAACAATCGAGCGAGAAAATGACTTATTGGAAATAATACATACTGATGTATGCGGTCCGATGAGTGTTGAGGCTCGCGGCATGTGTCGTTATTTTCTGACCTTCATAGTTGATTTGCGAAGATATGGGTATATCTACTTGATGAAACATAAGTCCGAAACATTTGAAAAGTTCAAAGAATTTCAGATTGAAGTGGAAAATCATCGCAACAAGAAAATTAAGTTTCTACGATCTGATCGTGGATGTGAATATTTGAGTTATGAGTTTGGTCTTCAATTGAAACATTACGGAATAGTTTCGCAACTCACGCCACCTGGAACACCACAGCGTAATGGTGTGTCCGAACGTCGTAACCGCACTTTATTAGATATGGTGCGATCTATGATGTCTCTTACTGATTTACCGCTATCGTTTTGGGGTTATGCTTTAGAGACGGTTGCATTCACGTTAAATAGGGCACCATCTAAATCCAGCGAGATGACACCTTATGAACCGTGGTTGGCAAGAAACCCAAGTTGTCATTTCTTAAAGTTTGGGGCTGCGATGCTTATGTGAAAAAGCTTGAACCTGATAAGCTCGAATCCAAATAGGAGAAATGGGTCTTCATAGGATACCCAAAGGAGACTATTGGGTACACCTTCTAACACATATCCAAAGGCAAGATATTCGTTGCTAAGAATGGATCCTTTCTAAAGAAGGAGTTTCTCTCGAAAGAAGTGACTGGGAGGAAAGTAGAACTTGATAAGGTAATTCTACTTTCTCCCGAATCTGAAAGTAGTTCATCACTGAAGTCAGTTCCAGTGATTCCTACACCAATTAGTGAGGAAGCAAATGATGATGATCATGAAACTTCTGATCAAGTTACTACCAAACCTCGTAGGTCAACCAGAGTAAGATCCGCACCAGAGTGGTACGCTAATCCTATTCTGGAAGTCATGTTACTTGACCATGACGAACCTACGAACTATGAGGAAGCGATGATGAGCCCAAATTCCGCGAAATGGCTTGAGGCCATGAAATCTGAGATGGGATCCATGTATGAGAACAATGTGTGGACTTTGGTTGACTTGCCCGATGATCGGCAAGCCATAGATAATAAATGGATCTTCAAGAAGAAGACTGACGCTGACGGTAATGTTACTGTCTACAAAGCTCGAATTGTTGCGAAAGGTTTTCAACAACTTCAAGGAGTTGACTACGATGATACCTTCTCATCTGTAGCGATGATTAAGTCTGTCCAAATCATGTTAGCAATTGCCGCATTTTATGATTATGAAATTTGGCAAATGGATGTCAAAACTGCATTCCTTAATGGATATCTTAAAGAAGAGTTGTATATGATGCAACCAGAAGGTTTTGTCGATCCAAAAGGTGCTAACAAAGTGTGCAAGCTCCAGTTGTGACGCCCCCGATTCAATCGTACACTAATCATGCACGCAAACGTGTACGATCAAGATCAGGGACTCACGGGAAGATATCACAACACAACTCTAAAACATAAATAAGTCATACAAGCATCATAATACAAGCCAGGGGCCTCAAGGGCTCGAATACAAGTGCTCGATCATAGACGAGTCAGCGAAAGCAACAATATCTGAGTACAGATATAAGTTAAACAAGTTTGCCTTAAGAAGGCTAGCACAAACTGGGATACAGATCAAAAGAGGCGCAGGCCTCCTGCCTGGGATCCTCCTAAACTACTCCTGGTCGTCGCCGCCGCACGGGCGTAGTAGTAGGCACCTCCAGTGTAGTAGGAGTTGTCGTCGACCGTGGCGTCTGGCTCCTGGGCTCCAACATCTGGTTGCGACAACCAGGAAGAAATGGAAAGGGGGAAAAGAGGGAGAAAAGCAACCGTGAGTACTCATCCAAAGTACTCGCAAGCAAGGAGCTACACTACATATTCATGGGTATATGTGTAAAGGGCCATATCGGTGGACTGAACTGCAGAATGCCAGAATAAGAGGGGGATAGCTAATCCTATCGAAGACTACGCTTCAGGCCACCTCCATCTTGCAGCATATAGAAGAGAATATATTGAAGTCCTCCAAGTAGCATCGCATAGCATAATCCTACACGGCGATCCCCTCCTCGTCGCCCTGTTAGAGAGCGATCACCGGGTTATATCTGGCACTTGGAAGGGTGTGTTTTATTAAGTATCCGGTTCTAGTTGTCATAAGGTCAAGGTACAACTCCAAGTCGTCCTGTTGCAGAAGATCACAGCTATTCGAATAGATAAACTTCCCTGCAGGGGTGCACCACATTACCCAACACGCTTGATCCCTCTGGCCGGGCACACTTTCTTGGGTCCTGTCCGGCCTCAGAAGATCAACATGTCGCAGCCCCACCTAGGCTCAACAGAGAGGTCAGCACGCCGGTCTAAACCTAAGCGCACAGGGGTCTGGGCCTATCGCCCTTAGCACACCTGCATGTTGCGAATGCGGCCGAAAGCAGACCTAGCCTAGCAGGCGTTCCAGTCCAATCTGGTGTGCGCCGCTCAGTCGCTGACGTCAAAAAGAGCTTCGGCTGATACCACGACGCTGGTTGCCCATATCTTGTCCCACGTGGCGGTTAGTGCGTATAAGATCAACGACCCAACTTAGATCAAATACCAAGATCTCATTAAGCGTGTTATTAAAGTAACCGCGAACGATGACCAGGGCCAGGCCCACCTCTCTCCTAGGTGGTCTCTGATACATCTTCAACGTATCTATAATTTTTGATTGCTCCATGCTACTTTATCTACTGTTTTGGACTATATTGGGCTTTATTTTCTACTTTTATATTACTTTTGGGACTAACCTATTAACTGGAGGCCCAGCCCAGAATTGCTGTTTTTTTTCCTATTTCAGTGTTTCGAAGAAACGGAATATCAAACGGAATGAAACCTTCAGGAACGTGATTTTCCAACCGAACGTGATCCAGGAGACTTGGACCCTACTCCAAGAAGTGCCAGAGGCGGTCACGAGGTTGGAGGGCGCGCCCACCTGGGCGCGCCCCCTCGTGGGCCCCTCGAAGCTCCACTGACGTACTCCTTCCTCCTATAAATACCTACGTACCCCCAAACGATCAGAACAGGAGCCAAAAACCTAATTCCACCGCCGTACCTTCCTATATCCACGAGATCCCATCTTGGGGCCTGTTCTAGAGCTCCGGGCATCCACCACGGAGGGCTTCTACATCAACACCATAGCCCCTCCGATGAAGTGTGAGTAGTTTACTTCAGACCTTCGGGTCCATAGCTAGTAGCTAGATGGCTTCTTCTCTCTTTTTGGATCTCAATACAATGTTCTCCCCTCTCTCGTGGAGATCTATTCGATGTAATCTTCTTTTTGCGGTGTGTTTGTTGAGACCGATGAATTGTGGGTTTATGATCCAGCTTATCTATGAATAATATTTGAATCTTCTCTGAATTCTTTTATGTATGATTGGGTTATCTTTGCAAGTCTCTTGAATTATCCGCTTGGTTTGGCCAACTAGATTGGTAGTTCTTGCAATGGGAGAAGTGCTTAGCTTCGGTTCAATCTTGCGTGTCCTTACCCAAAGGATGTAAAGGGTTGCAAGGCACGTATTGTATTGTTGCCATCGAGGATAACAAGATGGGGTATTTATCATATTGCATGAATTTATTCCTCTACATCATGTCATCTTGCTTAAGGCGTTACTCTGTTTTTAACTTAATACTCTAGATGCATGTTGGATAGCGGTCGATGAGTGGAGTAATAGTAGTAGATGCAGAATCGTTTCGATCTACTTGTCTCGGACGTGATGCCTATATACATGATCATACCTAGATAACCTCATAACTATGCTCAATTTTGTCAATTGCTCAACAGTAATTTGTTCACCCACCGTAGAATACTTATGCTCTTGAGAGAAGCCACTAGTGAAACCTATGGCCCCCGGGTCTATTCTCATCATATCAATCTCTATCACTTTATTTACTTGCTTTGTTTTTTACTTTGCTTTTACTTTTCACTTTGCATCTTTATACCAAAAATACCAAAAATATTATCTCTATCAGATCTCACTCTCGTAAGTAACCGTGAAGGGTTTGACAACCCCTAATCGCGTTGGTTGTGAGTAGCTATCGTTTTGTGCAGGTACGACGGACTTGCGCGTGGCCTGCTGCTGGATTGATACCTTGGTTCTCAAAAACTGAGGGAAATACTTATGCTACTGTGCTGCATCATCCTCTCCTCTTTGGGGGAAAACCAACGCAAGCTCAAGACGTAGCAAGAAGGATTTCTGGCGCCGTTGCCGGGGAGTCTACGCAAGAGTCAACATACCAAGTACCCATCACAATCCCTATGTAACGCCCTCGATGCGGCTATATCTCCCACGTGTCGAAGCACGACTTAGAGGCATAACCGCATTGAAAGCAATGTCGCAAGTGAGGTAATCTTCACACAACCCATGTAATACATAATGGAAAAAGATACATAGTTGGCTTACAATCGCCACTTCACACAATACATGAGTAAAACATTACATCATACAGGTACAATCAAGGTCCGACTACGGAACCAAAATAAAAGAAGACTACCCCAAATGCTACACAGATCCCCGATCGTCCCCAACTGGCTCCACTCTGATCAACTGAAACGAAACAACACAAAGCACAAGATCTTCATCGAGCTCCTCCTTGAGCTCAGTGCATCACCGCACGGTTTCATCGGCACCGCAAACTGGTTTTGGAAGTATCTCGTGAGTCACGGGACTCAGCAATCTCACACCCGCGAGATCAAGACTATTTAAGCTTAAAGGTAGGACAGGGTAGTAAGGTGGAGCTGCAGCAAGCGACTAGCATATATGGTGGCTATTTCAAAAAGAGAGCGAGAAGAGGAGCAAAGCACGGTCGTGAAACTAGTAGTGATCAAGAAGTGATCCTGAACTACTTACGTCGACATAACTCCAACACCGTGTTCACTTCCGGACTCCGAGAAGAGACCATCACGGTTACACACGCCGTTGATGTATTTTAATTAAGATCAACTTCGGTTTTCTACAACCGGACATTAACAAATTCCCATCTGCCACATAACCGCTGGCACGGCTTTGGAAAGTTCAAAACCCTGCAGGGTGTCCCAACTTAGCCCATGATAAGCTCTCGCGATCAACGAAGGATATTCCTTCTCCCGGAAGACCCGATCAGTCTCGAATCCGGCTACAAGACATTTCACAGCAATAAAACAAGACCAGCAAAGCCGCCGGATGTGCCGACAAATCCTGATAGGATTCGCACGTACCTCGGTCTCGTGGCACACCGGATAAGTCAAGCTACGAGTAAAACCAACCCTCGAGTTGCCCGAGGTGGCCCATGAGGTTGCTCGGTTCGGACCAACACTCGAAGGAGCACCGCCCGGGGGCTAAAATAAAGATGACCCTCGGGCTCCGAAACCCAAGGGAAAAGGGGCATAGGTGAGGCAAATGGTAAAACCAATGTTGGGCCTTCTTGGAAAAGTCTTATTCAAAGCGAACTGTCAAGGGGTCCCATAAATCACCCGACCGCGTTAGGGACGCAAAATCCGGGAACATAATACCGATATGACGGAAACTAGGGCGGCAAGAGTGGAACAAAACACCAGGCATAAGGCCGAGCCTTCCACCCTTTACCAAGTATATAGATGCATTATTAATATAAGATATATTGTGATATCCCAACAAGTAAACATGTTCCAACAAGGAACAACATCTCCATGTTCCAACAAGGAACAAACTTCATCTTCACCTGCAACTAACAACGCTATAAGAGGGGCTGAGCAAAGCGGTAACATAGCCAAACAACGGTTTGCTAGGAAAGGATGGTTAGGGCTTGACATGGCAATATGGGAGGCATGATAAGCAAGTGGTAGGCATCGTAGCATAGGCATAGCAAAAGAGCGAGCATCTAGCAAGCAAAGATAGAAGTGATTTCGAGGGTATGGTCATCTTGCCTGAAATCCCGCAAGGAAGAAGAACGAATCCATGAAGAAGACAAATGGACGAGGTCGAACGAATCCTCACAACTCCGGAACGAAAACCGAAGCTAACGAGAGAAGCAAACCGGAAAGAAACAAACAACATAGTAAACACACAATCATAAACATGGCATGATGCACAATCAAGTATGATGCATGACCGGTTTAAATAGCATGGCATGGCAATAAGCACAAACAAAACTACAAGTTAAATGGAGCCCAATATGCAACGAGTTGCATATTGACGGAACACCACAACACTTATTTAGTTCTCTCTTGATTAGGCTACCCAACAATATTAAATGTTATTAAACATGGCAAGAGGTGAAGCACAAAAAAACTACCTAACTAGGCAAGTTTAAATGAGGCCGGAAACAACGAACAACAATTCCAGAAAAATCCTCATATGCATATTTAGAATTTGGAACAGATCTGACCTAAAGCATATTTTAGAGTTGTTAAACATGCAAAGTAAAATGTACCATGTTAAACTAGGCATTTTTCTACCCCATTTACATATATAATTTATTTAAAATGGAGCTACGGTTATTTAGTTATGAAATAAATCATTTTAGCATGGCATTTATGCAAATTAATGCAAACAACAATTTTAAACATTTAAATGTTGTTATCATGATGCGGATGAAATGTGCAAGTTTATGCAATTTTTATGAAATTGTTGACAAGAGCATTAAGAAGCATTAGTCGTCGTGGCGGAAACGAAAAAGGGGTGCCACGGCAACGACAACGGAAATGGTGCCACGGCAACATTCCGGTTCCGATAACTCGATTGAGACATCGGTGCAAAGGAAAGGGTGGACGTGAGCGAGTCATGCGAGAAGGTGGGGTGATCCCGGTTACCGGGTTCCCACGGAACGGTGGCATGGCAAAAGAGGGGCATCGCAAGGACAATTCGGACACGGTGCAAACATATCGTGCATCTCATACATGCAAGGGCATCTCATCGCGGTCGTCTCGGGTTATACCTTCGGATCGTTCAAACGGAACGGTTCTCGTTTCGTAGAGGGAAGTAGTCGTACACGGCGTAGGGGAAGTAGGCATTCACGTTCGATGGTAGTGGTACATCTCGTCATCGAAAGTAGTTGTTCATGTCCCGTGGATGTTCGGGGTCCACGGGGTCTTCGAGGGTCGACGGTAGTGGTACACGTTTTCGTAGAAGTTCGAGTCGTCGATAGCGGTACTTGAAGAATCCCGAAACGGACTTAGCGTCTTCATGCGTAGGGGTACTTGACGTTTCCGGAGACGACGGTAGAGGTACTTGGTGTATCGTCGGGGTACTTGTCGCATCCACGTAGTCGACCTTGGCCTATCCGTGCGTAGGGGTACTTGCCAAAATCCACAGGAACAGTAGTGGTGCATGGTCTTTGCTTTGTAGTCGGACTTGGCGAATCCGCGTAGTGGTACTTGTCGGTCTCGGTCAGGGCGTTCCTGGTCTTGAGGAGGTTCCCGAAAGAGAGCTTGGCGTCCTGGTTCGGTGGTTGTGGAGGCAGGGGACTCCGGCTCCTTGTGGAGCTCCTGGTGGTCGAACACGGCAGGGCAGCTCGGTCACGCGCGGGGTCGCGAGGATCCGAGGCGGCGGGTCGATCTCGGCGGATCGGGTCAAACGAGGCGTGGCGGTGCAGGTTGACTCGGAGCAGAGCATGGGCATCCATGGCGCCGGTTCCCTGGAGGATTAGCACGGAGGAGCTGCTCGGCCTCGGGGTGCTGCTTGACGCGATCGACGCGGAGGACGGCAGAGGAGTAGCGCCGGTGGGACAGTCGGTGAGGGGGTGCACGGAGCTACTGCTGGCGGCGAGGTCGAGGAACGGAGGGCCACGGGGCGGCTGCGCGCCTGGTCGCAGCGACCGAAGGGCGACGAGGAGGAGGGTTGAGGGCGGCGGCGCTCCAGGGCCGCCGGAGTTGGCCGCTCCGGATGTGTTGCGGAGGCCGGGCGCGGCCGCAGCGACGGGCATGAGGCTCGCTGGTCGGCGCGAGGGGGCGGAGGCGCGAGGCGATGGCGCGGTGGAGAGGCGACAGAGCTGGAGCGACGGGATGAGGAGGAGGGATCGAGAGGATCGCGAGAGGGGGATCGAGGGGATCGGGCAGGGGGGTTCGGGAGAGATGGGGGGGACGAGGGGATCGGGAAGGAGACGTGCGGCGCTGGAGGGAGGGAACGAGAGGAGGAGATGGGAGATCGAGCGGAGGGCCTAGGGTTAGAGGGCAGGGGCCGGCTGGGCCTTGCTGGAGGCCGCGGGCTAGAGGCCGGCCCAGGTAGGGAAGCGCTAGGTGGGCTGGGCCTAAGAGGCCTTAGGCCGGCTAGGCACTCTCTCTCACTAATAAAAGAAAAGAGAAAAGAAAAGAAACGAAGATTAAGAAAGAAAAGAAAGGGAGGTTAGAGGAAGAAGTTGGACACACGGATAATTTTCCCGGGCTCACAAAAATATGAAGGATTTAACAAAAATGGCTCGAGGATTTTTGGTGGAGCTCCGGAAAATGATAGAATAATAATGGCAAGGTTTGGGGACCAAACTTGAAGTAGAAAGGGCATTGGAATTTTGCAAGTGGGTTATGGTGATTCCAAAACAATGGAATATTTTTAATATAAATCCCTAATATTGGGAGGATATGTTATAAAGAGAAGTCACCATGTGAATCCCTCGGTTTAAATGGACCGAAAAATCCATACGATTTATTTAGTTGAGTTTTTAAAATTAAATGGCATGATGAGATGATGACATGATGCAATGCAAGAGATGACATGATGCAATGCAAAAACAAAACAAACCACACGACAAAACTCAGAAACCCTGGAAGGCAACTGAAGCTCCGGTCTTGGGGCGTCACAACACTCCACCACTACGAGAGGATCTCGTCCCGAGATCTAGGATGGCACCGGAGAAAAGCGGAAGAGGAAGAGGTAAAACAAAGTTGCTTCTCCGACAAACGAGTGAAACCAATGAACCTTGAGAGGTTGAACAAAATGAAAGAAAGAAAACAACGAAGATGAAGGAAGTTGAAAACACTCTGTTAGAAAAGAGGAACAAGGGATACGACGAAAACCAAGAGGTTTAGTGATAAGATAGATACTGAAACCACTCCGGTTAAAACTAGATAGACTAGGAATAAGATTGATAAAATTTGGGCAGCACTCCGACTGAAAGAAGAAGGAAAACTTGATAAGATGAAAAGAACTTGAAGAGATGACACAACACTCCGGTTAAATGGATAAGTAAGAAAAAGAACATGATCTTGACAAAAGAAGATGATGGGTCGAAGAGAGCAACATCACAATGCCTCCGGAAACAATGCATGATAGATAGAAAGTTGGAATGAATAGAACGAAGAATGAAACCAACATCTCCCACCATAAATGAATTTGAAAGAGCATCCTTACGAAGTAGGATTGAACGGAGTTGTTTGAAAAACAACAACGATAAGGATAAGCTTGTAGTGGGCTTATGAAAACATCTCAAAATTATGAGGTGAGCTTCTGCCACCAACGGAAACAATTGATTGGATTAAGATCAACAAGAAGATGAAAACTTATTTCACCGAGAGGACAAATGAAGAGCTTGGGTCCTTTATAAGCACCATAAATAGCAACAATCCTTAGGGAAAGCTTTAGGTGAAATATAGCCCAAGACAACTCCAATGAAGAGATTGATGGATTTAAAATACCTCATTCTTGACAACATGTGAATCATGAAACACGAACTCAAATTGTCGAGAATGACATAACACCATCTCAAGAGATAAGGTAGAAAGAATTGCACTTCGGAATGCAAGAAGAAGAATACTTGAACTCCTCAAAACAAAACAAGTGTTGAGCACCATGTTTATATTAGAGTATAGCTTGACGGATCTTAACTCCGAGAGAAATCTTGAAGAACAAATGAAGAATGAAAGGAATCCTTGACGAACCATCATGTAGAGCCTCCATGAAGAACTCCGGTAAGAAAAGGGTGATAAAAGAAAGAGAAGTTGAAAACACAAGGTGAAGCCTTGCGGTGATAAGATGAAGCTTTGAAATGATATAACCGAGAAAACTTGGAACTCCGGAAAGAAAGATGAACAAATGAAATAAAGAATTTTGATGAACCTCCGGAATAAGGAATTGAATTTACTCGATGAAACAAGAATAAGAATTACATTATGCTGATCCTTCACCAATTAAATTGATGACAAGCAACGGATTAGGCATACCACTTATTCTCATTGAAAAATGATTACAGATAGAGATATAGCGCAAACTTGAGAAGGTATTGATGGAACCACCGGTGGAATTTGGAAACAACGAATGAATTAATATGATAACGAAGGAAGTGAACTCTTGAACGAACCACCGTAAGAATTAAAAATGAACATAGCAAAGGCACAATTCATCAGGAAGAATTTGAAAACGAATGAAGATGCTTGATAGGATTTAGATACATGAGAACGAAGAGATCATGAGCTGATTAGAGGGTATTTCGAACGATTCACCGGTAAGATTTGGAGAATTATAGCTACACGCCGAGAATGAATAATTATGACATGATGGCCTTCGGAGGAAAGAAATGGAAAACAACTCATGAAATGCTCCGGATGGGTTAAAAGAATTCTCACAACCGAAAATAATTATGAGAGGATGGCATCAAACTAGAACCATGAATCTTGAAGAGAATGGAGCAAGAATAAAGAGAAACTCATCTTCGGTCTTCAAAATTCGAGAATGACGACGAGAAACACCACCATGAATTATTGAAGCACTCCGGAATGAAAATTAGAAAGATCTTGGAGAAAGACATTTGGTGATGATAATTCATCCTTACATCAAACTTGAAAAAATTTGGGAATAGCTCCGGAAAATAAAAGAGTCGTAAGATCCTCGAAAAGACACGTGGGTTAGGGCCCACTCAAAAGAAACACCGTTGAACGAATGCTTGAAAAGAGAGATTGCACCGTTGAATTAAATGGCTTGAATGAGATAGCATCCTCAAAAGAACTTGAGTGAATTGAGAATGGAAACTAGAATCTTCCGAGATATCTTCAACACTCGGAACAATTGAATAGCGAGAAATGGATGATTAAGAGATGCACCGACATGAGAAAGCATTTGAAACGATGAAAAGAATACGATCAACACTGAAAACTTGACTTAAATCCACCGGAGAAGAAAATTAGAATGGAACAAAGATAAGGTAAAAGC